>OZ012740.1:558874245-559474245 GCA_963859935.3 Lathyrus sativus | reverse complement strand
TAGTGACGGAGTTGCGTCTTGTGCCAAAGTATTTGAAGCGTCTCGGACACACAAACACACCTGATAATCAAATTCACTACTTTGAGCGTGAACTCTCCTTCGATGAGACACCTATGTTCAATGTCAAGATGTATCGCCCATCATCCATGCGTTTTCATATTCCGTGTATAAATTCACGTGTTGATTTTGACTATGATTTTAACGATGATGATGGTATTGTTGAATATGACAATGGGAGAAATATTGATCTGGTTGATGTGGGAGATTATGACCAAGAACTTGATCATGGGGTTGAAGGGTGTCAAGAAATGGGTTTTAGAGAAGAAGTACAAGAAGTTGGTGTACAGGGAATAGATAAACGTGCTGATGAGTTCATTGCTAAATTCCATCAGCAAATGAGACTTCAGCGCCAGATTTCTCTTCTACAATACAACAAGGAAACACCCAGCAGAGACACAAATTGACATATTCTTCCTATACATGCAAATTTTCTTTCTTTTATTTTCTGCAATCAACTTCAATTTTCCTTTTTTTTTATGCTATGATTATTAGAACTTTCTAGTCCAAAAAATGAGAGGAAAGACAGTACAGCGGGATTTTGTTACCACTTAATTTTTAATTTAAAAGAATATGTCACTAGTCATTTGTTCATGTCCCTTCTTTTTTTTTCTTTGAACTGTCTTATACCCTTCATTAACACCGAAGAAAATAAGGAACTCCCGTGCATTGTCAAAAATACTAATGATTAGAAGATGAAATCAGAAACTCAGCTTGCAAGTAGTTATGTTTTACTCCAAACGATAGGATAGTATAAAAAATTGACTTAATATAATCATATGTGTTGGAAAATAATGTTGTCGTGAATGTCGCTTTGAAGTGTGATGAATAATGTTGCTGAAATTTCCATTTTCCTCTATCATGAATGTGAGATTCTTATGTTGAATATTTTTAATTCTTTGCCCCTTTTTTACTGATTTCTCTTGATGAATACATGATGATGATGATTTTGCTGCTGCTGAAACGTGATTCAAAACTTTCCATTTCTGCTTGTCATGCGTGTGCTTGAAAAATGTTGCTCTTTTTTCACAGCATCAATCTTTTCTTTTAAAGTAGTGCTCTCATTACAAATGTATGCTCTGTAATGTCAATGTCTTGAAGGTGACAGAAGATGGACCGAACAAGTTCATGCGTTGTGTAGCGTGTTATCCTCCACAACAACTCATTTTTGGTTCCTTCTTGATGAACTATACGGAAACAAATATTTACTATGGTGAAAATATGTTGGTCTTTTGTAATTCTTTCTGTGCAAGCAACCATGACGTTTCCTTCTAGAGTGATGGCTTGATCTCTAAGTTTTCTGGTCGAACAAACTGTTAAATCAATGCCATCTTCTCTGAAAGTTGATCATCAACTTTTACATCATCTGGAATTGAAACAAACACACGGGCAAACAATTTCGTCATGACATGCTTCTCAAGACCTTCATCATCATAGCAACCGGACCAAAGTGGATGAGCCTTGAAAGCAGCTTCCATATTAGAAAGAAACTCTTGTACGGTGCCACTGTTTCTCTTAGGATCGGGTCCATTATTTGAAAAGGAAACAATGAAACTTTTGATTGCTTGGACCTTTGGTTGGCTATGGTGTCTTGAACTTGGATTTGTGGCTTTTTTTGGACAGGTTTGGATCGGATGAGGAAATGCTAAGCATTTTAGACATTTGATAAGGAAATGGTCGATGAAGGACGTGGGATTTGGTGTTGGCATGAGTGAAGAAACGCTTCCACAACTTTAGTTCTTTAGGCATTATATTTAGGCTTGAATTTTCTTGCAATTTTTTATGTAGGAACACACTTAAATGTTATAATGGTTTATGGTGTAATGGAATTTTAAAGTAAGTTTTGAATCCATCCTTGCAAACAATTCGATTTTAATCACACGAAAATAATAGTGTGCGAAATCTGCTTAGTTATAATTGAATTAAGATTCTTCTTGTGATAGCCTATGATGTATGAGCTTAGATACTTGAACGACTTGAATGATCTCGAACTCATCACTTGTAACTTGTATTCTAAGTAAACCATAAGCATAAACTTGACCATTTAAACTTAATTTGAACCTTAGTTATTTGAAATGAACTTGAACTGGTGAATGATGAACTTAAAGTTTGGAATTTTTAGTAATGAACTTGAAATGGTGAAATTGAGAATTTGAGTGATCAACTTGAAATCTTGAAATGGTATTATTGGCATGATAATTTACTTGAATTTTGAAATTTTTTTCTTGGAATTCCAAATGAACCACAAGCATGCACCTTCCATAACTTGAGTAAAATAAATTCTTGAATCATGCATTTTGAATCACTTGGAAATGAGGATAAGGCTTGAAGCATAGAAGAACGTGGCCTTAATATGAAAACCTAACCACAATCTTTTATTCATGAATATCCACAAGCTCACACTAAATATGAGAACCCTAAGATAATTATGAACTTAAATAACACCTTTGTTACTTAAATCTCAAGAAATCCACGCAAAACATCCTCCTATTTTGACTTAAATCAAATTCTTGAATAAAATAAATGCTTAAGAACTTGACGTCATTTAAACATTCTTGAATCAATGAATTCATTAGTCTTCCATGTCATGCTTGTCTTATGAATCCTAATCTTCAATTCAATCACAAAGCAGCCACATTCCATCTGATGATATCTTAATCCATAAAAATTAGGGTACATTTCTCCTTCGTCTTCTTTTGTAACCAAAGCACCCTAACAAGAGCTTGTCAATACCACAAACACATACAAGACCTCATGATCTAAACCCTAGGGGATCATGGCCAAAGTCCAAATGATCATCTAAAGGAAGATCAAGAAGCAACATAAACCTAGGTACAATAAAAGAAAACAAGGTAGGACACATTTGGGGTATGACAGATGCCCCTATCTAATTGCCTTGGACTCGAGAAAATGAATTGTTGTATGGAGTTAGTTTTTAGGGTAAAATTCAATTAGATACAAGAAAATCCCAAAATTTGTCTAACAAGAAGTAAAATGAAAAGTAATGGTAGAAAGCAAAAGGAAATAACATTATGCAAGAAGAATAAAACAACATGAGATTCTTTGGATTGCCAAAGCAGTATCTCAGAAAAAAATGAAATCTCTAAGTCGCATGAAGATACCTTTAGAGTAGCTTAATAAAGATAATGAGATAATGCATGAAGAAGTACCTTATAGATTAAGGCTCTTCAGGGATATTCAGAGCAAAATCTCTACAAGAGAGGAAAATGAGATTCTCTAAACCAACGAAGTAGCATCTTATTGATTGAGATATTCCAACCAGAGGAAAAATATCTCAATCTAAGACTCTCCGAGGGTACTAGAGTAGTATCTCAAACAAGAGCATGAGATTTTCTAGACCATATGAAGCAATACCTTATTAATTAAGGATCTCCAAGGATGCTAGGACAGTATCTCGGCAAAAGGCATAAGACTCTCTAGGTCCCGTGAAGCAGTACCTTATGGACCAAGGTTCTTCAAGGAAACCAAAGTGGTGTCTCAACAAATGATATTCTCTTAATTACACAAAGCAGTAACTTATAGATTAAGGCTCTTTGGGAACAATAGAGTCGTATCTCAACAGAGGTATGAGGCTTTCTGATCATGTGAAGCAGTACCTTATTAATTAACGCTCTCCAAGGATACGAGAACAATATCTCAACCAAAACATGAGATTCTTTGGGCCAATGTGGAACAATACCTTATGGATTAAGGTTCTCCAAGGATGCCAAAGAAGTGTCTCAAAGTCAATGGAGATTCTCTAAATCACACAAAGCAGTACCTTAAGATTAAGGCTTTTTAGGAATAATAGAGCAGTACCTCAAATGCTAAACATGAAACTTTCTAATTCATATGAAGTTATACCTTGTGGACCAAGGATCTTCAAGAATAATAGAACAGTATCTCAACAAAAAGGGCATGAGACTTCCTAGACCATGTGAAGTAGTACCTTATGAATTAAGGTTCTCCAAGGACATTAGAATAGTATCTCAGCAAAGGTATGAGACTCTTTAGATGACACAAAGCAGTACCTTATGGATTAAGGCTCTTTGGGGATCTCTAGGGCAGCATCTCAGGCATTAGATTTGTTGGTGGAACAATTTTAAGAAAAATTCCTCTTGGAGGAAGTGTGTCAATAAAGCTCTGCAGGGGAAAGTTCACAAGAAATTTTTCAAGAACCTCTGCAACAAGAGCAAGAATGGTAGGGATTATTATAATTAATTGTAAGGTTGAAGAATGAATTGTTGGGGGATAGAAATTACATGATCATGTGCAGGATATCAACTCCTTTCATAGGAATACATCTGACTTTGAAGGAGGGTTGGCCGGGATGCTTGGTGATTGATCTTGGATCCTGTTATGATATGATGTTCCACTTGGGTGGACATGCCATGCATTACATGATGCATGGAAATGCATACCAGGATGTAACTATTAGGGTTCTTATACATGTATGAATGCACAAGACTGTTTGGTAAAGCTTCTTGACAAAAAGGCCATGTATAAATATGATAATGATTGATATGGTTGTGTTTGATGTCATTCCTGCTTGGCAGAAATGTTATGCATGATGCATGTCATACACGTAACCATGTAAATGATCAGGTACACTGGGATAGGTCTCCTCTTTGAAGGTGAAAGCCTTTTGAGTACCACTGGGGATTGGATTTAGGAATTTCTAAGTGAAATTGGAATTAGGTTTTATGAAGATGCCAACAAAGGGTGGAATTTTAGTGGTTGCCAATGAAAGATGGGTCTTTAAATGGTAAATTTGAAGGTGCCAACAAGGGTGGACTTTTAAGTAGTTTCCAATAAAAGATTGAACTTTGGAGGATGAATACGACTACTCGGCATCTAAAACTTGGTGACGTTGTGAGCGACTATAGAACATGAATGCCCCTGATAGGCTCTAAAAAGATTCACTGATGTGGAGTTACATATGTACAGATCTCCGAGAGGACTATGTTGTTTATGCTAAAGAGCCAGGCAGATGGAAAATGACTTGATGTTTCTATGTGGTAAGGGCACCATTAGGGACTGTTAATCTCCCTTTAGTTCTCTGATCGCCAAAAAAAATATTTATTGTTTTTCAAACATCATTATTAGTAACCGAAGTTTCAAAATAGAGTTTATCAAAAATAAAATTAATTTGCAAACAAGTAGATAAAGTAAACAAAAGTGAGCACAATTTAATGATAAATCTCTCTTTTATTGATTTGACCCTTAAATGGGTAAATATGTACAAGGATGCAATTCCTTAATGAGGTAATTGTTGTGCAAGAAAAAGTACAATGGCAATAAAAATAGTGAGGACTGCTACGGTCCCTATGACTTTGAAGACTTTAACACCTTGCTTTGTAGGAAGACGGCTGGATTGATTCCTCCCTTCAGTAGCACACCAGGATCAAGTGGATGTACAGACTGGATATTTTGCCTTGGAAATTGTCCCTAACTTTTTCCTGTATCGCCCTTTCAGATTTTCAATCCATCGGGACGCCTTTTTTTCCTGAGCTGCCCTTTCGAGTTTTCAACTCAGCGGGCCTGATTTTTTTTTTATCCTTAATTTTTGTCTGAACCGCCTTTTCGATTTTTCAGCCCACCGAGATAGTCATTTTTGCCTAAGTCTCCTTTTCAGGTTTTCGACTTAGCGGCTTTATTATTCCATTTTTTTAGGCGCAATATCGTTTGACGGAGTCTGTATTCACCAAATACGGTAATTCATCATCATTCATATTCATGAGGTTTAAGGCACCACCAGAGAATGCTCTTACTACAACATATAGGCCTTCATAATTCGGTGTCCACTTGCTCCTGAATTTGTTGTACATGGACAAGATCCTATTAAGCACCAAGTCACCTTCCCGGAATGTCCGAGGTTGCACCTTCTTGTCAAAAGCTTTCTTCATGCATCTTTGGTAGAGCTGACCATGACACAATAATTTCATAATCTTTTCCTCAATAAGGTTGAGCTCGTCAAACCTTGTTTTAACATATTCTGCTTCAACAAGATGAGCTTCCATTAAGACTCTCAGTGAGGGAATTTCAACCTCTATTAGAAGCACCGCTTCCATGCCATAAACCTGTGAGTAGGGAGTTTCCCCTATGGAAGTTCTCATTGAGGTACGATAGCCAAGTTACACGAAAAGTAGCATTTCATGCCAATCTTTATAAGTAACCACCATCTTCTAAATGATCTTTTTGATATTTTTATTGGCTGCTTCAACAGATTCATTCATTTTGGGCTTGTACCAAGCGTTGAATCATGATGTTCACTCTTGAAACTAGCACACAACTCCTTCATTATCTTATTGTTGAGATTAGACCCATTATCAATGATGATGCAGTTGGGAACCCCATATTTGCATATAATGTTGTTCTTCAAGAAGCGGGCAACCACTTGCTTGGTAACATTGGTGTATGAGGCATCTTTGACCCACTTGGTAAAGTAGTCTATAGAAACTAGTATGAAACGGTATCCATTTGAAGCTTTCGGCTCGATCATCCCAATCATGTATATTCCCCACATGGAAAAGGGTCATGGTGAAGTCAAAATGTTCAAAGGAGTATGAGGTACATAGACCTTATCAGCATATATCTGGCACTTATGACAAGTTCGGGCGTGATGATAATAATTAGCCTCCAAGGTCAGCCAGTAATAGCCTGCTCTTAATATCTTTTTTGCCATCGCATGTCCACTTGCATGGGTGTCAAAGGATCCCTCATGAATTTCTTTTAGAATTTGTTCAACTTCATATTTTTCCAACATCTGAGTAAGACGGTATCATGGTTACGCTTGTATAACACATTCCCATTTAGGAAGAAATTGGATGCCATTCTTCGCAAATTTATCTTGTCTATGCTCAAGGAACCTTCTGGATATTCTCACTTCTCCAAGTAGCATTTAATGTCATAGAACCATGTTTTTTTGTCTGACTATTTAGCGATGGTTAAGCAATGAGCAGGCTCCTCAAAGCACCTGAGATCAATGGATGGTCGATGGTTGGGCCATATTAGTTTATACATGGATGTTATGGTTTCCAAGGCATCCTCCATTTGATTTACCTCTCTAGGCACATGAGTAAAAGTGATATCAGCAAATCTGGGGAGTAGTTTCGTCACATAATCTTGATACTTAACTAAATTGTTGTACCCTGTCTCCCAATCACCTCTAATTTGGTGTATTACCAAGGCCGAATCTCTAAAAACATCGAGGATCTTGATTCTCAAGTCAATAGCCTTTTCTAACCCCAGTATACAAGCTTTATACTCATCCATATTATTTGTACAGGAAAAGCATAACTTAGTTGTAAATGACAGGTTAAAGTTCTTGGGAGATGTAAGCATTACCCCTATTCCATGTCCATAAACATTTGAATCCCCATCAAAAATGAGAGTCCATCGCTCCCCTGGTTTGGGATCTCTATCTAGTTCAGGCTCTTCATAGTCTCTTAAAATCATGATATCTTCGTCTGGAAATTCAAACTTTAAGGGTTGATAGTAATCCACCGGTTGATGGGCGAGATTATCCGCCAACACACTACCTTTGTTGGCTTTTTTAGTAACATATTAAATTTCATACTCAAATAGAAGCATTTTCCATCAGGCGATTCTGCTAGTGAGAGCGGGTTTCTCAAAGATATATTTAATAGGATCCATCTTGGAAATCAGATAAGTAGTGTGGGTCAACATGTACTACCTGAGATGCTTAGCAACCTATGCAAGCGCGCAACAAGTTTTTTCGAGTAAGGAGTTCCTTGTCTCGCTATTATTGAACTTCCTGTTGAGGTAATAAATTACATACTCTTTCTTGCCAGCCTTATCTTGTTGGCCCAACACATATCCCACAGACTCATCGAACATAGTCAGGTACTTAATAAGTGGCCTTTCAGGAATATGAGGTATTAGGATTGGTGATTCTTGTCAATATTCTTTGACTTTTTCGAATGCCTCTTGGAATTCATCATTCCACACAATCGCATGATCTTTACTTAACATTTTGAAAATTGGTTTGCAAGTGGCGGTGATATGTGAGATGATTCTGGAAATGTAGTTCAATCTCCCCAAAAAGCCACCAACCTCTTTATCTGTCCTAGGTGCAGGCATATTCTGAATTGCTCTGAACTTATCAGGGTTCACTTTGATCCCTTTCTATCTCACAATGAAGCCTAATAACTTTCCAGATCATAACTCAAACGTACACTTGTTAGGGTTGAGTCTCAGTCTGAACTTTCTCAATCGGGAAAACAAATTTTACAGATTGATCAAGTGTTCTTCCTCGGTTTGAGATTTGGAAATCATATCATCGACATATACCTCAATCTCTTTATGAATCATATCATGAAAGAGAGTCATCATTGCGTGTTGATATGTTGCCCCAATATTCTTCAGTTCGAAAGGCACTACCTTGTAGCAAAAGGTGCCCCACGGTGTGATAAAGGTCATCTTTTCCATGTCATTTGGATCCATCTTGATTTGATTGTACCCATAGAAATCATCTATGAAGGAAAATACTGAGAATTGAGTTGTGTTATCAACCAATACATCAATGTGAGACAGTGGGAAATCGTCTTTAGGACTAGCTCGGTTTAGATCACGGTAATCCATACACGTGCGGACCTTTCCATCTTTTTTTGGTACCGGCACAATGTTGGTAACCCATTATGGGTACTTTGCTACATCTAGGAATCTAGCATCAAATTACTTTCAAACCTCTTCACGGATTTTGAGATCCATGTCAAGATGGGTCCTCCTCAACTTCTTTTTGACAGCAGGGCATTCCTCTTTAAGTGGTAACTTATGTACAACAATGTCAGTATCCATCCCAGGCATATCTTGATATGACCAGGAGAATACATCAGAGTATTGTTAGATGCCCAATTGTGATTATTGGAGCTATCAAATATGGACATCTTTCACTTCTTTTTATGCCGAAAACGTATTTATTAAGCCTTACTTTTGTTAATGTGCATCATTGTGTCAAATGCTTTTGGTCCTTTTGATTTGTGTGTTATTGTGCAGGATTTAAGTGTGAAAGAGCATTATTCGAAGGCACAAGAAAGATGGCAAAGGAATCAAGCAAAGAGCAAAACAAAAGTTGGTTCGCTCAAGCGAGCACTTGGCGAGTGAGTAGCGAGTGTTCGCTACAGCCTCGCCTAGCGAGCACGTAGCGAACAGCTCCAGACTTGGGCAGAATGGTTTTCAACATAAATCTTGGTCAGCGAGCAAGTGGCGAAGAGGCTCGCTAAGCGAGCACCTAGCGAAGCAAAACAGAATGTCCCAGGCACCCTTCGCTAGCTCATTCGCTGCAGCGAGCACCTAGCGAAGCAAAACATAATGAAACTTGCAGACCTCGCTGGCAGGTTCGCTAGGCGAGGCTGTAGCGAGCGTTCGCCAGCAGCTCGCCTAGCGAGTGAGTAGCGAGCGTGCCCAGAACTGTCACTTACTATAAGTAGCTTGGGCCATTTTTTGGAGAATATCTTCTTTTTTTACTTTTACATTGTTTTGCTGTAAGAAAGGGTTTTGTGACCTAAAAACCTATTTTGGCTTATTTTTCTTCATCTCTTAACATAATCAAACAACAACAAGGTGGATCATCATCAAAGTTGGATCATTCGACTTGGATGTTCATCAACCGACTTTAAAACTTCTTTTGCAAGCTACCATCAGAATGGGTAGCTAAGTTCATCTTGTTGTCAAAGATAGATGTAGGTAATCATTGAATTTTGTATTTGTATGGATGATTTTCATTTGTAAACTATTGAATGATTAATGTATGGTGAAAACTTTGTTTTATTCATAATCTTTTGTGTTGGTTAATGATTGAGAAATATTTACCAACTCTTGACCTAGGTTTTCACCCATCTCTTTTCTTGAGCTAGAAATAGTCTTGGATGATTTTGTTCACTTAAAATGTTGAACTTTAAAGTTGTCATTTTGATAGATTGTGTGAGAGATCAACAATGGATTAAAATGATAAACTTCACAATATGAGTTAGAGATAATCATATTGAGAGGATATTGTGAATGCATTGATCATTTGAAAGAGTTTATTAAATGTTGATCGGAAGTATACATGCAAAGTGATTACCGAAACCTAACTTTGACAATCTTTATTCAAACCGTTAAAACCTAACTTTTATCGCATTTATTCCTTTCATGCAAAACACTTGTTACCTTAAACACAAACCCTTGGATACCATTAAACTATAAATTTAACAACTGTTGAACGGAGGCAAAATCTTATATTCCCTGTGGAGACGATAATACAAACCCGACACTTAACCATTGTTCTAAGAAAATGGCGTCGTTGCTGGGGAATATAAGTTGATATTGCTAGCATCGCAATAGTTGCCGAATTTTTAGTTTTGAAATTTTTACTTGTGCTTGTAATTTGTTTGGTTAGTGTGCAGCCCTTGTTTATGCGAGGATAGATTCCTGAGGACCAAATTCTTTTTGATTCTGAGATCGAAAGAACCGCAAGGAGACTGAACAGTATAGCAAGACGCAGGAGGCAACAAGCCAGGCAAAGACAAAATCAAGGAGAAAATTCTTCGACTACCACATCACCACCACATTTCACACCAATCATGGCAGAACCACCACCCCCTCCACCAGTTTCTACTCCATGCACAAACAGTCTTAGACATACAGCTCAGTTTGCACGTAATCTCCAAAATGGAAGACAAGCGGAGATGAAAACGGGAATCCTAGCTCTTGTCTATCAAAATCCTTTCACGGGATTAGACCATGAGGATCCGTTTACTCATCTTACAAAATTTTATGAGATTGCGGGCGCAACCGGAGCTACCGAAGCTGACGAAGAGTCATTGTTTAGGAGACTATTCCCTCATTCCTTAATTGGGAAAGCGAAGGAGTGGTATCTTGACCAATCGACAACAGTCATGACCGATTGGAATCTTTTAGAAGAAAAGTTTCTTGAACGGTTCTTTCCACATAACCGGTTAATGGAGGCTAAAACTGCAATTGCGGTATTTTCTCAAGGAGCTAGTGAATCACTCAATGAAGCTTGGGAGCGTTACAAATCTATGTTGAGAAAATGCAAGGGACATGGTTTCGATGAGCTCACTCAAATTCATATTTTCCGCAATGGACTCCTTTTGGTTCATAAGACCTTATTGGATGCTACGGCGGGAGGTTCTTTAATGTCAAAAAGCGCCGAAGATGCAACTGCGATCATTGATAAAATGGCACTTAATGATCACCAAGGGAACCACAACCGAGGGGTAGCTCAAAGAAAGCCGGGTGTGCTTGAGTTAGGAACAAATGATGCTATACTTGCGCAAAACAAGCTCATCTCACAACAAGTGGAACTTTTAACTCAACAAATCAAGGAGCTAAAAGAACCGTCAAAAGCTAAACAAATAGCTTGTTGCGAGCTTTGTAAAGGCGAACATGATACTGGATTTTGTCCGCCTCCCGGATTTGAAGAAGTGAACTACATGGCTAACCAGAGAGATTACCAACAAAGGCAACCACAACAACAACCATACCATCATCCTCAACAACAGCAACAACAAAACTATCAAGGATACCAACCTAGAGGTAACTACCACAATAACCAAGGTTATGGGGGAGGAAACTCTAACCGTCAAAATCCATATGTACCTCAACAACTGTCGGTTGCGACTTCTAAGCTAGAAGATACATTGACGCAATTCATGCAAATGTCTATGGCAAACCAAAAAAGTAATGATGCGGCTATAAAAAATCTTGAGACTCAAGTTGGTCAACTCGCTAAGCAATTAGCGAAACAACAAGCCGGACCATCTTTCTCGGCAAATACGCAAACAAATCTGAAGGAGCATTGTAAGGATATAATGACGAGAAGTGGGGGGGAGTTGATTGACGAGAGTGGAAAAAAAGAGATAGAGAAAAAAATTGATGATAAACTTGATGGTGAAGTTGGTGAATGGAGTGAGGAGGAAGTAGAAAATAAAGAAAAATATGGTGAAGTTGAAAAAGACATAGTGGTTGGAGTTGAAAATAAAAAAAATGGTGAAGTTGAAAATAATGAAAATGATAAAGAAAAAGTGGATGAAGTAAAAAAGAAAAGAGAAAGGAACCCAAGAGCATCTAGAAGCAAGGAGATGGTGAGCACCACTCCGGTTCAAAATTTGCCTTACCCGCACGCTCCATCTAGGAGATAAAATGAACGGCATTACGCACGGTTCATGGACATTTTTAAACAATTACAAATCAATATTCCGTTTGTTGCACCCCAAAATTTGCCCTCACAATACAAGACTTTGTGTTCTAAGAAGGTTCACAAGGTTCACAAGTTCTCCAACAACTTGCATAACCTTTCATGAAGTTCATAAAGTCCACAAGCTACTTTATGAAGGTTCACAAGGTTCACAAGTCCCACAGTGCTTTCAATACCTTTCATGAGGTTCATGAAGTCCATAGGTTGCTTCTTGAAGGTTCACAAGGTTCACAAGATTCACAATGTTTACAAAGCTTTCCTAAGGGTCATGAGGTCTACAAAGCCACTTCATGATGTTCACAAGGTTCACAAGCTTCACAATATCTCCCATGAGTATCACAAGATATCTTATGAAGATTCACAAGGTTCACAAAATTCACAATTGGTCAGAAGAGTTGACAATCCCCTCAGACAATGCACCTCCTAAGCAGTGCATCCAAAACTAGGGTTTTGACTTTAATCAGGCTAAATAGGACTTCCAAGACTTCAAGTGAGCTTCATAACATCTTATATGTGTATAAGAACCCCCATGTCAAGTTTCAAGACTTTTTTCAAAAGTTTGCTCAGTCAGATGATCAGATAAGTCAAAAGCAGTCAATGCAGTTAAAAAAGTCAAACTAAGATGCAACCTGTGGATTTTGGTTTAAGGGTCATGAACATTTGGGCTCTCTCATTTTCATTTCTAAATTAAAGATGGTCGTGCTATCCCAAGGCGGTTAACGAAAAGATGGTTGAATTTGTTCGCATCATTGTTGAAAGACCGTGTCATTTGGATCGCTTATCTTTTGTACAATAGCACATATTGGTCAACAATGGATACACTCCAACTCTATTTCATCATAGAAGTTTTTTTCAAGAAGTTTCTTTATGGGTAAAGACTTATGGATTGATTTTCTAAGAATAGTTATCATAGACCAAAGATTTTAAAGTTGAATACGGAGCATGGGTCTAAGTGATTCTTATGTTCGAACTCGTCTGATATGGTTTAAAAACTCTTAACGGTTCTATTTCAATATTTGGATAGATAAAGAGATGGCCACATTTCTTGCAGTGAATCATTACTTTCTATGTGTTAAAGAGGTGCAGCGTCTGATTTAAAAGTAAAACAACATCGCATCCCATGTTTTCACGTGTCCTTTATAAGCCTGTGCAATCTAAAGCAATTCTCTTGGGGAAGAATCCAAAACAGGAAACCAATACCTGTTGTGACATGTAAATCTAATGATATAAGCCTTATTGGCTTAATGAGTTTGGAAGAATTCATGTTGAATATTTATTTAAAAGAAGCAACAAATGAAGTTACGTATTTCAGATCTTTTGAAGTCAGACATCACTATGACTCCTCACAAATACAGCCTAACTGAATATTTGTCAATGCTCAAGTCACTTTAATACGTAAACCAAGAATTACAAGAAGAATTCAGCCGTATGGATTAATCTGTAAAGCCCAGTTGCCTCACGATGAATCATAACGCCGAAGAACACAAGGTCATCATGTTCGAACAAGAACCTCTTCAACGGTTGCACCTCACTGTCCCCATCTGGCTGCTGCAAAAAAGGAACAATTCAAAGCACCAATCTGAATTTAAAAATTGAAACAAGTTGTAGAATAAAACAGAAGAAGAAGGTCGAACACAACCTACCACATAACAACTCCAACAGAGCCGATTCTGGTAACATTTTCCTCAAGACCACTATTGACAATAACACCCACATTAACTTGAACCAAGAGATCCCAATAACAAGAGTTACACATAAGGGAAGCACCTCTGCTGCTAGTTCAGCCCCGAAGTTTGTTCGTAACTAAATACCAGGAGGATTACGCTGTTGTCGGCGAGGCGTTTCGATGTGCAACAGTATGAAGACTTGCTTCACAGCTTATTCCATACATTGAAAGGGTGCGAGATGATACATTTGGTGAAGTAGTTCTGCCAAACTGCAGAGATGGCTGTCTCAAAGCGTCGCACCTAACTCGTCTGTTGAACCTTCTGTTAAATCTAATGAACAAGAGCAAGAAATTACATACACAACTCTATAATTTGATTTCAACATTTCATTGACCTAAATGAAGCATATTTCAAGTTGGTAATACACCACAGGTTTTGCTGAACATAAAACAGACAGAAAAGCCACTGATGCAGTCGCTCCTCTTCAACGACCTGCAAACGAAACCAGAAGAAATCTTTGAGCAACTATACGGTTACGGATCCGAGAACAATTTAACATCATGAGACATGATTACCCTGAATATTTTGTTGTTTTTTCTGGGAGAGTACGAGAACTTGGGCCTGCTTTGGTCATTTCTCTACAACACAAGAATCAGGACACATTCAGAGCATGATCCAAAAATCTTACACATGTGAGAGAAGGTATCATCACCGCAGCATACCGTTCCTCCTGGGCCTCTAATCCGCTCTCCAGCCCAACTCGTTTGTTATCCACACCTGCCAGGGAATGCAAAAAAAATCAGATTAGCAAAACAGGGAATATTCCATAAGAGATTCAAAGAATAATCCAAAGAATCAGAGATTTGAGATTTCCTCATCAACAAATATTAACACAATCTCACCGAAAAAGGAATGTTTTCAAATCAGATCATAACCATATTTGGAAAATTCCCAATCAACATTCAATGGTGATTAAAGCAAATTCCATTGAGAAATCAGAAGTAGAGCCTATATAAAGAGAAGAATGGAAACGAAAAGAAGAGGAGACACGAAAGAAAACCCTAAAACTCAGAGCTCAAAAATTAGACGGAAATACTTATCTCTTTCGCGAGGTCTTCACCACATCGCCACCCGCAAACCTTCGTTATCACCGGAGCTCGCGAAATCTCCAATCTTCCGAGCCATCATCGCCACCCGCGAACCTTCGTTATCACCGGAGATCGCTTTGCTCACCTCCAGCCAACATCGCCCTTGTAACCGTAATGCTTGCTTTCTCTGTTTCTTTTTTCTCTAACATTGATTGGGTGAGTTCATTGTGTTCAGGATTAAGGATGGGAGAAGAAGAAACCGCTAGGAGACGGCGGAGGGGGATCGCGACGAGAAGGGGTTCGATTTGGGGATTAGGGCTCGCGAATTTCTTTTCCTTTCTCTGTCGTTTTGTTTTCATTTGGTTGTCGTTTTGATTGTAACTGATCACACACACATTAATCACTAAAACCACACACACCGTTAACCTTAATCCTTTTTTTTCCCTAAAAATTAAAACTAACGTTTTTATTAATTAACTAATGATTTGTTTAATTGAATATTTTCTCTGTTTTTATAAATTAATTAAATTATTTTCTGGAATAAACAACTCTTTTTTTAGCTTGATCATTTTCTGTCTTTTATTTTAGACAACTCAAACCAATTATTTCTATTTAATAATTTTTTTTCTTAGTTTAAATAAATAGCTTATTCTTATAATTAAAAAAAAACCTACCTTGTAAAAATAATAATGTGGAGTTTTGTTAGATAATTAGATTAAAATAATTTTTGAGGATTTAAGTAATTTAATTTATCAATATTAAAAATCCCATTTTAATTTAAATTGAAGTTTATATCATAAAATACAAACCACAAAAATATGCATAATTTCAATTCCTGGCGTGTCTGATAATTCATCTAATTCTGCCCACTAACGTTGTTTGTTCGTTTTGCAGTTTATTATGTTTACCGTTATTTATTTATAATTGTAACTGTTTCCTGGTTGTAATCTCGCGAACCAATAATCGCATTTACTTTCCGCATTTTACTTCCGCTTGTATGATTTAAATTTCTCACACTTTCATCACTATTATTTATGTCACATTGCACACATCCGAAGGTTAGGTCTAACTGTTTGGCCGCCGCGCCAATAGTCCGTAAAACTTCACACATTCAATTTCAAATCCTCAAAACTACAAATTACAAACCCTAATTCTCACAAATGCCTCGCCGCAGGCAAAATTACCATTTTACCCCTAGCATTAGGTCAAAGAGCCGCCGCGCTCATTTTAGGGTTTCCCGCCGTGGAATCCCTAACCTAACCCTAATTCACTTAACAGTTCAACGTAGAGATTTGGAGTTTCTACACTCCACATAAGCGTGTCCTTAAGATGCGTTTATTCCCCTTGAGACCTTGACCACAGTCAAGAAGTCTCTAACCTCCCTTTTGAGGGGAACTACGATTACTCTGATTCCACTCCCGTAAGGATACGTAGGCACAAGATGCGATGTCTTGTCGAGTAAACTTAGAATTAACCCCCTTTATTATTTATTATTGCTTATTTATATTTTATTTATCTTTGCTATTTAATTATTTTGCTTATTATTTTGTAATTGTTTCTTGGATGTAAAGTTGTTTAATTATTTAATTATTATTATGGTTAGTAATTAGGGAGTGTAATAACATGTATGTAATATTAAAATAAATTTAGATCACTTTTAAATAAAGATAATTAAAATAAACACGTCACACACGTAAGTCGATTTTAATCGCCGTCTCACTTCCTAAGGATATCCCTCAAGTTGCCTACGAATAATGGTTAAGTGGGGTGTATAAAGCAAGTCCCTCAAATAAAAAAAATCATCAAAGTCCCTTATGGTTGCCTTTACGAATCAAGTCCCTTTCGAAAAATGATGATGGTCCCTTATATGTGCTTATTACATCCCACAATGGCCTTCAAAGTCAAATTGTCCCTCACATACCCCTTAACATCCAAAGTAAGGACTACCTACTCCATTATAGTAGGGATAGTCTTACTAAAGGAAAGAATGAAGAATAAGAAAGACCTTTAAACATTAGGGTAGGTTACTCCTAGATACTTGCTCACTTCAAAACTTTTTCACACTTAAACAAATTTCCAACAAAATTTTCAAACAAGTTTTTTTCACATCCATACACGGATTATTATTAAACTATTCTGAAATTTTTTGCTATTCACACACTACACTTTCAAAACAATTCAAAAGTGAGCTTAAGTACCTAAGAGCCCATGGATAACCATGGATGAAAAGGGTGCTAACACCTTCCCTTTTCATAACCTACCCCCCGGACCCAAAATATTCTCTAAGGTCTTTCCTGTTCTTTTATAACCTTTCCTTATGGATAAAATAAAAGTTGGTGGCGACTCTTGCTATCCGCAACATTGTTTAAAGTCAGTTCTCCCACCGTGTTACAGAACTGGCGACTCTGCTGGGGACCTATTTAAGAGGGGTACCCTTAGGAATTAAGATCACTTTAAATTGTTTGCCTTGTTTGCTTTATTATTATATTGTTGGGGTGCTCTTATGTGTGAAAGGTCCTAACCCGGATCTAGTGTACCTTAGGTAAATGGCAATAGACCAAGGAAAATGTACGACGTATATCGATACGGTTGATCTGGTGGCCATAGTTAGTGCGACTTCTTGGTTGGTGCTTATATTCCTTAAGTCAAGTTGAGGATAATATTGAGGCTGCCATATGTTGTCAATGCACTAACTGACTTTTAGAACCCTAGTTAACTCATCTTGGCCTTTAGAAAGTAGTGAGGTAACCGGCTTTGGTGCAGACTGAAGTTGGTTGACACTCGATACTACGCTCATTGAGATCTTAAACTTGGAGGGTTTTGGTTGGCAAGTAAGTTGCCTTCTGAACAACCACCCTTGTGAAGGATCAATGATATTGAGATCCCTTAGAACCTGGTTACTTTTGTAGGACAGGATGAACCATCTAACTTCAGGGGAGGGTACTTGCCTTTGAACCTCATGCAAGCCTTTAAACCTAGGGCTATGGTGTGACTTGTTTGTGTGTGCCACATGTTTGTGATTGAGCATGACATCATGACATCATCATGCATCATAAGCATATCATTTTCCGTAACCATTTCAAGGACCAAAGGATTTATCTTTGTTCTTTGTTGCAGGTCATGGCTTCTGCTCATAGAAACACCATCAGGATCAACTTTGTAGGGATACCTGCTAAGCTCAAGGAGTTGGTTTCCCTAGTGCCTGATCATTCCCAGTTCAACAAGAGACATGGTCACTTATTGGATCTAGTTACTTCAGGGTTCAGTGAAGACATGATGAGTGTGCTGTTTCAGTTCTTTGACCCTAAGCACCATTGCTTTACATTTCCTGATTATCAGCTGGTTCCAACCATGGAGGAGTTCTCTAAACTTCTGGGTATACCTGTTCTTGATCAGAAGCCATTCACAGGCTTAGAGAAGGAGCTTAAACCAGAAGTTATTGCTGCAGCTCTACATCTGAAGAAGTCTGACATTGTTCTAGAGACGAGAAGTGGAGTTAAAGGTATTCTTGCCAAGGTATTAGTGGATAAAGCTCAAATGTTCTTGAAGGCTATGAGCTACGATGCTTTTGAGGAGATCTTAGCCTTATTGATTTATGGCTTAGTGTTGTTCCCCAATCCTGATCAGTTCATAGACGTTCATGCCATCAACATATTCCTGAGTCACAATCCAGTGCCTACCTTACTTGGAGACATCCTACATTCTCTTCACACCCGTACTACAAGGGCAAGAGGAACTTTGATGTGTTGCATACCTTTACTTTCTAGGTGGTTTATTTCTCACCTTCCTCGCTCAGTAATGAAGAATGAGCAAGGGTTCAGATGGTCCAAGAGGATCATGTCACTTTCTCACTCAGACATCCGTTGGTGCTCCAGATCTATGGAGAATGTCACCATCATTGACCGTTGTGGGGAGTTTCCTAATGTGCCACATCTAGGCATAAGAGGAGGCATCACCTACAACCCATCTCTAGCTTTACGACAGTTTGGTTACGCCCGGAGTGATGGTCTACATGACATGTTGATTCAGGGCATTGTGTTTGATTACGACAACGATCTTCAGGGTTACCGTCAGAGATTCATCCGAGCTTGGGGAAAGGTAAACAGGATTGACAGCAAGACACTGGAGCCTAAGTACACTATTCCTATGGAGGCTTATCTCAGATGGGTACGATCTCGTGCTCAGACACTCATGATGCCATATCCTGCCGTCCTACCAGTTACCATGGAACCTGTTGCTGAAGGAGACACAGCTTATACCATCCTTCACCCAGACATGCCTACTGACATGGAAGACTTGCAGAGATCATGGATCCAACTGAAAGAGCAAAGGGATACTTTCGAGGCTCATTACAAAGCAAGCCAAGCAAGCATCCTAGAGCTAACAAAGCTACTTCATGAGGAACGAAACCTCAACTCATACCTCAACACCAAGAGGAAACGTCCATGGGAGACTTAAAACCCCATCTTTTGTACTTATTTCGTTTTCATTTTTTGTAAGCCTAAAAGGCAAAACAAGTTATTACTAATAAAAAGTTACTTTCTTGTTTGTTTAAGCAAATTTAAATCTTGCGGTCCTTGAAAACATTGCATATGCATTCCCATATCATTGCATCACAGGCTTATAATTGTGCACAGGTTTCTCATCTTCTCGCTGTTTATTTCAGCAATGGCTCTTGAACAATCAGTTAAGGATCTCCAGGCACAGAATGCACAGTTCCAAGAGCTGATCCTGAACCTATCCAAGGGGCAGGATGAATTGAAGACACTGCTGGCCAAGAAGACTAAGAAGGCTAGAAGGTCTGCTGGGTTGCTCAACATGGGAAGAAGGTTCAAAGGTCCTGTCAGGACCAAGGAACAGGTTGAAGACTATGAATCTGAAGAATCTGAGCAGGAGAGAGGCAGTCTCCACAACACTATGGGGGACTCTGATTCTGAGGCTAACTACTACCATGAGCCTAACGAAGACAAATTCAAGATGCTGGTGGATAGAATGGATGCTATGGAATTACAGAAATCATCTGGGCTGGATTTTGAGGATTTGAGCTTGATATCTGGGGTGGTCATACCCATTGGATTCAAAGTTCCTACATTTGTTGTCTATGATGGGGTCTCTTGTCCCAAATTGCATCTGAGGTCTTATGTCAGAAGAATTCAACCCCACACTGCTGATAAAAAGTTGTGGATCCATTTCTTTCAAGAAAGTTTATCTGGAGCTCAGCTAGAGTGGTATTATCAGTTGGAGAGTGTCAACATCAGAGATTGGAATGACCTTGCTGAAGCTTTCTACAAGCAGTATCAATACAATGCTGACTTAGCCCCCACTCGCATGCAGCTTCAAAGCATGTCTATGGGTGCCAAAGAAAGCTTTAAGGAGTATGCTTAGAAGTGGAGAGACTTAGCTGGAAGAGTTCAACCCCCTTTGACTGATAGGGAGTTGGTTGATATGTTCATGTGTACGTTGAATGGTCCGTTTTACAGTCATCTCATTGGAAGCTCATCATCTGGCTTCACTGAGTTGATCATGACAGGAGAGCGAGTAGAGAATGGTATCAAGAGTGGTAAGATCCAAGTGGGCACTTCTTCATCAGGTGCTGCAAAGAAGCCTCCCACTGGGAAGAAAGAATCTAATGCTGTGTATGGTCAGCCTGATCGTAACAGAAGGCATCAGTCTGTTAGTGCAGTTCATATTTCAAATCCAACTCCTGCAACAACAGAGCAGCCTCAAGGCAACCAACAGAGGGCTAGAAGATAGTTCACGAAGATCAACATGTCAATGGCTCAGGCATTGCAACACTTGTTGAAAGCTGAACTTATTACCCTGAGGGAGGCCCCTCAGAATCCCAATGTTACCTCTCCCAAGTACAATCCCAATGCACGATGTGCGTATCATTCAAACTGTCCAGGACATGATACTAATAACTGCTGGGTCTTGAAGAACAAAATTCAGGATATGATTGATGCTGGAGAAATTGAGTTTGATCCACCAGGTACTCCAAATGTGATTACAGCTCCAATGCCAAATCACGAGAAGACTGTCAACGCCATTGATGAAGATATTGATGAAGATCTGCATGTCTATTCAGTTATGGAGTTGAGCACACCATTGTCTGTTATCAAAAAGAGGTTAGTACAAGCTGGGATCTTTCCAGGTTGTCATGAAGATTGTCTATATTGTACCTATAAGCCGGATAGTTGCTTCATTTTGAGAGATGGGATTCAACGTCTCATGGATAAGTATACTATAGTGTTTGAAAGAAGACCAGCATCTGTAGGAAGTATGGTGGATCATCTGACTCAGGGTAAGAAGATTGAAGAGGTTGACATGGTTGACAAAGTACCACTAAGAATCACTTCAAAGGGTCCCATTAAAATCACTCATCAGGGCCCAATCAAGATTACTGCTGAAGGTCCTGTGAAAGTTGTTGCTGAAGCCAGAGTAGCTCCTCTAATCATTACCACTCCTGGTCCTATTCCTTATACATCTGACAAAGCTGTGCCTTGGCACTATGGGTCTGATGTCTACATCCATGGTGTCAAGCAGGAGCCTTTACCTAATATGCCTGTTGACATTGATAATATTGCTGGATCTAGAAAGATCACTCGTAGTGGAAGAGTCTTCTCTCCTCCAGTTGCTTCTAAGAGTGCAGTTACTCCTGCTGTTACTTCCACCACTGATGCTCGAGGCAAGGGTCCTGTTATTGAGCCTGTATCTACTGATGTGCCAGCTGCTGATGACCTCTCTAAGCAGATGGAAGAAGTATTGAAAATCATTCGCAAGAGTGATTATGATATTGTTGATCAGCTGGGGCATACTCCCTCAAAGATTTCTATGCTCTCCCTGTTATTATGTTCTGAGGCTCATGCCAAGTCATTGATCAAGTTTCTAAAGATGGCTCATGTACCCAGTGCAATTTCTGTGGACCAGTTTGAGAATTGTGTTGCTCACCTGACCTATGACAACGGGTTAGGATTTTCTGATGCTGACTTGACCCCTGCCAAGAGGGATCATAACAGGGCCTTGCATATTTCAATTGAATGCAGGGGCACTACCCTGTCTCATGTGCTGATAGACAATGGTTCCTCTCTGAATGTGTTGCCTAAGGAAGTCCTGAACAAGCTGAGTCCTGAAGATACGGTATTGAAGCCCAGTAATATTGTGGTAAAGGCTTTTGATGGTTCTAGAAGAGTAGTGCATGGGGAAATTGATCTTCCAATCAAGGTTGGCTCTCAGGTGTTTACTGCTACATTCTATGTGATGGATATTCGTCCTTCGTACTCATGTCTGCTTGGTCGTCCCTGGATCCATGGGGCAGGTGCTGTGACCTCCACATTACATCAAAAGTTGAGATATCCGGTGAATGGAAAAGTTGTTACTGTCTTTGGAGAGGAAGAATACTTTGTCAGCCATGTAAACACTTTCAAGTATCTGGAAGTAGAAGGTGAATACATTGAAACTCCATGTCAGTCATTTGAAGTGGTTCCCTGGGCTGTTAAGGATTGTGTGACTCCTCCTGCTGTGAAGAAGGTTCCTGTGGTCATCAGAAACCCTCCAACAATGGCAATGGCCTCCCTCAATGATGCAAAAGCTGTGGTGGAAGAAGGTGGTTGTACTATTTGGGGTCAGCTTCCTGATATTCCATACAAGTCTGACAAGTTTGGTTTGGGTTTCACTGCAGAGTCCCAGAAGGCTGTTCGTCGTGCTCGTGCTGTTCGTATCACCAATCAAGGGGTTATCAATGCTGTGGGAGATCAAGATGAAGACTACAACTTGGAGGCATGGATTTTTCCTACTATGGGTGCTGGACTCAATAATTGGAAAGCTGAAGATGTTATCCCTATCTCCTTTAGTCAGGAGTAAATACTATTACTGTGTTATGTTTTTAAATTTGAACTTTCAAACCATGTGCCTTACCCGGGGCACAATGGTGTGCTTGTTACGGGTTGTCATTTCATTTGCATACTGCATTCAATAAAATCAGTGGACGTTTCGTTTTCGTAAATATTGTGTTCCTTGTCTTTCTTTTTCTTTTATTTTTGCTTTATCAGCTATGTGTTCTTACACACACCCACGTCACTAAAATACCCGTATCCTCATCCACTCTGGATCCAGTTGATAACAGTTCTACTATTGCCAATTACAATTTCGAGAATCCGATCTATCAAACTGAAGACGGAAACGAGGACGATTGTGAAATACCTGTAGAGCTTGCTAGGTTGTTACAACAAGAAGAGAAAGCTATACAGCAACATGAAGAGCCAGTCGAAGTTGTGAATCTGGGAACTGAAGAAAACAGAAAAGAGGTCAAGATAGGGGCTGATTTAGAGGACAGTGTCAAGAGCAGGTTGATTCAGATGCTACATGACTATGTGGAGATCTTTGCTTGGTCTTATGAAGATATGCCAAGGTTGGATACAGACATTGTGGTTCACCGTTTGCCAGTGAAAGAAGATTGTCGTCCAAAGAAGCAGAAGGTTCGTCGTATGCGTCCTGAAATGTCAGAAAAGATCAAAGCAGAGGTAATGAAACAGTTCAATGCAGGGTTCTTGGCCGTAACTTCTTATCCTCAGTGGGTTGCAAATGTGGTACCAGTTCCTAAGAAAGATGGTAAGGTACGTATGTGTGTAGACTACAGAGATCTGAACAAGGCTAGCCCTAAAGATGACTTTCCACTTCCTCATATTGATATTCTGGTAGACAACACTGCTCAGCATAAGGTATTCTCTTTTATGGATGGTTTCTCTGGGTACAATCAAATCAAGATGGCACCTGAAGATATGGAGAAGACTACATTTGTGACACCGTGGGGCACCTTTTGCTATAAGGTAATGCCATTTGGTTTGAAGAATGCAGGGGCAACATATCAGCGTGCTATGGTGGCTTTGTTTCATGATATGATTCATCATGAGATAGAGGTATATGTGGATGATATGATAGTCAGGTCTCAGAATGAAGAACAACATCTTGATCATCTGCACAAGTTGTTTGAGAGGTTGAAGAAATACAGGTTGAGATTAAATCTAAACAAGTGTACTTTTGGAGTTAGATCTGGAAAGCTCCTGGGTTTCATTGTCAGTGGAAAAGGTATTGAAGTGGATCCTGCAAAAGTGAAAGCTATACGAGAGATGCCAGCTCCCCGTACTGAGAAGGAGGTTAGAGGTTTCTTGGGACGATTGAACTACATTGCAAAATTTATTTCCCAATTAACTACCATCTGTGAGCCAATCTTCAAGTTGTTGAGGAAAGATCAGGTGATGGAATGGAATGATGAGTGCCAGACTGCCTTTGATGAAATCAAGAGATATTTGCTAGAACCTCC
Organism: Lathyrus sativus; assembly: GCA_963859935.3. NCBI lineage: Eukaryota > Viridiplantae > Streptophyta > Magnoliopsida > Fabales > Fabaceae > Lathyrus > Lathyrus sativus. The sequence goes on along the minus strand of OZ012740.1, from coordinate 559,449,891 downwards.
AATTTTAATGCCACCAGTTGATGGAAGACCCTTGATTATGTATTTAACAGTATTAGACAACTCAATGGGGTGTGTACTGGGGCAACATGACGAGTCTGGTCGAAAAGAGCAGGCAATATACTACCTTAGCAAAAAGTTTACCGACTGTGAAACAAGATACTCACTGCTCGAGAAAACTTGCTGCGCTTTGGCATGGGCTGCTCGCCGACTAAGACAGTATATGTTGACCCATACTACCTTGTTGATTTCGAAGATGGATCCAATCAAGTACATATTTGAGAAACCTGCTCTCTCCGGAAGAATTGCAAGATGGCAAATGATCTTGACGGAATATGATATACAGTATACCACTCAGAAGGCCATTAAGGGGAGTGTTGTTGCTGATCATTTGGCTCATCAAGCAGTAGATGATTACCAGTCAATGAATTTTGAGTTCCCTGATGAAGACATTATGTCTGTTACCAAAGAACCTGGACAATATGACGGACCTGAACAAGGATCCCGATGGACTGTGGTTTTTGATGGTGCCTCCAATGCACATGGTAATGGTGTTGGTGTTGTGATTAGTTCCCCTGAAGGTTGTCATACCCCGATTACTGCCAGACTTTGTTTCTATTGTACCAATAACATGGCTGAGTATGAGGCATGTATCATGGGTATGCAAGTTGCTATTGATATGAAGATTCAGTTCCTTGAGGTGTATGGAGATTCAGCTCTGGTAGTAAGTCAGATTAAAGGAGATTGGGATACAAAGCATGATAATCTCATTCCTTACAGAGAACATGTGTTGTCTTTGATCCCACATTTCAAAGAGATTACTTTTGGACATATTCCACGAAGAGAGAATCAGTTGGCAGACGCATTGGCCATCATGGCATCTATGTTTGAGATCAGCTGGGATGATGAAGCTCCCAAGATTACCATTGATAGATTTGAGAAGCCTGCATACTGCAATGAGATTGACACTGAAGGGGCAACCCCATTCTCCTTAGTCTATGGTATGGAAGCAGTTCTGCCTATTGAAGTTCAGATCCCCTCCTCGAGAATTATGAAGGATGCAGGCTTGGATGAAGATGAGTGGATTCAGACTCGACTTGACCAGATAAATTTGATTGATGAGAAAAGGTTAGCAGCAGTTTGTCATGGCCAGATGTACCAGAAACGGATGATCAAAGCTTTTAACAAGAAGGTTAAGCCAAAGGTATATCAGGCTGGTGACTTGGTAATCAAGCGTATCATATTACCACAGGGTGATCCTAGGGGCAAGTGGACTCCAACATATGAGGGACCATTTGTAGTCAAGACAGTGTTCTCAGGAGGTGCCATGATACTGACTACAATGGATGGTGAAGACTTCCCACAACCTGTAAACGCAGACATAGTTAAAAAATACTACGCATAAAAAGAGACCCGCTAGGTTGACAGGCCTAGGCAAAAATAAGGGCATCCCGGCAAACCAAAAGGGTTTGGGCAAAAATTAGGGATATATATATATAAAAAGATGTACACCCGGCAAGTCGAAAACCTGAAAAGGCGGCTTGGGCAAAAAAGGGTATCCCGGTGGATTGAAAACCTGAAAGGGCAATCCAGGCAAAAGTTAGGGATTAAAGCGTATGACTATGTCTCGTTTGGATCACTCATGAAACTGCAACCAGTTGTATTACTTACTCAAGCTCAAACAGATAAAGCTCAATCCAATCGTTTCCGTCTCAACAGCAAGAAGATGAGATACTTGAGTGGCAATAGTAGAATTGAAACTCAATAGGATTATTTCCCACATAGCTGATTCTTTTTGTAAAACTTCATGACAAAATTCTCTTACTAGGGTTTATGTCTCCTTGTACAAACTTACCCGTGTATGGGTCACTTTTGATATAAATAAATTCCATCCTTTGAATCCAGATTCACTTTTACCCTATTTACATAAGCGAAACGTCCATTGGTTGTGTTTGAATGTATGTATGCCTTTGAATATGATTGATGTTTACCAGAAACGCATGTATGCTTTTAATATGATTGATGTTTACCAGAAATGCATGAAAATGCAGTAATAGTATTTACTAAGGACGAACGAGGGAAGGATTTCAACGAAGCTTCGCCGGTTCATCTTTACAAGACAGTTACAAACCATCAGTAGGACTAATCCATTTTCACAAAGTCTAATCTCCCCTGGAATTTATATCCATCTCTTTTATCCTCATACGGATATACGGGAAATTACTTTCCAATAAGGGCACGATGAACGAAGACGGGATGTTATACTTATCCTACTATCAAACGAAAACGAAGGTTATCTATACCCTACTATCCCCAACAACGGGAGGTTATCTATACCTTGTTATCCCCAACAACGGGAGGTTATCTATACCTTGTTATCCCCAGCAGACGGAGGGTTATATATTCTTCAACAACGAATCGGGATTTATTTTCCTTGGCCAGCAGTTGTTATACAAGGATATCCAGACACTTCCAGCAGTGTCATAGCATACATACATCATTTACATCATACCATAACATATATGTCTATAGTACATTACCTAAGTGCATCATGTCATACATACATAAAGCATAAACTAATGTTGTTATACAGAATGCTACCTTGTTTTCAGGTTAATTATCCAACAAACAAGCTTATGATCTTTGGGACTGCTTTATTGTAACCTCAGGGTTACTTTATCCTCCTGATGAGCTTCTTATTACTTTGGGACTGCTTTATTGTAACCTCTGGGTTATTTTATCCTCCTGATAGCCTCTCATGACTTCAAGACTGCTTTAGAGCTACTGATTGCTCTATCCTCCTGAAATCATCCTATTACTTCAAGACTGCTTTAGAGCTATTCATTGCTCTATCCTCGTGAGGTCATATTACTACTTCAAGACTGCTTTAGAGCTATTCATTGCTCTATCCTCCTGAAGCCATCTAATTATTTCAAGACTGCTTTAGAGTTATCCATTGCTCTATCCTCCTGAAATTACATTATTATTTCAAGACTGCTTTAGAGCTATCCATTGCTCTATCCTCCTGAAATCATTACTTCAAGACTGCTTTAGAGCTATTGATTGCTCTATCCTCCTGAAGACATATCACATTATTACTTCAAGACTGCTTTAGAGCTATTGATTGCTCTATCCTCCTGAAGACATATCACATTATTACTTCAAGACTGCTTTAGAGCTATTGATTGCTCTATCCTTCTGAAGACATATCACATTATTACTTCAAGACTGCTTTAGAGCTATTCATTGCTCTATCCTCGTGAGGTCATATTACTACTTCAAGACTGCTTTAGAGCTATTCATTGCTCTATCCTCCTGAAGCCATCTAATTATTTCAAGACTGCTTTAGAGTTATCCATTGCTCTATCCTCCTGAAATTACATTATTATTTCAAGACTGCTTTAGAGCTATCCATTGCTCTATCCTCCTGAAATCATTACTTCAAGACTGCTTTAGAGCTATTGATTGCTCTATCCTCCTGAAGACATATCACATTATTACTTCAAGACTGCTTTAGAGCTATTGATTGCTCTATCCTCCTGAAGACATATCACATTATTACTTCAAGACTGCTTTAGAGCTATTGATTGCTCTATCCTTCTGAAGACATATCACATTATTACTCCAAGACTGCTTTAGAGCTATTCATTGCTCTATCCTCGTGAGGTCATATTACTACTTCAAGACTGCTTTAGAGCTATTCATTGCTCTATCCTCCTGAAGCCATCTAATTATTTCAAGACTGCTTTAGAGTTATCCATTGCTCTATCCTCCTGAAATTACATTATTATTTCAAGACTGCTTTAGAGCTATTGATTGCTCTATCCTCCTGAAGACATATCACATTATTACTTCAAGACTGCTTTAGAGCTATTGATTGCTCTATCCTCCTGAAGACATATCACATTATTACTTCAAGACTGCTTTAGAGCTATTGATTGCTCTATCCTTCTGAAGACATATCACATTATTACTTCAAGACTGCTTTAGAGCTATTGATTGCTCTATCCTTCTGAAGACATATCATATTACTACTTCAAGACTGCTTTAGAGCTATTCATTGCTCTATCCTCCTGAAGCCATCTAATTATTTCAAGACTGCTTTAGAGTTATCCATTGCTCTATCCTCCTGAAATTACATTATTATTTCAAGACTGCTTTAGAGCTATCCATTGCTCTATCCTCCTGAAATCATTACTTCAAGACTGCTTTAGAGCTATTGACTGCTCTATCCTCCTGAAGACATATCACATTATTATTTCAAGACTGCTTTAGAGCTATTGATTGCTCTATCCTCCTGAAGCCATTATTACTTCAAGACTGCTTTAGAGCTATTGATTGCTCTATCCTCCTGAGGTCAGATTTATCACTTCAAGACTGCTTTAGGGTTATCATTATTGATTGCTCTATCCTCATGAAGACATGCTGTTACATCAGTATTACTCCAGACTCCTGACAGTTCTCATTATACTACTGAAGAACTTTCCCCTAGTGGCATCTTTAAGCCCACTCAATCATGTTCAACCAACCATCAATATCACTCCATGCACTGGTGAGTGCAAATTTTTGGGCTTTTGTGTTCAATCCCCTTCAACCTTCCAGGTTACGACTGGCAAATATACCAATCTAACCCCTCAGGTTTCAGAAAATTGAACAGGGGCAGCTGTTGCACCCCAAAATTTGCCCTCACAATACAAGACTTTGTGTTCTAAGAAGGTTCACAAGGTTCACAAGTTCTCCAACAACTTGCATAACCTTTCATGAAGTTCATAAAGTCCACAAGCTACTTTATGAAGGTTCACAAGGTTCACAAGTCCCACAGTGCTTTCAATACCTTTCATGAGGTTCATGAAGTCCATAGGTTGCTTCTTGAAGGTTCACAAGGTTCACAAGATTCACAATGTTTACAAAGCTTTCCTAAGGGTCATGAGGTCTACAAAGCCACTTCATGATGTTCACAAGGTTCACAAGCTTCACAATATCTCCCATGAGTATCACAAGATATCTTATGAAGATTCACAAGGTTCACAAAATTCACAATTGGTCAGAAGAGTTGACAATCCCCTCAGACAATGCACCTCCTAAGCAGTGCATCCAAAACTAGGGTTTTGACTTTAATCAGGCTAAATAGGACTTCCAAGACTTCAAGTGAGCTTCATAACATCTTATATGTGTATAAGAACCCCCATGTCAAGTTTCAAGACTTTTTTCAAAAGTTTGCTCAGTCAGATGATCAGATAAGTCAAAAGCAGTCAATGCAGTTAAAAAAGTCAAACTAAGATGCAACCTGTGGATTTTGGTTTAAGGGTCATGAACATTTGGGCTCTCTCATTTTCATTTCTAAATTAAAGATGGTCGTGCTATCCCAAGGCGGTTAACGAAAAGATGGTTGAATTTGTTCGCATCATTGTTGAAAGATCGTGTCATTTGGATCGCTTATCTTTTGTACAATAGCACATATTGGTCAACAATGGATACACTCCAACTCTATTTCATCATAGAAGTTTTTTTCAAGAAGTTTCTTTATGGGTAAAGACTTATGGATTGATTTTCTAAGAATAGTTATCATAGACCAAAGATTTTAAAGTTGAATACGGAGCATGGGTCTAAGTGATTCTTATGTTCGAACTCGTCTGATATGGTTTAAAAACTCTTAACGGTTCTATTTCAATATTTGGATAGATAAAGAGATGGCCACATTTCTTGCAGTGAATCATTACTTTCTATGTGTTAAAGAGGTGCAGCGTCTGATTTAAAAGTAAAACAACATCGCATCCCATGTTTTCACGTGTCCTTTATAAGCCTGTGCAATCTAAAGCAATTCTCTTGGGGAAGAATCCAAAACAGGAAACCAATACCTGTTGTGACATGTAAATCTAATGATATAAGCCTTATTGGCTTAATGAGTTTGGAAGAATTCATGTTGAATATTTATTTAAAAGAAGCAACAAATGAAGTTACGTATTTCAGATCTTTTGAAGTCAGACATCACTATGACTCCTCACAAATACAGCCTAACTGAATATTTGTCAATGCTCAAGTCACTTTAATACGTAAACCAAGAATTACAAGAAGAATTCAGCCGTATGGATTAATCTGTAAAGCCCAGTTGCCTCACGATGAATCAAAACGCCGAAGAACACAAGGTCATCATGTTCGAACAAGAACCTCTTCAACGGTTGCACCTCACTGTCCCCATCTGGCTGCTGCAAAAAAGGAACAATTCAAAGCACCAATCTGAATTTAAAAATTGAAACAAGTTGTAGAATAAAACAGAAGAAGAAGGTCGAACACAACCTACCACATAACAACTCCAACAGAGCCGATTCTGGTAACATTTTCCTCAAGACCACTATTGACAATAACACCCACATTAACTTGAACCAAGAGATCCCAATAACAAGAGTTACACATAAGGGAAGCACCTCTGCTGCTAGTTCAGCCCCGAAGTTTGTTCGTAACTAAATACCAGGAGGATTACGCTGTTGTCGGCGAGGCGTTTCGATGTGCAACAGTATGAAGACTTGCTTCACAGCTTATTCCATACATTGAAAGGGTGCGAGATGATACATTTGGTGAAGTAGTTCTGCCAAACTGCAGAGATGGCTGTCTCAAAGCGTCGCACCTAACTCGTCTGTTGAACCTTCTGTTAAATCTAATGAACAAGAGCAAGAAATTACATACACAACTCTATAATTTGATTTCAACATTTCATTGACCTAAATGAAGCATATTTCAAGTTGGTAATACACCACAGGTTTTGCTGAACATAAAACAGACAGAAAAGCCACTGATGCAGTCGCTCCTCTTCAACGACCTGCAAACGAAACCAGAAGAAATCTTTGAGCAACTATACGGTTACGGATCCGAGAACAATTTAACATCATGAGACATGATTACCCTGAATATTTTGTTGTTTTTTCTGGGAGAGTACGAGAACTTGGGCCTGCTTTGGTCATTTCTCTACAACACAAGAATCAGGACACATTCAGAGCATGATCCAAAAATCTTACACATGTGAGAGAAGGTATCATCACCGCAGCATACCGTTCCTCCTGGGCCTCTAATCCGCTCTCCAGCCCAACTCGTTTGTTATCCACACCTGCCAGGGAATGCAAAAAAAATCAGATTAGCAAAACAGGGAATATTCCATAAGAGATTCAAAGAATAATCCAAAGAATCAGAGATTTGAGATTTCCTCATCAACAAATATTAACACAATCTCACCGAAAAAGGAATGTTTTCAAATCAGATCATAACCATATTTGGAAAATTCCCAATCAACATTCAATGGTGATTAAAGCAAATTCCATTGAGAAATCAGAAGTAGAGCCTATATAAAGAGAAGAATGGAAACGAAAAGAAGAGGAGACACGAAAGAAAACCCTAAAACTCAGAGCTCAAAAATTAGACGGAAATACTTATCTCTTTCGCGAGGTCTTCACCACATCGCCACCCGCAAACCTTCGTTATCACCGGAGCTCGCGAAATCTCCAATCTTCCGAGCCATCATCGCCACCCGCGAACCTTCGTTATCACCGGAGATCGCTTTGCTCACCTCCAGCCAACATCGCCCTTGTAACCGTAATGCTTGCTTTCTCTGTTTCTTTTTTCTCTAACATTGATTGGGTGAGTTCATTGTGTTCAGGATTAAGGATGGGAGAAGAAGAAACCGCTAGGAGACGGCGGAGGGGGATCGCGACGAGAAGGGGTTCGATTTGGGGATTAGGGCTCGCGAATTTCTTTTCCTTTCTCTGTCGTTTTGTTTTCATTTGGTTGTCGTTTTGATTGTAACTGATCACACACACATTAATCACTAAAACCACACACACCGTTAACCTTAATCCTTTTTTTTCCCTAAAAATTAAAACTAACGTTTTTATTAATTAACTAATGATTTGTTTAATTGAATATTTTCTCTGTTTTTATAAATTAATTAAATTATTTTCTGGAATAAACAACTCTTTTTTTAGCTTGATCATTTTCTGTCTTTTATTTTAGACAACTCAAACCAATTATTTCTATTTAATAATTTTTTTTCTTAGTTTAAATAAATAGCTTATTCTTATAATTAAAAAAAAACCTACCTTGTAAAAATAATAATGTGGAGTTTTGTTAGATAATTAGATTAAAATAATTTTTGAGAATTTAAGTAATTTAATTTATCAATATTAAAAATCCCATTTTAATTTAAATTGAAGTTTATATCATAAAATACAAACCACAAAAATATGCATAATTTCAATTCCTGGCGTGTCTGATAATTCATCTAATTCTGCCCACTAACGTTGTTTGTTCGTTTTGCAGTTTATTATGTTTACCGTTATTTATTTATAATTGTAACTGTTTCCTGGTTGTAATCTCGCGAACCAATAATCGCATTTACTTTCCGCATTTTACTTCCGCTTGTATGATTTAAATTTCTCACACTTTCATCACTATTATTTATGTCACATTGCACACATCCGAAGGTTAGGTCTAACTGTTTGGCCGCCGCGCCAATAGTCCGTAAAACTTCACACATTCAATTTCAAATCCTCAAAACTACAAATTACAAACCCTAATTCTCACAAATGCCTCGCCGCAGGCAAAATTACCATTTTACCCCTAGCATTAGGTCAAAGAGCCGCCGCGCTCATTTTAGGGTTTCCCGCCGTGGAATCCCTAACCTAACCCTAATTCACTTAACAATTCAACGTAGAGATTTGGAGTTTCTACACTCCACATAAGCGTGTCCTTAAGATGCGTTTATTCCCCTTGAGACCTTGACCACAGTCAAGAAGTCTCTAACCTCCCTTTTGAGGGGAACTACGATTACTCTGATTCCACTCCCGTAAGGATACGTAGGCACAAGATGCGATGTCTTGCCGAGTAAACTTAGAATTAACCCCCTTTATTATTTATTATTGCTTATTTATATTTTATTTATCTTTGCTATTTAATTATTTTGCTTATTATTTTGTAATTGTTTCTTGGATGTAAAGTTGTTTAATTATTTAATTATTATTATGGTTAGTAATTAGGGAGTGTAATAACATGTATGTAATATTAAAATAAATTTAGATCACTTTTAAATAAAGATAATTAAAATAAACACGTCACACACGTAAGTCGATTTTAATCGCCGTCTCACTTCCTAAGGATATCCCTCAAGTTGCCTACGAATAATGGTTAAGTGGGGTGTATAAAGCAAGTCCCTCAAATAAAAAAAATCATCAAAGTCCCTTATGGTTGCCTTTACGAATCAAGTCCCTTTCGAAAAATGATGATGGTCCCTTATATGTGCTTATTACATCCCACAATGGCCTTCAAAGTCAAATTGTCCCTCACATACCCCTTAACATCCAAAGTAAGGACTACCTACTCCATTATAGTAGGGATAGTCTTACTAAAGGAAAGAATGAAGAATAAGAAAGACCTTTAAACATTAGGGTAGGTTACTCCTAGATACTTGCTCACTTCAAAACTTTTTCACACTTAAACAAATTTCCAACAAAATTTTCAAACAAGTTTTTTTCACATCCATACACGGATTATTATTAAACTATTCTGAAATTTTTTGCTATTCACACACTACACTTTCAAAACAATTCAAAAGTGAGCTTAAGTACCTAAGAGCCCATGGATAACCATGGATGAAAAGGGTGCTAACACCTTCCCTTTTCATAACCTACCCCCCGGACCCAAAATATTCTCTAAGGTCTTTCCTGTTCTTTTATAACCTTTCCTTATGGATAAAATAAAAGTCGGTGGCGACTCTTGCTATCCGCAACATTGTTTAAAGTCAGTTCTCCCACCGTGTTACACCGTTCGCCGAAGCTTTGGAACAAATGCCGAAGTATGCCAAATTCATGAAGGACATACTTACAAAGAAGCGGAGGTACACGGAACCGGAAACAATAGTACTCGACGCAAGTTGTAGCGCTATCATCCAACGTACTCTACCAAGAAAGGAAGTTGATCCGGGGAGAGTTACATTGCCGGTTACCATTGGTGACGTTTATGTTGGAAAAGGATTGATTGATTTGGGGTCGAGCATAAATCTTATCCCGTTGTCTATCGTGAAAAAGCTTGGCAACATTGAGATCAAGTCCATCCGAATGACGTTACAATTAGCCGATAAGTCTACTACTCATCCTCATGGAGTAGCTCAATACGTGTTGGTTAAAGTGGATAAGTTTTTCTTCCCGGTGGATTTTATTGTGATTGATATGGAGGAAGATGATGATGCGCCTTTGATTCTTGAAAGGCCTTTCATGAAAACCGCTCGAATGATGATTGATGTGGATGACGGTTTGATGAAGGTAAGAGTTCAAAACGAAGAGGTCACTTTTGACCTTTTTGAAGCAATGAAGCATTCAAAAGACAAGCATGATAGTTTCCGAGTTGACGTAATTGAGGAAGCTTCCTTTGAAGTTGCAAAGCATGTTAACAACATCACCCCCATGGAGCTAGCCCTTAATAACTCCTTTGAAGTTTTCACTCTTGAAGAAGAGGAAGCTCTAGATGAATGCTTGAGAGAGCTTGATAGTCTTAAGGATTTGCAACCGTGGGAAGTAGAGGAAGAAGTCTTAAAAAAAGAGGTCAATGAAGAAAAGCCAAGCACTGAATTAAAAGATTTACCCAACAATTTGAAATATGCATTTTTGGATGAAGTCGAGGAGAAGCCGGTTATCATTAGCAACCTCTTGTCAAAAAATGAAGAATCTCTTTTAATTGATGTGTTGAAGAAAAATCAAGAAGCAATGGGATGGACTCTTTCCGATCTAAAAGGAATTAGTCCTTCTTATTGTATGCACAAGATCTTAATGGAGGAGGATTTCAAGCCGGTAGCTCAACCGCAACGCCGTTTGAATCCAACAATGAAAGAGGTTGTGAGAAAAGAAGTTGTAAAACTTTTGGATGCGGGAATGATCTACCCTATCTCGGATAGCCCTTGGGTAAGTCTGGTGCATGTGGTTCCTAAGAAGGGGGGCATTACCGTTATTCGCAATGAGAACAATGAGTTGATTCCTACTAAGGTAGCAACGGGGTGGAGGATGTGCATAGACTATAGGCGGTTAAATACCGCAACTCGGAAGGACCATTTCCCACTTCCGTTCATGGATCAAATGCTTGAAAGACTCTCGGGACAAGAATTTTATTGTTTTCTTGATGGCTATTCCGGGTACAACCAAATTGCGGTTGACCCGGCCGATCACGAAAAGACGGCTTTTACATGTCCATTTGGAATCTTCGCTTACCGCAAAATGCCCTTTGGGTTATGTAATGCGCTGGCAACTTTCCAAAGGTGTATGCAAGCCATTTTTGCCGACCTTATAGAGAAAACAATGGAGGTTTTTATGGATGACTTTTCGGTGTTTGGGGGATCTTTTGGTTTATGTTTGGAAAATTTGACGACGATACTTGAAAGGTGTGTGAAAACAAACTTGGTGTTGAATTGGGAGAAATGCCACTTTATGGTGACGGAGGGGATTGTTCTCGGCCACAAGGTCTCGTCAAAAGGACTCGAAGTGGATCGTGCTAAAGTTGAGGTGATAGAGAAGTTGCCTCCTCCGGCGAACTTAAAGGGAATCAGAAGTTTTCTTGGGCATGCCGGTTTCTACCGGCGATTCATCCTCAAAGGTGGCTAGACCTTTGAGTAATTTGCTTGCCAAAGATCAGGTATTTCTCCTAACTGATGATTGTTTAAAAGCTTTTGAGACATTGAAAGAGAAGTTGGTCACCGCTCCTATCATAGTCGCTCCAAATTGGAATTTGAATTTTGAGCCAATGTGTGATGCGAGTGACTATGCAATTGGAGCGGTGCTTGGCCAACGAAAAGAAAAAAAATTTCATACCATACACTATGCGAGCAAAGTCCTTAATGAGGCACAAGTTAATTATGCCACTACTGAAAAAGAATTGCTCGCAATAGTGTATGAACTTGAGAAATTTCGTTCATATCTCATTGGCTCAAAAGTTATTGTCTACACCGACCATGCGGCGATTAAATATTTGCTAACCAAGCCGGATTCTAAGCAAAGGCTTATCCGGTGGATCCTTTTGTTGCAAGAATTCGATGTTGAGATTAAAGACAAAAAAGGATCCGAAAATGTGGTAGCAGATCATTTATCTCGCCTTGTCAATGATGAGGTGACCGCCTTAGAAAAAGACATCCGAGAAGAGTTTCCTGATGAAAAGCTTTTTAAAGTGCAAGTGAGGTCGTGGTTTGCGGATTTTGCAAACCACAAGGCGAGCGGTTTTGTGCCGCACGACCTAACTCCTAATCAAAAGAGGAAATTCATCTCGAATGCCAAATACTATGTGTGGGATGATCCTTATTTATTTAAGCTGGGCGGTGATAATTTATTGAGAAGATGTGTTACGGGCGATGAGGCCCAAAGTATTTTATGGCACTGTCACAACTCGCCTTATGGTGGTCATTTTAATGGGGCTAGAACGGCGAATAAAGTCCTTCAATCGGGATTTTATTGGCCTTCTATTTTTAAAGACGCAAATGCCCATGCCCAAAATTGTGACAGTTGTCAAAGGAGTGGTGGAATAGGAAAGAGAGACGAAATGCGTCTTCAAAATATTCAAGAGGTAGAATTATTTGATTGTTGGGGCATTGACTTTGTCGGACCATTTCCACCGTCTTTTGGAAATGAGTATTTGTTGGTAGTGGTTGACTATGTGTCGAAGTGGGTTGAGGTGATTGCCTCACCAAGAGCAGATGCTAAAACGGTAATAAGCTTTTTAAAAAGAAATATTTTTTCCCGTTTTGGAACCCCTCGAGTGTTGATTAGTGACGGAGGTTCACACTTTTGCAATGCGCCGCTTGAAAACGTTTTGCAACATTATGGTGTAACGCATAAAGTGACCACTCCGTACCACCCACAGGCGAATGGTCAAGCCGAGGTCTCGAATAGAGAGATAAAAAGGATTTTGGAAAAAACTGTGTCTAGCTCGAGGAAGGATTGGTCTCAAAAGTTAGACGAAGCTTTATGGGCATATCGCACGGCCTATAAAGCTCCGATTGGGCTAACTCCATTCCAATTGGTTTTTGGTAAAACTTGCCATTTACCGGTTGAGATGGAGCACAAGGCCTTGTGGACGTTAAAATTTTTAAACTTTGATCAAGAGTTAGCCGGTGACAAGAGAAAAGTGCAACTTCTTGAGTTGGAAGAAATGCGCAATGCCGCATACCACTGAAGTTGGTTGTACAAGGAAAAAGTGAAGGAGTACCACGACAAAAAGCACCGCAAGAAAGAATTTGCGTCGGGGCAGCTTGTGCTTTTGTTTAACTCCAGGTTGAGGTTATTCCCTGGAAAATTAAAATCCAAGTGGTCCGGTCCGTTCCGCGTCAAAGAAGTGAAATCTTTCGGAGTTGTGGTAATTGAGGACATGGATGGGAAAGACAACTGGACTGTGAATGGTCAGCGCCTAAAGATTTACCTCGGCGGGCATGTGCACCGAGGAAACTGTGCGATTCTCCTTGATGTTCCAGCTTGAACATCATGGACCGTCGAGCTTATCCGACGTTAAACAAGCGCTGGTTGAGAGGCACCTCAACATTGTAAGTTTTTTTTATGTTTTCTAATATGTTATGTGGGGACTTATATTGATTTATGCTTGAATTGGGAGCTGCCTGCTGTGCTGTATTTTTCCAAATTCTGTCATGCTCGCTAGCTTCTCGCTAGGCGAGCACGCAGCGAGCGTTCGCTAGCTTCTCGCTAGGCGAACCTCACGAACCAGGCAATTCTGGTTTAAGTGGTGGGCCACTTATTGGGCCCAAAAGTTTGTTAGTTTGTTTTTATTTTGTTTCCCCCGTCCCTTACTCACTTTCACTCTCATTTGCACTCACTTTTACTCTCACATATTCTATTTTTTGCTCTACTCTTGTTCCTAATCACTTGAAAACCTAATTGTGCTTCAGATTATCTACACTACTGCACCAGGTTTGACTTGTTCCTCATCTCTTTGCTTTCTCTGTTTTTATTTTGTTGCATTGAGGGATTTAGGTTATATTGTGCATGTTAGGGTTTGAGAGATTTTGAGTTGCATGTGGATTTAGAACAAACCTTAGCATAGTAAACGTATGGTATCTGGTGTTTAGATTGTTGCAATTTCCGTTAGTGGTTTCTGATACCAGCAGTCGCTGTTCTGCAAATTTCGCAGCCTTCGCTAGCAGTTCGCTAGGCGAGCTCGCAACGAGCATTCGCTGGCATCTCGCTAAGCAAAGTCGTAGCGAACGTAGCAAACTCTGTTTTGTTTATTCTATGCTGCTTGCTAACGTTTTACTATGTTGTTGTTTCTCTGATGTTATGAATGCAGATGGCCTCAGGTAATTTCGGAAAAAAGCGAAAGGTGGGATCCACCTCTAGGACGGTTCCTATCCAGTTCGACACGGACAAATTTGTGGGGGAAAAGCAAGTTGCCCGTTACCAGGCGCTGCAAAAGCGAAAGATTTTGCCGGAGAGAAGGTTCGTGATTGACTCTGAGGGAGAATACCGCAAGTTTGCAGGGTTAATTGATACAAAAAATGGGGCATGTTGACGTCCCCTGTGGAGAGCTACAGTTTGGAGGTGGTGCGCGAGTTTTATGCGAACGCGCTGCCTGACGATGATGAACCGTTCACCTAGTCTTCAAGGGTGTTCGGCCGTCAGATAGCTTTTGACAGGAACGCCATCAACCGTATTCTTGGAGAACCCCTCCACTTGGGTCCTAATGAACTGGATGCGCATTCAAGGACTCTGAGGTTGCATCCGAAGATTGATGAGATGTCATCTGCTCTCTTACTGCAAGGCAGAACTGTTGAGAGGAATCACTCAGGTGAAGCTATTAGGTTTAAAAGGGAAGACATGACACCTATGGCTCAGTTGATTTTGATGTTGGTTCTGTCCAACATTAAGCCGAAGTCGCACACGTCCACCGTGTCGATCCCAGTGGCACGGCTTGTTCACCCTATTTTAACTAATGTGCAAATTGATGTGGCTGGTCTTATTGCAGGTGAATTGAAGTCTGTCATTGAAAGCGGGCTTAAGTCGGGGGCGCGGGCTAATTTCCCCCTGGCTTTTCCCTGCCTCATTATGGCATTATGTACACAAACCAGGCTGAAGCTTCCCTCTAGAAGTTTGGTCAAGATACCAGCTGCAATTGATGATAGCTACGTGAATAAGTACTGTAGGCCAAGAGTTGATAGGAGTGGTTCATCTGCTGATGGTGCCAGGACTACTGATGGTTCTGGTGGTTCATCTCGAGGGTTTGATCCCTTCCAGCGAGCAGTATGCAACTACAATTGGGATTGGATGGACGCGACTCAGCGTGCAATGGTGGACTTACATGATTCGATGCAGGTCTTGCAGATGCATAACCGTGATCCTGCTTCAGAGCAGTCTATTATGACGCGTGAGCAGTTCATGCAGCACGCGAGCTGGCCTGGGGACAGGCCTGTTTTCTCTGAGGGGGCAGGTGCGGATGCTACAGATGATGATGATGAAGAGGTTGAGGGTGAAGAAGATTTTGATGAGGAGGGCACTTCGGAGTATGAGTCTGAGGACGGAGAGGAGTGATGTGATTTGTTTCTGTTTTCAGTTTTAGTGTGTTTTGATTTGTACTTGTACTATTGGGGTGTTTTGTCCCCCACGCACATTGTTATTTCTTTAATTTCTTTAATTTCAGTACTTTTGATTTTCAATTATTTTGGTTCAATAATTTTTTGTGATTGATTTTTGTCCAAACCTTCTAGATTGGTTGCTCTCTTGAAAGAAGTATCCAATGAAGGTGCATCCGAGCTTGGATGGCGATGATAAAATTAAATAAGTGATGAAAGCTAAGGTACACTGTTACCTTCGGTTAGAACTGTATAATGCTTGCGGAACTTTCACTTCCTTTTGTGATAAAATATTTTCCGATTGCAACTTAATTGATTGAATGATTCACTTAGGACTTTTAAACCACCAATTGTGAGGAAACCTCCATTATGTACTTAAATGCTGGATTCTGATAAATTGTGTTGATTCATTTTATTCATGCGTTGTCTTTTATTATTATGAATTGTGGAAGTAGTTGAAATGATCAAGGCATTTGTTTCTCTCGAGCATAACCATTTCCAAAGATAAAGATACCCGTGAGCAGAGAGAGTATTTGTAACCCAATTTTGAGCCTAAAACAGTTGAATCCTTGCTTGGAATAAAGCGAGTGTCAAAAATCTTTTTCTTGAAACCTTGGAAATTTGGATTAATTGTTCTTCTGATGCAAAAAGAAAAGAAAAGGGCATTCATTTAGGGGAAAAGAAAAGACAAGTTGGGGAGAACAAATTTGTAAAGAGTAATTGGTCACAACTCTTGTTAAACTAGCAAGCATATATCTAAAAAAAAAGAGAAGAAGAGAAACACTCATTTTTGTGAATATGGTGTAGAAAAACAAGAAAATAAATGCTTGCTTGGTAGAAAAAGTTTGAAAAACAAAAGAGAGTTGTGAAGGGTTCAAATAAGGAATTGGTGGAACAAAGTTGAAGAGGTGTAAATAATTGTATAGTGAATGTCTCTTTTGCATCGGAAACTTCGTTCAATGGCCTTAGATATGTCCCTTGTTTGTTAAACTGACCAAGTTATAACCGGAAAAGACCTTAGTGATCTTCGTGCTTCCACGGTTTCATGTAGAATTGTTAGACATTGTATGAATAGAGTTGATTTTGACATTGTTTATTGGAGAGTGAAAATTCCCCCGCGCTTTCATGTGCGACATTTTCTTCAATCCTTTTTCGAAGAGGAGAGTTAGGGTGATTCGTTCATGATATCATTGTTGTGATTTGATGAATGTTTAGTATTGCTTAAAAGTTTTAGTTCTGGAGCATTGTTTTGTTTTTAACCGTTGGAAACATGTGTCTGGTCAAGTCACTTGCAATTTGAGCCATATGATCCGATCTCGGAAAAACCTTACTCTTTAAGCAAATCTTCTTGGTTACTCGAGAGGCATACTTTGCTTGAGGGCAAGCATGATTCTAGTTTGGGAGAGTTGTTAGATGCCCAATTGTGATTATTGGAGCTATCAAATATGGACATCTTTCACTTCTTTTAATGCCGAAAACGTATTTATTAAGCCTTGCTTTTGTTAATGTGCATCATTGTGTCAAATGCTTTTGGTCCTTTTGATTTGTGTGTTATTGTGCAGGATTTAAGTGTGAAAGAGCATTATTTGAAGGCACAAGAAAGATGGCAAAGGAATCAAGCAAAGAGCAAAACAAAAGTTGGTTCGCTCAAGCGAGCACTTGGCGAGTGAGTAGCGAGTGTTCGCTACAGCCTCGCCTAGCGAGCACGTAGCGAACAGCTCCAGATTTGGGCAGAATGGTTTTCAACATCAATCTTGGTCAGCGAGCAAGTGGCGAAGAGGCTCGCTAAGCGAGCACCTAGCGAAGCAAAACAGAATGTCCCAGGCACCCTTCGCTGGCTCATTCGCTGCAGCGAGCACCTAGCGAAGCAAAACAGAATGAAACTTGCAGACCTCGCTGACAGGTTCGCTAGGCGAGGCTGTAGCGAGCGTTCGCCAGCAGCTTGCCTAGAGAGTGAGTAGCGAGCGTGCCCAGAACTGTCACTTACTATAAGTAGCTTCGGCCACTTTTTGGAGAATATCTTCTTTTTTCACTTTTACATTGTTTTGCTGTAAGAAAGGGTTTTGTGACCTAAAAACCTATTTTGGCTTATTTTTCTTCATCTCTTAACATAATCAAACAAAAACAAGGTGGATCATCATCAAAGTTGGATCATTCGACTTGGATGTTCATCAACCGACTTTAAAACTTCTTTTGCAAGCTACCATGAGAATGGGTAGCTAAGTTCATCTTGTTGTCAAAGATAGATGTAGGTAATCATTGAACTTTGTATTTGTATGGATGATTTTCATTTGTAAACTATTGAATGATTAATGTATGGTGAAAACTTTGTTTTATTCATAATCTTCTGTGTTGGTTAATGATTGAGAAATATTTACCAACTCTTGACCTAGGTTTTCACCCATCTCTTTTCTTGAGCTAGAAATAGTCTTGGATGATTTTGTTCACTTAAAATGTTGAACTTTAAAGTTGTCATTTTGATAGATTGTGTGAGAGATCAACAATGGATTAAAATGATAAACTTCACAATATGAGTTAGAGATAATCATATTGAGAGGATATTGTGAATGCATTGATCATTTGAAAGAGTTTATTAAATGTTGATCGGAAGTATACATGCAAAGTGTTTACCGAAACCTAACTTTGACAATCTTTATTCAAACCGTTAAAACCTAACTTTTATCGCATTTATTCCTTTCATGCAAAACACTTGTTACCTTAAACACAAACCCTTGGATACCATTAAACTATAAATTTAACAACTGTTGAACGGCGGCAAAATCTTATATTCCCTGTGGAGACGATAATACAAACCCGACACTTAACCATTGTTCTAACAAGTACTCGCAGAGAAGATTTATCAACTTGGTCTTGACGGCAGCTTGAAAAGATGCTCATATCTTCACTTATCTTTTGTCTTTCTTGATAACCAGGTTGATGACTTCAACATCTTCTTGGTGCGGCCGAATGACTTTCTCTTCTTGCTTGAGCAACCTTGCCAACTCGTTAGGGAGTTCACAATCTTCCACGCCTTCATCTTCAGCTTAGTAGATTGGGCAGTCAAAGTCATATAGGCACATAACAACGTCGTTATCAAGGACCTCAGTGGTTTTTCTGCATGTTATGGTTTATGCAGTTTATTTAGGAAGTGTGTGCATGAAAATATTGCCACTTATTGTAAAAGTACGAATGCAAAAGAAAATGAGTGAAATTAAATGCAAACTATTATTTATTAATGATAATCAATGTTTTGAAAACATCAGAGGGCCCGTACAATATGCCATTATGCCTTGGGCAAAACGCAGGGTTTTGATAAAATAGTAAAATTACGTTTGGTGTTGGAAGAACTGGGGAATTTCAACTGTCTTCCAATTTCGGAGCTCCTCTCCAGGCTTTGCTTGACGTATCCAACTATAGCTCTGATTTTAGTGACGCAACCACTACCGCATTTAACTCTACTTTCTGATTTCTAATATTTATCCTATGATGCTTAAAAGGAAGGGGAAGATATCTCAAACTAACCCTGCTCGCAAATGTTATTCTTACAAATGCTAAGATATCTGGAATCGAGGGTTGGTTATACTAAGGGAAGCTATTAACAGTAGGATCGTATGCACCTTGTGTGCTTGATGTGTATGTGATATATGATGAAATGGATCAGTAGGATCGTGCGCACCGTGAGTGCTTGTGTTGTTGTATGGTGTCTGCATAGCATGTGGACGAGATGGAATCATGGCTCAGATGGGGCGTATGTGATACACCCGTGCTCCAAATGGGGAGCATGGACGGGAGTTGAATCATTGCTCAGATGGAGTGTATGCAATTCACCCGTGCTCCAAGTGGGGAGCGTTGGTAGGGATAGATCGTTGCTCAGATGGAGTGTATGCGATCTATCCTGAGATTTGATTATATGGGCTCAGGAGGAGCGTGGTAGGGATAGATCGTTGCTCAGATGGAGTGTATGCGATCTATCCTGAGATTTGATTATATGGGCTTAGGAGGAGTGTGGTAGGGATAGATCGTTGCTCAGATGGAGTGTATGCGATCTATCCTGAGTTGAGTCAGTACTGCATATCATTGTGTCGAGTTGCATGTGTTGCATTGTGATGTGTGATGTGTTGGCATGGGACAGTAGGTCCGGATTTGATGTATATGAAATGATGTTTATATGTTTCTGCCTTTTATTTCATGTACATTATTATCATTATATTTGATCGTGATTTCTCACCCCTTGTTGTTGTTGTGGTATGTGCTTCTTCGGAAGTACAGACAATCCAGGTGCTTAGCTAGCTTGGATTGTGGTGAGTCGTAGGGATGCTCTGACACGTAACACCGGAGCTTTTGGGAGTATTTGTGTCTATTTAATGATTTTGTGTGCCCCTGTGGCGTATCTTGTTTTGTTGGGATTCGATGATGATATTTTGTGTACTTTGGGCAGATGGCCAACTTGATGTATAGGATGATGTCGTGTATATATATATATATATATATATATATATATATATATATATATATATATATATATATATATATATATATATATATATATATATATATATATATATATATATATATATATATATATATATATATATATATATATATATATATATATATATATATATATATATATATATATATATATATATATATATATATATATATATATATATATATATATATATATATATATATATATATATATATATGACAGATTCATTTTCCGCTGCAATTTTGTTGAAAATCATTTTTAAGAAATGTCTTGTGGAATTTTGGTGGAAATGTGACATCTCGTTTTTGGTGTGGAAACTCTGATGATTGTTTATTTAATTGTTTTATTTTATTTTCGGGAACGGGGTGTTACACAATACATTGGAAATTACTGACCTCTTGCCATCTTTCCTCATAATCAGAACATCATTAATACCTTCGATTGCTAAAGATTGTCATTTGCAAATTTCACCATGTTCTTCAATGAGGGCTTTATATTGACAAACCAATCTTTCCTACCAGTTATGTGTGATGAGCATCCTGAGTCCAAGTACCATTGGTCCTAAAATATTTCTTCATCTCTTGTTGTGGTCATTATTAACATCTCTTCTTCTTCATGTTTCGACAGTTTTGCATCAGTTTCTTGATTCGTCTGCTTTTCAGGACAATCGCTAAAATAGTGACCATACTTCTGACAATTGTAACAATGAATGTGACTTTTGTCAAGTTTTCGACCACCGCCTCTTCCTCTACCTTCAGAAATATCTCTTTGGTTGCCTTGGTTTTAGGGTTTTCTCTGATTCGACCAGTTTCCTTCTTGCTTCGACCAATCGAGTGGTTGTAGCCTCCTCTGCCTTTATTATCATTCTAACTTTCTTTGCCTTTCTTTTCTTTTGTTGATTGCGCCTGCAAAGCCGTATCACTATTTGAATTTCTTGCAACTCTTTCAATCATCGTTTGTTCATGAGATTTACGAGTCCCTTGAAGATCTTCCTTTGTCAGTGTTAATAAATCTTTCGACTCTTCTATGGCTACTACCACGTGGTCGAACTTTGGAGCCAATGACTTCAAGATCTTTGTAACAACTGATATTGATGTCAACATTTCTTCGCATACCTTGTTTTGATTCACCAGCTTTGTAACCCTAGTGAAAAAATCAATTATGTTTTCACTTTCTTCCATCTGAAACAATTCGTACGTCCTTTTGTGAGTTTATAAGCTCACCTCTTTCACCTTCTTTGCGCCTCTGAACAATTTCTCCAAGATTTTCCATGCTTCTTTTGTTGATTCTACATCACTAACCTTTTTTAAATTGTCCGGATCAACACATTGATGAATTACAAATAGAGCTTTATAATATTTCTTCTTCAATTCTTTGTATGCAGTCTTTTCTTGATCCGACGCATTTCCTACAAGCGGTGTTACTCCTTCCTTCACAAGATCCTAAAGATCTTGATAAGAGAAAACCACTTTCATCTGCTTGCATCAATTTTCATAATTCTGACCCTTCAGAATTGGAAGACTTGCCAGAAAATGTCCATTCGGATTATTCATCGCCATCGTGATTTTTTTCCCACGAATCACAACCGAAGCTTTAAATACCAGATGTTGGAATTAACTCAAAACTTTGAGAATTATGAATCAATCTTAATAAACAAGATTCAATCAACCGATCAAAATCCCTTGTTCTTCAATATTCACTCAAGTGAAACAATCACACCTTGATTGCAAGAATGACTCTGTGCAGCAATTGTTAATGGAAGAAGAAAGAAAATTAAATAAGAAAGTTATGGTTTGACGAAAATTGGAGAAGAAGGTGATTTTCTACAGAGTTTCTCTCTACCCACAAACTGTGGAAATTTTCTTATTCACTTTGCAACTGCAAAATTCTGTGAATTCAAGTTATTACAAGAATAAGAGTTATTCCCTCTATTTATAATTGAGCTACCTTGCTCCTTAAGGTAAAGCCCAAAATTACAAAAGTCCAAAATTTCTATTTTGATCCAAGTCAAAATCCTATGTCGAGCAATCTGATTCGACACTTCGACATCTAACACAACTCGACACACACACTAGGCTAATTTCGATACATCCTTGTTTCCATCGAGCTACACTTGTTTCGACACAAAGAATTACATTTTCAACAATATATTATCTTACCTGACTTTCTATTTTGTTTATTTTCAATTTATTATTATTTGTTATTAAACATCTGAAACATTTTAACCCTAATTTCATTTCATTGCTCCATTGAACCACATGTTGTATTTAATCCAACAATTGCTGCCTTTCAACGACAAACGTAAAAGGCTCTTAGATCTCATGAAAAGAAGTTTCGTGTTTTAATAGAAGAAGAAACCACTAAATTATTGGTAAGCAAAGCAACACAAAGTTCACTGTTGTTTTGATCTCTAACTTTGTAGCAGATGGTTGTTATACTATTCACAAAGTTTTAAACTGTTTATTTTACAAACGCTCGACGAGGAACTTTTTAGCTTTAACTCGAAAACGATGATTGACGGTGAAGATTTCTCTATTGACGACCTCCTTGACTTCTCCAACAGTGATGAACAACACCACGAGAAAGATGAAAAAGAAAAAGATAATTTATTTTCACAAATGAATTATTTGTTCCGGTGAGTCAGTCTTTATAAAATTCACCTTCTTCTCCGTTTAGTAACTGAAACTAAAATTAGGAATTTCTTTTCCAGAATGATGATGCGGCAGGCCATGAATGGATTTCTAACCCAATTGCAAATTTGCTTCAACCATTCATTGTAAAAGAGTATCTTGTGTTAGATGATTAATTTGGTTTACCAAAAGCTTTTGTAAAATAACTTGCATAAATTTTAGGAGGTCTCAAAAAATAGGATATGAGTGCTGGCATTTTATTAACTATATTAGATATTCTAATTCCAGAACTCTATTTCTAATATTCACAATTGAATCTAATGGGAAAGTGGAGTTCAATGTCTAGTTTATGCTGCCGGAGGGTTAGTTGGGTAGAACATAAGTTGGGTAGAACATTTTTGCATAATTTAGGAGGTTAACATTGTCAATCACTTTTACCTGGATTTATACATAGACAATAGAATAGTTATAACTCACTTTTACCTACAAGCCTG
Source organism: Lathyrus sativus (assembly GCA_963859935.3). NCBI lineage: Eukaryota > Viridiplantae > Streptophyta > Magnoliopsida > Fabales > Fabaceae > Lathyrus > Lathyrus sativus. Next base: position 559,426,683 of record OZ012740.1, on the reverse strand, counting down.
AATTTATACATAGACAATAGAATAGTTATAACTCGTAACAGGCTCATAAATGTAACATAATCTTAGTGGGAAAGATGCATCAACATTCACACTAGGATCTAAATTGTATCATAACTGTCAGGATTAGATTTGTAAGAAATTTACTTCTATATTGTCTTTTATTATAAATAAATAATCTAACAACTGCTTTTTTAAACCAGAATCCTCTTAAAATTCATGCCAATTCTTGTAAATCCTGATACTATTGGTACAATGTTTTCTAAAGGAATGAGGTTCATTCAAATTTGATAAAGATTGACATATGAGCTTTTTAGAAAGTAATGAAGTTATATTTGAGAAAAGATTAATTCACCATTTAGAATCAAAATATAGAATTATGTTTATTTATATATAAAATCATACTTTTTGTTTAAATCAAATAATGGAACAAGATTATGATTTAATGTCATTAAATTTAAAATTATTTTGATATCAAAGATTTTATTAATCCAAAATACTATGAAATTGTTACAAATGCACTACCATTAACTTTCATATTTTGTTCCTTAAATAATTATAACGTTTCAATTTAATCCCTTAATAAAACTGTTGACTCGCTATATTAACTTTTGACACGCTGTCATGCCATGTGCACAACTAACGTTTTTTTACAAAATTTAAGAACCAACTTGTCTAACATAACAGTTTTAAAGGACTAACTTGTAATATTTTTTTAGATAAAAGACTAAAGTGAAACAGTAAATTATGTTAGAGGATTTCGTGACTAATTATGCCGAAAATAAAATATCAAATACACATGTATCACCTCTTAATTCTACTTACAAATTTTTAACAAGAAAATTTTAAATCTAATTAGCAAACATAGATAGAAAAAGAGCACGTACATTTAGGGCATGATAAACTGAATAGAGAAACAATCTTAAACTGTATTAATATATAAACACGTAATAGTCGGCTTTGAAATAAAAAGTAACTTCCTTATAGTGTAGACAAGGAAATTAGCTCTACTCTCTATGCACATCAAACAATCATCAATACTTTCATTTTCTGCAATTACTTCTACAGCAAGCTATACAATTACGGGAAAAGGTCTGGCCATACTATTTCGCTAAGTGTGGCCAAGAAGTGATGAATCTATCAACCCAAGGAAAGCAGAGATCTCCTTAGCTCAACAAAGTTACAACACTAAATGCAGTGAATATTTTCATTTCATCACGGCAGCAGATGTACCAGTATTTGCAACCTTTCAGCATATGCTCTATAATTAAGTTAATTTAATATTAAAAATTATTAATCTAAAGACACTTATGGTGATGAACTAAATGGACAAGATGCAAGTAATATTCCTTTGCAACTGATATGAATGAGAACCAACCTAGGGAAGCATGAGGCAGCTGCACACATACTCCACTTCAGGGTTTCCCATTCCTCCTTCAGTTCCTACTTCCCTTTCTCTTGCCCTCCCAATTATTTTCCGAGAGAACCAATTTAACTTAGAAAAGTAATGTAGGAATGAGTCCTATAGTAAAGAATCGTACATCAGCTTCCATTCTCATGAATACTTATGATATGTTCTTCCAACTTTCCTGTTGCCGCCAATATGAGACCTACAATCAAGGTACAGCATCATAATATTTAATAGAGTAGACATAATCAAAACAGGGATGAATGATGATAAATGATTATTTGAAACGGAAATTTTGAAACTGAGAATAATTCACAAGTGAAAACTGAAAAGAAACTAAAAATAAAGCAGATGGTCTCTCATGAGATATGAAATATGAAATGCTAATTCATATGTGAGAAGTGTACCTAAAAACAAGGCAGATGGTCTCCCAGGCCGAGATTTGAATTCAGGATGAAACTGCACGCCAACATAGAATGGGTGACTTGGATGCTCTAAGATCTGCACACAAGAGAGCATTTTTTAAAATCAAGAAAACAGTTCCGTTCTCCATGTAGAAAATGAGAAAAACAAGCAGTAAAGGAAATGAATTATGTGTAACAGTAAAATATAGAATATAGAAACGCAAATTCAGGATAACAAATACTCCCATTGTAATTGAAACTGCCAGGTAAGCAATAAAGGAAGTGATTTATGTGTAACAATAAAATATAGAAACACAAGTGCAGGATAACAAATACTACCATGTGGAATTGAAACTGCCAGGTAGTCAACAGTTCTAGTCAATATTGTTTAACATCCAAACCCTATCCAAGAAGAAAAAATACCTCCATTCGTTTTCCACTTTCATCCTTGCCGACAAATTTTAGCCCAGCTTCTTCTAAAGTTTCAATGACATCTGGATTTACCTGAACAATGCAAATGCAAAATTAGAAGACTACTCTACACCTGTTTCTAGAACACACAGTAACCAAAAAAGAAGGTTAATAACCACACCTCATATCTATGACGATGCCGTTCATCCACATACTCGGAACTTCCGTACCTGGCAATTAGGAACATACAAAGATATTAACATGCACAAATTGAGTGCTGAGAACATAATCTAATTAAAAGCAGCTACATATTGGAGTCTTATAACAACTGAACAGTATAATGCAGCACACAGAATCAATGAATTCAAGAATTGAGCCATCCAGCCCACCCCTACCCTTCCCTTGAAACCTCGTCTACAGTGAAGGCAGAATTGAATCACAATCACATTTGAAATGTAATATCACAAAAGAACATATTTAATCAGTCCAGATATTCATTTTAATCAAACCATTCTCTGATGATAATTGAGCACTTGGTCACCAACCAACCAGACATATCATTCCCATCCACAACTAATGGTTTAGCAACTGAAAATGAAAATGAGAATTTGATAATATTTTAAGATGTGTAGACACCACAAGAGAGATGATAGAATAAAACATAGCATCATCAAAATGGATTATCTGACAGATATAAATCAGGTGCAATGTCATTATTGACATGTGTCTTTCAGAACGACAGACCAAGGAACGAGGGGCCTTAGATTTCATATATGCAGATACTGCCAGAAAAAAGTTATCTAATGGAAAAGAGAGATGACGTATGCCGTGAAAGAGATTTTTAACATGCTCATCATTCATTTATCGTTAAAAATACTACAGTGAGATAGATACATCACATACAGTTTGGAAGTGATACAATCTCGTGTATGTAAGAGTGTTCTTCGAGATCCAAGTCTCATGGTACTTCCCATATGCGTCCTTGAACCCTGTTTTTGACTAGCAGACATTACAACAAGGAAATGAATTGGAAAATGGGGTGGGGGAAGACATGTATACCTACCTCTGGCATGAAAATTACAACAGGATTCGGTGTTTGGGCATCAAACTCTACACTGTTCGCTCTTTCCCAACCCAAAACCTAAGAATGAAAGTTGAATTACTAAGAAAAGAATGCAGTCAGAAAAAACCAAATACCAAATAAACAGAAAATTACTTACTGATTTAGCAAACTCAATTACAGAAATTTGCATTCCCAAGCAAATCCCCAGGTAAGGAACGTTGTTCTCTCTGGCATATTTGGCAGCTAGCATCATGCCCCTCACACCACGATCTCCAAATCCTCCGGGAACCAAGACACAAGCTGCACTCTGCAGGTAAGAATTCCCTCAAAAAATGGTTGTGATTACATGTTCAAAAGCAGAACATTCTTCTTTGTATTGTATTAATCATGTGGAGAGTCCCACATTGGATAGTAGTATTTACAGGCCAATTTTGAGGGATTGAGCAAGCTCGGCAAAATTTTAATTTGATATGAGTTTATCCAAGATCCATAAGGCCACTCATTATTAGGCCAATCAAATCACACTCTAGATGGTCAATCTTGGGCGTAAAGCGTGTGTGTTAACTAATGAGAGTTCCACGTTAAATAGTGATACGAACTGAATAATGTTTACAAGTCAGTTTTTTGGGGTAGAGTTTAGCCCCAATCTAAATTCTAAGAAATTCTATTTCATCACAGAAAGTCAGCTGTTCCATCATAGATATTAAATGCATGGAGAAAATATATAGTTTTTTCTATTTCTCAACTGAAAATCGTCTAGCATTTAGAGGGATCGCATAACTAAAAGTCAAGGGGCTCAACATTTTCCACTACACTTCCTAGATAGAATAGACTAAATTTCCATAAACTGTATGTGCTTCTAGTGCACTTACCCTCAGAGTCTTCCATGCTGCAGCATGTGCTTCTGGTGTCTGAAAGAGTAAAACCACAAAATAAAATGAGATATGCCTGACTACCTGCATAATGAGAAGCAACTGAATTTCTTCAAATGCAATTTGAAAGAAACCATTACAGATTGTGCACTGTCATCTTCAAGGTCGGAAGCTGCAATCCAGTCAATTGATGGTTTCACTGAGCGTGCAACGCAAGCATGCAGCAGGGCCTTTAAAAAACGAGGCATTAAAAAAATCAAACTATTCAGTATACGTCAATGACATTAGAACAAACAAAAACTCTGTTGTCAAATAAATAAATAAAACAATTCTAAAATCCAAATATATGTACACTTAAAATTATATAAAAATAAAGAATGCATAAACCAATAAATAACTGATAACAGTTTTAAGAATACAGCAAAAATGTGAAACTCAGATTATTGCTAGTTAATATGACATAAATTTATGGAAAAAATCAGACAAAAAGAAGAAAAAAATTATAGAAAAATTGAAATGCTATTATCTAAACAATGTTGATAGCTTTATAGTAAATGCACTAATCTTGAAACAATATTTCCATAACAGATACTGTTATCTGCCATTCTTGGAATGTATATCAAGGGAAAGATCAGCTCACCTTTACAACGGATAAATATGAATCTGTTAGACCAACATATTTTCCCACCATCGCTATCCTAACCTGTAAAGTTAAAAATGCTCTTATTCACATGCATAAAATATTGTAATATATTTAGAAATAGCATTGTAAACAGCATATATAGTGCTAACAGATTCAGTAAGATTATCATAGCTCTCAGCCATCTCAGTCCATTGCTGCAAATCAGGAGGCGTAGCACGGCTGAAAAGGAATTTAAAAGTGAGACTGACTAATGTTTCTGATTATCAGTATAATTTTCAACAAAAGAATGGAAAACAAATAACGACTTATCCGTCCTTCCCAATTATGATCAACATATGATGTGTTTGGATTTTGTTCAGCTTTTAATTGTTAGTTTGAATCATTAAGAAATTCCCACATATGAACTATAGCTTTTCAGAAACTTAAATAACAACGGAAAAAACTTTCAAGACATTCAAAGTATAATTTCATAAGTGAACAATTCCAAGATTAACCCACTAACCAAAAGACAAGTGCTACAGTATTCATAAGTGGACAATTATAAGATCACCTCAAGTTGAGGGGACACAAGAGACAGTTGGAAGATAAATGCTACAGTTATTTATTGCATTACCGTTGAGAATGTAATCAACGCACTCTTTATTATTGGGCTACATCTCAAATTTCTCATCAATCAAAACAGGGAAAAGACAATATGTAGAGCATGATGAACAATAGTGTATTAAGAGATGCTGGAAAGAGTGTGCCGCTGCTTGAATTACTGTAGCAGTTTTTTAGTCACCGCAATGATATACTGTAGTAACACTTATGGAAGGGACTGTAGTTTTTTATTAGGGCCCATCACAGACAAAGAGCTTTAAAACTGTAACAGAAAATATTGATCAAAGTTTTAAAAATATTTTTTTTCAACCAGAAGACAGCCCAGGGATGTGATTCAGATCTCTTTTACCCATCCTTTTCTTAGTCAATATATCTAGAGTACTACAGAATTTATGTGGGATTTTATCTGACATCAAGCTTCAACCAGTTACAGAATTTATACATATGATGATACTGCATAGCTTTAGCCAGTTATGTAAATAAAAGACAAATCAAAAACTCACCTAAGTAAGTTAAACTGCTGTAAAATTGAATGGTGGGCATTTTGATTCTGAAAATAGAAACCACCAGACATTAAGAGGAAAACAATTGCACAAAATACAAGTTGCCAAGATTCAATGGCACTAAAATTTATTTAGAGACTCACTCTAAGTAACAGGGGAATATGCCAAATATTTGGTACATCATGGATATTCAGAATATTGTTAATCTGTAAAAAAGATATACATAAAATACAGATCAATAACTAATAAATCAAAGCTTGCCTTGGAAAAACACAAACTTAATTCACTGAAAACTTACTGGAACATGGCAGAACTGTGAGAGTTTTTCCTTGGTGCTATCCAGCAGAGGCTGCACAATGAATAGCAGTATTTTAGCTACCAATATAGCCAAACTAACATCAAAGACACAACTGTCCAAACAGAAGAAAATATTTAAGAAACGCTGAAAATATAGTTATCAATCTCGGATCACAGAGCAGAAACGTGGAGCAGACACTATTTGATACGTTTAGGAATTATTATACAGTTGATATTAATAAACACATATTTGCTGGGAAAATGAAATAAATTAATCAAAATTCATGAAATATCCATAATTAGAAATAAAAGCCACAAGTCTTGGAAAAATATACTTGAATACCAACAAAACGCAAGGAAACAAACAAGTTAAAGTAACTACACATTAAGACTCAAATAAAAGTTTAAGCACCATGAAAATCTAACTCTTCTCGTCACTTCCTCCACTACTAGATTCGTAGTCCTCTTCATCCTCCCCAATACAAAGAAGTCAAGAAGAAGAAAAACAGAAACAGAAGGAAAAGGAAAAGAAACAAAATAGGGGAGAAGATGAAAGTGTATGAAACAGAAACAGATTGTCAACAAAAAAAAAAAAGAAACAGAGACGTGGAGAATAGTAGGAGAAGAGATGAATCATATTGTAGAGAAGAAGAGAAAGATTTGGGTTTTTCTTTTAGATCGAAAAACCCCAAGTAAACCCTTTAACGAGTCTAAAATTAACGTAGGGCATATTTATTTTTGGGCAGTTATGGGCTGTAGCAGCCGCTCCACTCAGCCTCCACCATTAAACTCTCCTGCTTCCACCATTAAACGCTCCTGCTTCCCTCCCCATTATAGCAGCCACTACACCAATTTGGAACAACGCATCTGGGCGCGGCACAGCGCCACTGAGGGATTATAGCTGCTGTAGCGGCTGTTCTATGACAACAAGTTAACTTCATAGGAATAAATATTAACATAAGCAGATGAATTCAATTAACCACTGTATTCTCCTAAATGTACAATTATTGAGGCAATAATCCTATAAAATGGAGCCACTTGATTCTCAGACCATAATCTCAAAGGAGAAGCAAGAGCAAAATCAGTGTCACATAAGTTGTCAAATCCACATAAACACATAAGTAACTTTTGCAATAGCACTGAGTTTCAACCCTTGATCTAACAATAACAATCTGTTTATGATCTACCAAGAGTCCAGATTCCCTCCAACAGACACAGTACCTGGTCTTATGACAGTACTCATCCTAGCATTCACTCTAGCATTACCCATACTAAAGTTCACTGCAGTGTTTTAATAGGATTCAATTCAATGCATTAGTGCTAGTATAATCAACCAAGCAAAGAAATATATTATCTACTGACCAACTTCTAAATTGTTTCACAAGTAACAATTTTAAAAACAAAGATTAGAAGTTTGCCCGTGTGTGTTCATATGCATTTTCAGACCTTCAAAAGGGCCACATTAGATGTCGATCTGAAAAGGATATGTCATTGAAGTTTTTTCATCTATTGAGTAATAGATTAACCAACTCGAAAGTCACATAGACTTGGGATGAAAAATGCAGAAAACATTTCTAGATTACCAGATGCAAAATAATGATGATTATGTTTGTTGCTAAAAGTGGAGCCTAAGTTTTGTAACTGTGGTCGACACTCGACATCAATATTCACATGGCTAAAAAGAAAAGAGCAGGATGATGTGCATGCAAAGAACGTGTAACTAAGCAAACTTTTTATGCAGTATTACAACCTTAAGACTTTGGAGCAACCACTGTTGCACATTTTAACAATTCTAAATGAATCTAGACACCAACTGGTGCAATGTAATACCTCAGCAGAGCGACTTGCTAAAAGATGAGGGGTCAAGCCCAATGCTCTCAGTTCCCTGACACTATGTTGTGTAGGCTTTGTTTTCTGGAAGAAAAATATTGCACTAAACATGAGAGAAAAATATCTAAAAGTCTGAAGCTGTAATGCACAGGTAATGAAGTAGTACTTGCTCCCCCACTACACCCAGCACTGGTATCAGGCTAACATGGATGAGACAGAAGTTGTCAGGCCCTGAGAAGGAATAATGAGAGTAAAATGTTATTTATCGAGATAAGATGACATTCCATGGCTATATGAAAATGTAAAAATTGTAAAATGATAAGATGGTATTCCTTTATTAGTATAAAACTATATCACTGGCATTCAATTGACTACTAATAATAGTTGTACTTGTACCAATTTCATCACCAGCATTCTCAACATCCATAAAAACACTTTTAGTAAGACTAGTTAATTCATCTAGAGACAATTCTACCAACTTTAGAAGTCTAGATTGACCTTAAATAAAATTTGTATCAATACCACCACGCACAAACAAACTCATACTTACTTGAGTACTTGGATCATATCATGTACTGAGCAATAAAAAACCAATAAAATCTACAAAACTTGTTAATTGTTGGACAAAGTACTTTCACCTTTAGTTTAGGAGCATATTGCAAAGAGCATCAATTAATAACTATCCTATACCATGTTGATTATTTATAAAAACAAAAAATTGTTTTAGCAAATACTAGTAAGTAAAGTTAGTGTAAAAGCAAAATATACTTTGTCATACCCACTTGAAAGGACAATTGCCGCAGAGCCTCAATAAACGGCATAGATTCAATATCACCTGTAGATAAGCAAAAACATTATTATTCTCCCTCATAGTTGTGCAAAAAGGATAAAGCAGCTTTCAACAGAAGCATAACTGGTTATGCAAAATCTTACCCACAGTGCCTCCAAGCTCAATCACACAGACATCAGCAGGGCCTTCATTTCCATCAACTGGGATCAAAGCAACCGACTCAATCCAATTTCTGATGGCATCAGTGATATGTGGAACCACCTATTTCAACAAAACGCCAACAATGTCAGCAACCTGCTCTTTATAATCCACACGAAGTATCCAACAATCAATCAACAAGTAAATATACATCGCATGCTCGTACACACGCACACTTATGGTGTATTACCTGAACAGTTTTCCCAAGATAATCCCCTTTACGCTCCTTCTCAAGAACAGACTAATAACAATAATCACAAGAAACCAAAAACAACAGTTAGCTAAAAATCAGCATAAAATGTAGTATTAAATTAGTTCCATGACAGAAATGAAACAAGCATGCACCTGATATATTTTCCCAGTAGTGATGTTGTTATCCTTTGTAAGCGTGACATCAAGGAAACGCTCATAATTTCCCAAATCCAAATCAACCTTCAAAAGTCAAAAGCCAAAAAGTAAAATAAAAAACAAATTAAACACTTCTACAACTATAACTAATTCAAATTGAAGCTTGTAAAAGTACGTATCTATATAAGGAAAAAAATACAAAACCTCTCCGCCATCATCAAGAACAAAAACCTCTCCATGCTCAAAGGGAGACATGGTGCCAGCGTCTATGTTCAAATACGGATCTGCGCAAAAAGTTTTCGGAAGAAGTGAATGTTACGATGAATTGAGTTGCTTAAAAAGAGAAAAGGTAGTTAGAGAAGGAGTGAGAACCGATTTTGATGGAAGTGACGCGAAGGCCACAGGCCTTAAGCACGACGCCGATGCTGCTGGCGGTGACGCCTTTGCCGAGGCCGCTTACTACTCCTCCGGTGATCAAAACGTACTTCATTTTGTGATTTGGGGAATGGGAAACGACGTGAGTTGTGTAGGCCAAGTGTTTGTGTTTATATCCGAGCGGGAAGGTTGATATTTTGGGGTAGCATGACGAGAGGAAGCCGAAACCGCTGAACCCTTTTTGTTTCTATCGAGTTCAAGTGCAGTTTAAAACGGACAACAGGAATTATTTATTTATGACAGTAAATTTTTATGATGAGATTATTTAATTTTTTTATTTTAAGACTATTCTTTAATCAAATCAAATATATTTTTACAGTAACACAAATGATTTTTTTCCTAATAGAGTTAAATACTTATTGAAACTCTACCTAAATTCTAGACACAACATGTGCCATAAATAAACTAAAGTACAGTGTGTTACAATCAAACGAAAAAAGTAGAGATAAATCCAAAAACAAAATAAGCAACGTGTCACGTCACCTTAACATTATTTGCGTCCCATCAAAATTTGTTACTCCAACAAATAACACCCAAAATCAACGCGTAATTCCACAAAAACCCGAGCGATGTGGATATACTAAAAAAAAATGCGGACTTAAAATCGTTGTTAAAAAAATTGGGAAAATGAGACATATATTTTGTGCCACCATTTGGCTATGCCTTCGTAGAAATATTCTTTTGCTTCCCAGCGCAGATACATACCAGGCCGTGTCTATTTTAGTCTCAAGACTAGACTAAAGTCATCCTTATCCTGAGTACGAAAACAAAAGGAAAGGAAATATTTGTTGCCTAAAAATTCATCTTATTCGACTACTGCATATCAGCATATAAATAGACACGCATGTCGGTAAAAGCATCCACTTTGCTTTCATGTGCTATTATGTGAAGGACTTTCAATTATGCACATTTCCACTATGATTTTTTGTGGAAATAATTGACATATTCCCTTTTATATCCCAAGGTCCCGCGTCTGCTTGTTGGAGGAAAAGTGTATTCGATAAGTTTTCTAATGAGAGAATCATGGTTAACCTCTCGCTATCTTTAAAATATATATTATTATACTATCGCATCAGAAAAAGGTACTTTATTGTCTTCTACCTTTAATTGTTCTTAAAGGACATATTCAATATTTCCGGTCAACGCTAGCATCTTTTGCTTTGTTGTAGACACGTTTTTTTTTAATCAATATGTTACAAAAAATCAAAAGCATATATGCCACAAGTTGAAAAAGTTGACCAATATACTAAATGGGAGAAAGGATCCGTCTTTCTATTGGAGAACTCTACGAGAAACATAATTTACTTTAGAGACTCGGTCAATCATTGATCGATTTTAAAGGTTTTTTTTTAATATAAATAAAATATTTATTATAATTTTATATTTTTATTATTATTTTATATGATTTAAAATATAAAAATTTATATAATATAATATAATAGACATTATTAATTAAATATTAAAAAAGAATTTAAAATATTAATTACTAATATAATAGACATTACAATTCAAAAAATACTTTTAAAAATAATTTAGAAAACAAATAAAGTAATTTAGACGAGGCGATTTGACGGGTCTGCTACATTCGAACATTTTTTACGTATATGGTCAATTTCTCGACATATTCCACATCTTCTATTTTCCTTCTCAAGATCGTTCATTTCGGTTCTAATTCTTGTACTATTTGGACGCCATTTCTTATTCCTTCGCATTGTCTCGTCATGGCAAAGAGTGAATCCTTTGTATGTTGGTCAATTTTGGTGGTGTGGAAGTCCAAGGAAGCTTTCCTTGTAAACTTTGAATACACTCAGAATCTTGAAAACATCTGGTATGTGCATGTTGTGGTCCTGTCGTATACTGGCACATGTTGCGATTACATGGGAGCAAGGTAAATGAAATGCTTGAAACCTCCCACAATCGCACCACCCTCTCCTGAGATCAACGCTAAAAGTACCTAATGGTCGGTCATCGCGTTGATAAATGTTTTCAGCAACCATAAAATAGAATCTCTCGCGATCAAATTTGTTGGAAATTCACCTCACACCCTATGAAGAATTCCCTTCAATCTTGATCTCAAGATTGATGAACAAACCCACAATATGATAATGATGGTAATAACAAGTAATTATCAAGAACAACAAAAGAGAAAAAGAATAACAAACAAGAAAGAGAAGAATGAGAGAAGAAGTATTTGGAGAGAATGTGTTACCCACAACTGTGGGATTTCTTATTGAACTTTCACTTGCTAACTGCAACTGTGAAATCTGTTCTGTTGTGATGTAGAATACAAAGCAAGGCACCCTATTTATAGTTTTAGGTTTACACTAGCCCAAAACATAAAAGGCCCAAAATATTCTAAATCAAATCTAATCATATGATATCAAATCTAATCATATGATATCTAATCATATCATATCAAATTAATCATATGATATCAAATCTAATCATATGATATCAAATCTAATCATATCAAATCACAATGAATTATATTTAACACACCACCTAATTCATTGTGTCTAAACTGTCTACATTCATCATGGCCCTTAGTCTTCTGAAGGCTTCGACCTGCACTCCCTTTGTCATGATATATGCAATCTGATTCTCAGTTCTGCAGTGTTCCAACTTCATCTTCCCTTCTGCTACCCGCTCTCGGAGATAATGGAACCTCATTTCGATGTGCTTGCTTCGACCATGAGCTATTGGATTCTTTGCCAAGTTGATAGCTGACATGCTGTCTATCTTCATGGTAATTGCTCCATGGTTCTTCCCTGTGATTTCTTCGACCAAGTTCACCATCCAAGTTGCTTGACATGCACAAAGGGAAGCAGCTATATATTCTGCTTCGCATGATGATAATGCCACCACTGGTTCCTTTCTCGAATTCCAAGCAACTGGTGCACCACCTAACATAAACACATATCCAGCTGTGAATTTTCGATCCTCAGCATCACTACACCAACTGGAGTCTGTGTATCCCACTAACTTGTATTCTTTTCCTTCATCAGTTGCTGGAAACAAAATGCCATAGTCGAGAGTTCCTTTCAGATACCTCAGTATCCTCTTCGCCGCTGCTAGGTGTGATACCTTTGGTTTCTGCATGAATCTACTTATCATACCAACACTGTATGCTAAGTCAGGCCTTGTGTGGCAAAGGTATCTGAGTGACCCAATAAGTCTTCTGTATTGGGTTGGGTCGACATCATCTTCATTTGAATCCTTCGACAGTTGCAATCTGGGCTCAGCTGGAGTCGAAGGTTGGTTGCAATCTTGCATCTCAAATCTCTTGAGTATTTCGCCTGCATATCTTCTTTGATTCATCATCAAACCTCTACTTGTCTTGTAGCATTCGATGCCAAGGAAATATGAGAGATTTCCCAAGTCTGACATTTCAAAATCCTTACTCAGGTCATGTTTGAAATCTTCGATCTCCTTCTTGGAACTCCCTGTTATCAACAAATCATCAACATAGAGACATAGTATAAGCAATTCTCCATTGCTTCTTCTTACATATACTCCATGCTCAATTGTACACTTCACAAGTTCCTTCTCCCTTAAGAAGCTGTCAATTTTCTTATTCCAAGCTCTTGGAGCTTGCTTAAGTCCATACAGGGCTTTATGAAGCATGTACACCTTTCTTTCTTCGCCTTGTTTCACAAACCCAGCTGGTTGTGCAACATAAACTTCTTCTTCTAAGGGGCCATTAAGGAATGCACACTTCACGTCCATCTGACATGTGTGCGAGTTGTTCATATTTGCTAGACCAACAACCAACCTAATTGTTTCGATTCTAGCAACAGGTGCGAATACTTCATCGAAGTCGATTCCTTCCTTCTAAAGAAATCCTTTCGCCACAAGTCTCGCTTTGTGTCGAGTTACTTCTCCTTTAGGATTTACCTTTACCTTGTAAACCCACTTCATATCAATTGCCTTCTTGCCTTGCGGCAATTCGACAAGTGACCAGGTATCATTGACTTTGATGGACTCTAACTCTTCAATCATTGCTTTCACCCACTTCGAATCTTTCAATGCCTCAGCTGCATTGATTGGTTTGACATCTGCGTAGAAAGCATAACATACCAGCTCACCCTCTTCATTGACTACATCATCTGATGTGATTACACATTCTTGCAACCTTGCAGGCATGTGTCTAGTTCGTCAAGGTCTGCTTGAACCTGCTTCATTTGCAACTGGTTCCTGTCGAACTTCTATTTCGACTTTAGTGGTTGTAGTTGCTAAACACTTGTGCTCCATCACATTGAGTCCAATCTTGAAGGTCCTATTCTGAGACATTGGAGCCTTTAAGATTATTCTACCACCTGCTTCGAGGACTCTCATCATCTTGTCTTCGACAACTACCTTGTAGTTCTTTTCGACAAGCTGCCCTATACTGAGCAAATTACTCTTCATGCCTGGTATGTACAACACATTGGAAATTGTTGACCTTTTGCCATCTTTCCTCATAATCAGAACATCACCAACACCTTCAGCTGCTAGAGTGTTGTCATTTGCAAACTTCATCGTATTCTTCGACGAGGGCTTCATGTTGACAAACCAATCTTTCCTTCCAGTCATGTGTGATGAGCATCCTGAGTCCAAGTACCACTGGTCTTGGAATCTTTCTTCATCGTTTGTTGTGACCATTAGCAACGTTTCTTCTTCTTCATGTTTCGTCAGCTTTGCATCAGTCTCTTGATTTCTCTTCTTTTCTGGACAATCATTAACATAATGACCATACTTTTGGCAATTGAAACATTGAATGTGGCTTTTGTCTGTCTTTCGATCACCACCTCTTCCTTTACCTGCAGCACCACCTATTTGGTTGCCTTGGTTCCAAGGTTTCTTTTTATTCGATTGGTTTCCTCCTTTGTTGCCATTCCAGCTACCTTTGCCTTTTCTCTCCTTTTCCGTCTGTGCCTGTAAAGCCATATCTTTCGACTTTCCTGCAGCTCTCTCAGCCATCCTCTGTTCATGAGACTCAAGAGTCCCTTGAAGCTCTTCCTTCGTCAACACTGACAGATCTTTCGACTCTTCTATGGCAACTACCACGTGGTCGAATTTTGGAGCCAACGATCTCAAAATCTTTGAGACAACTGCTTTCGTCGTCAGCGTTTCTCCACATACTTTGATTTGATTCACCAACCTTGTAACTCTGGTGAAGAAATCTATAATGCTTTCGTTGTCTTCCATCTGAAGCAACTCATAGGTTCTCTTGTGAGTTTGTAACCTCACCTCTTTCACCTTCTCTGCGCCTCCAAACGACTTTTCAAGAATCTCCCATGCTTCTTTTACTGAATCAACATCACTAACCTTTTCAAAGTTATCAGGATCAACACACTGATGAATTATAAAGAGTGCTTTATAATCCTTCTTCTTCAATTCTTTGTGCGCAGCCTTTTCCGCCTCCGTTGCGTTCTCCACCAGCGATGTTACTCCGTCCTTCATAAGATCCCAAAGATCTTGATAACAGAAGATCACCTTAACCTGCTTGCACCAATTCTCATAATTGTCTTTCTTGAGAATTGGCAGGGTCGCCAGAAAGTTGTCGTTTGGATAGTTCATCGCCATCACTATCTTCCTTCCTTGAATCTCTTAACCGGAGCTCTAGATACCAGATGTTGGAAATTCACCTCACACCCTATGAAGAATTCCCTTCAATCTTGATCTCAAGATTGATGAACAAACCCATAATATGATAATGATGGTAATAACAAGTAATTATCAAGAACAACAAAAGAGAAGAAGAATAACAAACAAGAAAGAGAAGAATGAGAGAAGAAGTATTTGGAGAGAATGTGTTACCTACAACTGTGGGATTTCTTATTGAACTTTCACTTGCTAACTGCAACTGTGAAATTTGTTCTGTTGTGATGTAGAATACAAAGCAAGGCACCCTATTTATAGTTTTAGGTTTACACTAGCCCAAAACATAAAAGGCCCAAAATATTCTAAGTCAAATCTAATCATATGATATCAAATCTAATCATATGATATCTAATCATATCATATCAAATTAATCATATGATATCAAATCTAATCATATCAAATCACAATGAATTATATTTAACAAAATTGAATGACATTATGGCTGTTAGATTTACTTGCTTCGTCGGTCATTCCCTTATTATAGTTTTTCGTGAAAGTTTGACCAGATGCCAACATTTTTGTCCAATCGTATCCTCGTTTTCCAAACAGCGATCCCAGACGATAGAACGTTAACTTGACCAATGTTGTAATAGGAAGGTTTCGGGTAGTCTTAAGTACTGAGTTCATAGTTTCGGCCAAATTTGTTGTCATGTGTCCCCACCATTATCCTCCGTTGAACGCCCTCGACCACTTCTCTCTGGGAATACTGTCTATCCACTTCAAAGTTGCTCTATTTGTTCTTCGTATTTCGCCCCTGTAGTAGTTAAATGTTGCCTCTGTTAGTGCATATCCTGTAGATGAAAATGTTTAAACAAAATATTTAATAAAACATGTAAAAATCAATTAGTCAATAAAAAAAATTGAAACATCAACTCGTGAAGATGTAGGCATACCCATGTTGACAACTATTTTCCGTAGTTCTTTGTCTCTGAACTCACGCGTGAAGTTTTGCGCAATGTGTCTGATACAGTAAACATGTGAAGATGGAGGATATTGTCACCCATTTTCAGAATCATCGTAAGCACTCTTGATTGATGGATGTCGATCGGATATTAGACAAAGATTGGTTTGAGGAGTCACATTCATTCTTAAATTCTTGAGAAAGAAACTACGACCATCCTTTATCTCACCTTCAACCAATGTGAATGCTATCGGGAAAATGTTACCATTTCCATCTTGTGCCACAGCCATCAACAAAGTCCCTTTGTACTTGTCGTACAACCAAGTTCCATCAATTTGCACAATAGGTTTACAGTAAGTAAAACCACAAATACATGGTTCAAATGCTCAAAAAAGTCGGTGAAATTTCTGTTTGTCACCCAATTGGGCTCTGTCGTCTGTAATAATTGGCAATGTTTCCAACTGTATAACAGTTCCAGGAAGATATGTCTTCATCACCAACAACCATTGTGGTAAGTCATTGTAAGACGTCTCCCAATTCCCATAAAGTGATTCTACGGCTTTAATCTTTACAATCCAAGATTTTTGATATGAGATTCTATAACCGTATTTTATAGCAATATGGGCTTGTATCACTTTGACTTTTAGTGAAACTTCGTTGTTAACAAGTTCTCTGATGTTGTGGCTAATAATTTCAAAATCTAATTTTCAATGATCCTGTGACATATAAGTTGTCATGCAAGTGTGTGATCCGCTTATAGTAGCGATCCCTCATAATGTGCTCTTTTTACGCAATGCAGCTCTACATGTGAAGATGCATTGTGGGTTCTTACATTTATTATATACCTTACTGGATCAAATTTATATATTTCATAGTCAAGATTGTTACTTATATGCCAATGTTGCAAAAAAAGAACACGTGCTTCCTTATTTTCAAACACCAAACCTACTTCCAAGTTGTCACCAATATGGTTTGGTTTGTCGTTTTCAAAAATATATTTGGGTTGAGAAGACTCCAGACATATGTTTGACATATGCACTGGTGGATTGTACAGATTAATGGATTGAGCATTTATTACCTGAGAATGCACGGGGAACACGTCATCTTCATCGCCATCACCGAATAGATCTTCAAAGCGAACATCATGGAGTTCATCGTCACTGTATTCACTAACCTCCTCGTTCCATATGAAAGGTTCATTATTTTGCGTTATTTCTTCATCAGTTGTTTGGCTCACTCCGTGTTGATGCGAATATGATGACTGTATTGGATATGCTTTATCATCAAGGCGAACATATAACTCAATCGTCTTCAAATGAGGCATTGTGTAATGACATTGGAACATTGGTTTGACTGCATTGTATGTATTTATCTGCATCATTACGTAGAAGACACCACCATCTACCCCATTAGGTAATGGTTGACAATAAATAATATCCTGAACTGAGCGTTGCACTTTTTTTTGATTCTTTCTTTTAGATGAAGAATATCAGAACTACGATGAAGTTTAAACATCATTGTATCTGTTTTGTTGAATCAGAAACCGATATTTTGATCAGGGAACATGAAACCATTATAGTGCATGGTGACCATTGTATTTCTATCTGTCGTAGCTTTGATACAATCAGTGTGTGAGTTGGATGGGAGTCTACAAGACATGCATGCAAAATATATAGTGATGAGTGCATGCTAAACACGTGTAGGGTCGTTCATCCAAAGGACGACTGCATGCTAACCACGTGTAGGGTCGTCCATCCAAAGGACGAGCCCATGAAGCTAATGTATAGGTTCGGCCATCCAAGTGGCGCACCCTTGAAGCACGTGTGACTGCGTGTCATTTGATTGGCATAGGGTGCAGAGTATAGTATTAGGGTGCAGTATGTAGTATTAGGATGCAGTGTGTAGTAATAGGGATGCAGAGGAATCATGTAGGGGGAATCATGCAGAGTCAATAATTTTGACTCATCTAGTTTTCCAACGGATAATTGCATGGCTCACAAGTTTTACTCATCTCTTTTTCTTATAAATAGCAACAAGTTTTATTCATATGCATTGCAAAAACAACAAACTAAATCAATACTTCAACACCTTCATTGTTTCATCAGTTATAAAATATTCTAAATGACAATGTTATGGATGAGAGAAAACCATCGGGGAACACCGACCAATGTTGCCGCCTATGTAAGTTTTTTTGCTTCATACTTGTGTTTAATATTACATCATTACATTGTATTTATTTTTCAATATTTAAAATAGTCATACAACGAGAGATTTAAACTACATTCTCACGTTATCAATGCACCAAATGACGCAATCAAACCGTATTTGGAACGAGCAGGTTTCGCAAAAGTTGCAGAAATAACCACTATCAATGTTGATTCAAAGCTCGTACTTGCTATGGTGGAGAGGCGGAGACCATAAACACATACTTTCCATCTTCCAACGGGTAAATGTACCATCACTTTGGAGGATGTAAGTATGCTATTAAGTCTCCCTGTGAATGGTAAGGTTGTGAATGGTCCTACTCAGGTAGGCAGTGATGTATATATGGAAAATTTAGGTATCGAACCTTCGACATCCGATAAACATAAAGCTTGTGTTAAAATTGCTTGGCTACAAACTATATTAGCACAACTACGACAAAACCCAACACCATCCGATGAAGATTGAGATTCTGGTAATCACACAGTGGATGTTATCACGGATGTTATGACATCCACTGTAACACAGACTACTGGACTTACTAATAAGCTGTAAATGGAAAGCACTAAATAACACAAGTAATTGTTCACCCAGTTCAGTGTCAACCACACCTACATCTGGGGGCTACCAAGCCAGGAAGGAAACTCACTATTAGTAGAATTAATTCAGAGTCAAACAACCCATTTGCACTCTTCACTTAAAACCTACCCAATGACACTTCAGCCTAGAGACCACTAGACTAGAGTTTCCCATTCACTCCCCCTCAATCACCGCAGTGATAATCAATTCACAATTACAATATGAAGACACTCTTCAAACACACCTTGATCTTGCTTCATAGCTTTGATCAAGAGACACACACTCTTGCTTAACAGCTTTGAGTGACACAATGAACACACCTGTTCATACACAATAACCAAAGCAATTATACAACATATAATTGCTTGGCACACAATGAATCCTAAGACTCCTAGACACACATGAAGAGCAAACCTCTTCACTCACAAATCACACTTTCCAATCTCTGCCTTCAAGCTCTCCCCTATTTGGAGTGATCCTTCTGCTATTTATAGCAGTAGACTTACTTTGGACCTTGATGGAGAAATTAGGTTTACCCAAGATAAACCTTTCTTCATGAAGCTGCGCACTTATCATTAGGTCAAAAGTCTTCTATGTTATGTCTGTTATGTCGCCTAAGATAAATATGCTTCCTAAATTGTTTCCTAAAGTATAGCCTGAGCTAATAACAAAAAAACAAACCATGCGCGTCCTGATTTCATACGCTTGATGTCATAACATCCAACCATGACATTCAACTTCACTTACTCTTAGCTCTCCCTGCAGAACACTCTTCATGTATGTCATAACATCAGTTGTGACATTCATACATACAACAATGTTTTGCCATAAAATGCAGTCAATCAAGAGCATCTACAAACTCCCCCTTTGGCAAATTGGCTAGAACACTCTGTTACAGTATCAGAGATTATAAGCAGCAGAAGTCTAACATATCATGCACACACTATCAGTGTTGTCTACACACACTCACATTGTTAGCTCTCAGGATCAACTTGTTCACACACAATCATCTGTTAGTTAACACTACAGATGTCACAATATGTTGAGTAACATTCTGGGTTACTCCCCCTCAATTGATGCACAGCACATCAGTGCACACAACCTGCAGCCAACTTGTAGTCACACAAATTCATCCAATCTGCTCTGGATTATGGATATTATGACATTCAGGATGACATCCTGAAGTACACAATCACCTGTGAAGCATAACATCCTATGCTACTCCCTCTGAAGAGGTGCACAACCACATATATTATGCAACCACCCTGCCAAAACACACCCTACTAGCAGCTACAATACTACTAGGTTCCATCAAGGAACACATACACATTCTTATACTCATTAGGAACTCACACAATACTAACAACATCAGCTGTTATCACACATGCACATTAGCAAAATATTCAACCATGCACATTTGCAGCAGGCCCTGTAACACACCTGCAACACACTTGTAGCAGCAATTCAGCTAAGTCTTCCACCTGTGAAAGATACACTTCTCTAACCTGTTGTCACTACCTGCTGTCGCACCTCGAAAAATCACATTCGAAAATACGACCCTCACGCGAAAGGCGCGGAAATTGCGGTTCGACAGAGTCGCCACCGAACTTTATTTTTCCCGAATGAACGGGAGAGGAAAATATCGAGAAAACCTCTTAAAACGAGAGGATAGGAACAAGGTTGTCGCAACCACATTCCGGGTTCGGGAGTCGGTTACGTGAGGGGAAGGTATTAGCACCCCTCACGTCCGTCGTACTCGACGGGAACCTCTTAAGGTAATTGTGGGGAGTGTTGTCTAGGTTTACTTGTTTTCTTCTCGTTGTTAAAGGTAGAATTGGTAGGGTAAAAGGTTAAAGACGCAAAGGAGAGATGGGTGGTTAGAGGATAGGGTGCTCGCCAAGGATTGGGGCCCTTGTGCCTACGTATGCTCATTCGGACGAGAATGAGAAATCAGAGCGTCGTAGTTCGACTGCGGGAAAAGGATGGGGGGAAGACGGAAGATGGATAGAAGTGTGCTCGCCAAGATCATCGCAATCTTGTGCCTACGTATCTTGTATTCGAGATTGAATAAAGAATCAGAGCGTCCGTAGTTCATGGTAACGACCACGAAAAAAATGAGGTTGAAAAAGTTGGGAGTTGAGTTGGGAGACGAAAGAGTGACTGACAAACAACCTAAGGGCGTGCCTCAAGAGCTTGTCATTCAAGAATTCAAGGAATGCGAGATCCCAAGAACTCAGTTCTTTCGGAAATTGAGTTGAGTAAGTTGAAGATAAGAATTGGATGTTTTGAAATCGAAAGAATGAACTAATAACAACTCGGGGGCGGGCCCAAGAGTTACCCATTCGAATATTCAAAGAATGCTAGATTCTAAGAATATCTCTCTTTCGTAATTTTTGTGAAAGGATTGAATCGAAGAATGGCATGCGAGACCAAAAGGAAGTTGTTTTGAACTGGCTCGACGACGAGTCGAGGATTTGATCGAAGATGGAAA
The DNA here is from genome assembly GCA_963859935.3 of Lathyrus sativus. Taxonomy (NCBI): domain Eukaryota; kingdom Viridiplantae; phylum Streptophyta; class Magnoliopsida; order Fabales; family Fabaceae; genus Lathyrus; species Lathyrus sativus. The sequence continues at coordinate 559,405,068 of OZ012740.1, read as the reverse complement.
CGACTTGACGACGTGTCAAGTGTTAGGATTGTGAGAAACAATATTAGTCCCTGAGGGTGCTCCTAATATCGAGACCACGAGGAATTATGAATGAAATGGGTTGCGAATGCGGACGAGCAATCGACTCAGGAGAATATTGAGAATGATTGAGTTTGAAAAAGTCGAAAGGTTGAGTGAATAACAACCCAAAGGGCGTGCCCCGAGAGCTATTCACTCGAAAATTCAAGGAATGCTAGACTCCAAGAACCTCCTTCTTGCGAGGTGTGAATCGAAAAAAGATATTTAAAAAGGTCGAAAGATTGAATGAATAATAACTCAAAGGGCGTGCCTCGAGAATTATTCACTCGAAAATTCAAGGAATGCTAGACTCCAAGAACCTCCTTCTTTCGAAGTTTGATCGAGAAAATGTTTGAAAAAGATTTGAAGTGAAATGAGGTATGAAAATAATTTGAGGTACGAGATGTGAGGACATGAGATTGGATTTGAAAATGAGAGAAATGACAATTATTTGATAAATGAGACGTAGGCCTCACAACCAATTAATTGGGGTATTATCGAAATGCTGGATCTCGACGACACCTTTTTCATTTGGAGAATATTTGAATGAACGATAGAAATATCACACAGAATGCTTGATTCCTATAATATTCCTTTGTCCGAAATAGTGTATTCAAAATGAAAAGTTGAATAATACATTATTTAAGGTGTACACCTCGCTAATGATCATCCAAAAATCCAAGAAATGCTAGACTTCAAAGATTTAATTTTTCATGATTTGATTAGAAAATAATTTGAATGAAGATTAGGAAAATTATTAGTTTTGTGGATGGTTTTGATTTAATTTAAGAAATATTGTTTGAATAAACAATGAAAATATCACAAAGAGTGCTAGACTCCTATGATATATTTTTGTTCAAATAATTAAAAGCATAACGAAAAACGAACAATATTATCCAAGGCGTACGCCCCAATAATAATTACTCAAAAACCCAAGAGGTGCTAGACCTTAAGAGTTTAATTTTCGTGATTTAATTTGAAAATGATTTTGGTGTTAAAAACATAGTTGAAATAGGATTAAGAAACAAAATCATACCTTGAAATTAGTATTTAATTTTAAAAAAGAAATTTGAAATAACTCCACACCTTTGTATGGAAAGTTTTTTTTTATTTAAATGTTTAGCATTTCTCTTAAAAAATGAGATTTTTCTAATAAACTATCTAGTAATAATTTTACTATATAAATATTCTTCTGATTCCTTAATCACTTTTTTCGCAAAACGTATGAAAATAATGACAGAAGAGAAAAATGCATGAAATGATCCGCCGATGATAATAGCGACGTACTGTTCCTTTCCTTATCAAAATATGTTGCAACCTTAAAACTCCAAACCTTTCAGTACCAATCAAAGGCCTTCCACGCAACATTATTACATAAATCACGAGTACGAAAAAACCAATAATAATGACCAACTCAGTTAAAGCATGCCATAGGAACTTAATCAATACCAAAGCGAGGCGTTACTATAATAATCCAAAGAAAATCCTGGCAATATTAATTAAAACAATCCAACACTCATACTACAAAATCAAACTCTAAGTAGAGGCCTCGTACGTGAAATAACATAAAACGAAGTCGATTCTTAACAATAAGAAATAAACTTTGAACTTGAGTAAGGCATACAGAAGCTATAATTTAAATAAGAGTACAACCATTAATCTACACAGCATATGCTAATATTTTATTAGAACTTCAATGTCAGACCAAAACACAGTAAAAAAGAAAAACCTGAAGTCACCGTATTGTATCAGAACTTCAAACACAGTAAAAAAAAAGAAATAGCCTGAAGTTACCGCAAAGATGATTAGCAATCGAGTGAACTCACGAGCTGCCCCCACGGCTAAGTTCTCGAACAAGGAGAATACACGTCCCAGCTGCGCTTATCACATGCTCTCTTAACGAAATCTCGACTTTGTGCGATGGATTGAGGGATACTGTTGTACATGGTCGGCAGAAACTCGTTGTTGTGGGGACGTTTCAGAGTCGCGACTAGGTCACTGTGAAGACGAGATGGGAGCTCTTCGATACGAAAACACGGCAATCACCACTCTCGAGTATGAATCTCGGATTCAGCTTTAAATCTGCATAACAAGTCAGTTGCAAACACAAACCAACTCGTGTGACATTAACAGATTCCAAGCTATCAACGCAATAACACTAACTAAGATTTTACAAACAGATCAGACTATGATGATTGTTGTGCTTTAGACCATCATTACTCGATACCTGTCATGAATGCTGCAGGGATCGAGCATTGCAATCTACACACCTGAACATTATATACAAATATCTCCAACATGAAGCAATGGATCAAACTTAAACTAGAATCACCCTAGTAGTTTTTTATGACAGGAACACAATCAATCCCTGTGAACACTTCATTAACAGCAAGTTAATAATAAAAATATTCAAGATGCTCATAATGATCTCAGCAATACAATGCCTATTTCGAGGGACTTGTGACATGAATTGCAAAGGCAAACAACTATAAACATATTATGGGTTAAACTAGAAACAACGATTACCACACAAGTCGATGTCGTCACCGAACTAAGACCTTCCTTGTCATTGCTATCAGTATCGAGCTGACGAACTCCCCGTTGAGATGTTACTTTGCTACAAAGTCGAGTTTATGCCGCCGTTGGTCGTGACATTAACGGAGCTGTGTCGCGCAAGCCGTCATGTCAAAATTTCTTATCGCGTCCATGGCTTGGATCTCCGCTTCGAGTTGTTATTGGTGTAATGTCGTGGCTATTTTACGGCAGTGAATCGTATCACATTTGGATGGTTCGATGGTGGTTGTGATGAAAGTTTCGGCGACGGAAAAAATGATGAAGGTGTTCGGATGTAGAATCTAAGGGGTTCAACATGGGTTTTGGGGATGGTAAAAGAAGGGTTTGTATCGAGGGAGAAGAAGGGTTTTGTGGCTATTAGGGTTTCGGTGGGGATTAGCGGCCGTTTTCCAATGGGGGAGGAAGATGAACAGTTCTCTCTTCCTTCACTCTGAAATTATTCTCTTCTTAAATATACAATCCTGCAAAACCCTAACGGGCTCTTCCCAAGTAATGGGCCTGTCCATTCCAATCCTGTCTTTTTTTAATTTTTAGCAATTAGTTAATTAGTTAATAATAAACAAAGATTAATAATGCAAATTAATAATTAAAATACTAACTAACATAACTAAGTAAGAAAAGAATATTAACAAAACACATAAATAAATATTAACAAATGAATAGAGTAATCTAAATTAAATTAATAACTATTTTTTATATAAAAAAAATGAAAATTAAATATATATATATATATATATATATATATATATATATATATATATATATATATATATATATATATATATATATATATATATATATAAAAGTTATGAATGTATGTAAAACAAAAAAGATATTTTCAAATAAAAGAAATATATATGTGCATAAAATATTGGTATTAATAATACCTCCTTTTTTCTTAAAAAAGAAAAGGGTTTATGAAATTAAGAAAAGAAATAAAATACACAAAAAATGTCCCTTTAGGCCACATGTCACATTTTGATTGGTCAAAAGATAAATTTTTGAAAAATCGACCAATTGCGAGATGACACGTGTCTAAATGGCACGGAACAAAAAAAAACGAAAATAATCACAAAAGGGTAGGACAAATTTAGGGTATGACAGATGCCCCTATCTAATAGGTTTAAACCTAGGAGGATGAATTGCATTGGCGTTCACATCCCTGAGGTAGAAGTCTATTAGATATAAAAAGACCCTGAATTTGTCCGGATGAAAGTGAGATGCTAGAGAGTTGACAATGCTGGATGATGTAAACCTCTGAGTAAGCTGTAAATAACTGGGAAAAGGTCACCATCACCAAAAGGATGATGAGACAAAACACACAAGGCTACTGCCACCCAAAAGGACGGTAGAGCGAAAACACAAACAAAACATCGCGGAATCTGGTACCGACGAAGTACCAGACCTACCACCAAAAGGATGGTAGAGCGAAAACACAAAAGAAAACATCGCGCAATCTGATACCGACGAAGTATCAGACCTACTACCAAAAGGATGATAGAACGAAAACACAAATGAAATATCGCACAATCTGATACTGACGAAGTATCAGACCTACCACCAAAAGGATGGTAGAGCGAAAATACACATAAAACAATCGCACAATCTGACACCGACGAAGTACCAGACCTACCACCAAAAGGATGGTAGAGCGAAAACACAAAAGAAAGCATCGCGCAATCTGATACCGACGAAGTACCAGACTTACCACCAAAAGGATGGTAGAGCGAAAACACAAATAAAACAATCGCACAATCTGACACCGACGAAGTACCAGACTTACCACCAAAAGGATGGTAGAGCGAAAACACAAAAGAAAGCATCGCGCAATCTGATACCGACGAAGTACCAGACCTACCACCAAAAGGATGGTAGAGCGAAAACATAAAAGAAACATCGCACAATCTGATACCGACGAAGTACCAGACCTACCACCAAAAGGATGGTAGAGCGAAAACACAAAAGAAAGCATCGCGCAATCTGATACCGACGAAGTACTAGACCTACCACCAAAAGGATGGTAGAGCGAAAACACAAAAGAAACATCGCACAATCTGATACCGACGAAGTACCAGACCTACCACCAAAAGGATGGTAGAGCGAAAACACAAAAGAAAGCATCGCGCAATCTGATACCGACGTAGTACCAGACCTACCACCAAAAGGATGGTAGAGCGAAAACACAAAAGAAACATCGCACAATCTGATACCGACGTAGTACCAGACCTACCACCAAAAGGATGGTAGAGCGAAAACATAAAAGAAACATCGCACAATCTGATACCGACGAAGTACCAGACCTACCACCAAAAGGATGGTAGAGCGAAAACACAAAAGAAAGCATCGCGCAATCTGATACCGACGTAGTACCAGACCTACCACCAAAAGGATGGTAGAGCGAAAACACAAAAGAAACATCGCACAATCTGATACCGACGAAGTACCAGACCTACCACCAAAAGGATGGTAGAGCGAAAACACAACACTCAGGTTGCTATCATCAAAAGGATGATAAGACAACACAGATTTGAAGTTTACCAACACCAAAAGGATGCGGGCTAGGTTGAACTGACGAAGTTCGGCTATCACCAAAAGGATGATAGGAAGGCAATTGACAACGGTCATGCTTGCTGGGTATAACTCAATGGGGAACCCCTGAGAAGAAGATTGAATTGAAATGAGTCGACGGGGCACGCCCACCGTCTTTGCTTGGAAATCATAATTTGCTGAAATGATTTCATGGTTACGCCCATGAATTCTGAAGAGGATGCCCCTGACTGGGCTGAATTTGTCTTGTTGTCTTGTCTTGCTCAACAAAAGGTTGAACAACTTCATGAGGGACTCTTACGGTCTTGCTGAAGATGCCCCTGTTCGGGTTGGATCTTGCACTGAACTTCTTGGATTTGCCCAACAAAAGGTTGAACAACTTCGTGAGGAACGCTCACGGTCTTGAATGGTATGCCCGTGGCTGGGCTGAATGTTGATTTGCATATTTGATCAACCACGAGGTTGAAATTCGTCACGGGAGACGCCCATGGTCTTGAAAAAAGATGCCCCTGACTGGGCTGAATCTTGCTTTGAATAACTTCAAATTTTGTGGGAGAGACCCACAATTGCAGAGGATTGCCCCTGACTGGGCTTGATGATTGCTTTGAAGCTCTTGAAAATCGTGGGGTAGACCCACCATCTTGTGGGAGACGTCCCTGACTGGGCGGTCGACGGTCTTGGAAATCATCGAGATTGATCCTGGGCCTTGACTTGCATATATGAATGCTGGATGATAAATGACATTCCACACGAGTGGAAGTGCAAATGCAAATGCTGACGAGCGGAGATGCAAGAGCTGGGGAAGTATGGTATGTTTGGAGTATGATGCAGGACACTCATAATATTGAATGCGATGCGTATGATGCACATGATGCAGACGGGTAATTGGAAATGTGAGTGTAGATGCCAGCGTGGTGGACTTTGGGTAGTTGCCAATGCGGATTGGACTTCGGGTGGTGGGAGGGATTGACTTCCTCGACACGCAGTTTGTTGAAGACGCCATGATTTAAAGTAGAAGATGCTCTGGATGTCCCAAGTCTGGGTACTTGGTGATTTGTTGTGAATTTTCTTCAGAGAAGGTTGCAACTCTGCTTGACGGTCAGGACGACCTGGTCTTGCCCCAGTCTGAACGTGGTAGTGGCCTGCCCCCGCTCGAGCTGTTGAGTGATTTTCCCCAGCCTGTGGGCTTGGAAATTATCTTGCCTCGTGTACGCCACTGAAAGTCAAGCTCTTCCTTGATTGCCCTCTGCTGAAATATCTTTGGATACCTAGCACTGTTTTGCAGTTAAAATCGTGCATTCATAAATGGTAATAATTAATGCGAAGTTCAATGCAAGTTTGAAAAAGTATTATTTATTGAGGTGTCGTGAAAGTGTGAGACGAATGGACTGCTAGCCCAGACATTGTGCTAATTTGATTGGCGTGAAAGATATATCAAGAGAAATGACACCAATGCTGATGATTAGAAATCATGTGAGGAGTCAGGTTACGCAACCTTGCAATAGTATACTTTCAGAATAATCCCCGCCTCAATTAGGTCTTTCGAGGGTTGTAACGTGGTCTGGTTCACGGTTATGAAACAAAAGGATATTAGGCTCAAAGTGTGATTTGTACCCACCCCTTCTTCTTAATGATCTCCAGTCCTACGCTCAGTTAATTCTACACTTGTCTGGACGGTGTAGGCTTGATGGTTCAAGGTTTGCTCGTCGTGGCAGTCACTTTATTTTGATGGACGTCAGTGCCCCTTTGATCTGGGTGGCCGCTGAATCTTTTTTTGTTTTTTTGTTGAGGGTTTCGGGGTCCTCTTTTACTTTTGTTTTAATCCCTAACTTTTGCATGGATTGACTTTGCTTGTCAGATCCATCGGGATTGCCTTGATTTTGCCTAAGTCCCCTCTAAGGTGTCTGACTTAGCAGGCTTTTGATTTTTTGATTTTGTTGTGACTACCATAGCATGGGTCATTGATGAACAACCGTCTTCTGGATTTTGCTTCGTTGATTCGAGTGTGGGATTGGATTAACTGAACACTACCCTGCCCCAGGTTAAGTGTAAGGGTTTGAATATCCGAAGGAAACTACTACTTCTAAGCTCGAAGTGGTTTACTAGGGATTAACTCCTTATATCTCCGGTGTTTGGGGAATTGAAGCAATGCCTGTACATCATTGACGAGATTCGTTCTGAAAGCATACGATTTGCAATTATGGGTATCTCGTTTTCATCATCCTCCCACAAATCATGCTAAACAACAGTGAATAGAGTGGAGTGAATAAACATGTCGGTGATAAGTGAAAAATGAGTGAATACGACATAACTAAATCAAAACATGCATAAACGATACATTAATGAAAACCAAATACGAATGGCAATTGTTCAAAGCATACATCACTTAAATAAACAAAGACAAAACATAAGAAACTGTGAATAATGAAAGGGCAACATGACTGCCTTCTTTGGGGAATGAACTTGATTGGAATCAATCTGACGTTGGCGCTAGTTGACTGGTGGCATCGGATTGTTGATGATATTTGGAGACTTCCCATTGAAGTTGATAGCATCCCTGTCGATCATGTCTTGAATTATGTGCTTGAAAGCCCTGCAGTCCTCAATGGTGTGACCTGGAGCGCCCTTATGAAACTCACAATAAGCATTTGCATCGTAATCGGCAGGAAGGATGGTTGGAGGAGCTAAATCTCTCGGAACAACAGCTTTCTTCTCCATCAACTGAGCAAAGATTTTGGCATATGCCATTGGTAGACGATCAAAGACTCTATCTGGCCTCCATGTTCTCTGCAGACGCTGTGGGCGAGCACCTTGTCGTTGCTGAGTAGCTTGCATCTGCTGTTGCTGAGGAGGATACTGATATCCTTGTTGGTTGTAGGCTTGTTGCTGAGGAGCCTGTTGCCGTGGCATCTGAGCTTGCGCTGCTTGAACAGCTGGCTGATAAGGCATTGGAGCATATTGTGCAGCAGCAACATATGGATACTGATAGTAGGGAACTTGATAAGGCATAGGAGGAGCTTGTTGAGGAGCTTGCCCTTTCTGCACAAAGATGGCATTTGTTTCGCCCTCCTTCTTCTTGTATCCATTAAAAGGCCTCTTGGCATTAGCCTGACTGCTAGAACCCCCTGGGATCTTCCCACTCTTCAGCCCTTCTTCAATTCTCTCACCGACGATCACTAAGTCAGAGAATCCAGCGGAGACACTACCGATCAGCTTTTCATAGTACTGGCCTTGCAAGGTACCCATGAAGATGTCAATCAATTCACGGTCAACAAGAGGTGGATGCACCCTTGCGGCTAGCTCTCTCCATCGTTGCGCGTACTCCTTAAAGGATTCGTTGTCCTTCTGAGTCATACTCTGAAGCTGAGTACGATTTGGAGCAAGATCGGTGTTGTACTTGTACTGCTTGACAAATGCATCAGCTAGCTCAGCCCAAGTGCGCACACTGTTACGCTCCAGCTGCATATACCATTCGAGTGATGCCCCAGACAAATTGTCCTGGAAGCAATGGATCATGAGCTTCTCGTCTCTGGCATAGGCAGCCATCTTGCGACAGTACATCTTCAAATGAATGTTTGGGCAACTGAGACCTTTGTACTTCGAAAATTCGGGCACCTTGAATTTTGGAGGAATGACAACATCAGGCACCAAGCATAACTCCAAAGCACTGAAAGAATTTGAATTGTGCCCCTCCATGGCTCGGAGTTTCTCGGCTAGATCTCGGCACATCTTCATGGCTTCTGAATCCTGGGCAGCAACAGGACTGGCAATGGGGATAGCAGCATGATAGTTCTGAACATCGTCATACTGATCCATCAGAGTATCTTCGATATGGGGAGCTGGGATCTGCACAGCAGTAGGCTGGGCGTGCGGGATAACTCCAACGGTAACTCCAGGCTGGGATTGGTTGAGAAGTGTTTCCCTCGACTGCGTTGTTGAAGTTCAACGACATTCCTTGAGAATTCGGAATTGGGACCAAAGGGATGGCAGTAGACCCTTGTCCATTGACGACAGCGGCGACTTCACGCTGTTCTTCCTCTCTCCTGGCTGTGAGGATGGCTTCGAGGATCTGGTCGATCTTTCCTTTCATGGAATCCAACTCTTCCCTGAAGGCAACTTGCTCCTGTTGAATCTGCTCCATCATTCGTCTGGTATTGGCTCTAGTTGCGTATTGGTGTCGAGGAATCAGCTTGATTTACTGGAGAGGAAGGAACGAAGACATAAGATTCTGTTGAAGGACTGGAAATGCAAAATGCACAACATATGAAATGCAATGCAAATGATATGCGAGATGCAATGCAAGATACAAGATCCAGGATCACAGGATCACAACTCCAACAACTCCTGAAGCTGGTAACTGTAATAGATAAGTAACCATAATTCCTGCTCAAAGAAAACTGACAGGTACAACCTATACGGGAAGGTCTAAACATTCTACCCATAAACCCTCTCACGGGATGGTTTCTATGTTTGGTTCCCAGGATCACGGACACTAATCGTATTAGCGTCATGCAACAGGCTGGCTGTATTACAACGGTAATGACGATAAGGTCTCTCCTGAGCGGGGTCCTCGTGCTAGGCGCACAAGGAGCGAGTCCTTGGAGACTAACACTACACGACCACCAATATCGGAACTGGTGCTAACAAAAGGTTCCCAGAATCACGGACCCTTCATTAATCAAGTCGTGCAACAGGCTAGCTGTGTTACAACAAGATCTACGAATAGGTCTCCTCTGGAGGAGCTTTCATGCTAGGCCCACAAGGAGCAAGTCCTCGGAGACTAACACTACTCGACTACCAATTCTAAACTATGTGTTCTCTCTGCTTTTACCAAAGCTCGGGTGTAGAGCTTTACTCATGACGCCATCCCAAAAACCAGCAGGCCCAGATAACAAGCACAAATAAAAACCACAAGAGAACGAATACAAAAAGAAAACAAATAAAAAACAAACACTCCTCACAAACCAAAAGATAGGCTCGACTCTCTCTTTGCATGGAGCAAATGTCCCCAGCAGAGTCGCCACTTGTCGCACCTCGAAAAATCACATTCGAAAATACGACCCTCGCGCGAAAGGCGCGGAAATTGCGGTTCGACAGAGTCGCCACCGAACTTTATTTTTCCCGAATGAACGGGAGAGGAAAATATCGAGAAAACCTCTTAAAACGAGAGGATAGGAACAAGGTTGTCGCAACCACATTCCGGGTTCAGGAGTCGGTTACGTGAGGGGAAGGTATTAGCACCCCTCACGTCCGTCGTACTCGACGGGAACCTCTTAAGGTAATTGTGGGGAGTGTTGTCTAGGTTTACTTGTTTTCTTCTCGTTGTTAAAGGTAGAATTGGTAGGGTAAAAGGTTAAAGACGCAAAGGAGAGATGGGTGGTTAGAGGATAGGGTGCTCGCCAAGGATTGGGGCCCTTGTGCCTACGTATGCTCATTCGGACGAGAATGAGAAATCAGAGCGTCGTAGTTCGACTGCGGGAAAAGGATGGGGGGAAGATGGATAGAAGTGTGCTCGCCAAGATCATCGCAATCTTGTGCCTACGTATCTTGTATTCGAGATTGAATAAAGAATCAGAGCGTCCGTAGTTCATGGTAACGACCACGAAAAAAATGAGGTTGAAAAAGTTGGGAGTTGAGTTGGGAGACGAAAGAGTGACTGACAAACAACCTAAGGGCGTGCCTCAAGAGCTTGTCATTCAAGAATTCAAGGAATGCGAGATCCCAAGAACTCAGTTCTTTCGGAAATTGAGTTGAGTAAGTTGAAGATAAGAATTGGATGTTTTGAAATCGAAAGAATGAACTAATAACAACTCGGGGGCGAGCCCAAGAGTTACCCATTCGAATATTCAAAGAATGCTAGATTCTAAGAATATCTCTCTTTCGTAATTTTTGTGAAAGGATTGAATCGAAGAATGGCATGCGAGGCCAAAAGGAAGTTGTTTTGAACTGGCTCGACGACGAGTCGAGGATTTGATCGAAGATGGAACCGACTTGACGACGTGTCAAGTGTTAGGATTGTGAGAAACAATATTAGTCCCTGAGGGTGCTCCTAATATCGAGACCACGAGGAATTATGAATGAAATGGGTTGCGAATGCGGACGAGCAATCGACTCAGGAGAATATTGAGAATGATTGAGTTTGAAAAAGTCGAAAGGTTGAGTGAATAACAACCCAAAGGGCGTGCCCCGAGAGCTATTCACTCGAAAATTCAAGGAATGCTAGACTCCAAGAACCTCCTTCTTGCGAGGTGTGAATCGAAAAAAGATATTTAAAAAGGTCGAAAGATTGAATGAATAATAACTCAAAGGGCGTGCCTCGAGAATTATTCACTCGAAAATTCAAGGAATGCTAGACTCCAAGAACCTCCTTCTTTCGAAGTTTGATCGAGAAAATGTTTGAAAAAGATTTGAAGTGAAATGAGGTATGAAAATAATTTGAGGTACGAGATGTGAGGACATGAGATTGGATTTGAAAATGAGAGAAATGACAATTATTTGATAAATGAGACGTAGGCCTCACAACCAATTAATTGGGGTATTATCGAAATGCTGGATCTCGACGACACCTTTTTCATTTGGAGAATATTTGAATGAACGATAGAAATATCACACAGAATGCTTGATTCCTATAATATTCCTTTGTCCGAAATAGTGTATTCAAAATGAAAAGTTGAATAATACATTATTTAAGGTGTACACCTCGCTAATGATCATCCAAAAATCCAAGAAATGCTAGACTTCAAAGATTTAATTTTTCATGATTTGATTAGAAAATAATTTGAATGAAGATTAGGAAAATTATTAGTTTTGTGGATGGTTTTGATTTAATTTAAGAAATATTGTTTGAATAAACAATGAAAATATCACAAAGAGTGCTAGACTCCTATGATATATTTTTGTTCAAATAATTAAAAGCATAACGAAAAACGAACAATATTATCCAAGGCGTACGCCCCAATAATAATTACTCAAAAACCCAAGAGGTGCTAGACCTTAAGAGTTTAATTTTCGTGATTTAATTTGAAAATGATTTTGGTGTTAAAAACATAGTTGAAATAGGATTAAGAAACAAAATCATACCTTGAAATTAGTATTTAATTTTAAAAATGAAATTTGAAATAACTCCACACCTTTGTATGGAAAGTTTTTTATTTTATTTAAATGTTTAGCATTTCTCTTAAAAAATGAGATTTTTCTAATAAACTATCTAGTAATAATTTTACTATATAAATATTCTTCTGATTCCTTAATCACTTTTTTCGCAAAACGTATGAAAATAATGACAGAAGAGAAAAATGCATGAAATGATCCGCCGATGATAATAGCGACGTACTGTTCCTTTCCTTATCAAAATATGTTGCAACCTTAAAACTCCAAACCTTTCAGTACCAATCAAAGGCCTTCCACGCAACATTATTACATAAATCACGAGTACGAAAAAACCAATAATAATGACCAACTCAGTTAAAGCATGCCATAGGAACTTAATCAATACCAAAGCGAGGCGTTACTATAATAATCCAAAGAAAATCCTGGCAATATTAATTAAAACAATCCAACACTCATACTACAAAATCAAACTCTAAGTAGAGGCCTCGTACGTGAAATAACATAAAACGAAGTCGATTCTTAACAATAAGAAATAAACTTTGAACTTGAGTAAGGCATACAGAAGCTATAATTTAAATAAGAGTACAACCATTAATCTACACAGCATATGCTAATATTTTATTAGAACTTCAATGTCAGACCAAAACACAGTAAAAAAGAAAAACCTGAAGTCACCGTATTGTATCAGAACTTCAAACACAGTAAAAAAAAAGAAATAGCCTGAAGTTACCGCAAAGATGATTAGCAATCGAGTGAACTCACGAGCTGCCCCCACGGCTAAGTTCTCGAACAAGGAGAATACACGTCCCAGCTGCGCTTATCACATGCTCTCTTAACGAAATCTCGACTTTGTGCGATGGATTGAGGGATACTGTTGTACATGGTCGGCAGAAACTCGTTGTTGTGGGGACGTTTCAGAGTCGCGACTAGGTCACTGTGAAGACGAGATGGGAGCTCTTCGATACGAAAACACGGCAATCACCACTCTCGAGTATGAATCTCGGATTCAGCTTTAAATCTGCATAACAAGTCAGTTGCAAACACAAACCAACTCGTGTGACATTAACAGATTCCAAGCTATCAACGCAATAACACTAACTAAGATTTTACAAACAGATCAGACTATGATGACTGTTGTGCTTTAGACCATCATTACTCGATACCTGTCATGAATGCTGCAGGGATCGAGCATTGCAATCTACACACCTGAACATTATATACAAATATCTCCAACATGAAGCAATGGATCAAACTTAAACTAGAATCACCCTAGTAGTTTTTTATGACAGGAACACAATCAATCCTTGTGAACACTTCATTAACAGCAAGTTAATAATAAAAATATTCAAGATGCTCATAATGATCTCAGCAATACAATGCCTATTTCGAGGGACTTGTGACATGAATTGCAAAGGCAAACAACTATAAACATATTATGGGTTAAACCAGAAACAACGATTACCGCACAAGTCGATGTCGTCACCGAACTAAGACCTTCCTTGTCATTGCTATCAGTATCGAGCTGACGAACTCCCCGTTGAGATGTTACTTTGCTACAAAGTCGAGTTTATGCCGCCGTTGGTCGTGACATTAATGGAGCTGTGTCGCGCAAGCCGTCATGTCAAAATTTCTTATCGCGTCCATGGCTTGGATCTCCGCTTCGAGTTGTTATTGGTGTAATGTCGTGGCTATTTTACGGCAGTGAATCGTATCACATTTGGATGGTTCGATGGTGGTTGTGATGAAAGTTTCGGCGACGGAAAAAATGATGAAGGTGTTCGGATGTAGAATCTAAGGGGTTCAACATGGGTTTTGGGGATGGTAAAAGAAGGGTTTGTATCGAGGGAGAAGAAGGGTTTTGTGGCTATTAGGGTTTCGGTGGGGATTAGCGGCCGTTTTCCAATGGGGGAGGAAGATGAACAGTTCTCTCTTCCTTCACTCTGAAATTATTCTCTTCTTAAATATACAATCCTGCAAAACCCTAACGGGCTCTTCCCAAGTAATGGGCCTGTCCATTCCAATCCTGTCTTTTTTTAATTTTTAGCAATTAGTTAATTAGTTAATAATAAACAAAGATTAATAATGCAAATTAATAATTAAAATACTAACTAACATAACTAAGTAAGAAAAGAATATTAACAAAACACATAAATAAATATTAACAAATGAATAGAGTAATCTAAATTAAATTAATAACTATTTTTTATATAAAAAAATGAAAATTATATATATATATATATATATATATATATATATATATATATATATATATATATATATATATATATATATATATATATATATATATATATATATATATATATATATATATATATATATATATATATATATATATATATATATATATATATATATATATATAAGTTATGAATGTATGTAAAACAAAAAAGATATTTTCAAATAAAATAAATATATATGTGCATAAAATATTGGTATTAATAATACCTCCTTTTTTCTTAAAAAAGAAAAGGGTTTATGAAATTAAGAAAAGAAATAAAATACACAAAAAATGTCCCTTTAGGCCACATGTCACATTTTGATTGGTCAAAAGATAAATTTTTGAAAAATCGACCAATTGCGAGATGACACGTGTCTAAATGGCACGGAACAAAAAAAAGCGAAAATAATCACAAAAGGGTAGGACAAATTTAGGGTATGAGACCTGCTATTATCTAACAATCTCTCCCCCTTTTTAGCCATAAATTAAGATCAAACTAATAAAATAGTATGGATCATAATGAGTAACATTACACATGTTTGGGGTCATTACAAACAAAACTGCTCATGGAGAGCATCACAAATTCATGCTGTAAAAAACAGAAGTCTACCATAAATCCAAAACTAATTATTCAAACCAGTAGCACATGTCATTAGCTCAGCACCCAGTAGACTGAGCCTTACAGCAATCTATCAGCACATATCATTCTTCCTCCTCAGAGGCAGAACTGGAACTGACCTCCTCAGATTCTTCATCACCAGCCTTCTCAGCATCTAGGGAGCCATTTTCATCACTGTCCTCTTCTTTACCAGAGTTTTCCTCAGAGCTGGCAGCATATTTTTCTGAATCAGCTGCCTGGCCATCATCCTCTTCTGACCCATCATTTTGCCTATCCTCATCAGTGAACTCAAAATCTTCATTTTGCTCAAGGGTTCTGATCAATGCTTCTAGATTTTTCTTCCTAGCATCCAACTCCTTACAAGTTTCCTTTAGCATGGCAATCACTTCAGCTTTTCTTGATTTTGACTTTCCCTTGGATGTCTCAGTTGATGTTACAACAATGTCAGGAACATGAGTTCCCTAAAACAACTTGTAGTGGAAGGATAAAGGGTTTTCTCTCTTGCAAGTTGTATCACTCTCCTTGAGAATGTTGGGATGCTGATCAACAATGATCCCACAGATAAGTGAGGGGAATGCAATAGGGCCTTTGACACTATAGCTACCAGCATGTTTCATGGTTTGATCATGAATGTAGGTCCCATAATTGAATTTAGCTTTTGTCCCTACGACATACATGAATCTCCCGAAAATGGTTGCAACAGTTGTCTTATGATTGGTAGACACCCAATTTGCTGCACCAATCCTGTGTAGCATAGCATATTTCACACTTAATTTGCTTGCAAACAGCTTCCCTTTGGATGGCCAGCTCTTGACCTGGATTGCAGTTATTTCTTGACACACTTGGTTGTCAGAGGCAGTCAGTTCATTATGATCTTCATTTGCTCTCCCTAAGTAGTTGTTGATGATGGATGCTGAGAAGTTGATACATTTTCCTCTCATAACCACCTTCCCAAACTCACTTGATTTCCTATCAGTACATTTTTCTGACAGATTAACTATGAATTCTTTTACAAGAATCTCATAGCATGGTGGAAATTGAGACAGTTTTTATCAATCCCGCATCATGAACAAGAGCCATGATCTTTTTGCACTTAAGTACATTTTGAGTCAGCTCTCTCTCCAAAGCCAACCTCCTTTGATGCACATACTTCCATCTGCTCACACTTGATGGATAATGGAATGATATGCTGTCAATGGGCACTTCAGGAACACTAGCAGCCAGTTTGCTAGTTGAGGGTTTCTTCTTTGGTTGAATGTCAGAGACATCACAAGCAACATCAGACTCATAGTCTAATTCAGAGCTAGTTTGGGCCTTCCTCTTCTTTGGAACAACCTTGCTCTAAGCTTTGGTAGGGCCAACCAGAGTCCTCTTGGCCCCAGCCTTCTTTGTAGGAGAGTCCTACACACCAGCCTTCTTTCCTTTCCTAGTCATGAGCCTTTTAGATATGCTAGGGTTGATAGTGGCAATCAGATCATTGTCTGAATACTCATCAAGGTTTACAATATCAGCATTGTCCTTCTTAACCTTATCAGCATTGGCTTTATCACTTTGCCTGTGATCATCCTGATTTTCAGAGGCTTGACCCTTGTCAGTGTCCTTTTGAGTAGTGGTGATCAATGTTTCAACATCATGAATGACATCCTCTTGTTCATCAAGATGAGGAGCAGAATCCTCAGTGCTAGAGGGAATATATTTTCTTGGCACATCATGAGGCTCACTCAGAACCCTTATTACCAAATTGGCAATGGTGTTGTGTATTTGCCTAGCTTCTTCTCCTTTGATGTCTTCATCAGGAGTGGAGGTTGTAAGGTGAGAGGCTTGACCTGTGACTAGGTTTTTGGGTCTTCTTGCATATGTAGATCTTGGTTTCTTCACTAGCATTCCTTCTGGAGTTAGCATGCGCAAATGAGCTACCACAAGAACCTCGTTAGGGTTAGCAGCGGAATCTGTGTCAGAGCTGGTGAGCATCTTCTTAGAAGGGATAGCTTGTGGATGTTGAGACATTTTTTGTGACTTTGATCGTGAGAGAGAGGGTCTTCTGTGCTTGTTGGAAGATGAATAGTTTGTATGGGCACCAATTGAAGTAAGAGTGTTGTGTGTAGGTACTAAAACGGTAATATTACAAAAGAGAAGGGAACTTACTATTTTGTCCAATCAGAAAATGATTAATTTTCAAAATGCAATTCCCTATTACCATTAATTGCTATAATTCATGATTAATGGAGGTCCTCGCCTTGCTTTGTGAATTCTCAAATTGAGTATCCTTTAGACCTTTTGTAGCCCTGTTAGAGTTTCCAATCTTCACACGTATCTTTCCAAGTTGATGCCTGTTATCACTGTGCATGGTTATTTTAGAATGAAATGAGTTCATATTGATGTTACTCTTGATGTCACAGAACAAAGTCGTGACATCTAGAGTGACATTGCTTTTCTTAAGTTGTCCATTTTTCATGGACTCCATCAAACTCCAATATAACAGGTCCAGATTCCTGTGATGTCCCTTGTTTGGATATGCTATCTTGGCTTGTCTGCCATACTGACATTTACCCCAGTCTCTTCTTTCCTCTGGAATAACTCTTGAAGTTCCTCTTACTGCAGTCTTAGATATAATTTGTTCTTTACTCTGAAGATGTCTATCTTTTTCCAGCCATAGTTGATTACTTTTAGACTCCCATAGATAGCAGTTATTCTTAGCTTTGTGCTCCCTTGTGACTTCCTCATCTTTTTGTTGGTAACAACACATATCTCCTTAGTGAATTTAAAATTAAATCCTTGGTCACAAAGCTGACTGATACTAATAAGATTAACAATCATTCCTTTAACCAATATAACATTATCCAGCTTTGGAACACCAGGACAATCTAGTTGTCCAGCACCTTTGATTTCTCCTCTAGCTCCATCACCAAATGTTACATGATTTGAATGATGAGATTTGATATTTACCAAAAGGCTCTCAATTCCAGTCATGTGTTTAGAGCAGCCACTGTCAAAATATCAATCTTCTTTGGTTGGCATTCTAAGAAATGTATGAGCTACTAGAGCAACCTCCTTGGCAACTCATTGTTGTTTCTTGACAGGAACTTCCTTTTTGGGTATAGCATGATGTTGTTTCTTAACATGAGCACCCATTTTGGATTTGCCTTGATAAGGATGACTAGGAAAACCATGTAACCTGAAACACAAAGGTTTAATGTGTCTAAGTCTTCCACAATAGTACCACCTATACCCTTGGAATTTGTTCTTGGTCTGGTGCCAACTTCTGTTCCTTTGATGTTGTGACATTGCTGGTGACATTTATGTTGACCTCTGATTCTCAGTCTTTGGCTTCTTGAACCCCAAGATGGCTTTTTGTTCACCAACAAATCCCAGTCCAGACATGTTTCAAGCTGTCTGACCACTTTGTAGAATTTTTTCTAGAGTGTCAGTCCCAGGGTTCAGCATCCTTATGGATTTTGACATCTGCTCCATTTTGGACTCTAACAACCTTGCCTCACTTTTGAGTGAGTCTATTGTTGCAAGGTGTTATATCTTCTCAGCCTCTAATTCCCTTATGCACTTCTTTTATTATTCTCCTTGCTGATATAATTATGCACTTCTTATGCATAGCCTTTTGTATAAATCTGCAAGTTCATCATAAGTTAGCTCTTCTTCACTTGAATCACCATCAAATATGCATACATTGTTCAGAACAGTGACATGTTTTGCAGACTCATCTTCTGATCCACTCTCAGAATCTCCATCAGACCAAGTGACTGCTAATCCCTTCTTTTGCTTCTTGAGATAGGTGGGACACTCAGTTTTAATGTGATCATAACCCTCACATTCATAACACTGGACTCCTTTGCCTTGGTTAGATGTATCTTCAGATTTTTCCCTTCTGTTAGTGTCAGAGGAGCTGTTCTTGACATAAGGCTTAGACTTATGGTCTATTCTCTTGATTAATTTGTTAAATTGTCTTCCAAGCAAGGCTATTGCTTATGACCAATTCTCCTCATTCTCACCATTGTCTTCTTCTACAGTGTTTGAGATAAGAGCTATGCTTTTGTTCTTTTTCTCCACAGCCTGATCACACATTCCCATCTCAAAGGTTTGGAGAGAACCAATGAGTTCATCCACCTTCATATTGCATATGTCTTGAGCTTCTTCGATGGTAGTGACCTTCATGGCAAACCTTTTAGGTAAAGATCTGAGTATCTTCCTCACAAGCTTTTCTTCAGACATCTTTTCTCCCAAGGCTCCTGAGGTGTTTGCAATCTCAAGAATATTCATGTAGAAGTCATGAATAGTCTCATCCTCCTTCATCCTCAGACTTTCAAACTTGGTTGTCAACATTTGTAGTCTTGACATCTTGACTTTAGAGGTTCCTTCATGAGTTGTTTTGAGAGTATCCCAAACCTCTTTAGCCAGCTCATAATGATGCACCAGTCTGAATATGTTCTTGTCTATACCATTGAATAATTTATTCAAGGCTTTATAATTCCCAAGAGCCAAGGCTTCTTGCTCTTTGGTCCATTCTTCTTCAGGTATAAGCACAGACAGTCCATCTTTATCAGTCTTTATTGGATGCTCCCGTCCTAAGTTTGCAGTTTTCCATGCCTTGTTGTCTAAAGACTTTAAGAAGGCTATCATCCTAGGTTTCCAGTAGTCATAATTAGAGCCATCCAGAATTGATGGTCTATTTGTGAATCTTATATCTTTATCCATAGTACCAAAATTTATCTTCCCTAGATCTCACCCACAAAATAACAGGCAGGGTGCATGCTCTGATGCCAATTGAGATTCTGGCAATCACACAATGGATGTTATCACGGATGTTATGACATCCACTGTAACACAGACTACTGGACTTACTAATAAGCTGTAAATGGAAAGCACTAAATAACACAAGTAATTGTTCACCCAGTTCAGTGTCAACCACACCTACATTTGGGGGCTACCAAGCCAGGGAGGAAATTCACTATTAGTAGAATCAATTCATAGTCAAACAACCTGTTTGCACTCTTCACTTAAAACCTACCCAATGACACTTCATCCTAGAGACCACTAGACCAGAGTTTCCCACTCACTCCCCCTCAATCATCGCAGTGATAATCAATTCACAATTACAATATGAAGACACTCTTCAAACACACCTTGATCTTGCTTCACAGCTTTGATCAAGAGACACACACTCTTGCTTAACAACTTTGAGTGACATAATGAACACACATGTTCATACACAATAACCAAAGCAATTATACAGAATACAATTGCTTGGCACACAAGGAATCCCAAGACTCATAGACACACGTGAAGAGCAAACCTCTTCACTCACAAATCACACTCTCCAATCTCTGCCTTCAAGCTCTCCCCTATTTGGAGTGATCCTTCTGCTATTTATAGCAGCAAACTTGCTTTGGGACTTGATGGAGAAATTAGGTTTACCCAAGATAAACCTCTCTTCATGAAGCTGCGCACTTATCATTAGGTCAAGAGTCTTTTATGTTATGCCTGTTATATCGCCTGAGATAACTATGCTTCCTGAATTGTTTCCTGAAGTTTAGCCTGAGCTAATAACAGAAAAACAAACCATGCGCGTCCTGATGTCATACGCTTGATGTCATAACATCCAGCCATGACATTCAGCTTCACTTACTCTTAGCTCTCCCTGCAGAACACTCTACATCAGTTGTGACATTCATACATACAACAATGTTTTTCCATAAAATGCAACCAATCAAGAGCATCTACAAAGAGAACCTTCTCCATGCAAAAATTTATATATTACTACACATAGCTAAAGTATTGATGTCAGACAAGAGTCATAACTATTTGCATTCTTCTTGGATACCCCTAGTAGGAGATTTAGATAAATGCAATAGATATAGTTGGGGTTCTACTTGTTTAGCTACATTATATAGGCATATGTGTAAAGCATGTAGGGTATGGGTAAAAAGTATTAGAGGGTGCATTCTCCTACTAAGTGTTTGGACATATTGGCATATACCACTAATTGCTCCAGAGAGTTTCATCGATTCATACCATCCTTACGCAACAAGGTAAAAATGATTTACATTTTCTTTTCTTTTCTTTTCTTTTTTTTTTACATCCATATATTACATTTCTTTCTTTTAAAATTGCAAGATTTGTTCAAAGAGGCATGGCTTACCAAAATAATCCTCGGCACTATGTCCCAGGATTTAGATTTGCACTAGATAGATTGAGGGCTAATGATGTAAGTTTGTTACCGCTGCATTCTCTAAATATATGCTAACATTTGTATTTAAACTCTAACTATTATATTTTCTGTAATAGTTTATTTGGAGGCCCTACCCAAACTACCCAGAATGCGTCCTTGCAGATAGCCAGATTTAGAGCGCGGCCACTTCAATTATCAGTTTTCATATTGTTGAAATGCATCAAGCAGATAGGATAAAATTGCAGTTTGGATTTCAACAAGATATCTCTTCTCAGCCTAGATGTCTATGTCAATAGCATGAAACCGAAATTCCCAATACATGGGGAGATCATTGGCACAATATAAATAGAGAAGAGAATAACGAGTGGAAAAACATAAAAAAAATTGAACCTACAAGGTAACATGGTTAACGGTAACTATGTTCATAGTACTGCATATATACAATGGTTTTTATCCATTCCATTTATGCATGCTTCTTAAGGTCGATTCCTAGAAAACCCTCGTCAATATGCATCGTCTTCCTCACAGCAATGATCCTCGTCGTCCATGCCTCAGGAAATGCCTCAGATGAACCCTTCGCAATTTCAATCCCATACATCTTCATTCACCCAGCCCACATACCAACACCCCAACCCACACAACTCCAACCAACATATCAACACACTCATGCCACATTCTTTGCCACCTCCTCTCAACAACCAACATCATACACCTCAACCCCACAACATAACTTCTACTACCACCAAGAATACCAGGAACGAACCACATTTCGACCATCTTTTCAATTCACTCTAATTCCTCGACCTAATTTTGATTTCTCTTACCCTTAATCACAACACCAAACATTTAACCCTTCATTGTCTCAACCGACGTCTACCGGCCGCACTGACGATGTTTATTACCCTCCCATCCATCAAAGTCCTCCAACCACCTTCAACCAACCATCCCAGTCAGTCCCAAACTATCTCCTAACTGATGATCAACTCATGAAATGGTCAGGTTTTTCTGTTACTGATGTGGACATGGTCGATACATCACATCAACCTGAAAATGAAGAGTTGACTTCCGACTCTACCCCATCACCTACAAGACGGCAACCCGAAGAGTTAGGCATCGGGAAACGAGTGAAAAAGAGTAAAATTTATGGAACTGACGGTCATTTACGTAGACAAAAATGATGTATCTTTTTCACTCATTCGTATTAATAAAATTGCTTTTATTTATGATTGTATTTAATAAGCAAATTATTTTAATTAATTAATTAATTAATTAATTAAATGTTATAAAAAAATATTTAATAACATTATAAAATTAATTAAATTATTTATTTATTTATTAATATTTTAAATCATGTAATGAGTTTTTAATATTTAAAAAATAATTAAATATATAAAATTATAATAGATATTTTATATTTATATTTAAAATAATAATAAAAAACAAAAAAAAAATATCTTCAAAGGGTCAGTCAATGGCTGACCGAGCCCCTTCATGGGATTATGTCCTTCATAGGGTCATCCAATGGAAGGACAAACCCTTATAGAAATCGTGGCATATTAGTCAATTTTTTTCAACTTGCGGCAATTTGGTACATTTGATTTTAGAATGTGGCAATTTGATAAAAACTCCTTTTTTTGTCTATGATCTTTAATTTTGTTAAATCAGTTTATTGATATTTGTATAAAAACATCAAAAATATGAACACAAATTCGAAATTATGATATCCCACTTATTTATCTTTGAAAGTTAAACAGTCTTTTAATTTTATACTAAACACTAGTCTCTTTTAAAGTCTCTTAAAATAGATTTAAAAAAAAACTTCATTTAACAAGTTATAATGTTTATTTATTTTTTTTAAAACTAAAAACTATTCTTTTATGAATAATGGTTGTTCAATAATTAAAATTTTAAAATTACTATTGCATATTTGTATCTCATGCTGTAATTATTTCTAGCATGGTAAATAAAACACCCTCCAATTGTAGTATCATGCATTTTTGTAATCTTAGGTGCAATAATTTTTAAAATTTTCAAAATCGCATCCTATTTGAAACCTTGTTTGAAATAGCCATCAACCTACAAGTCAATGAATTAATAATTGATAAAAGTTTTTTTTCTATCACCACCAACCAACTATAAAAAGACTCTGAAACGTTATTTTTAACATGATCTGAAATTTGTCTATTAAAAAGCAATATTTTGATATATTGGATCAAACTCTAGTATTGTCGATAAAGATTTAGCATGCCGTCGAATTCTGCTCAAATGTTGTTATCGAAGACCTACATGTAGTCGAAATGTGTTATAGTATGTAGTTATCGAATTGGGATTATTTGTTATGTCTAATTATTTAAGTTAGCTTGTAATAGGTAATTGTTAAAAAGTCCATTAGTTTAGTATGTTAGGTTTATTATAAATAACATACTAGTTTCTCATCTTAAGTGTGGCAAATTGTAATTAAGGTGAGATGGTTATTTGTTATTCTTGAGTACTTGTAATTTGTTTAAAGAGAAAGTAAAGAATAACAGTCATAACCAAACCTTGTTGTTCTTCTTCTTATTTTTTCATTAATCCTAACTCTTATGTGTTTCTTGATCATAAAGAAATTATTTATACTTTGTTTCAAAACATCGTTTTTCACAACAAGTTGGTGCGGTGAGCGCGGAGGAAAATGCCTTCAACAAAGTATGAGATTGAGAAGTTCACCAGAGTGAACGATTTCGGCGTGTGCCTCTTGAAGATGAAAGCCCTACTAGTTCAGCAGGGTTATTTGGAAGCATTGAAGGGAGAGGCAACCATGAACGATGCGTTAATGGAAACTGAAAAGACAACCATGATAGAGAAAACTCATAGCGCAATATTGTTGAGTGTTGCGATGAGAATCGGATATCAAGTTATTGATTAACTTGAATCGCAAATCTTTAAATATTCACCATCGAACTTTGATTTATCCAAAGGAAAGGGTAAAGATCGAAGAAATCCCTAAGTGTGCTACGTAACAATGAAGCTAAGAGATTGGGGGTTCGGGGGTTGGTTATGTAAGAGCACAGATTGTGTCTTAGTTATATCTCTATGTTTTGATGATAACACTTATGAACTTTGTATTCAAGAATTATATACTCTAAACATGTTATAGATTGTTTGCTACAGGTACTAATGAAAATTATCTTAAGAAAGCAAATTAAGATCTGAACAATGTTATTATGAAAGGCTTCATAAGTTCAAGAGCATCTTAAGTGAAGATCTGAACGCTGCTCCCAGAAGAATCTGACTACTGTCTCTTGAAGATTCTGAAGCAGGAGCCTCTATAGCATAGAAGACTCTGCTCTGATAGATTTACACGCTCAAGCACACAAGCTGCACCTACTCTGATTCAGCTCAATCTGAAGAATATCCCAGACTCTGAAGATCCAGATGATCTCTATTCTGGAGACTCTGAAGATTCAGATTCTAATGTTGAAAGCTGAACTTACTTTGAAGAAGATTTAAATATGTACGTTGGTTTATCTCAACAGCTCTTTCCTATTTGGTGCTAGACACAAGGACACAGACAAAAAGGTTTTATCTGTGCATTCCATTCTGAGGAAAGTTTTCTGCAAATGAAGATAAAAGGCATCAGGCTTGTTTCAGCACAGCCTCCAATGTGAAGACAAAAGGCTTCAGGCTTTTCTGCACAGCCTTCAACGTAACAAGACTTCTTGGATCTTAGTGCCTATATAAAGAAGTCCACTCCATCTTCTTCAGTATCGAACTTCTAGAAAAATCACTCATCAAAGCAAATCTCTCAAAGCTCTTATTATTTTATTTTGCTTTAACATTGTTCTTAAATTAAGAGAAATATCACAGTTGTGATAACAACTTATTAGAAGCATTCTTACTCTTGTAAAAGTTTTACATTGTTTGTAAAAGGTTTTCCTTAAGAGGATCCAGTTGGGATCAGTTGCTCTTGAGAAGACTAAGAACAGTTGTTCTTAGGTGTTGCTATTTGTAATCTGTTTGATTTAAATAGTGGATTAAGTCCTTGGCAGAGAAAGGCAAATCACTCTTGAGAGGGTGGACTGGAGTAGTTGTATTCAACGAACCAGGATAAAAATATCTGTGTTCTAATCTTTGATTTTTAGTCTTACTTATTCAACCCCCCCCCTTCTAAGTAATTTTCTCACCTGCAGTTGGCATCAGAGCTCTGGTTCTGCGTGTGCTCCACTTAACCGTGACAGTTAAAGATCCAGTGAGAAAGATACTTTAATATTTGTTTGGTTGTCAATATGGATACATCTACATCAACTTACAACAACAAATATGAAGGAGATAGGATCAGTACCAAGCCACCCATGTTTGATGGGGAAAAATTTGACTATTGGAAAGATATAATAGAAAGTTTTTTCCTTGGGTATGATGCTGATCTTTGGGATATGGTCATTGATGGATATAAACATCCTACTGATGAGGATAGCAAAAAGATTGATAGAAAATCAATGACTGAAGTACAGAAAAGAGATTTCAAGAATCACCACAAAGCCAGAACTATATTGCTTAATGCAATCTCTCATACTGAGTATGAGAAGATTACAAACAGAGATACTGCTCATGATATGTTTGAGTCACTCAAAATGACTCATGAGGGAAACTCTCAGGTTAAAGAGACCAAGGCGCTGGCGCTCATACAGAAGTATGAGGCATTTAAAATGGAAGAGTCTGAAAATGTAGAAACTATGTTTTCTAGATTTCAGATTCGTACAGCTGGTCTGAAAGTTCTGGATAAGGGCTACTCAACGTCAGATCATGTCAAAAAGATCATCAGAAGTCTTCCCACCAGATGGAGACCAATGGTGACCGCATTGAAGATGGCAAAAGATCTGAACAAGATCTCTTTAGAAGAACTTATCAGTTCTTTGAGAAGCCATGAAATTGAGCTGGAGGAAGATGAACCCTAGAAGAAAGATAAAGGTAAATCCATAGCTTTAAAATCTAACAAACCTGTTAAAGCTTTGCAGGTAAAAGAAGAAAGTTCTGAAGAATCTTCTTCTGAAGAAGAAGATGAACTGTCCATGCTTTCCAGAAGAATCAACAAGCTCTGGAAGCACAAGGGAAAGAAGTTTAACAACTTCAGAAAAGCTGACCACAGGAAGGAATCTTCTGGACACAGAAGATCTGGAAAGAAAGAGGTCACATGCTATGAATGCAAGGAACCTGGGCATTACAAAAATGACTGCCCCAAACTTCTCAAGGAGAAACCCAACAGAAAGTTTGATAAAAAGAAGAAGGTTCTTATGGCAACTTGGGATGATTCAGATGAATCTGAATCTGAATCTGAAGCAGAAGAAGAGTGTGCCAACATGGCATTAATGGCTGGAATAGAAGATCAGAATGAAGAATTATCATTTGAATGTGAGTCAGACTCTGACTCTGACGCTGAAGAGGTAATGTTTAAACTTACCAAAGAAGAACTTATAAAGGTGTTATCTGAAGTTTTGAAAAGCTATAATAATATCAAACTCAAAAACAAGAAGCTGAAAAGCAATCTTGAATCTGAGTTTGATAATATGAAAACAGAACTTGTTGAGCAGAGGGAAATAAATATAAAAATCAAAAATGATTTGGAAATTGCCCAACAAGAATCTGACTCTGAAGCTAAGTCATCTGAAAATATTTTGGAAAAATATGACTCTAGTTTTCAGAGGTTCCTCACTAAAAGCATAGACTGAAGCAAGATGGCTTCTATGATCTATGGAGTTAGTAGGAATAAAAGAAAGGGAATTGGATTTCAATCTTCTTCTCTTGAAAAAGATGCAAGACCAATACCTGTAGATGATCTGATCATTAAGATAACTCCTTTATACTCTAATTTTAAATTTGGTCATTTAAATGATATTAAACAAACGAGCTCTGAAAAGAATACTCATGTGTTTAGATCTAAGGCAAGTCTAAACAAAAACTATGTTGAAAAACAAAAGTTTAGACAAACCTACAAGGCAACTAACCCTAAAGGACCCAAGAAGATCTGGGTACCTAAAGACAAAATAATCCCTGTTGCAGATGTCCTTAGCAGCAAAGTCAGGACACCAATCATGGTACCTGGACTCTGGATGCTCACGACACATGACGGGAGAAAGGTCTATGTTCCAAAGTCTGGAACTTAGATCTGGAGGGGACGTGAAATTTGGAGGGAACCAGAAGGGCAAGATCATTGGCTCTGGAACAATAGGTAATGGCAACCTACCCTCTATTTCTAATGTTCTGTTAGTTGAAGGATTGAAACATAATCTATTATCCATAAGTCAATTAAGTGATAATGGTTATGATATAATCTTTAATCAAAAATGTTGCAAAGCTGTATGTCAAAAGGATGGTTCTATCCTATTCAATGGAAAGAGGAAACACAACATTTATAAAATTAACCTTTCAGAACTTAAAGTTCAAAATGTAAAATGCCTCTTATCTGTGAATGATGAGCAATGGGTCTGGCATAGAAGATTGGGGCATATTAATATGAGACGTATATCTCAGATTAATAAACTCAATCTGGTCAGAGGACTTCCTAAGTTGAAGTTCAACTCAGATGCTCTGTGTGAAGCATGTCAAAGAGGTAAATTTTCAAAATCTCATTTTAAATCAAAAAATGTTGTTTCTACCTCCAGACCATTGGAATTACTTCACATTGATCTGTTTGGACCAGTGAAAACTGCATCCATCAGAGGCAAGAAGTATGGGTTAGTCATTGTAGATGACTACAGCAGATGGACATGGGTAAAGTTTCTAAAACACAAGGATGAGTCTCATTCTGTGTTCTTTGACTTCTGCAATCAAGTCCAGACTGAAAAAGATTGTAAAATTATTAAAGTCAGAAGTGATCATGGTGGAGAATTTGAAAATAAACATTTTGAAAAATATTTTTCTGAAAAAGGCATTGCACATGATTTCTCCTGCCCTAGAACTCCACAACAAAATGGAGTTGTAGAGAGGAAAAATAGAACATTGCAAGAAATGGCCAGAACCATGATCAACGAGACAAATCTGGCAAAATATTTCTGGGCAGAAGCAATTAACACAGCTTGTTATATTCAGAACAGAGTGTCTGTAAGACCTCTTCTGAAAAAGACTCCCTATGAATTGTGGAGAAACAGAAAGCCTAACATTGCTTATTTTCATTCTTTTGGATGTATTTGTTATATGCTTAATACTAAAGATAATCTGAACAAGTTTGATTCCAAAGCACAAAAGTGTTTCATGCTTGGTTATTTTGAACGCTCTAAAGGCTACAGAGTATTCAATACTGAAACACAGATTGTGGAAGAATCTATTCATGTCAGATTTGATGATAAGCTTGGCTCTGAAAAGCCAAAGCAGTTTGAAAGTTCTGCAGATAGAGAAGTGATTCTCACAGACTCTGAAGGCTCAGAGGCAGAAAAGGCAAAGAACAAAGAATCTGACGCAACCCCAGATGCTACACCTTTGACCTCCCAACTAAACAACTTGCATATTTCTGAAAGACCAACTGTCAGAGGATCTTCTTCCAGAATCAAAGCTTCTCATCCAGAAGATGTGATAATTGGAAAGAAAGATGGTCATATAAGGACAAGATCATTTCTCAGAACTTCTGAATCTTCCTTATTTGGCTTAGTGTCAATGATAGAACCAACATCTGTAGATGAGGCTCTGGAAGATAATGAATGGATTATAGCTATGCAAGAAGAGCTGAATCAATTTACCAGAAATGAAGTTTGGGATCTGGTTCCTAGACCTAAAGGATTCAATGTTATTGGAACAAAATGGGTCTTCAGGAATAAGCTGAATGAAAAAGGAGAAGTAGAAAGGAATAAGGCAAGGTTGGTTGCTCAAGGATACAGTCAACAAGAAGGTATTGATTACACTGAGACATATGCTCCAGTGGCAAGGTTAGAATCTATTCGTCTTCTTATTTCATTTGCTGCACAGAATAACATCACTCTGTATCAGATGGATGTTAAAAGTGCTTTTCTTAATGGTATTATAGAAGAAGAAGTATATGTCCACCAACCTCCTGGTTTTGAAAGTGAAAACTTTCCAGATCATGTTTTCAAATTAAAGAAATCCCTTTATGGATTAAAACAAGCTCCTAGAGCTTGGTATGAGAGGTTGAGCAACTTCCTTCTGAAGAAAAATTTTATCAGAGGAAAAGTGGATACAACTTTATTCTGTAAAACTGTTAAGAAAGATCTGTTAATTTGTCAAATTTATGTAGATGACATTATTTTTGGATCAACAAATATTACGCTTGGAAAGGAGTTTGCTAAATGTATGCATGAAGAATTTGAAATGAGCATGATGGGAGAATTGAGATTCTTCTTGGGAATCCAAGTCAATCAGACTCCAGAGTGTACCTACATACATCAAACCAAATATGTTAAAGAGCTTCTGAAGAAGTTCAACATGGTTGATAGCAAAATAGCAAAGACTCCAATGCATCCTACAAGCACTCTAGGTAAGGAAGAGGTAAGTAAGAAGGTAGATCAAAAACTCTACAGAGGTATGATAGGATCTCTTCTATACTTGACTGCTTCTAGACCAGATATTCTGTTTAGTGTCTGCTTATGTGCGAGATTCCAATCAGATCCTAGAGAATCACACTTAACAGCTGTTAAGAGGATTCTAAGGTATCTGAAAGGTACTGCTAACATGGGTTTGTGTTACAGAAGATCTGATGAATTTTCATTAGTTGGATTCTGTGATGCTGACTATGCTGGAGACAGAATTGAACGTAAGAGCACTTCTGGAAGCTGTCAGTTTCTTGGAAGTCATCTGATTTCATGGTACAGCAAGAAGCAACCTACCATTGCACTATCAACTACAGAGGCAGAATACATTGCTGCTGCTGGATGTTGTACTCAGATGCTCTGGATGAAGAGTCAATTAGAAGATTATCAAATCTATGAGAGTAATCTTTCTATCTTCTGTGATAATACTTCTGCTATATGTTTGTCAAAAAATCCAATCTTGCATTCTAAGGCAAAACATATAGAAATTAAACATCACTTCATCAGAGACTATGTTCAGAAGGGTGTAATTAATTTAGCTTTTGTTGATACAGATCATCAATAGGCTGATATTTTCACAAAACCCCTTGCTGAAGATAGATTTAAGTTCATTCTGAAAAATATTTGTATGGATTTTTGTCCAGAGTAATATTTATCAGAGGGAACCTTTCAGATGCAAAATGTTTAATAATCTGAAGTATTTCATCTGTCTATTCGTTCATTTATATTTATTCAATTATTTCTTTTTGTGTGAAACTCTGAACTAACAAGCTCAGAAGATCTGAAAGTTGGAAACGTTTCATTTCTTGAGAGACATCAGATGCGCCAGCAAAGCAAACACGTGTCACTCAATATCTGAAAAGATGGAGTGCTCAGCTGAATTGACGTTTGAGGTATTGCTTTGAAAATCTCACCTTTCTTGGTTTTCCCCCCAGCTGTCATAAATTTAATATGAAATGATTATTTTTCATTAAATGCTGTCCAAACGTGCATAAGTGTCTTTTGTGTGCCCTATGCTTGATTATTGGTTATCTATATATATCACCTATCACACTATTTTCACACTTTCCACATTCACTTCATTCATGCGTTTCTGCTCTCTTTTCAATCTCTACCAAAACCCTAAACCTAAACCAAGATCCTCTTCTTCTTCAATGGCGTCTACTTCAAACACTGCTACAAAACCCAACAAGACTATAATGTACAAAGAACCAGAACGAACCTTATTCACTCCAGTGGCTGACCTGGAGGTGCTCTGTGAAAGCTTCATTGATCTTGATTCGTTAAAGGAAAATGGGTTCGACCTCATTTCTGCCATTAAAGCTCAAGGTTGGGAAAAATACTTTGAAAGACTAATGGGTCCTGTATTTCCATCACTGGTAAAGGAATTTTGGATTCATGCAAGCGCTGGTCCCAAGTTTATTCATTCCTCGGTTCTTGGAATGGAGATAGTTATTACTGAAAAACTGATCAGACAACTGTTTAGTTATACTGAATCTGATGGAGTTTCAAATCTTGCTTCTTCTCGCATTGATATGGCTAGGGATGAAGAAGTTACTATAGCTGGAATGCCATCAAGTAAGGTTAAAGATTTGAAACCCATTTATAGGATCTGGGCAAAAATCTTTATGAGTACATTTTTTCACAGAAAACCATCCAACTCACCAGATTATGTGAGTTCGGAACATCTGTATTTCATGTACTGCATTAGCAAGAATGTCAAAGTGGATCTACCATATCTTATCTTCAGTCATTTACTAACTCATGTCAAAGAAACCAGAGAGGAAGTAAGAGCTAAAGCTGGTAAAGTTAGGACGTGGATACCCCTGGGAAGATTGATTTCAGACATCCTTATTGAGAACAAGCTGGTACAGCATCTGACAGATGCGAAGATTACAGAAGATCTGACTTACATCATTGGCTCTGAAATAAATGGACTCAATCTGAAAAGGATGAAAATCATTTCAGAATTGAAAGGACAACTAAGGAAGATCAACTCTGAAGAGGTTCAAGGCAGAAGAATTCCTGTGGAAGACTTTCCACTATTCAGTGCAGATGAACCAAAGGAATTTGTCTGGCTGTATATTACTGAATGTCTAAAGGAAGGAATTCCTCTACCTGCTAATCTTGTTCAGAAGCCAGGAGAAGAATTGCCAAATCAGATGAAGGAAAGGCGTAGTAAGAGGAAAGCTGAAGAAGGATCCATTCAGAAGAAGAGAAAAGCATCTGAAGCTTCAAGAAAGAAGAAGAGAGAAGGAAAGAAAGCCAGAATCAGTCCTAGAGAAGCCACTCTAGAAGAGATCAGAGACACCATTCAACAGGTATTAGCATCTGATCCTACACCTACTGTTCATTCACCCCTGTCTTCACCACAACTCTCTCCAAGCCTTAGACAAAGAACTTCTAAATCCAAACAGTCTGTCAATATTTCATCTGAACCACTCTCCTCTGAACCAGTAAAATTACAATCATCTCCTGTACCAATTCCATCTGAACCACAACCTCAAACAATTCAAACAGAAATTCCACCACCAGAACCAACTCAACCAGAAAACTCTCCAACAGTAACTCCACAACCAACTTTGTCACAACCAGAGAATCCCCAATTAGAGACTCTCCAACCAGAAACAATTATTTCAGAACAAAACCAACCAGAGACTGTTCAAACTGAACACTCTGAACAAACAATTCCCTCAGAAGATCCAAATCTTTCTGACAATATTCTTGATATTCAACCCCTCAATCAATCAATTATAATTTCTTCAACATCTGTTCACTCAGATGAATCTTCTGATTCATCTGATTCATCTGATTGTGATTCAGAGTCACTCAAACAAGCTCGCTCTAAAAGTGTTATGAAGAAACATCTTAACATTGCCTTGTTTCATACCCCACCAAACTCTCCATCTCATCAACAACCATCTGAAACTCAACCATCTGACACTCAAACATCTGAAAACCAAACCATTCCTCAACCACCTGAAACTAATCCATCTGAAAATCAGACTTTTCCTCAACCATCTGAACTCCCTCAATCTGACATCCACACATCTCAACCACCCACACCTCAACCACAACCATCTGAACCTACTCCTGTTAACACCCCTAATCCTTTTTCCTCTGGACAGTCTGAACAGTCAGATCTAGGATCATGTGTTAACGCTATGTTTGATATTTTCAAAAAGGAGTTAGATTCTGAATATGATCGGGTTAAGGCTGTATGCATGTCTAGTTTGGATCCCACTGTTTCGAATACTGCTTGGAAGCGCTTCATCTGGATGTTCAACAAAGCTGCCTTAAAAGTTAGAGCTAAATGCTCTAAGCTTGCTAAGACTAAATTTGCAGAATTAATCAAGGTAACTCTGATGAACATGCCTCCTCCTCCTCCTGTCTTACTTTTGGAAGCTGCTCCTCCAGTAGTTCCTGAATCTGAAATGGTTGAACAAGCTTCTGTTGAAAACCAGTCTGAAGGGAACCCTGCTGCTACTGCATCTGCTCCGTCTTCATCTGTGGTTGCAGAACTTGTGAATGATGTGAAGGATATAAAGGACTGGATGATCAAGCAAGAGAAGACAACTAATGAAATCAAGACCTGGATGTCCAAGCAAGAAGAGTCAGCTGCCAAGATGACAGAGCTTCTGACCCTTATTGCCTCTCGCCAGACCTAGTTTTATTTGTTGTTCTGCACATGAACTGATTTTTTGCTGTCTGTTTATTTTTTTTGTTGTGTTATGTGTCTTGGCTTATGCCTGTTTGACTGTGAACTTTGGTTTGTTTTGATTGCATGATAACTTGTTTTGCTCCTATATGGTTCTTTTCTTCTATATCTTTCTGTCTTTAAAATTCTTTTTGATTATGACAAAAAGGGGGAGAAAAAGAGAAACTGAGTGTTCAACCTATAAGCAATTACTAAAACTGAAATTCAGACATTTTATTAACTTACTTTGAATTTAAGTCTTTCAGATTACATTGATATATCTGACATAATTCTTTGAAGTTACCCTGAGACTGTGTCAACCAGAACCTGATCCTCTAAAGAAAATCTGAGTATTCAATCAACTCTGATAACTCTGATATCTTACTCTGATACATTTATTCTGAAAGAGAATTCATGCAAGATGATAACCAGACGCTCTGACTGAAGGAAGTCATATGTATCTGGCATCAAGATTTGACTCTGAACTCTTTCATCAGGCTCTGAATCTGAAATATACTTAATCAGAAAGGGAAGTATTCTATTCTATTGAAGTATTTATTTCAGGGGGGAGATTGTTAATCTCAGGGGGAGTTTCTAATTCTTACTCTTTATTGAACAAAATTTTCTCATGTTTTGTCATCATCAAAAAGGGGGAGATTGTAAGAGCACAGATTGTGTCTTAGTTATATCTCTATGTTTTGATGATAACACTTATGAATTTTGTATTCAAGAATTATATACTCTAAACGTGTTCTAGATTGTTTGCTACAGGTACTAATGAAAATTATCTTAAGAAAGCAAATTAAGATCTGAACAATGTTATTATGAAAGGCTTCATAAGTTCAAGAGCATCTTAAGTGAAGATCTGAACGCTGCTCCCAGAAGAATCTGACTACTGTCTCTTGAAGATTCTGAAGCAGGAGCCTCTATAGCATAGAAGACTCTGCTCTGATAGATTTACACGCTCAAGCACACAAGCTGCACCTACTCTGATTCAGCTTAATCTGAAGAATATCCCAGACTCTGAAGATCTAGATGATCTCTATTCTGGAGACTCTGAAGATTCAGATTCTAATGTTGAAAGCTGAACTTACTTTGAAGAAGATTTAAATATGTACGTTGGTTTATCTCAACAGCTCTTTCCTATTTGGTGCTAGACACAAGGACACAGACAAAAAGGTTTTATCTGTGCATTCCATTCTGAGGAAAGTTTTCTGCAAGTGAAGACAAAAGGCATCAGGCTTGTTTCAGCACAGCCTCCAATGTGAAGACAAAAGGCTTCAGGCTTTTCTGCACAGCCTTCAACGTAACAAGACTTCTTGGATCTTAGTGCCTATATAAAGAAGTCCACTCCATCTTCTTCAGTATCGAACTTCTAGAAAAATCACTCATCAAAGCAAATCTCTCAAAGCTCTTATTATTTTATTTTGCTTTAACATTGTTCTTAAATTAAGAGAAATATCACAGTTGTGATAACAGCTTATTAGAAGCATTCTTACTCTTGTAAAAGTTTTACATTGTTTGTAAAAGGTTTTCCTTAAGAGGATCCAGTTGGGATCAGTTGCTCTTGAGAAGACTAAGAACAGTTGTTCTTAGGTGTTGCTATTTGTAATCTGTTTGATTTAAATAGTGGATTAAGTCCTTGGCAGAGAAAGGCAAATCACTCTTGAGAGGGTGGACTGGAGTAGTTGTATTCAACGAACCAGGATAAAAATATCTGTGTTCTAATCTTTGATTTTTAGTCTTACTTATTCAACCCCTCCCCCCCCCCTTCTAAGTAATTTTCTCACCTTCAGGTTATACTAAGAGAAGGTATTAGCACCCTAAGTATTTGTAGTAAACTATATGAGCCTATTATTTGGTAGTCGTGTTTGTGTTAATGTCTGGTTTCTCATGGTTGTATGCTAAGGTAAAGACCTATGGGTTTGTACACTAAGTATGCTCGCCAAGATGTCGCATTTCATGCTTATGTATCCTTACAAGGATGGAATCAGAGCAATCGTAGTTCTCCAAG
Source organism: Lathyrus sativus (assembly GCA_963859935.3). Classification (NCBI taxonomy): domain Eukaryota; kingdom Viridiplantae; phylum Streptophyta; class Magnoliopsida; order Fabales; family Fabaceae; genus Lathyrus; species Lathyrus sativus. Next base: position 559,369,517 of record OZ012740.1, on the reverse strand, counting down.
CTAGGGCGAGAAATCTTGACTATGGTCAAGGCTCAAGGGGAATAAACATCCATAACAATGATACTTATATAGAGTTAACAAACTCTCTAAGTCTAAGTTGAAAGACTAACTAGGGATTTGACTTTAACAAAATCCAATAGGGGGAAGTGAGTACCCATAATAATGGTACACACATAGAGTTAACAAACTCTAATCATAAGCTTTAAGTTGTAAGACTCATAACAAGGTGTGCTAAAGGTCTTGACTTAACAAAGTCAAAGGGATAAGGTTCTCTAAAAGTTATAATGACTCTAACAAGGTCAAAGGGAGACTAAAAGAGAGATGGGTTATCTATGACATTGAGTCAATAGAGAGGCTTTCCTTTGGAATAAGGGACATGGGGCAAATCTTGAGGATGAGAGCTAACAAGCTACATCACTTGAGGAAAATTAACAAAGCATACATACATTCATTCAAACATGATGAAGATGTAAAATCATGGTAACAACCAAGAAAGTAAATGCAAGCATGTAACAACATCAAGGAAAGATAATAACAAGGTTACAACCAAGTAATCATCCATGGAAGAAATCAAACCAAATGGTTACAACTAAAGGTAAGCATAGATGTTACAACATCTAAAAGGGGATGAAATAAGGTTCTTAGAAGACCTAACATCACAAGCATAAATGAATCATACATAAGTTAAAACATTACTTATCACAAAGATCAAAGGATCAACATGCATAAATCATAACAACATTTAAGCATGGAACATGTATAAGGAATCATGTATATATCAAAACATTACTTATAACCAAGGATTAAGACCAACGATAACACTTAAGTGAAGTTCAAACACAACACATATGGCATGTCAAACATGTTTGAACCTAAGGAACATCAAAAGAAAGCATGGTTTGCAAAGTTCAAGATTGTAGTGACTTACCTCTTGAAGCCGGACTTGAAACTTCAAGAAACCTGCTTACAAAAATGATTTGTTGATTTGAACAACTTCTATACACCTCTAAGAACCTCTTTGAACGCTTGGAATCAAGTGGAAACCCTTAGAGCAGAATACCCTTTCTTTTTGCAAAATGTGAAAAGTGACCAATATGGAACTTCAAGTAAATGAAGCTATAGATGGAAAACTTGTTTTGGAACATCTTGGTGATGATTTATAGGGCGTGTTTGAAGTGTTTAAAGGTTTGGAAATGGTCAGAAGGAAGACTTGGCCTTTAAAATGCAGAAAGTCAAAGATTTTTGGATTGAGGTTTGACTTTTTGATTTCTGAAGTTTTGGAGCAATGTGGTAGTTTGAACACCTCTAACACATGTTTTGTGATGTGTTAGAGTGATTGGTTTAGTGGTTTAGTGATTGGAAGGGGTTTTGAGGAATTTTGTGCAAAGTGATAACTTTTGGCACAAGTGGTATTTTGCTTTGCAAGATGCTAGTTCAAGAGTGTTCTATGGTTTTTCCTCCTTCTTTATTCAGCTCCTCTCCTTTTCTTTCTGCCTCAAGTGAACATCTATTTATAGGGTAAGGCTTGGAGGCAGAATTGCAACTTGTTGTAACTTGGTAGTTTTCAAAGTTTGGCTGAATTCCAACATGAAGTTTGAAAGTTTTTATGGTTCCAAAGTAAAGTACTATGAAATCTTGGGTGGTTGGGATATATCTCTGACTTTTAAAAGGCTTGAGTGTAGAGAGGACAGTTTGGAGGCTCAAGAAACTGATTTTGTGGAAAGGTCGTGCTTTATGCAAATGGAAGTCACACCTTTATGCCAAAACTTCCATAAATGGTATGAAACTTGAATCATGGCTTAGTCCTTTGTGTAATGACTTCAAAAGTGACTCAAACTTCTGATCTTAAGTAAATATGCAAGTTCCAAGGTTGTCACTTAAAGGATCTTGCAGATTTAAATGGTTTTGCAAGTTGAACTCACGAGGTTATGACCTAGAAATCAAGTTTTGGACCTCAACTTTTTTTCTTCGAAACTCCTAGCTCACAAATGCTATGAAGGATTTCTTGTACTTTTTGGAAAACCCTAAACATTCCCTATAAATTTCATGTTTTGATAATTTATTGAGTCTTAAGGGATCTTGGTGAAAATTGACCTTGAAGTTGACTTAAAATTGGAGTAACAGAGCTGTCTAGAAAAATTCTAAGTGTTTTTTAAATTCTTCCAAACTTTGAAGCTTCATAACTCAAAATTTATGCATCTTTTACTCATAGACACTAGGAAAATTTTGTAGTAAATGAGGATATCTACATATTGATCTTTGGAACTCACAAAATGGACGTGTGGATTGGAAGTTATGGTCTTTCAAAGTTGGCACCAAAACTAGGGTTTTTCCATACTTAGAAAAAGTCCAAGTTTTCTTCTTTTGCAAGAAACCTCTCAAATCTTGATTTTTCTTTATAAAACTCATTGATTGAACATATCTTGATGAAATTTGGCTTGGATGCTCCAATTTGAACCAAAAACCCTAAAAGTCAAAGAGTTTACTTTGTTAGATGAATTTTGAATCAGATGAATTCAACTGTGTGATCTTCAATGAAAGTGCATCTTGAGACTTCTCAAACACCATAAGTAGGCTTCAAGGATGTGTATGAACATATTGAATCATGTCCCAAGGTTTGGGATCATCCTTAGGTCAAAAGTCAAAGGCACAATTTACTTTTCTTGACAAAACTCTAATTTGGGGCCAGATGAAATTAGGCTTCAATTGACTTGTAGTGAGACTAATAACACTTAGTTCTTGTTGAATATAATCTCCTTGAATATAGGGGAACCTTGATTTTTTTATTATCAATCCAAAACTTTGACTCATCAAGCAATAATTCTCTTGGTTCCACAGATGCAAAACCCTAATTCAGATGAATAACAACAAACCTAAAACAAGGTTAGGGTTAGGAAACAAATGTTTGATGCTCCTAGAATGGTAATGGAATCTAGGGGTCAAAATTTAGGGTATGACATTGAACCTTGGTGATAAGGTTCTCTGACAGGTATCGAAGGAAACTACGACATCGGGGTTATGGTTGAAACTTGAAAGTTTGTACATGACCAAATCTCTGGTGAATTGACTCTACCTGAAGCAAGCTTTGTATTCATTCAAGATGAGTGAAGACAAAGTGTTGGCTAATCAGTTTTATATGTTCAACAAACTGATTATTGATCTTGACAATATTAATGTGAAGATCGACGATGAAGATCAAGCATTGTTGTTGTTGTGCGATTTGCTCAGAACACATGCTTACTTCAAAGAAACTTTCCTGTATGGAAGAAAGTCCCTGAGCTTTAAAGAAGTTCAACCAACCTTATATTCTAAGGACTTAAACGAACGAAAGGAGTATAAACCTTCAAGGTTGGTGAAGGTTTGGCCGTTAAGGAAAAATTATTGCGAAAGGATGGTAAGTTCGACAAGAAGAAAGGAAAAAGTCAGCAGAAGTCTTATAGTGGCGAGGCATCTGGTATTCAATGTTATCACTGTAAGAAGGAGGGTCACATAGGAAAGGTGTGCCATGAACGCTTGAAAGATCGTGGAGGTAAGGATAATGGCAACAAAATCATTGTTCAAGATGACTTCGACTCATCTGATGTCCTTGTGGTTTCAAGCAGCGACTTAAGAAAGGAATGGATTATGGATTCAGGTTGCACTTGGTGCATGAATCCAAACAAACACGTGTTTGAATAATTGTGTGATCAAGATGGTAGATCAGTGCTGCTGGGAAACAACAATGCTTGCAAAATTATAGGTATTGGATCTGTGAGATTCAAGTTTCATGATGAGTCAATAAGGTTATTGATTGAAGTCAGGTATATACCTTATTTGAAGAGAAATTTGATTTCTCTTATTGAATTTGACAAGAAGGGATATATTTTTCAAGGAGTGAAAAGTATCCTAATAATCATGAAGGGTTCGAAGGAAGTCTTAAGAGGCGTGAAGAAACAAGACTTGTATACCCTTGAGGCTGAAGTTGTAAGTGGTTCGACAAATGTTGCATCAACAAAATCTTTATCGAAGACATAAATTTGGAACGTGATATTGGGCCATGTCAGTGAAAGGGTTCTAGTCGAATTGGGGAAATAAAATCTGCTTGGCGGAGACAAAGTCGAAAAGCTGAAATTTTGTGAACCCTGTGTACTTGGAAATTTTTGTAGAGTGAAGTTCAACAAAGGCAAATAAAGAACATGTGGATCCCTTGATTACATCCATGTTGATCTTTAAGGGCCTGCAAGGTGTCCATCGCATTTATGAGCAATGTATTTTCTATCTATAGTTGATAATTATTCCAAAAATTTATGGGTATTTATCCAAAAGACTAAGGATGAAACTTTTGAGAATTTCAAAGGTTGGAAGACTTTGGTCGAAAATCAGACTAGCAGAAAGGTCAAGAGGTTGAGAACCGAAAATTTCCTTGAATTTTGTAATGAGGCGTTCAACAGCTTTTGTCCTGCCTCAGGGATTGTAAGGCACAAAACTACTGCAGGTACTCCACAACAAAATGCTTTGGCAGAAAGGTCTAATCGAACTATTTCAAAAAGAGTTAGATGCATGTTGACTGGTGCTGGGTTAAAGAAGGCGTTTTGGACTAAGGTTGTTTCAACAACAAGATATCTGAGAAACAGATGTCCTTCGATTGCGTCAGATATGAAGACACTTGAAGAAGTTTGGTCGTACATCCACCTAGGCTCGACAGACTTAGAGTATTTGGTTGTGTGGCTGTCATACCCCAAATTTGTCCTACCTTTTTCTAACCTTAGTTGGCTTTTACTTCACATTCATCTGCATCCTCCATTAGGTCATAAATTTGTAATCAAACATTTCATGGAGCTCCTAATACATGGATCAATGTATTCTCTTATGGTTTTATTTTCCCTACTCAGAGGTGATTGATCTGGCTACTTTACTCCAGTTAAAGCAATGGTTTGAGCTCACAACATCATGAGTATCTCTCTATCATAGTTCATTGAGTATCAAGGCTTCTCTTATGTCAAGATCAGCAAGTTACGAGGTCATTTAAATCAAGGATTTCTATATGCTTTTGAGATCTTGTAATCTGGCTTATGCAAGATGGTTGAATACATATTATCTTACTATCAAGGGTTCATGAAGATACAACATCATCTTCCTCATCTTCTCAAGTTATGGTGCATCTAATGCAATAGAGTTAGTCTTGCATGGCAAGGTGCTACCCATTATAAGTTTTAGTCTTATCATCAAGGTCTCTTCTAGGCAATATTAGGGTGTTACTCATCAAGTCACGAGATGAAGTGATGATTAAGGTCTCCTTATATTCTCAATGGTTTGTTGCTTGTGATACAAGTCACTTATGGACCAAAGAGTTGGGTTAGGAATTCACCGAGGAGAATTATGCATCAGGGTGTCATTGTGGAGTTGAGATTGAAACATGGCATGGTTGCACCTTGTCATGAAGGGCAAGTATTGATTCAAGGTCAGAATCATAGTTTGCCAATGTGTGATTCAAAGCTTCATTCAAGTGATTTTTTAGCATATAAGCTACAAATGCATATACAGTAGTTTCAAGATGTCAAATTCAAGATATTCCATTTTTAACCTTTAAATCACGTTCATAGTCCAAATTATTTAACCAATATCCATTTCTTAACCAATAAACCTTTTTTCAAAGTTCAAGTATCCATATCCATCTTTAGGTTCAATATCCACATTTCGACCCGTTCTTGGTTCTTATCCATTTTTAACTAGCCAAATCCAATTAACCATTTTTTTCATAACCATTTTGGTATTCATTTTTAGTTTTAGTCAAATTAAACAACTTTTTAATCCATATTCAATTTTAAACCTACTTTTTATCAAAACTAATTCAACTTTCATATTCAAATTAAATAAAAATCATTTCATTTTAATTACAACCAAAAGCTCAAATATTAAAAAAAAACCAATGCACACAATTCATTTTAATTGGGTTCCCATCCAGTCATATCCTCTAAAAGCACTTGAATTTATCAGGGTGCATATCAGGAAATTCATTTCAGGGTTCTGTTACTGATGTCTTTGTTTTGAAGTTGGAGGATTTGGATCTTAAAGAAACCAATTTCAAGGTCACATTTCTCAGATTGAAATGCTATTAGGATTGGAATATTTGAACTTGTCAAAAACTAGTCTTTTGTCAAATTCTCGACGTAATCTCGCAGCTTGGTAATTTGAATCATCTTGATGGGAGAATCCCTTACTCGTGAATAAACACCTCCAAGTTATGGTCCTTTTGCACAATAATTTGAGTGGATCGGTCCCTCAAATTGTCTTAGGGTGTGTTTGGTTTGGGGTAGATGGAGGGGAGGGGAGGGGAGGGGAAATTTTTAATTAAATATGTTTGGTTCAAATTTTAGGAGGGGAGGGGAGGAGAGGAGAGGGGAGCAAAATCCCTCAAAAACACACTTTTTGGTTCCCTCCGAATTGGGGGATTTGGAGGGGAGGGGAGGGAATATGAGTTTTGATATTTAAAAATTATTATATTTACTAAAATATCCTCAGTTTAATTTGAGTATTTCAAAACTATTTGTCATCTTTTGTGTTACGGTTTTTTCTCGATTGTTTTCATCACCTTATTATAATTGTTCTCCACCTTCAAATTATTTTATAATTTTTATAATTAATATAAATCATAATCATTGTCTTTTTTTTTATAAAAAAAATTATGTTTCGTTATATTCGTTTTTTTCTTTTAATTTTGTTATGTACTCTATCATATTTTCTTTTATATCAAATTGTAAACCATATCATTTTATTTATTTTTGTTTATTCATTTTATTAAATATTTTGAACCATTAATATTTAGTAATAAGTTATTTTATATATTTGTTTTGTTATATGATTCATCACAATTTAAACGATGTTATTGGCATATAGTTTAATTTATGTTGAAAAGTTATAAGTCGAATCGATTGTACTCAATTTTTTAACTTTATGTGACAAATAAATATTTTTTTAATCACTCAATATTAGAAATTTTATTACCAACAAAAATACGTACGAATTTTTCACATTTTAATATCATATGACTTATATAAGATCATAAGGATAAAAATGTAAATTATTAATAAAACCCCTCCCCTCCCCCTCATTTGAACCAAACAGACCCTTAAAGAATCTCCCAAAAATGAAGAATTACAATTTCTCTTACAATAAATTAATCCTTTGTGCTTCAGAAATTATACCTGATATCTTTCAAACATATTTTTACGAATCGGTTATCAATTGTCCAATTGCTGCAAATCCGAATCTCTTTTTAAAAGAATAAGAAGAGACACTAACCACAAGAGAATGAAATTAGCTCTTGCATTAACCCTCTCAATGATATTAGCACTTGTCGGTGTTTTATTTCTCGCTTTCGGTTGCAAAAGGAAACAAAATAGGTGGGAAGTGAAACCAAGTTCGTATAGAGAAGAATAGAATGTCTCCGGTCTATTTTTGTTCTGGTCTACAACATGTTGCTGATGTTGGTAAGACTCGTTACAACCACAACAATGTTTATAACAAGAAAAGTGCATTTATAAAGGCATAACAATGTTCAAATAGAAAGAAAAAGAGGTACATTACAGTAGAATGAATGTGCCAAAGAAAAAATACGTAGTGGGCCACAAAGAGTTACATAGAAAAAAAAATCAAATTCACACAATAATGACAACAGATTTTCAGTTACAAAATTTCTCTTTCTTCTAACAAATCTCTAACCGAATTTCCATGAAAGAAACCCATTCTACCCTCTAAAGTTTCCCTACAAGTACCTCTCATTTTCTTCGTATTAGGGACTCTATTCTTGACTCATCTTCTTCCTCTATTCGCCATTTCCTTCTTGTTAGAATCTTCAAAACCAAATTCTTCTATTCTACACCTTTATCCTCTCTTCAAATTACCATCATAGCCTGCGAAAATCAAGAACAAACAATAACATAACAACTTATGAATTCCACCAATTACCTCACATTTCCACCACCTGCAAAACTAGAGAATTCATGTTAAGAAAAGAACAATTACAACGGATTCAAAGAAGCAAGAAGAAGAAGAAGTGAGTGTTGAACCATACCGAAAGTCACATCGTCATCATCTTCACCGAGCGAATTGTTACAGCAAGCTCGAAGAATCTTCATCCGACGTCGTCGTCACGTAAACACGATAACCTCACTTTGAACCTCGATTTCACAACGTGGTTGTTGTGGCTTTGGATCTGAACTCTGTATTTGAATTCATATTCGGTGGTTGTTCGTTGATTTGTGATTATTGAACATTTTCCGCAGTGAACCGTGTTTGATAACTTTGAAGAGTAGCTTGAAACGAGTGAGAGTGTGAACTAAAAGAGAGTAATATAGTCATTGGTTTAGTGTTGATTTTGGAACAGAGGGGAGATCACAGTTTGGGTAAGAAAAAGAGAATGTGAGAGTTAAAGCGAGCCAAAAGGAGAGGATAGAAGGGGAGGAACGTCACAATGAAGAAGATGACATAGTCTGAGTTTGTTTCCCAGTATTTTAGGTTTTCCTTCCAAGCCTTCTCAGTATGAATCAGGTCTTGGGCCCAATATTGTTGTGTTTATTTTTCTTTTCACGCCCACTTTTTCGCACTGCACCCCTCGAACTATGTTCAAAAGACTTTGGGCCTAAGACATCAAGCCCATGCACCTGAATGATAATTACCCCATATTTTACTGTTACACCCCATTTGGTTGGTTAGATTTTATTTTAATTTGAGTTTTAATTAGTTTGAGTGGTTTTATCTAGTATTGTTAAGTTAGTCTTGATTTGTTTTTAATTAGAAATTAATCTCAAACTTAGTTAGATTTTATATTTAGCTTTTAATTATCATTTTAATTTTTAATCTTAACCTTGACTTTAGTTTGATGCTAACTTTGATTGCATGCTAATTTTGATTAAATTTTAATGTTAGACTTTGATTGTGATAAATTTGTGACTTTAGTTATGATTATATTTCGACTAGTTCATGGTGATACTTGTGACTTCTTTTCCTTAGTGATACTTGTAAATATTTCTTAATTCGGTCGTGATCCTAATTAATTGATCAAAATCTCAATTCAGTTTATTTTCCAATACTTAATTTCTTTTTAATTAAATTTTAATTAATCATTTTCTCAATTTAGGATAACTATATATTTTCCTAATTAGATAATGTAAGTAGCGGGTTCTTGGAGTCTAGCATTCCTTGGATTCTTGAATGAACGCTCTTGAGGCGCACGTCTTGGGTTGTGTTCGTCCTGTCTTTCATTTCTAAAACACTTAATTCTTTTCAAAAACACTTTGATCCAAAAAACCCTAATTCGACTAAAACTTTTAATCTAATTAAATCACTCCTCAAATATGACTAAGCAAGCTACTTTTTTCTCAGTTAATAATAGAGATATCGAATTCTTGAGGTCTAGCACTTCTTGGGTTCTCGAAAGATCGCTCTTGAGGCGCACATCTTGGGTTGTGATTATTTCGATCTTTCATTTCTAAAACACTAAATTCAATTAAGATACCTAACACGTCTAATCAAAATACCTTAATCATATTCAAATCTTTTCATAATTAATTTATGAAAGAACTTAGTTCTTGGAGTCTCGCACTCCTTGGATTCTTGACAGACTGCTCTTAGGGCGCATACCTTAGGTTGTAGTTTGCTCAACCTTTCATCCCTAAAACACTTGCGTTAATTATTTGGATAAAGCATTCATTATTCAATAAACATGATTTCGTAATTAATTGAATGAAAAAGGTGTTATTAGGATATAACATTCCAATAATGTCTCGATTAATTGGTTGCGAGGTTGACGTCTCATTTATCGAATAGTCGTTATTCTCCCTTAAAATACTTAGCAAATTAAACCTCTTTCTTTCCCTCCCGTGCGATCGAAACCCTAAAACCTATTCGAATAAAACTCTTTTTCGCAATCAAATCCCTAATACACGTTAATCTTTTCAAATAACTTTTCGCAAATAACATTGTTTAGTCCCTTCTTTCGCGCGTATAAACTCGTGCTTCAGCCTCCCCTAGCGAGCAGACAAGCCAATGCTTAGCAGTTAGAATGTGACCTAAGCGCTCATTCATAAAAGACACCAACCAACCATAGTCTTCCGAACTACAATTACTCTGACTTCTTCGTTGCACTATGAGGGTACATAGGCATATGATTGTGATATCCTAGCGAGCTATCTTTTTTTCTTTTTACCTCAAACCTTTTCCCGTAGTCCACGAACTACGATGCTTTGACTTTCCTATCGCACGAGGGAATACGTAGGCACAAGGTCCCCAATCCTTGGCAAGAACCTAATAAAAAACTACCCATTTACCCTTAGAAATTACATCATTTACTTGTCATTATCTTAGAAGAAAACAAACAAGCGTAGCTAACTTTTCTCTCGAATCAAATCAAGAGGTTGTCGTTGAGTACAACAGACGTAGAGGGTGTTAATACCTTCCCTTTGTGTAATCGACTCCCGAACCTAGAACTTGGTTGCGATGACCACTTTCTTATCCTTTTAAAGGTTTTGTCGATATTTTCCTATTCCTTCCTTGGAATGAATAAAGTTTGGTGGTGACTTTATTCGAACGTTTTTTCCGCGTCCATTGCGAGGATCGTATTTTTTTGAGGTACGACAAATGGCGACTCTGTTGGGGATTAACATTGCCCTATGCAAGAGAGAGTCAAGTCTAACTTGACTCAATTCGAGAGTGCTAACTTTGCTTGGTTGTTTTCTTCTTAATTGTTTTCTCCTATTGCTTATTTACTTGTTGTTTTCCTTTGTTATATGTTATTTATTATATATGCCTGTTGGATTATGGGATGATATCACAAGTAAAGATCTATACCGAGTCTTGGAAAAAGAAGAGGGAACATTTATCTTAGATTTTGGAAGTAATTAGTGTTAGTCCCCAAGGACTCGCTCCTTGTGTGCCTAACATGAAAGCTTCCCCTAAAGGAGACCTTTTCGTAGATCTTGTTGTAATGCAGCTATTCTGTCGCACGACTTGATTCATGAAGGGTCTGTGACTCTGGGAAGCACTCTTAGAACCAGTTTCTGTATTGGTGGTCCTATAGTGTTAGTCTCCGAGGACCCGCTCCTCGTGGGCATAACATGAGGACTCTGCTCAGGAGAGACCTTTTCGTACTCTCGTTATAATGCAGCTAGTCTATTGCATGATGTTGATGCGATTGATGTTCGTGATCCTGGGAACTTATCCATCAACATAGAAGTTATCACGTGAGTGGGTATATGGGTAAAGAATCTAGAACTTTCCTTATGAAGCTTGCCTGTTAGGGTGCTTTGAGTTGCTTATGTTATCCTGGATCTTGATTATGCATGCATTGCATTCCTTTGCATACCATTGCATTTGCATTCATCAGCATTGCATATCATCTTCCAAAACAAAAAATGTATCCATCTTTTGTCCATAATCTGCAGTTGATTTCCTAACACTCGTACTGGACTTGAAGCAACTTTTGGAAGAATCATGAACTCAGAAAAGTAGAATCAGTTCGCGTCAAGAGTAGATGTTGACTTGATGAAGAACTAGTTGGACCAACTTGTGGAAGCTATATTAGCCTTGGCAAGGAGAGAGAACAACCTTCAACGACCTATAGTCACCGAGGACGTCATTCCATCTCAAGTGAACAATCTTGCTCAACCTCATCCTGTTCAGATCCTTGTTGAGAATCAAGTTATACAAGAATGTCACATTGTTCGAGATGAACATGCCTTGTCTCATGATGTTATTGAGTACCATAGCTTTGTATTCACTGTGCAAAATTCCCAAGGGACAAACCTGGCGGTGAATAACGAATGACCTCAAGATGTTGAGATTATGGAAAGATGTCAAGTGTTCTGGAAGAGAAACTTAAAGCCATAAAGGGGCGTGATGCTTTCGACCTGAATGCTTTGAACATGTGTTTGGTACCCGGACTTGTAATACCTCTAAAGTTCAAGATGCCAAATTTTGAGAAGTACAAATGAGATAGCTGTCCAAAGCAACATTTGGTGATGTTTTGCAGAAATATGGCCTCTTATGCTCATAATGATAAACTTATGATGCATTGTTTCAAAGACAGTCTGAGTGGGGCATCATTGAGTTGGTACATGCAGCTAGAGAGTAGCCATATCCAGTTGTGGTTAGACCTAGCCAACGCCTTTGTAAAGCAATACCAATATAATCTTGACATGATGTCTAATCGCATACAGTTGCAAGGCTTATCTCAAGAGGAGAATGAATCCTTCAGAAGTTATGCTCAGAGATGAAGAGAGGTAGCTGCTCGCGTTCAACCACCACTCTTAAATAGAGAATTGGTTGACCTGTTCATAGATTCTTTGCAAGACCCATACTTGAAAAAGATGATGGGCAATGTGTTGCACCCTAATTTTTGACTCTAAGATCCCACTCTTTTTGCATCATCTGTATAGTTTATCATCTCTTACATTTTTCATAATATCCAATTTATCAACTGAAATAAAAAATTTAGACAGTTTAAACCGTTTTAGTGAGTAAAATTTATTTCAAAATTTGACCAAACATCGTATTTTTCTGAATAGTATATTTTACATTGAGCATTTTAGTTTATTCATTTTATTTTTTCAAGTACTTCGATATCGGTCCAATTATTCGTTTTTTATCGTTTTTATTTCTACTTTTAATTAACATATTCTTTTTAATTAATCAAATCTTTATTTTAAATTTTATTATAAGTAGTTTATTCTTTTTAGGTTATCTTTTCTTTATTTTGTAGAGATTTTATTCATTTTTTGAATAATAGTACACAACTAGCTACAACTTCCCATGCTAGCCTTTTACTTTTTCACGTTTACTGACATCCACCATATTTATCTTTCTCATTTTTGGTGCTTTGACCTTTCACACACTAATTACTGCAACTTTCTTTAAAAAAAACTCTTCATTTTACAATAGGATCCCAACCTCATTAAACCATAAAAAGCTACCATTACCTCATCCTTTTGGATAGAGTTTTCTAACACCCCCACGCATACACATGCTCACTTTTCAACAAAATAAAATAAACTCCTTCAACCTACCTTTCCTATCCCTTCATAATCGCTGCAACCCGTAGTAGAGGTCTCTCGCTGCAACTGGAGAGGGTTTTGTTTGCGTGTCGATATTCTACGTAGAAGAACGGTAGCTTAGAAGAGAAATATGTTATTTTCTACTCTCTGAAGGTAAGGGTGTTTTTATTTGTTGAAATAATTTAATACTCTTTGTTTTCTTCTTGCTGTTATGGACACTCTGGTAGCATATTAGAAAGTTCATGATTTATTATTAATTAATTTTCTTTCAAAGATAATAAGAGATTAAAGTCTATATTTATTTATTATTTTTTGTTCTGTTATTTCTTTTTGTTTTAACTAATTGTAGTGTTAATTTGTAATATTAAAAGAAAAACTTTTTTAATTAGTTATTAGTTTTAATATTTAGAAAAATACCTAAAAATATCTTAACCATTATGTTTTAAACCTCAGTTTTTGTTTTGTCTTAGTTTTATATTTTGTGATTTTTATTTTTCTAGATCCTTTTATTCATCATTATTCATCATGTTTTTCTATATGTTTATTTTTGTTTGATTGTTAATGGTAGATGTGTAGTGTAGTTAACATGCATGCGTGTAATAATTGTGTTATGCATTAATGTGTGTTCATGTACATAAATATTGTAATATTAAAGTGTGAATTGTGTGTTGTTAAATGTTATGTGTGTGATCCCGTAAAGAATGAGCATAATATAGTGGTTAATAGTGATATAGGTGTATTGTCATAGTGTGTAAATATTGTGTAATGTAAAAAAAAAATTAATTATTTATTTCATTTTAATTTATATTTAAAAATGAAAAAAATATGTTTTTATTATTAATTATTTTAAATATTTTTATTTAATATTGATTAATTAAATTATTAGTTAATCCTATTAAATATTAATATTTAATGTAATTAATAATTCTTTTGTCACTCGATTCTATTTCATGACTTGTTTGCCTTCTTACTTTGAGTTTATTTTGTTGATCATATTCGTTATTTACACGATGCTTTGTCGTGATTGTTTTTTGGATTTTATTCGCGATATTTTGTCATGTGATCTTTTGTCTATTTGACCATACATGATGTTTTTCTGTGTACTGTGTCTGTGTATTCTTACTTGCCATTTACATGATGCTTTTCTGTGTATCTGTTGTTTTTCTTTTGATCTCTGTGATCTAATCCGAGGGAAGGGATTGTATGTTGACTTATCGTTATTGTTCATATCCCTCGTTTGTTCTTTACTTGTCTTTGTTGTTCTTGGTTCTTATAACCTAGCAACTCATAGTTCCACGAACTACGGACGCTCTAATTTCTCAAGTCCCTCTTGAGGATACGTAGGCACAAGATGTGATGTCTTGGCGAACTCACTAACAACTAACTTTCTATTAACATTTGCAACTTAGGATTGGAGTCGTCATGCTCTGTTTAGTCGTCCCGCCGTAGACATTCCATTCCTTGCTAACTTAACTTAATTTAGAGTCGCCGCAATCTATGTAGGTGTCTCACCGCAGACATATACTATTTTTCCTTTGGAACCTTGACCGCAGTCAAGAGTTCCTCACCCCTAGTTAGGGGAACTACGGTTGCTCTGATTCCATTCCCGTCAGGATACGTAGACACAAGATGTGATGTCTTGGCGAGCAAACTTTGTACATACTTTAGATCTTTTCCTTAGCACCTTTACCTTAGCAAGCAACTTTAACATAACTCAAATACTAACAAGAGGTTCCTGTAGAGTACTACAGATGTTTAGGATGTGAAATACCTACCCTATGCATAACCAACCCCCGAACCTTAGATCTCTTAGCATTGTTGTTACATCGCGCAAAAGGTTTTTCTTTCTTTAAACCTTTCCTTTGGATAAATTAAAGTTCGGTTGTGAATTTAATGAATTAAGATTCAAGTTAATCAATAGCTTGGTATCACGATTCTCACTGCAACACAATGGGACATCAAACTTCTCTAACTTGGTTTCAATAGGAGAACGTATCGAGAGCCACATCAAGAAGGGAAAGGTCCAAGACGCCTCGAACATCCCAGTTAGTGAAAATGAATCAATTGTCAGCTCCCAAGAGGAAGAGGAGGATGAAATCAATGCAATATGGGACACTCCACAAGCTCCATCCTCGGTACCTCATCTTTAGTACCCAAGTATCTCAACTGTTCAAAGTCATCAATCCTATGGGTCTCCCTCTGTGAATCCATTCTCTCCGTGCGGTCAATATCCTCCTGTCAATAGAGGTACCTTTCATCAACAACGAATTATATAACAAAATGCTTTGCAACACCAATGCTACTATAATCAAAGACCAAAAAGGCATTTTGATCTGCTCCCAATGCCATACAGTCACATATTGCCATGTTTGATCAGTAGTGGACTAATAGTACCAAAGGGATTGGATTTTGTGATTCCTCCATATCTACCAGGCTTTGACGCCAATGCACGATGCGACTATCATGTTGGTGCCATGGAGAATTAAACCGAAGATTGCAAACAATTCAAGAATAAGGTTCAAGATCTGTTTGATTCCAAACTAATCTCATTTACGCCTCAAGGTCTTCATATCAACATCAATCCTTCATCTGGTCAGGCGAATTCGTCATTCCCTGTTGTGGGAGAAGCTGCTGAGAGTATGTGCGAAAAAGGTTATCATACTGGTCTCGATGAGTAAGAAGGATAACTTAACAGTGAATCAAGAGAGAAAAGCCCACTTCCTCAATGCTGACAGTTTTTTGATCACGTCATTTCTATTTGTAGTTTCTTTTCTGCCAAGTGATGCTTGCTTTTAATACGTTGTTGTTTATTAATGGTATTGTTAATGTAATGATCATGCATGTTTTGAACAAATCTATTTGTATTCACTCATATTTTCTTATTTGTCGCATAAAATCAAAATTATCCACTTCACTTCCTTTATCACATTGCTGTTTAACAAAGATTTGAGAGAGGACAACCAAAATAAAGTACCCATAATTGCTGATAGTATGCTTTTGGATAAAATCCTGCTAATGATGCACATGCATTGTTTCCAATCCCCAAAACACTGGAGAAATAAGGAGTTAGTCGCCAGTCAACCACTTCGAGCCTAGAAGTAGGAGTTTCCTTCGGATTTCTAAACCCTTGCGCTTAACTTGGGGCATGAGTAGTGTGTTTAGTTAATCTAACTCCGCATTCTTCATACATTTCTTGAAGTGTCAAAAGAACCGTGCAAAATTCGAAAGTTACTGTTGTTTTTCAACGACCAACAATTTGACAGTCACGACCAACAAAAATAAAAAAAAATCAAAAATCAAAAGTCTGCTAAGTCAAACACCTCAAAAGGAGACTTAGGAAAAAAAACAGGGCAATCCCGATGGACTCGAAGAGCAAAATCAGTCCATGCAAAAATTTTAAAAAAATCAAAAGCAAAAGAGGTCCTCAAATTCTCAAGCGAAGCAAAATAAGATTCAGTGGCCACCATATAAAAAATCAAAAGGGTCACTGACATCCATGACAAAAAAAAGGTGATTGCCATTTCAAGAACATCTTGAATCATCGTTCTCACTTTTGCACCATCAAGCTTTGAATGTGTGTGTTTAATTAACTGAATGTAGGACTGGAGAACATCACGAAGAAGAGGCGGATACCAATTTAAAATTTGAGCCTTATATCCTTTTGTTTTAAAAACCATGAACCATACTAAGTTACAACCCTCAAAAGACCTAATTGAGGCGAGGTTTATTCTGAAAGCATACTACAAAAAGATTGCGTAAATTGACTTCTACAAATTTGTTAATCATTTGTATCAGTGTCATATTCTTGTTATATTTTTTACATCAGATAAATTAGCACTACGTTTGGACTACTGGTCCACTCATCACACACCTTCACATCACTCCAATAAATGATTTTTCAAAACTTGCATGAATGTCGCATTAAAATTACCGTTTCTAAATGAACAATTTTAACTGCAAATCAGTACTTGGCATTATGGAAATTCTAACAAGTGCAATCAGATAGGAATTTGAACATTCGATGATGCTGACCCGAATAAAGATTTTCTCGTGACCTTATGAATCTGGGGCAAGTCCTTCTGAGGTTCAAATAGGGGAAAACCGCTGCGAAATCTAGACATTAGGGCAAATCATCTCAAACTATGTCATGGCATAAACCTTTCAAGGAAAAATCATACAAATACCTTACAGACTGGGGCAGACTAGTTGAACAGGGGCAGTTTCCCTCCTTACTTTCAAGTGGGTCAAGCTGACCATGTCAGACACTAGTAATTGTTGAGGTTAATAAGTGTCTAAAGCCTTGGGGCAAAGCAAAAGCACAATCAACGTGCTTTGGTTACGTCGCTCCGCTTATACCATTATTTGCAAGCATCATGTCATATCAGCTAGAAGTGAGATTCTCTCAGGAACAAGTACACAACTTCTGCAAAGGATCCAACTTGGGGCACCAAGAGCATCCACATTTGTCCTCTGATCATAGCATCGTCAGATACCGAGTGTTGGGAAGTCAAATTTTATCACCAAATAAAGTTCAACCCTGCTTGGCACCTCCTAAAAGTCCAATCCTTTTTGGCAATTACAAAAGTCCACCCTGCTTGGCAACCACCAAAAAGTCTAACCTTTTATTGGCAACTACCAAAAGTCCACCCCGTTGGCACCTTTATAAAACCAATCACTTGCTTGCATTCCCATATGCATGACATACAATTAACATGTACCATATGCATACAAAATATAATCGTTTCCTCCTTCAGCCCCCGGGTTGACATCTTATTATAAATCATGACCTTTGAGCCATTGTTATCTTTATTTTCTCAACCCCCGCGTTGATACCTTACTGCTTCCTCGACCCCCAAGTCGATATTGTCTTTATTTTCTCGACCCCCGAGTCAATATTGTCTTTATTTTCTCGACCCCTGAGTTGATATTTTCCTTTGCCTCTTCAACCCCTAAGTTGATATCTTGCTATAGTCTTTTCTTCTCGAACCCCAAGTCGATATCGTCTTTATTTTCTCGACCCCCGAGTCGATGTTGTTTCCTTTACCATTTTTTAACCCCCGAGTTGATGATAGTTATCTTAATATTCCTTCAACCCCCGAGTTGACTTGTTGTGTTGATTTGTTCTCGACCCCCGAGTCGATATTATCTTTATTTTCTTCAACCCCCGAGTTGATCACAGTTTATCTTAATGTTTCTCGACCCCCCGAGTCGATAGTATATTTGTTTTTCTTAACCCCTGAGTTGATATGCCAATATACCCAGTGAGTCCTTTCATCTTGCTTCATCTAATCCTCAAAAATATTTTAATGGCAACCAGAAGTAAAGCTTGACCAAAAATCCAATTACCCAGTTGCATTATCATATGCATTGCATATCAATCATTTGTATTTCCATATGCATATAAAATTTCCCTAGGAGTTGCATCTTAGCATATGCATATTTGTGCATCACGCAGTGCATGGCATTTCTGTCCCCAGTGGAATAGCATAGCAGGATCCAAGATCAGTTTGCAAGCATCTTGGCCAATCCTCCTTCGAAGTTGAAAGTATTTTCTTCTGAAAAGAGTTGATACCCCGCACGTGTTCATGGAATTCTATTCCCCAACAAGTCATTCTTTAACCATGGAGTTGATAATGATAATCCCCAGTAGTAGTTGCTCTTGTTGCTCTCCAAGCAGAGGATATGCTAAAAGTTTTTGAAAGCTTTTCCCTTACAGAACTAGGATAACATATTTCCTCCGATAGGAATCTTGCTCAGATTGTTTCCCCTAGCAAATTTATCGCTCAAGATACTTCTTTGATATCATCGAAGAACCTTAATGGATAAGATAATGCTTAGACCACCCGAAGAATCTCATGTTTCGTCAGAGATACTGCGTTGGTATCATCGAAGAACCTTAGTGGATAAGGTACTGCTTCGACCACCTGAAGAATCTCATATATGTTCACAGATACTGCTTTGGTATCATCAAAGAACCTTAATGGATAAGGTACTGCTTCGACCACCTGAAGAATCTCGTTTGTGTTCAGAGATACTGCTTTGGTATCATCGAAGAACCTTAATGGATAAGGTACTGCTTCGGCCATCCAAAGAACCTTAAGTTGTCTTGCTCAAATTTTGCATCCTGCTACCCCATTATGTTATCTCTTACTTTATCCTCTTGCATTGCATTCTACTTTCTTGTCAGACAAATTTTAGGGTCTTCTTGTATCTAATTGACTTTCACCCTAAAAATAAACCTCATGCAACAATTCATTTTCCCAGGTTCAAGACAATTAGATAGGGGCATCTGTCATACCCCAAATTTGTCCTACCTTTTTCTAACCTTGGTTGGCTTTTGCTTCGCATTCATCTGCATCCCCTATTAGGTCATAACTTTGCAATCATACATTTCATGGAGCTCCTAAGACATGGATCAAGGAATTTTCTTGTTGTGTTGGTTTTCCCTACTCAGAGGTGATTGATCTGGCTACTTTATTCCAGTTGAAGCAATGGTTTGAGCTCACAACATCATGAGTATCTCTCTATCAGAGTTCATTGAGTATTAAGGTTTTTCTTTTGTCAAGATCAGGAAGTTACGAGGTCATCTAAATCAAGGCTTCCTATATACTTTTGAGCTCTTGTAATCAGGCTTATGTAAGAGGGTTGAATCCATATTATCTTACTATCAAGGGTTCATGAAGATACAACATCATCTTCCTCATCTTCTCAAGTTATGGTGCATCTAATGCAAGAGAATTAGCCTTGCATAGCAAGGTGCTATCCATTCTAAGTTTTAGTCCTATCATTAAGGTATCTTCTAGGAAATATTAGGGTGTTACTCATCAAGTCACGAGTTAAAGTGATGATCAACGTCTCCTTATATTCTTAATGGTTTGTATCTTATGATACAAGTCACTTATGAACCAAAGAATTGGGTTAGGACTTCACCGAGGAGAATTCTGTATCAGGGTGCCATTGTGGAGTTGAGTTTGAAACATGGCATGGTTGCACCTTATCATGAAGGGCAAGTATTGATTCAAGGTCAGAATCATAGTTTGTCAATGTGTGATTCAAAGCTTCATTTAAGTGATTTCTTAACATATAAGCTACAAAGGCATATATCGTAGTTTCAAGATGTCAAATTAAAGATATTCCATTTTCAACCCTTAAATCACATTCATAGTCCAAATTATTTAACCAATATCCATTTCTTAACAAATAAACCTTTTTTCAAAGTTCAAGTATCCATATCCATCTTTAGGTTCAATATCCACATTTCGACCCGTTCTTAGTTCTTATCCATTTTTAACTAGCCAAATCCAATTAACCCTTTTTTCATAACCATTTTGGTATTCATTTTTAGTTTTAGTCAAATTAAACCATTTTTTAATCCATATTCAATTTTAAACCCATTGTTTTATCAAAACTAATCCAACTTTCATATTCAAATTAAATCTAAATCATTTCATTTTAATTACAACCAAAAGCCTAAATATAAAAAAAAATAAATCAATGTACATAATTCATTTTAATTGGGTTCTCATCCAGTCATATCCTCTAAAAGCACTTGAATTTATCAGGGTGCATATCAGGAAATTCATTTCAAGGTTCTATTACTGATGTCTTTATTTTGAAGTTAGAGGTTTTGGATCTTAACAGAAACCAATTTCAAGGTCACATTTCTCAAATTGAAATGCTCTTAGGATTGGAATATCTAAACTTGTCAAAAACTAATCTTGTTGGTCAAATTCCCAAGGAAATCTCGTAGCTTGGTAATTTAAATTCACTTGATATTTCTATGAATCTTCTTGATGAGAGAATTCCCTTGTGAATAAACACCTCCAAGTTATGGACCTTTTGCACAACAATTTGAGTGACCAGTCCCTCAAATTGTCTTAAAGAATCTCCCAAAAATGAAGAATTACAATTTCTTTTACAATAAACTAATCCTTTGTGCTTCAGAAATTAGACCTGAGATCTTTCAAACATATTTCTACGAATCGGTTAACAATTGTACAATTATTGTGAATTCGGGTATTTTTTTTAAAAGAAGAAGAAGAGACACTAACCACAAGGGAATGAAATTATCTCTTGCATTAATCCTCTCAATGATATTAGCACTTACCAGTGTTTTGTTTCTAGCTTTCGGTTGCAGAAGGAAACATAAAAGGTGGGAAGTGAAACTAAGTTCATATAAAGAAGAATAGAATGTCTCTGGTCCATTTTCGTTCTGGTCTACAATGCGTTGCTGATGTTGGTGAGACTAGTTGCAACCATAACAATATTCATAACAGGAAAAGTGCATTTATAAAGGCATATCAGTGTTCAAATAGAAATAAAAAAAGGTACATTACAACATAATGAATGTGTGGAAAAAAATATGTAATAGGCCACAAATAGTTACATAGTAAAAAATTAAACTCATACAATGATCACAACAAATTTTCACTTACATATCTTCTAACAAATCTCTAACATAATTTCCACAGAAAAACCCCATTATACCCTCTAAAGTTTTCCTACAAGTACCTCTCATTTTCTTCGTATTAGGGACTCTATTCTTGACCCTTCTTCTTCCTCTTTTCACCATTTCCTTCCTGTTAGAATATTCAAAACCAAATTCTTCTATAATACACCTTTATCCTCTCTTCAAGTTACCGTTATAGCCTGCAAAAATCAAGAACAAACAATAACATAACAGTTTCTAAATTCCACCAATTACCTCACGTTTCCACCACATGCAAAACCAGTGAATTCACGTAAAGCAAAAAACAATCATAGCGGATTCGAAGAAGCAAGAAGAATAAGAAGTGAGTGTTGAACCATACCGAAAGTCGCGTTGTCGTCATCTTTATCGAGCGGATCGTAGCAGCAAGCTCGGAGAATCTTCATCCAACGACGTCGTCACGCAAACACGGTAACCTCACTTTGAACCTCGATATCACAATGTGATTGTTATGGCTTTGGGTCCGAACTTTGTATTTGAATTCATATTTGGTGGTTGTTCATTGATTTTTTATTGTCGGACATTTTCCGCGGTGAACCTTGTTTGATAACTTTGAAGAGTAGCTTGAAACGAGCGAGAGCGTGAATGGTGAGAGAGTTGTATAGTCATTCGTTCAACATTGATTTTGGAACAAAGGGGAGATCGTGGTTTGGGTGAGAAGAAGAGAATGTAAGAGTTGAAGCGAGTAGAACGAATAGGAAAGAAGGGGAGGAACGACACAATGAAAAAGATGATACAGTCTGAGTTTGTTTTCCAGTATTTTCGGTTTTCCTTCCAAGACTTCTCAACATGGACCGGGTCTTGGGCCCAATATTTTTGTATTCTTTTTTAATTTCACACCCGCTTTTTCGCACTGCACCCCCCGGACTATGTTCAAAAAACTTTGGGCCTAAGTGTAACACCCCTTTCTACCCTACAATTATCATGGCAAAATATTCACATTTATCAGAGTAAAGTTTTAAACACCATAAAAATCACCTCAAAGGGCGTACATTTCTCAATAAATTCAAATCAAGGTCAATGCTCCGTAAGCAACGGGGTTTTCTCAAATTTACTCAAAAGTGCTCAAATGGCAGCGGGATTAAAAAGGCAAAAATCCAAAGTTTTCCTTTTACCGTAAGGAAATTAACATAACAAAAACTCAATAAGATATTTTGACTCAAAGAACCCAACCCGATGTTACACCATCAGAGCAAGACCCTCTAAGTCAACCACAATAGCCAACGACCCAAAAACTTCAAAAATACTCGATGGCATCCACAACTAAACTTGGTCATCTGCATGTTACCCACATGGAGACAACATTCGAACAAGCATGGTGAGTAAAACGATTCATAATAATCAATATAAGAATCAATATATAAAATAACATCATTTTCATATTCAACATCATAATCATCAAGGAACATCAAAGGCCACAATATTATAAGTTACACCAATTGTCACATAAATGCAAATGCAACAAGACTCGTGCATGTGGTACCAATCATCATAGCTCGATGGACACTGGGCCATCAACCCTCGATATACCATCATTAGGATCGATTCTATACAAAAACTAGAGCACATCAAAATACCTCACATCCGCACAATGGGACTGAAGCCAAAGAAATGAAAGTCCTGAACCAAAGTCCGGATGCATATGAATGCATGATGCACACATAAATATCATCCTTATAATAAACTCATTAGGTGCATCATCATTCATCAAAGTCATCATAATAATCATGTCATTATATAATCATCAAAAACTCATGGAATCAACATCATAAATCATCACAATTACTCATGAGAATTCATTATACAATCATGTCTTAATCACATAGGAATCAAAACTATACTCATATTAATTCATCATACATTCATTTAATCACATATAAATCACATTTACCCTCATGGTAATTCATTAGGAAAACCGTAACATTAAAACATCAAGACATCACTGGACCAGAACATGATTCATTAATAGAATATATACACAACTGACTTCTCAAATATAATTAGATATAAAAATATTGAGAAACCAATTCCCTTATGTTGCGGTGAAAATTTGATATCAAGCTATTAATTAACTTGAACCTTATTTCTTTTACAACCGGTCTTTAATTTATCCAAAGGATAGGTCTAAAGAAAGAAAGAACCTTTTGCGCGATGTGACAACAACGCTTTTAAGAGATTCGGGGATTCGGGGGTTGGTTATATCTAGGGAAGGTATTAGCACCCTAAATATCTGTAGTACTCTACAGGAACCTTTTGTTTAATTAATTGCTAAAGTTTGTGAATTGTGCACTATGGTTTGAGTTGGGAATAAAAGTAAAATAAAGGCCTAAGTGGTTTTCTAAGTTTGCTCGCAAAGGTATCGCACCTTCTGCCTACGTATCCTGACTAGGATAGAATCAGAGCAATCGTAGTTCACCTCACAAGGGAAAAGAACACTTGATGATGATCAAGGTTCAAAGGGGAACAAACATGACGATGTTTGTGTGGAGTTTGACAAAACTCCCTAAACTAAATTGTAAAAGGGGGAAGTAAGAAATCATGACGATGATTCTTACACAGAGTTGACGAACTCTTTCCTAGGGTTCTAGTTGAAGAACACTCCTAGTATGGGTGGGTTTCTTAGACTTCAAGCAAAGTCTAAAGGCTTCTAGTCTAGGGTTAAGGTGACTTAACAAAGTCAAGGGATAGCAGAGATTTTGGTCCAAGACATTGACAGTCAAGTGGACAGACCTTCCTTTGGAGGAACAGTATTGTCGGCAACTGGACGAAAGCTAACGAGCTCCGTCGCTTAGGGATAAAATAAAATACAAACATCATTCAAACATTCATGGTGACAACTAAATACAAAGATTAAAGATGGAAAGCAATGATGACAATCAGAGCAATTGTTTTGGTACGAGAACCGTGACGACAGTTCGCACCTGGAATACCGTTAACAGACAGATGAGATAAATATAAAAATAATTCAAGGTAAAAATTCTAACATGTTGACAAACATATATAGATATGATAACAATCAATTTTCCTGAGAAAACACAAGAGGAAACCTTCTAAATTTCATCTGCAACCAAATAGGGTTAGTACCGTTGACGCGCGGATTGCGCACCATAAAACGTGGTGAAAAAATAATCAAACATGGAAAATAAAATTATGACATGAAAGTACACATTAAAATAAACACAATGAAAAAAGAACGGGTGAAAAACGATAAAAAATGAGAGAGTTACGAATTTTTGAAGTTTATGTACAAAAATAGGAAAAATAATAAAAGGGTTCGACCTCCACCCGGATCGAACCCTGGTCATGATGGTGAAAGGTATAATTGCGCGCATGTTCTTACTGCTGGGGCGGCTGTTACATCCATTAATCAAATGGAAACAATATGTATACAAGGCTCGTTTTGAATCATGGCTGGGCAAAATACATAATCAACACCAAATACGTTTTATACCGTATCTCACTAACCGCTCATCGGATCGAGGCAAATTTTATATGGATCTTGGGTAGAAAAATGAGAGGAAGAGGATGGTGATGTTAGTTTTTCCAAATTGTTCACCTAGTGAAAAAAACGCTGACTGGTGTGTGTGTGTGTTTTGAATGCATGGAAACATAATCGAAACCAAATACGTTTTATACCGTATCTCACTAACCGCTCATCGGATCGAGACAAATTTTATATGTAAATTGGGTAGAAAAATGAGAGGAAGAGGATGGTGGTGTTAGTTTTCTGAGATTCATTTTCCTGTGAAAGAAACGATAGCTGGTGTGTTTATGTGCTTTTGATTTACAAAATGACATGGACACCTTGATACAAACATGTTCAAAGCCAAGTAAATCCACATACACATCCAAAATATGATATATAAACAGACTGGAACAGGTTTATGGCCAGGAGTTTCAGATAGATGAAAGTCATGTTCAGTTTGCAAAAACACATAAGAACACACATGCATAACAAAGTGATTTTGGAGTTTAGGGTGTTCAGGAGCTGTACCAACCATCAAGACATCTTAAACATGTGATATCTAGTGTGTGTAGGTGAAAACATCAGATCTGGAACAAACATATGAAAGTGTAGCATTCAAATTGCAATTTGTGTGTATTATGTGTGCGTGAAGCATGATGTGAAACAAATCATTGTGCAGGTTGTTTTCAATGTTTTGGTTCATTCAAACACAACACATATGGTCATATGAAGCTGTAGAAACAATGAGATAGCAAGAATACACAAGCATTTCCAAATTGACATGTGAGAATGAGACATTTTGCAAAATGATGAACAATCATGCATGATGATGCACAGATGAAGTTCCAAAGCAAATTTAAACAATTTAATCATTTGTACAGCACATGTGGATGATAATGAGATGATCTAAACATTGAAATTCCAAGGAGACCACCTGTCATGAAAAATGGCATAGCATATGCAAGTCATCCAAACATTGATGCACATGAAGATGTGAACTTTGATACATTGATTTTTTGTGTAAAATGAGCATACTAACACATTCCAAATTGTCATTATAAAGTGTGTGTGAAGTGTGTTTTGGTGGAAAACAAGTTTTATGCAAAAACCTAATTGTGAGTGGCCTGTGTGGTTTCAAGTGTTTGTGTTCATATGTGATTCTTTGGTGCTATGTTCAAAACAAAGAAGAGAGTACATAAACATGTCATAAATGCCATTTAGAGATGGGCTGGGATGATGAAAACATGATTTCAATGTGCTATGCAAAGTACCCTGTCCTACTGCTATGGTCTAATTCTGGCAGCATTACCACCATGAAGTCAACAGCCTTGTTACTCAAAATTAATCACATGACAGTTTTTGGCACTAAACCCTTTATGATAGCCACCTTATACTTTTGATCTCAATCATTTAAATTCATATAGCATATTGGTAAAACAAAGGCAAGATGCTTACCAAACATTAACAAACATCATTGAAATCATCATACATTTCATAACTCAAAATTCACAAAAATCACTCAAAATGCCCAAGTCATGGAAGTATAAAGCAAGAGATGCTAGAGATGCTACATACCTGTTGAAGTTCCTTTTGAGCAAGCCAAGAGTGTTGAGAAAACCAGAGGTAGTGAAATCCAAGCTTTGGTATTGTGCTCTTACTTGAACTTTAAGAAACAATCCAAATGAGATGCAAAAATGAGATTTGTGAGTTCTTGATGGCAAATGAAGGTTTGGACAGCTGATATATGGTATATTTGAGGTGTTCAAACAATCAAAACCTCAAGCAAGTGTTTGGATCAAGATTTGGTGTATTTTATGGACTTTGGTCAAAGGAAGTTCCATGGAAAGTTGACTTTTGGAATCTTTGAATTTTTGGGTGGTTTAAGTGTTTGTACACCTCCTATATATGATTTCTAGGATGTGTGGATGAAGATTTGAGTGCTGGAACATGTGTAGCTCAATGTGGTAGCAAGATTGCAAAATGCTGAATTTTGGCAATTTTGGCTACTTTGGTGATTTTGCAAAATGTAAGTGAGAGAGAGGTGTGATGAGAGGGCTCCTTTTAGCAGGTTTTCAGAATGATGTTGATGTCCCAAATGAGGGGTTTGAGGTCCCTATTTATAGAAATATGAAGTGAGGAGCTTGCTATGTAACCTTGCTTCACCATGAAGAAAACTAAGATATTTCCATCCAATTGTCCACTTGCCTTGGTTTTTCTGGTTCTTGGCTGTCTCCCTAACCCAATGGGCAAGTTTTAATGATGTTTTTACTGAGAAAACACAGCCTAGAGGCTTGGTAGAGTGGCTGGAGCAGAATTGCTTTACACCTCATGCTTGAAAAAGTCAAAGTTTTCAACTTAGGCAATGAAACTTCAAACTTTAATTCCATGATGTTTCCATGATAACTCTCTGTTCTAACATGCTAAGTATGTTCAATATATCAGATAGTATGAGTTTGATAAGTTAGAATTGGCCCACTTGAGTGATAGAGGTGCTTTTGCAATATTGGTCAATGTGGGACTAGCATGACAAAATACCAACTTTGAACACATGTATCTCTCAGCTCACAACTCACCTTGAGATGTTCTTGTACAATTTAGAAAGCCCTCACATAGTACTAAAACTTTCATGTTGGCCAGAAATCTTGATTCTATTTGAAACTAGGTGAAAAACCCCCTTGAAGTTGGCTGATTTTAGCTTCTAAAGTGAAAATGACTTAGAAATTTTCTAAGTTATTTTCCCTTCTAGGAATGTTTTTGCTTATATCTCAAAAAGTATGCATTTTCTGGTTGTGGACTAGTATGGGACTTTTGTAGGACTTGTCAAGAGCTTTCAAATGAGACTAGAACCAACTCAATTGGATGTGCGGTTAAGGAGATACGGTTTAGCCCTTTTCAAAACCCTAATTTCCCGATTTCTCGATTACTCTCTCATCTTTGATCCAATGATCATGAAAATTGATATGCAAGTCCATTATGACATAAGGAACAACTTTGATTCACAACTTGGATTCCAATTCTCAAAATTCGAGGAGTTGACTTTTCGGTCAACCGTACGATCGATCGGTGCCGATCGAGTCGCCTGTTGATATTCTGGACATCCTGGGACTTTGACACTTCTTGAATAGTCTTTAATAGCCTATATTAACTTCATGGACCTCACTCCCACCATTAAAACCTTTCCCAACATCAAAGTCAAACCACAGTTGACTTTCCACTGGTTAAAAACCCTAATCGGGGCCTCCTGACTGCACTGTTCTTGATTCTGAAACGATTTCTTCAAATTGACTTCCCATTTGACTTTGATATTGTCTTTGATTTCATTCCATGATTGAATTGGCCCAAATCATTGGTTGATCATTCCTTGATTGTTTTGAATTTGTCGATGCGAGAACCCTGATTCATCTGTAACTTGACAATAATAAACTTGCACTGATTTAGGGTTAGATAATGCATGATCATGCTTCTAAAAATGATAATGAGGATCTAAGGGGTCAAAATTTGGGGTACAACACTTGCCCCTATTTAAATATCTTCACTAGATGGGGGACGAGAGATGACAATCTTCGTTAAATCGCAGTGAAAGGTATTTAAATATAGATAACCGAAAATTTTGTCCCTTAGATCCGATGTCATGCTAAAGGACAAGTTATGATATGCCATGCACTCTAAATGATGCTTTATGATGCTTGAAAGCAAACATCATAGACGCAACGATAATAATAAAAGAAACAGTAAAACAAACAGTGACAAATACAAGGACTCGACATTGGGGACTCGTACTGAAAAACTAAATTAACAATTCAGACATGACTGATAGCGTAAGAAGGAAAACTTCACATGGGGAAGAGACAAATCCAATAAAGATGACAATCTTATTGGAACAGAGGTACTCCACCGGGGAGAAGAATTGACTTCCACTGGGGAAAAGGATATACTTCTACTGGGGAAATGAATAATTAATACCATCGGGAAAAGAGAATCAGGATTCACCGGGGAAGCGAAAGACTGGATACAACCTCACTGGGGATGATCAGATGAGGAACTTCCTATGGTGAAGAGTTCAAACAGGATCTTCAGGAATGGACTAGAAACAAGACTAATCACACATGGAGGATACTAGTGACGACTAGATCTCCGAGACTTGACTGGGAACATGGATCAACTGGGGATACATCCTCAGCTTCTACAAATAGTTCACACCGTGCTGGTAATCAATAGACTTCCTGGGGAATTGGTAACGACCAGAATTCCAAGCGATGCCAGTGACGACTGGTCTTTTAATGGTGATTGGTGACGACCAAATCAGGGTACCAATAACGATTGGTTTTAAACAATGCCAGTTACGACTGGATTTTTTTTTTTAATGAAGATGGTGACGACCATACTGGGGAATACCAATGACAATTGGTTATATAAAAATGCTAGGGATTACTAGATCTTCTAGCTGGAAATTGGTGACAACCAAACTGAAATAGACTCCAAGTAACGATTGGACTCTAGACGATGACACCAGTTACGCCTGGGTTTCAAAGGGAAAGATTGGTTAAAACCTTAAGATACCAATGACGATTGGATTTAGGCAGTGCCAGTGACGACTGGACTTCATGGGGAGAGTTAGTGACAACTAACAAGATACCAATAATAATTGAAACAATACCAGTGACGACTGGATTTCCCGGGGAAAAGGTTGGTAACGACCAAACCAAAAAGCGCAAATGACAATTGGACTCTTATTTAGTGCCAGTGACGACTGGACTTACTTGGAAACGAAGTGAGTAACAATTTAGACTTTGCGGGGATTAATAGATGTCACTAACTCGGGGAACAAACGAATCACACTGATCCCACGATGAGGGGTGTACGTAGACTTGGGAAATAAGCCTGAAGACCTACTGGGGAATAAAGCCTGTAGGTCGATTTTGCTGAGGTGAATTCAAACAGATGTCCAGAAATACTTTGCTGGGGGAGGAACCTTCATATCATCATAAGAAATCCTGAGGGATAATCTTCAATCTTTGATAACCATACATGGCCAAAGGTCTCTTCGTTGCCCAATTTGCTAGCATTTCATTGGGGAATGTAAATTCTGACTGTGTATCACGACTCCTGCTACCCTGAAGTTTCGGGGAATGTATGATTTTCCTCGAGTCTTTCCACAAGTTAAAACATTTTGTAAGATATTTCCAAGTTATTATTATTTTTCAAAAATTTGGATTTTAATGCTTTCAAAAATAATCGTTGATTAACGAACGGTATTTTGCATAACAAAGAAAATAAGGAACTGATAATTTGCACAAGAAAGAGAGGCTCAAAAGGCTGATTTTATTTAAAGGATGAAATCTTGCCAATGACAATATTCCATGGAAATTCTTACAAGTAAAATGGCAAAAGTGGATAAGGTTACATTGAATCCTGTGACCTAACTATCCCTAAAGACTAGAATTCTCCAAGATCCTTGCTTCTGACGAGAGCTGTTGAGATGAATCTTTGTTGAGTCTGCAGTGTTGATGCCTTTGTCTGATGCAGCGAAACGCCTTTGTCCCTAATTTTTGCCTGGATTGCCCTTTCGGGTTTTCAATCCACCGGGACGCTCATTTTTGCCTAAGCCGCCCTTTCGGGTTTTCAACTTAGCGAGCTTTTTGATTTCTTTTCTCTTTTTCCTTTCCTTCTCTTTTTTCTTTTCTACCCTAACTTTTGCATAAACCGTTCTTTTGGATTTTCCGGTTTATCGGGTACTTTTTAGGCGTAATATTTCCGAACTGCGTCAGAGTTTATCGGGTGTGTAAGTTGTTCTCCGTCCATGGTAGTAAGGATCAGTGAACCTCCGGAGAATACTGTCTTCACAATAAAGGGGCCATCATAATTAGGCATCCACTTCCCTCTTGCGTCTTTGTGAACTGGTAAGATCTTCTTGAGCACAAGTTCTCCTTCGCGGAATTCTCTGATACGGACCTTTTTATCGAACGCCCTCTTGATTCTTTTTTGATACAACTGGCCGTGACACATCGCAGACATGCGCTTTTCATCGATGAGATTCAGCTGATCAAATCTTTCTTTAATCCATTCTGCCTCTTCTAACTTGGTTTCCATGATGACTCTGAGGGATGGTATCTCGACCTCGATGGGAAGAACTGCGTCCATTCCATATATCAGAGAAAAGGGGGTTGCCCCTGTGGAAGTGCGGACGGAGGTTCTGTATCCGTGCAGGGCAAATGGTAACATTTCATGCCAATCTTTGTAGGTTTTAACCATTTTCTGCAAGATCTTCTTGATGTTTTTATTTGCAGCTTCCACAGCTCCATTCATCTTTGGACGGTAAGGGGAAGAGTTGTGGTGTTCGATTTTGAAGTCATCACATAATTCTTTCATAACTTTGTTGTTCAGATTGGTACCGTTGTCTGTTATAATTCTGCTTGGGATCCCGTAGCGATAGATGATCTCCTTTTTAATGAAACGAGCCACCACTTGACGTGTAACATTAGTGTAAGATACAGCTTCAACCCATTTTGTGAAATAGTCGATGGCGACCAGAATGAAACGGTGTCCATTTGAAGCTTTCGGTTCAATTGCCCCAATCATGTCGATGCCCCACATAGAGAAAGGCCATGGCGACGATAGTACATTCAACAGTGTTGGAGGCACATGCATTTTGTCTGCGTAGATCTGACATTTGTGACACTTTCTGGCGTATTGAATACAGTCAGTTTCCAAGGTCAACCAGTAGTAACCAGCTCTCAAGATCTTTCTGGACATGGCGTATCCGTTGGCGTGAGTACCAAACATTCCTTCATGAACATCTTTCATTAACAAGTCCGCTTCCGTTTTGTCAACACATCTGAGTAAGACCATATCATGATTTCTTTTGTAAAGTACGCCATTGCTGAGGAAGAATTTGGATGCTAATCGTCTTAGTGTTTTCTTGTCAAGTGCCGTAGCGTCTGTGGGATATTCTTGCTTCAACAGATAATTCTTTATATCATGATACCAGGGCTTGCCATCGGTTTCTTCTTCAATCATTTGACAGTAAGCAGGCTCTGTCTTGCGTTCAATTTTGATAAGTGTGCCATCGTTGACATCTCTAGTTTTCCACATTGAGGCCAGCATGGCTAAGGCGTCGGCGATGTGATTCTCTGCTCTTGGAACATGTTTAAAGGTGATTTCGTCAAAATACTTGATCGTTTCAACGATATAAGCTCTGTAAGGGATCAGGTTTTCATGTCTTGTCTCCCATTCACCCGTGACTTGGTAGATAACCAATGCTGAGTCTCCACTGACTTCGAGATTTTTGATTTGGAGATCAATGGCTGCTTCGAGACCAAGGACACATGCTTCGTATTCAGCAATGTTGTTTGTACAATCAAAGTCTAGTCTGGCTGTAAACGGAGTGTAACCACCTTCAGGATTCATTAAGACTGCACCTACGCCATGTCCGCTATAATTGGAGGAACCGTCGAACATCATTTTCCACCAATTCTCTGTCTGTTGACCTTTGTCAGAACTTGTTTCTTCACAATCTTTTACTAACATGATATCTTCATCCGGAAAATCAAACTTCAGAGGTTCATAATCTTCGACAGGTTGATCTGCGAGATATTCTGATAACACACTGCCTTTGATAGATTTCTGAGCCACATATTGAATATCATATTCTGATAGTAACATATGCCACCGGGCGAGTCTTCCGGTTTGTGCCGGCTTCTCAAAGATGTACTTTATTGGATCCATTTTCGAGATCAATAAAGTGGTGTGACAAATCATATACTGCCTCAAACGCTTAGCGGCCCATGCTAAAGCACAACAAGTCTTTTCTAGGAGTGAGTATCTGCTTTCACAATCAGTAAATTTCTTGCTCAGATAATAAATGGCATGTTCTTTCCGTCCAGATTTGTCTTGTTGACCCAGAACGCAACCCATTGAGTTTTCAAGCACTGTCAAATACATAAAGAGAGGCTTTCCCGGAACGGGTGGTATCAAAATTGGAGGTTCCTGGAGATAACCTTTGATTTTATCGAACGCTGTTTGACAATCAGAATTCCATACAACCGTTTGATCCTTTCGTAACAACTTGAAGATCGGTTCACAGGTGGGGGTCATATTGGAAATGAACCTGGATATGTAATTCAACCTTCCAAGGAAGCTTCTAACCTGATTTTCGGTCTGCGGAGCTGGCATGTCTTGGATGGCACGAACTTTGTCTGGATCCACTTCAATCCCCTTGTGGCTGACAATAAAACCGAGTAATTTTCCTGATCTGACTCCGAAAGTGCACTTTGCGGGATTCAACCTCAACTGATATTTCCGGAGTCTTTTGAATAACTTCAACAAATGTTCTAGATGGTCTTCTTCATTTTGAGACTTGGCGATCATGTCATCCACATATACTTCTATTTCTTTGTGCATCATGTCGTGGAACAAAGCCACCATAGCTCTTTGATAAGTTGCGCCTGCATTTCTTAAACCGAATGGCATAACCTTATAACAATAGGTGCCCCATGGAGTGATGAAGGTTGTCTTTTCCATGTCGTCAGGATCCATTTTGATTTGATTGTAACCAGAGAACCCGTCCATAAAGGAAAACACCGCAAACCGAGATGTATTATCTACCAAAGTATCAATATGTGGTAGAGGGAAGTCGTCCTTTGGGCTGGCTTTGTTTAAATCTCGATAATCCACACACATCCTTACCTTTCCATCTTTCTTTGGTACAGGAACAATGTTGGCTACCCATTCTGGATATTTGGCCACTGCAAGGAAGCCTGCATCAATCTGCTTTTTTACCTCATCTCTGATTTTAAGAGCCATGTCGGGTCTGGTTCTTCTGAGTTTCTGTTTAACCGGAGGGCATTCAGGTCGGAGTGGTAACTTGTGAACCATTATGTCTGTATCCAAACCAGGCATATCCTGATAAGACCAAGCAAACACATCTACATATTCTCTTAAGAGTTCTTTTAACTGCTGTTTTACCTCTGCCCCTAGGGCTGCCCCAATTTTGACTTCTTTTTTATCTTCTTCGGTACCAAGGTTGATAACTTCTACCTGTTCCTTATGGGGTTGAAGCTCTGCATCCTCTTTTTGGGCCAGTCTTACCAGTTCATCGGGAATTTCACAGTCTTTATCCTCGTCTTCAGCTTGGTAAATTGGTGAATCAAGGTCAGGAGGAGATGCATGGTCACAGGATTCAATGGGGTTATGGTCATCACTGCATGTTTGGAGGGTTTACTTTATCAAAACACACAATCAACAAAATGCAACACACACAGCGAAAGAGAAAATTGTTTTTGTTTTGGTTTTTTGTATTGCCATTTTTCTTTCAAAGTAAAAGCAAAAGACGGTAAAGAAACAACACGAGGATTTTTAACAAAATAGTCCATTCTCATTGATATTTCTTTGAAAGCATGTGGCCCTTACAAAACATTCCTATAGCCTTGGGCACGGCTATGGAGATTTTAAAAATAACAAAGAAAAAACAACAAATTACTTTAACTCGGGAAAAACTACAGGAACTTCGATAGCCTCCCAGTTGTTCAGAGTAGCTTCGTCATGATACACTAGTGCTTCTATGTCTTTACTCTCGAGATTTCCTTCCACGGCGTTAATTTGAAAACCGCTACTGATAAATACTTCTTGAATAGCCTTTGGACGGCCGTTGTCATGCCTCGGTTCTTCATTTTGAGTTGGTTTGTAACCCAACCCCTGGCGGTTTGTCTTCGGCTTTACCTCAATGACCTCTCCCCATCCTGCGGGAGTGCCTTCTTCCAGCGTAGCTTTGGCGCCTTGAGCAGATGCGAAAGTTGGACTACTTTTTGCCACCGTCTCTTCTATCATCACTGCGTTTGCTATTTCTAGTGCTTGGAATGATGTCTCTAGCGCATTCTCTTCTGCTTCAATGTACCGGAATGATGAAAGATTACTGACCATTAATTCTTCTTCACCATGAACAATCACCAGCTTATCATTTACCACAAACTTCATTCTTTGGTGTAGGGTAGAAGTTACTGCCCCTGCTTCATGGATCCAGGGACGTCCCAGTAAGCAGCTATAAGCTGGATTTATGTCCATCACCTGAAATACAATGTTAAACTCATGGGGTCCCACCAAAATTGGTAATTCTACTTCTCCGATGACCGTCCTCCTCGAACCATCAAAAGCTTTTACAATTAACGAGGTTGGTTTCATCTCTGCCCCGACATAGGCTAGTCTGGCCAGTGATCTTGCGGGTAGTACGTTTAATGAGGATCCTGTGTCGACCAATACTCGTGCCAAAGTATCTTCCTGGCATTTGATGGATATGTGTAGCGCACGGTTGTGATCACGTTTTTCTTTGGGTAACTCGGCGTCGCTGAAGCTTAGAGTATTGCACGCTGTGATGTTAGCTACTACTGAATCAAATTGCCCAAGCGAAATATCCTTAGTTACGTGTGCTTGTCTCAATACTTTCTGTAATGCTTCCCTGTGAGCCGGAGAATTTATCAAGAGTGATAAGATTGATATTTTTGATGGCGTCTGATGAAGCTGATCTATCACCTTGTAATCACTTCTTCGGATAATCCTCAAAAACTCATCATTTTCTTCTTCTGTGATTGGAGCTTCTTTTTCTTTGATTACCACGGCAGGAATGACTTCTTTTGGAATAGCTACTGATTCTTTTGGCTGATAGATCCGACCGCTGCGGGTCATCTTGCTAGTGCCGGCAATATTAGTCACATCTTTCTGATTATCTGTCTGAACAATCTTTCCCGTTTCTTGGTCTACCACGGTCACATCGTATTTCCACGGAACAGCTTTTGTATTGTCATAATGGAACGGTCTTGGTTTCTGAACTACGATTGGTCGTGGTTGACCTATAGCAGCTCTGTTGAAAACTGGCCTCGCACCCTTGTTAAACACTGGAACTTTCTCTCTTTTCCTGGATAGGTCGAAAACTGGCTCTATTACAGAAACCTCTTCTTTCCTTTCTTTACCACACACTTGTAACATCCCCTCATTTATCAATCTTTGTATATCTTCCCGTATCCCATTACATCCACCGGAACTAACGGTACGTTTTTCACATTGGTTATGAACATCTCCCAACAACCCTGCTTTAGTCAGCTTATCATGTAATGTCTTCAATGGCGTTCTGATTTTTGACACATCATTGATTATCTCTTCATCTGACTTTTCAATGGCATTGACCCCTCCATGGTTTGGCAGTGGGTTACTTTTGACGTTAGGTGGTACATCATCAAAGGACAAGATTTTCTTCTCCATCAACTCTCTAACCAGATGTTTTAAGGCAAAGCATCCTTCTAAGTCGTGGCCGGCAGCACCTTCATGGAAAGCACAATGGACATTTGGGTTATAATGTGGAGATGTGGTATCTGGATTAAGTGGTCTTGTCGTGATCAACCCCTGCTGGACCAAAGATGGATATAACTCAGTGTACGTCATTGGTATTTGTGGGAGTGGAGGTTTTGTGATTGGCCTCCGGTTCTGGTATTGTTGCATGGGCTGTGGCAACCTTTGCTGCTGATTTTGTTGAAAGGGCGGAGCGTTGGGCGCTCGTTGATGCCCTTGCTGGTTTTGCTGATACATGGGCGCTGGTCGCCCTGGTTGATAGTTTGAAGTGGAATGGTTGAATGCTGGGGTCACAGCTGCCACATATTGCTGAGGGGCATACTGTACCGGGTACACGGGTCTTTGTTGATGAAACTGTTGAACATAGTTAGGCTGGATTGGCTGGAAGAAACTTTGTTGAGGCGGTTGATATTGCTGATATGGAGGTCTCATGGTACGGATTCTTCTCCCCATTATGGCATTTGTCTCACCTTCTTTCTTCTTGTGAAACCCACTGCTGACCTTCTTAATACTGTTGTTGTTAGAACTGCCGGAGCTGCTGGCTACCTTTCCACTTTTCATCCCTAATTCTACCCTTACTCCCACGGCTACAATGTCTGAAAAACTTGCAGACACACTGCTGATCATTTTCTCATAGAATTCTGGTCTCACTGTGTCAACAAACCAGTCTGTCAGTTCCTTCTCACTTAGGGGTGGCTCTACCTGGGATGCTGTTTCTCTCCACCGCTGAGCGTATTCTTTGAATGACTCTGTGCTTTTCTGGGACATGTTCAACAACTGCCTTCGGTCAGGTACCATATCCATATTATATTTGTAATGTTTCATGAATGCATCTGCCAAATCTTGAAAACTGTGGATTCTGGACTGATCTAGACTTAGATACCATTTTGCTGGAGCTCCTTTCAGACTGTCTTGGAAGCAATGGATCATTAACTTGTCGTCTTCGACGTGTGCTGCCATTCTTCTATAGTACATGATTAAGTGAGTTCGTGGGCAAGTAGCTCCTGAGTACTGATCGAAATTTGGGATTTTGAACTTTGGTGGTATTACTAGCCCAGATACCAAACACATTTCTCTGGCGTCAGTGCCAAAGGTATCATTTCCTTCCATTGCTCGGATCTTTCTCCCTATCGTTTCAACACTCTCCCTCAACCTCTCATGTGATTCATTTTCCTCTTCATACCCTTCGGGTCCTTCGTATACCGGTGGGGGATTATGAAAGATGGGGCGTGCTTGAACCTGAACTGTAGCTGGAGTGTAGGTGGGAAAAACTTGTGGAATCTCACCTCCCAAAGGAATTGTCTGTTGAGTGACTCTCGGCGGTGGCACAAAGCCTGGAGGTAACCCATAGGTTGGCACATTGGCAATAGTAACAGCTGTCGGGATTGGTTCTGCAGTGATTTCAGAGACAACGGTGGCTTGAGTGTCCAACATTGCCCGGATGACTTGCAAGGCTTCTTTGATCTGTCCCATGCCTCCTCGGAGCTCTCCGAGTTCATTGTCGATTCTGTTTACATCCAAGTTCTGCTCTTCCATCCTTAAGCGAGCTTGGGCTCGTGTGTTGTACTGATGGCGAGGTTTCAGTGTGATTCTGTTAACAAGACAGAGGGATGAGACTCGACTCAGGAACACGTATATGCAATGTTTATGAAATGCAGACATGCGAAAATGCAGATTTTAAACATTCAAGGGACTAAAAAGCGTTATTTGCGAATATTATAACAATAAATAGGAAAAACAGCCAAATCTTCATTGATAACATCTGGAGAGTTTACAACATCAAACGGGAAATGAAAATACAAGCTTCTACAAAATACGAAAAACAATAACAATAGATTCTAGATTCTTCTGCTGGATGGTCCTTCATCTTCAGACTGATTCTTTCTTCCACCCTGACGTACCAATTCTTGAAGTTCTTCTTTCTCTTGCATAGCCTTGAAATACTTATCTCTCCACATTTTCCCTTCTTTCTCAGCTTTTGCCAAGGCGGCCTTCAACTCTTCTACGAGGGTAGGCTTGGGCGAGTCAGGCTCAAAGCGGGTATAGAACATCTTCATTGCCGCTTCTCTTACCCATGATAGGTAAGATTCTGAAACAGTAGCATTGCGGGGGCATAGGGCAGTTACTTCTCTTGTGTGGACATAACGCCAAGCGTACGCGATTCGAGCCCTATAAGCAGGATTCTTCCTTTCCTCCAAGTAAAATTTCCTCAAATAGTCCGGATCTGGTTCATCTTCCATGGGGTGCCCCAATTGTCGACGGGCCAGAATAGGATTATAGCTGATGCACCCATTGACGCTGATAAGCGGTACATTCGGGAAGTCTCCACAGCTTTGGATCATGGAAATTCCTCCATACATAGGATCAAACCATTTAATGTCTGAGTGTTTGAGCAACAACAACTTTTCCGTCCAGGAGAGTCCATTTTGCTTATCCCAAATGGCTGGAATTTCTGACAAGTGTGAAATAAACCACTTGTGCAGGAGAACGGTGCAACATTCAATTCGTCCAACCCCATAGCGGTTCCTTCGGTGGAGGGTAAAATAAGTGTCGGCCAGCAAGGTGGGTACAGGATTTTTGATCAAGAAAAGATTGATCGCATCTGTGTCCACAAAATCACTAGCAGTTGGGAACAGGAATAGTCCGTAAATAAGTAACACCAGGATGGCTTCAAATGTTTCAGTATTTTGTGACAAGGCGTAGCTCTGAGCTTTTTCATATAGGAACATGGCTGAAATTCCGTACAATCCTCCCTTAGCACCCATATGAGATCGCACTTCGTCCAATTCCAAATACGCGGCCTCTGCAACTGCTCTTTCATTAGGAATCCCCTCCCTTCCAGAAAAGGGACTGGGGGTAACGTCTACCCCCATTAGGGCGGAATACTCCTCCAAAGTCGGTAGCAACTGATAATCTGGAAACGTGAAGCAATGATAGGTTGAATCATAGAATTTCACGAGTGCGGATAACATTTCTTCGTACACTTGAACTTCCAGTAATGACAGCATATTCCCATGTCTTCCTCTAACGCCTCGGGGTCTTCTACCAAACTTACCAGTTTCTTCAGGTTCTCTAGTCTCGGTCTTCGGAACACAACCTCTTCTCTCTTTCCAGAATCCATCCTATAATATCTGTTAAATAATCTTTTAGTTCCTTGAATGTTTAAAATAACAAGAATGCAACCCTAAATGTAAAAGTTTTATGGAACTCAATTTTACCAAAATATCCTTTCATTTCATTGATTTTTCAAAAAGGGTATTACAAAAAGATTTCAGTACATCTTACAAAAGCCCTAATATTACAACTCAATATGCTCTCAAAGAAAATCCTCTCTCTTCTTGATTCTTCTGAGCTCTTCTTCCACCTGTGCTTTCTCAAGGATGAGTTTGTCTACCATAGCCTTCCAAGGAGTTGATTGATGGTTGGAATAAAACGCATCTTCCTGTGCCTTCCTCTTCTTGCTTGCAACTGCTTCCTCTTCTTTTGACTGAAGTTGTTTGCGGAGTTCCTCGTTTTCTTCCATAGCCACCTGATATTTGTACTTCCATGATACCTCAGTCTGCTGTGACTTCCTCAGAGCGATCTTCAGCTTCTCTTCCTCAGACATGAAAATCAATGGTTGTTCTTCTATTAATACCATAGGCTTTTGTGGAGGATAAGGCATTTTCAACTGAATGGCCCTCTTTCGCACCCATTGGAGATAAGGTTCAAAAGAGATGCAGTTAGGTCTCCCCAAGTCCTCTTTTCCTTTTCGGTGTATATGCCCCCATGCCTTGAGAATTTCATCTTTTAATTCTGAAACTCCTGTGAAGAAAATACCCTCTACGTGAGCGCTGCAGGGTTTGTCTTTCAGCGGATAACCAAATTGTCAACGAGCAAGCACAGGGTTATAGCTGATTCCCCCATTTGTACCAAGGAGAGGTACATTCCCGAAGCTTCCACAACTATCAATGATTTTGATCCCATCATAACTACGGCTGTACCAGTCAATATCGGAGTGAGTAAGAGCCATAATCTTTTCAGACCACCATCCTTTGCTCCAAAAAGCATGGGCTTTGGGTAGATGAGAAATGAACCATTTATACAACAACGGAACACAACAGACGATCATTCCTCCTTTGTGAAGATTTCTTTGATGAACAGAGTGGTAAGCATCAGCTAGTAGAGTAGGTACTGGATTCTTCTTCAAGAATATTTTGATGGCATTGAGATCCACAAAGTTGTCAAAGCTCGGAAAAAGAAAGATCCCATAAATAAGTAAGGCTAGAATAGCCTCAAAAGCATCCATACTCAGGTGATCGGCATAATACTGAGCCTTCCCAATCAAGAATTTTGCAGTCAGCCCAAAGATTCCTCCTTTAGTAACCATGTTCTTCTGAATGTCTACCAACCCGATACGTGTGGCTTTAGCAATTTCTTCCTTTTTAGGGTCCTTCTCCATGATGGGAAAAGGAGATGCATCAAGGATAGGTAACCCAATCAGACAGGAATACTCTTCAAGTGTCGGCACTAACTGATAATCCGGAAATGTGAAGCAGTG
Organism: Lathyrus sativus; assembly: GCA_963859935.3. Classification (NCBI taxonomy): domain Eukaryota; kingdom Viridiplantae; phylum Streptophyta; class Magnoliopsida; order Fabales; family Fabaceae; genus Lathyrus; species Lathyrus sativus. Next base: position 559,328,658 of record OZ012740.1, on the reverse strand, counting down.
ATAAAGTGGATCATAGAACTGGAGTAATGTGGAAAGGAGTCCCGAATCCATTTTCTTCCTTGTTTTCAGTAGAGACAACAAATTCCCGTACCTGCTCTTGAATCCTTCTATATCTGTGATCAGAGTGCTCAACCTTTCAATCTCATCTATATTAGGGCTTTTGTAAGTGTACTTTATAGTTTTCTTTTTTCCGTTGTCCATGATTTTCCTGATATTTTATAAATAAACGACTCTGAGTTCCATAAGACTTTTATGACATGATGTTTATGGATGCATGAATGCACAAACACAGGTAATCACATATTCACAAATTTACACGAGTAAACAGACAAGGTTTCGGGTTTGGAAAATATGAGCAAGGAGTCAAGGTCTACCCTCCCCAAAGGTATGTACTAAGGTTTCCATAACTGCAGAACAAGGTTCTAAAAGAGTTCCTGGAGTCCTCGACCCATCTTTCGGATATTATCAATTTCCCAAATACTTGGTGGTCGATAATATTCTCAAGAGAGTCTCGTCCAAGTGTAGTATCGCATATCAACTACTTTGGAATTACTTCCTTATAGTCACCGCACTACATCCTAATAAAGCCATAGTGGGGGAAAAGGTATCTAAAGGTCCTCAGTGTCATGGGCACCTATGTAGAAAGTAGCATTGTTTTCACGAATACTCGATCAACAATACTAGCTCTCTAAAGGGCCTCCACCGAGCGGTGATTTTCTCAAGACGGCTTGGTCGGGAATCTACTCCCTATAAGCCTTCTTGAATATATCACCTTCCTATCATAAGTACGCTTGAGCACGGGTGTAGTGCCGTCTCACCATTTCAAGTTTCCCAAACCATCAGAGCACAAATATATACAAGTATTCACAGATAGCAATTAGTTAAACAAAATAGGTTGAACCCTCAAAATAAAAGCAAAAGCAAAGTATCCCCAGTGAAGTCGCCATTTCTGTTGCGGTGAAAATTTGATATCAAGCTATTAATTAACTTGAACCTTATTTCTTTTACAACCGGTCTTTAATTTATCCAAAGGATAGGTCTAAAGAAAGAAAGAACCTTTTGCGCGATGTGACAACAACGCTTTTAAGAGATTCGGGGATTCGGGGGTTGGTTATATCTAGGGAAGGTATTAGCACCCTAAATATCTGTAGTACTCTACAGGAACCTTTTGTTTAATTAATTGCTAAAGTTTGTGAATTGTGCACTATGGTTTGAGTTGGGAATAAAAGTAAAATAAAGGCCTAAGTGGTTTTCTAAGTTTGCTCGCAAAGGTATCGCACCTTCTGCCTACGTATCCTGACTAGGATAGAATCAGAGCAATCGTAGTTCACCTCACAAGGGAAAAGAACACTTGATGATGATCAAGGTTCAAAGGGGAACAAACATGACGATGTTTGTGTGGAGTTTGACAAAACTCCCTAAACTAAATTGTAAAAGGGGGAAGTAAGAAATCATGACGATGATTCTTACACAGAGTTGACGAACTCTTTCCTAGGGTTCTAGTTGAAGAACACTCCTAGTATGGGTGGGTTTCTTAGACTTCAAGCAAAGTCTAAAGGCTTCTAGTCTAGGGTTAAGGTGACTTAACAAAGTCAAGGGATAGCAGAGATTTTGGTCCAAGACATTGACAGTCAAGTGGACAGACCTTCCTTTGGAGGAACAGTATTGTCGGCAACTGGACGAAAGCTAACGAGCTCCGTCGCTTAGGGATAAAATAAAATACAAACATCATTCAAACATTCATGGTGACAACTAAATACAAAGATTAAAGATGGAAAGCAATGATGACAATCAGAGCAATTGTTTTGGTACGAGAACCGTGACGACAGTTCGCACCTGGAATACCGTTAACAGACAGATGAGATAAATATAAAAATAATTCAAGGTAAAAATTCTAACATGTTGACAAACATATATAGATATGATAACAATCAATTTTCCTGAGAAAACACAAGAGGAAACCTTCTAAATTTCATCTGCAACCAAATAGGGTTAGTACCGTTGACGCGCGGATTGCGCACCATAAAACGTGGTGAAAAAATAATCAAACATGGAAAATAAAATTATGACATGAAAGTAAACATTAAAATAAACACAATGAAAAAAGAACGGGTGAAAAACGATAAAAAATGAGAGAGTTACGAATTTTTGAAGTTTATGTACAAAAATAGGAAAAATAATAAAAGGGTTCGACCTCCACCCGGATCGAACCCTGGTCATGATGGTGAAAGGTATAATTGCGCGCATGTTCTTACCGCTGGGGCGGCTGTTACATCCATTAATCAAATGGAAACAATATGTATACAAGGCTCGTTTTGAATCATGGCTGGGCAAAATACATAATCAACACCAAATACGTTTTATACCGTATCTCACTAACCGCTCATCGGATCGAGGCAAATTTTATATGGATCTTGGGTAGAAAAATGAGAGGAAGAGGATGGTGATGTTAGTTTTTCCAAATTGTTCACCTAGTGAAAAAAACGCTGACTGGTGTGTGTGTGTGTGTTTTGAATGCATGGAAACATAATCGAAACCAAATACGTTTTATACCGTATCTCACTAACCGCTCATCGGATCGAGACAAATTTTATATGTAAATTGGGTAGAAAAATGAGAGGAAGAGGATGGTGGTGTTAGTTTTCTGAGATTCATTTTCCTGTGAAAAAAACGATAGCTGGTGTGTTTATGTGCTTTTGATTTGCAAAATGACATGGACACCTTGATACAAACATGTTCAAAGCCAAGTAAATCCACATACACATCCAAAATATGATATATAAAAAGACTGGAACAGGTTTATGGCCAGGAGTTTCAGATAGATGAAAGTCATGTTCAGTTTGCAAAAACACATAAGAACACACATGCATAACAAAGTGATTTTGGAGTTTGGGGTGTTCAGGAGCTGTACCAACCATCAAGACATCTTAAACATGTGATATCTAGTGTGTGTAGGTGAAAACATCAGATCTGGAACAAACATATGAAAGTGTAGCATTCAAATTGCAATTTGTGTGTATTATGTGTGTGTGAAGCATGATGTGAAACAAATCATTGTGCAGGTTGTTTTCAATGTTTTGGTTCATTCAAACACAACACATATGGTCATATGAAGCTGTAGAAACAATGAGATAGCAAGAATACACAAGCATTTCCAAATTGACATGTGAGAATGAGACATTTTGCAAAATGATGAACAATCATGCATGATGATGCACAGATGAAGTTCCAAAGCAAATTTAAACAATTTAATCATTTGTACAGCACATGTGGATGATAATGAGATGATCTAAACATTGAAATTCCAAGGAGACCACCTGTCATGAAAAATGGCATAGCATATGCAAGTCATCCAAACATTGATGCACATGAAGATGTGAACTTTGATACATTGATTTTTTGTGTAAAATGAGCATACTAACACATTCCAAATTGTCATTATAAAGTGTGTGTGAAGTGTGTTTTGGTGGAAAACAAGTTTTATGCAAAAACCTAATTGTGAGTGGCCTGTGTGGTTTCAAGTGTTTGTGTTCATATGTGATTCTTTGGTGCTATGTTCAAAACAAAGAAGAGAGTACATAAACATGTCATAAATGCCATTTAGAGATGGGCTGGGATGATGAAAACATGATTTCAATGTGCTATGCAAAGTACCCTGTCCTACTGCTATGGTCTAATTCTGGCAGCATTACCACCATGAAGTCAACAGCCTTGTTACTCAAAATTAATCACATGACAGTTTTTGGCACTAAACCCTTTATGATAGCCACCTTATACTTTTGATCTCAATCATTTAAATTCATATAGCATATTGGTAAAACAAAGGCAAGATGCTTACCAAACATTAACAAACATCATTGAAATCATCATACATTTCATAACTCAAAATTCACAAAAATCACTCAAAATGCCCAAGTCATGGAAGTATAAAGCAAGAGATGCTAGAGATGCTACATACCTGTTGAAGTTCCTTGTGAGCAAGCCAAGAGTGTTGAGAAAACCAGAGGTAGTGAAATCCAAGCTTTGGTATTGTGCTCTTACTTGAACTTTAAGAAACAATCCAAATGAGATGCAAAAATGAGATTTGTGAGTTCTTGATGGCAAATGAAGGTTTGGACAGCTGATATATGGTATATTTGAGGTGTTCAAACAATCAAAACCTCAAGCAAGTGTTTGGATCAAGATTTGGTGTATTTTATGGACTTTGGTCAAAGGAAGTTCCATGGAAAGTTGACTTTTGGAATCTTTGAATTTTTGGGTGGTTTAAGTGTTTGTACACCTCCTATATATGATTTCTAGGATGTGTGGATGAAGATTTGAGTGCTGGAACATGTGTAGCTCAATGTGGTAGCAAGATTGCAAAATGCTGAATTTTGGCAATTTTGGCTACTTTGGTGATTTTGCAAAATGTAAGTGAGAGAGAGGTGTGATGAGAGGGCTCCTTTTAGCAGGTTTTCAGAATGATGTTGATGTCCCAAATGAGGGGTTTGAGGTCCCTATTTATAGAAATATGAAGTGAGGAGCTTGCTATGTAACCTTGCTTCACCATGAAGAAAACTAAGATATTTCCATCCAATTGTCCACTTGCCTTGCTTTTTCTGGTTCTTGGCTGTCTCCCTAACCCAATGGGCAAGTTTTAATGATGTTTTTACTGAGAAAACACAGCCTAGAGGCTTGGTAGAGTGGCTGGAGCAGAATTTCTTTACACCTCATGCTTGAAAAAGTCAAAGTTTTCAACTTAGGCAATGAAACTTCAAACTTTAATTCCATGATGTTTCCATGATAACTCTCTGTTCTAACATGCTAAGTATGTTCAATATATCAGATAGTATGAGTTTGATAAGTTAGAATTGGCCCACTTGAGTGATAGAGGTGCTTTTGCAATATTGGTCAATGTGGGACTAGCATGACAAAATATCAACTTTGAACACATGTATCTCTCAGCTCACAACTCACCTTGAGATGTTCTTGTACAATTTAGAAAGCCCTCACATAGTACTAAAACTTTCATGTTGGCCAGAAATCTTGATTCTATTTGAAACTAGGTGAAAAACCCCCTTGAAGTTGGCTGATTTTAGCTTCTAAAGTGAAAATGACTTAGAAATTTTCTAAGTTATTTTCCCTTCTAGGAATGTTTTTGCTTATATCTCAAAAAGTATGCATTTTATGGTTGTGGACTAGTATGGGACTTTTGTAGGACTTGTCAAGAGCTTTCAAATGAGACTAGAACCAACTCAATTGGATGTGCGGTTAAGGAGATACGGTTTAGCCCTTTTCAAAACCCTAATTTCCCGATTTCTCGATTACTCTCTCATCTTTGATCCAATGATCATGAAAATTGATATGCAAGTCCATTATGACATAAGGAACAACTTTGATTCACAACTTGGATTCCAATTCTCAAAATTCGAGGAGTTGACTTTTCGGTCAACCGTACGATCGATCGGTGCCGATCGAGTCGCCTGTTGATATTCTGGACATCCTGGGACTTTGACACTTCTTGAATAGTCTTTAATAGCCTATATTAACTTCATGGACCTCACTCCCACCATTAAAACCTTTCCCAACATCAAAGTCAAACCACAGTTGACTTTCCACTAGTTAAAAACCCTAATCGGGGCCTCCTGACTGCACTGTTCTTGATTCTGAAACGATTTCTTCAAATTGACTTCCCATTTGACTTTGATATTGTCTTTGATTTCATTCCATGATTGAATTGGCCCAAATCATTGGTTGATCATTCCTTGATTGTTTTGAATTTGTCGGTGCGAGAACCCTGATTCATCTGTAACTTGACAATAATAAACTTGCACTGATTTAGGGTTAGATAATGCATGATCATGCTTCTAAAAATGATAATGAGGATCTAAGGGGTCAAAATTTGGGGTACAACACCTTATCTATACTATATTATAGCCCTATTCATTAGCTTTCCAACGCTTCAAATGAGAGCCAAAACAGACTTACGGATCAAAAGTTACGTCCAAAACAATTTCGACCGAAAATATGAACAGTCGTGATGGACAACATGCAATTTTCTATGTTTTTCACCGTTTGAGGCCTTCTGGACCTCCGATTTCGATTCTGTAAAAACCCAAACTCTTAGAAAATTACAACCCATTCATCATTGTAATTATCTCAAGTAAATTTACAATTTTAACATAATTAAACCATCTAATCATTATTTTAAGATTATGCATAAAATCTTTAAAATTAAAGGATATAGGTTCAATCCCGTATCATATTTAGAACTAACAATTCTTATCTAACTCCAAAGAGAGGGTGGAAAGATGTAATTTTTCAATTCATATGGCTAAAAAATATGGCTAAGTCATCGAAAGAAGGGCTAAGCTCAAACTGGTTAGCAAAAGACTTTACCTATTACTACATGGTGGTTAAAAAGGCTCAGACTTCATAGCAAACAATTGCCTCTATGTGTATAAATCAAACTAGAAAAACTAAATCAGAAATAGTTCAAACCTAATAAAGCAATAATGCATGGATACACTCAGTGAAAAGAATAGTAAACAATGGACGTTATTTGGCTCAAACCTTACTAGTTGATGTATTTGAAGGTTGAGTGCAAGTCTGTCGATTCCTTTTTCATCCTTTACTTTCAATTTGTAAGTCACTTTCCTGATGATAAAGTTTCATCCAATGGAGTTTTTGGTTCATTTGTTCAATGCTAAAGTTGCAATTTTTTTGGTAAATCTAAAAGAAATAGAAGTAGCAAACTCATTCATTAAAGACAAACATAATTAAAATAATACAATGTGGAAGAGTAATTATAAGTGCTATTACTCTTTGTTGGGCATACATTAGAAAAAAGAACTTCTAGAAATTAAAAACTTGCTACATGTCTTCTTCATATGTTATCATTATGGAAAAGATCATGCATGTCATTCATATTGTTATTGAAATCATTATTTTGTCGGCTCCATCCTGCTCTCAAGTGCTCCATTTTTCTGTCCGGATCTTGATTTTGATTTATGCAATAATTCTTCATCTCGGGGTCTTCTTGTTGGTTATAGAAGTCTCTGAACACTTATGCGAATCTTGGGGGTTCAACATACAAAGTGGGTGAAACTTATGTTATCCACCTTGTGAAACATATGTTATCCATGAAATTGCACAAATGAATAATGAAAACTCACTTACTTGATCTCACAGACACAATAGCATGCTAAAAAAATTAGCAAACAACAACAATTTTTTTTTAAAGTCAATCGTTTACAGTGTGATGCACAAGAACACCGATTTTCTGGAGATTCACATTTCAATCTATTTTGAAAAAATAATTAAAGGACATGAAACATACTAAGTACACTAACAAGTTTATGTCAAGAAATCAAGTAAAAAGTAAGAATCGAAGCTTACCCACTGCTCAAAAGTATGCAAGAGCATATGAAAAACCAAGATGTAGACTTTGAGGCATTTGCGTCATTTGTCTCAGAAAACTAGTTACCCTGAAGTAGGAGATGGATGTGAATACCTCTTATACCATCGCAGGGGTCAATCACATGATTGCTGCCCAAAATTAAGATCATCATCACTACACACAAATTTATCAAGAGATGTGCAATTTCTTTGACTGTCAATTTGGAAATGATGGGTCAAGGCTAGTTTCGTGGAGCTAAATTTGGAGGTCGTGGAAGAGAATGATGAGGAGTGTGTTTGTGTGTGTCCTCATAGTGTGTCTTAAGATATTTTTTTGCATTTAAGTTTGTCTTTGGTTGGTTATTTTCTGTCTTTGCATTTGATTTGATGTGTGTTGCTTTGAATTGTGTAATGTTTCAATGCTTATATTTTAATTAATCAAAATTAATATGAGTATTATCTTTTTTTTTATTAAGCATGTGTTATTTACCTTGTGTGAGCGCACAACTTTTCATTACAAATTGCCTCTATATAGTATTTGTAATATGTGAGTTGTGCATTTATGTAATGCTTCTAACAAATTGTTTATTTTCTTTCTTTTTGATGTTGTCAAAGGGGGAGAAGATGAGATAACGAAGAGGATTATGCATGATATATGCATACATTTAGGGGGAGTTATCAAATAGTTATCAAGAACAATGCATAAAGTCATGGGGAGTTGTTCTGTGTATTAAGAGAAGTGCAACATGCTACATCTATGTCATATATGTTTGCCATCATAAAAAGGGGGAGTATGTGAGTGTTGAGTATTGCTAACTACAAATTCTACTGGGTTTTGAATGATGTCAAACAAGGAATAAGGTAGTTTATCGTAGTGCTCTTGTACATTGGACGGTGTCAACCCACATTTAGGTGCTCATTTGTCCCCTTAGATTTGGGATGCATAAAAAGAGTCTTTAAAAGAGTTTGGTAGGTCTTAGGCATATCATACACATTAAAAATCAAGTTTGTGTGTCAAAACAACAACATAGGCCGACCTATACATGATCAGGACGACCTATGGAAGCCTTAACTTCCGTATAGGCCGACACATCCATGTTTTAGGCTGGCTCCTACGTTCCAAGAACGAAGCCTGTAGATTCTGCCCACATGCTGCATTTCAGGTTTCCTCACAGGCCGACATGAACACCTTCATAGGTCGACCTATGCATGTTAAAACTTGAAAAATTCCTTTTCCATCTTATATTTCTTGCATCCTTTTGCCCATTTTCTTCATATAACTATATATACTCATATATGCATCTTCTTCTAGGTAAGTTTTCCTAGTGAATAAAACCTAAATGAAACCAGATTACAAAGTTGCCCATCATCTTCATCCCTTCTTCTATGCATATACAAAATTGGACTACACATAATTATTTTTCGATTGGGTGACCATCTAGATTAGGATTGATAATGTTCAATTAGGTTTGGTGTAACTGAGAATATTGGGTTAGGGGCTTTGTATGTTTCAAATAAGAAAACCAAAGTGGAGTTTTCCTTCAAGATCAGGTTGATTTAAAGGTTTTGGACGATATCACGTCAACATAAATCCGACTGAGTGAAAGCCTTGGGACAAGGTGTTTTCCTTGCAAGGGAATAACACGAGACGATGAATTATGTTTGGTAATCTCGGGTTTCAACAAGTTGCGTGCTCGGGATAATCAGAGGATTGTAGCTGCATTGTTGGCCACTTAATGAAGGTTTGATCAAGGGTTGAAGGTGGAACCATCAATACAAAATAATAGAGTTTTTGGGGTTTGCATTCTTCATCTCTTGTATAAACATTTTTGCAAAGAAAATGTTAATAGCACTATCTCAATTTGATTTTGAATTGAGGGCAGATATACCTATAGCGAGGCCCATTGAGGAACTTCCTAAATAAATCTTGGTCTCTCTCTCTTCATCTCTTTATTTCTTTTATTGTTGATTATGCAATTTATCAAGTTCGTCGTTGTTTGATCAATTTGATTGGAAATTATTTCTACTATCTTTTAAAGGTGTTGTTGTTAATATAATAACAATCACTTTGATTGTGATAGGTTTTAACGTCAACAAAACAAACTACAATTCCAATTGTTATCGATCATACATCAAGTGTCCGATAAATTGTTTGTGTGTATTTTGTTTGCATTTTGGTTCATTGGATATACGAATTACTATTAGCATCCCATTTAATTGATTCGTAGCTTGATCATTGTTGAACATTTATGTTCATTATTAATTTGTTTGGTTTCCGATACGTATATTGCTTTTTGATAGTAGGTTCGGTTAGACGATTTGATCGGGTCGTTTTTCCGTTGCACCTTTTTTTGAAAACAGATTTTTGTCAAAAGTTTTTGGTTGTAAATTTTTTGATATATTCACCCCCTCTAGATCGAAGCCTATCTTCTAACATACTATTTTGATTGCATTTACCCTCACCATGAGTGAGTAGTCCATTAAAGACTAAAGGTAATGGGGATTGTCTCATTACTATTTGTATGATCTATCAACGATAGGGAAACACGTCGACGAAAGCAGGCGTTCTCCATATTTATCTATTTTTTATATATTGTGTCTGAACTTTCGTAATAGAAGTGATCTTGGTCATATAGATGTGTCAGAGGAAGAACCACGATCCTAAGTCATATTTGTGTCAATTGTGATTTAAGTGATTCTCAATTAAGTTGCTTTTCTTATAAGTGTTTTTTTATTTAAGCAATTTTTACAAAACCCTAATATTTGATCTCTCAAGATATACATCAATAGAATAGAATTCGGTATTCAATCCATTGGTTCTTATGGTTCGATAATTTTTTACTACTTTGCACAACCGTGAACTTGCGACATGTCATTGCGCTAAGAAAAAATCCATTTTTTATGGAAGGTCCAAGCATTTTGATATTTGGGTTCACAAGATCCAAGAACTAGTTGCTGAAAAAGAGGTGGTAATCGAGCAATATTTCACTAAAGGACATGTTGTATATACTTTTACAAAACCTCAAGAGATTGAATTATTTTACGAGTTGAAGAAAATGTTTGGAATGATGCGAGTTTGATGTAAGGGAGGCAATGTAAGACTTAAATCAAGTATAAAAAAATACAATTTTTAAAAGAATTAAGTTTTTTTGAGTTTGGTTGGAAAAAGTGACTAGAAGACATTAGTTGGATATTTAGGCTTTTCCTTAATCACTACTCCCCCAGTCTCATAAAAAGTTTCTCAGTTGCATTTTTTCTATATCTTAAAATAATTGTCTCTTTGGAATCCCAATATAATATTTATTATTTTTTTCCCATTATTATACCCCTATTTATTAACTTTCACGCTTTTCAACTACTCTACTAACTAATAAATAAGGGTATTTTAGTAAAAGATACTAATTTTATCATTAAAATTAATACATCTAATCATTTTCTTAAGAATTACACAGAGTTTAAATAAGACACTTATTATGAGATGGAGGTAGTAAGTAATATCATGACATGTTCTCACTCTTAATTGTTAAGAAAGTATGTCTTTGAACCAAAATGTATGAACCGCCTCCGGCGTGTGATATCTTTACTTAATACCCAAGATTTCTTACTTAAATTTTAAGTGTATAAAGCCTATAAAAGTGATGTCTTATGAATATGTAACATCATAAAAAATATGAATGAAAGGGTGTTAAAAAAATTATTTATTTTGTTTTATGAATTTTAGTTAAGCTTTAAGTCTCATTTTAGAACAAAAATGTCGAATAAAACAACATTCCACCAAAACAAATAAAATCAAGGAAATGTCAAATAAATTATTTAAACTAAAAAAAAAATTATGCAAATCAATATTTTCAAAAAAGAAAATTGACCAAAAATCACTCAAATCAAAGAATGAAAAAGAAGAAAAAATATAGAGAAGGTCAAACTTCTCCCTAAAAAAACAAAATAAGTACATTCAAATATATAAACTAAATAGACCTAACAAATTATAAAGCCTAATTTACTATTTATTCGCCTTCCTATGTTAATTAAGAAGACTTGAGTGAAATGATAAAATTTCCCGTTCTATTTAATGAAAGATATTATGAATTCAAGTCCTACTCGATACACAAAACTATTAAATTAGAATTAGAACAACATAGTTGTATTCGTAAGTTATTGTCACTTTACAACAAAATCAATTTAACAATAAATTAACCAACCATATTTAAAATTAGTTTTAGTGACTTTATAGAGGCAAAGTCAGAGTGACTTTGTCAATATCTTTCTCGTACACTCTTCCTCTCTCATCTTTTTAATATTAATTTATCACTTTTTTCTTTTCTTTTTTTTTTTGTTTGAAATATCAAAATGAATTAAAACCAACAACTTAGCACAAGGAATGCAAAAAAAAAAAAAACAAGAGTACAATATAAAGGATACAAACAAAACAAATAAAACAAAATTCATTTCAATGCTAAGCCTTACAAACCTGAATCCTAAACAGAAAAAAAAAACACCAAAAAAATCCAAACAACCTAGACTAAATTGAAAAAGGTATAAACACAAAAAATAATGCTTACAAACACTTACTACAAATAAATATTATAACAAGAGCTAGCCAAAAAATAAAAAAATTGCCTTTGCCGAAAGGAATCGCAGAACAACACCGCACCACCAATAAAATAGAACCACACTGGCTAACCAACTAGAAGAAAATATGCCTGCACTACTATAAACAGAAAACACAGCTACCAGAACCATTAAATCTTGCATAACCAACTACAAAGAGACAGCAAAAGATCATTGAAAAACACACAGAAATAATAGAGCCCTTGATTCAAAACAACTTATCACTGCCAAACACCAGAAGAAACAATGCAAAACTCCCAAAAACAACAAAGAATGATACCAAAAAGACCCCCTTAAGATATATTTAAGCATTAAGTGTTGAGATTGGTTGAAAATATATACGTTGAAGAAGTCCCACATTGCTCAGTTTTGTGAATGAATAGAGTCTAAGGCTATATATACGATACAAGTTCTTTGAAATCGCTTAGTTTTGTAAAGGAAGAGGGAGTCCAAAGCTATATATAGGATTCAAAGTAATTTAAGCTTGTATTTGACTTTTTTTATTCTCTTATACTCTTGTATTAGAGTGTTATGAGATATAGTTAAATATTTGTTTTTGAGGGTGTGAGTGTACCGTGGGTCTGAGTAGTTGAAAGTATATTATGTGTTATAACAATTTTCACTGTGTTATTCTCTGGTTAACTATTGACAACAACCGTGGTTTTTTTCCCTCCGATTTTGTAGTTTCCACGTTATGTTCTTATGTTGTGATTGTGTTCCTCTTTTTTCTCTATGTTTTGCATTTTTTATTGACACTAAGATATATTTAAGCATTGAGAAAAATTAGAAATCTAATAATAAAGAGAAATGAAAATTCGATGATTTGTGCCAAAGCCATTTCCACGCCACAATTTTAATATCTTCTGAAACCTTGATTAAATCCACATCCATGTTTTGGAACACTTTACAATTTCTTGATTTCGATATAGACCACACACCAGCCATCCAAATGCAAGACATAAGTTTTACTGACCTCTTTGAACTTCCAAATAAATCCATGAAGCTTTGAAATTTTTAACCGCCCTCATTTAACACATTTGCTATAGTTCCAAGCTAATCAAAGATAACGTACCAACCTTGTGAGAAAAAGAACAACAGAAAAAGAGACGAGATAAAGATTCAAGCTCTACACAACATAAAGGACACAAGGCTCCACCTACATCCAAAACACCCCTTTTGACTAAATTATCTCTAATAACTAGTTTATTGTCACATAATATCCAAACAAACACCGACACATTCTTATGAATAATTTTACTCCACACTCTTTTACTAAATTGAAATCATCACCCCATAAAGCCATCCAAAATGACATTATAAGCCTCATTCGTCGAGTATTGATTTGAAGCCCCATCTAGCCACCTCCACTCATCCCTAACCACTACTTAATTTTATTGAGAAACTAATTTAGGCTCACATTCTAAACACCTCTTTTCCACCAAGTTAATATCTCTCCACCACAAATAGGTTAATTTAAGATCCACCCTTAGGATTCCAAAAGATTATCATATTTGCGGGTTAAAATTTAACTCTAAAGACTTTTCTTATTAATTATGAGATGCCACAACCACTTCCTCAATAAAAACAAATTAAAAATTCTCAAATTCTTATTTCCAAATCCCCGACCTCTAGACCTTTATATATCTTATCCCAGCTAACCCGACTAATTTTATTGTATCTACATCACTCCCAAAAAAATTTATGTAAACAAAGATTCAAGACAAAGGATGATATCTGATGGAGCTTTCAAGAAATTTCGTAAAGTTATCCAAAATTCCGAGTGACAAAGTTAGGGATGACAATTGATAAAGTTATGCAATTTGAAAAAACTCTATATTCTTGTATACACCAACATTTGTATCCGTACTCATTTATTTGTTTTTCTGATAAAATATTATTAATTAATCATAATTTATTATATCATTTTAAATTTTTAACAAACATTTAAAAATTTCAAGATCTTATTATTTAATTAAGAATTAAACAAATATTTATGTTAAAATGTATGCAAATTTAATAATGATTTATAAATAATTTTTACAAATTTTCATTAAAAATAGTTGCAATTGCCATCTATAGAGAAAGTCACCAAATCCATTCCGGAGGTTCGAAATAGTAATACTACCACTACTCAACAAATGCACCTAAATTTTAAACCGTGGATAAATTAATGACGACCAACAACAAAACACGTGTCCGTCACTAGGTGCGTGTCCACCATCATAAACAACATCAACCCGCATTACTCTCTTCAATCATTTTCTTCTGCTTGTTCATGGCGGAACACGGAAGAGTAAATCCAATTATTTAACTTTTCACTCAAAAATCACAACATTGAATAATATCCCTTTCCCTAACAAATTTCTCGCTGTTGGATCCAACAATGGGTTTCGATTCGAATCTGGGAGGCTCACCATCTTCCTCTTCACCTAGTGGCAAACGCACCAGAGACCCCGAAGAAGAAGTTTATGTCGACAATCTTCGCTCTCACAAACGTTACCTAAGCGAGGTTAAACATCCTTGTCTCATTCATCTTTTGTCCTATTATTGTTTTTCATATTTTATTTTAAATATTTTTTATTTAACCTTCACATAACCTCCAAATTATTATGTTTTTTTTTTTTTTTTTTTTTTTTTTTTTTTTTTTTTTTTTTTTTTTCATGTTTTGGGTTCTAATCTATTGTCTTGTGATCTTTAGCAGTTATTATTATTATTAATATTATACTGTGGCTAAATTGCAAAATTGCAATATTAATTTTATGAATATTTGGCCTTTGTTTTTGCATAGTATATGGTTCAAAATTGAGACTTTGCTTGAGGGTATTTTGTAAATTGCTTCTAGTTGTTTGTGTAACTGAGTTGAAGTATCTACTTGCTTGCTTTGATCATTTAGATTTTTGATTAAATTGCTACTAGAGTTGCTTATTTGTTTGTTTGGTGATCCAGATAATGGCGTCGAGTCTTAATGGATTGACAGTTGGAGACTCACTTCCTGATAATCTCATGGAATCTCCGGCAAGGTCTGAAACTGCATTCTCTCTCAGGTAAAGTCATGGAAGAATATCAACAATTATTTCTATGAATGGGGCTTCTTGTGTAGCTTATCGGTACTGATTATTTGATAATGAATAGGAGCAAAAATGTGCCTTATGAGTTAGCTTTTTATTGATTGTAGAGTGAGTTATTGCCAGTTGCGTCGTTACATTTTATATAATCTTGTTTGATTTTCTTTGC
The DNA here is from genome assembly GCA_963859935.3 of Lathyrus sativus. Lineage (NCBI taxonomy): Eukaryota > Viridiplantae > Streptophyta > Magnoliopsida > Fabales > Fabaceae > Lathyrus > Lathyrus sativus. Next base: position 559,313,439 of record OZ012740.1, on the reverse strand, counting down.
TTTATCCGTTTCCTTCCTGTTGAGATTTGGTTGAAAATATTCAAATCTTCACTTTATGCGTGCAAAAAAATTGTTTAATGGTGCATAAGTTCTTTGATTAGCTCTGTGTTTGATGTGTAAACTATTATCACCACAGTGATACGCGGCATTATGCGTTTTTTGTCTTCTTTTCTTCTTCACTTTGATCTATGTATTTATTTGGTTAAAATAACCTGAGTTTTTTCTTAATAGGTGAAATTGGTTTCATAGATAAAATGATATCATAATATACAGTATCGGGAAAGTAATATAATTACTATCATTTAACTCTAAATCTTTCTTATAGCTTTATACTTTATAGGCGTAAGTGTTGAGAATGATGATCCCTTTGTTATTCCAAAATGAAAATGACCACTGAAGTTTCTCACTGTGGTTTCGTTGGCAACAAACTCCAAAATATATAGGCACAAAATAGAGCCTTTATTTGTGCATCATACACCATATTTTTTAAAATATTAAGTTGGCATCAGTGTGTCGTTCTCGCAAATGAATCTATGGCATAGCCTTACTTATATGCTCTAAAGCTCAACTAACTGAACCTTTGACTTTTTGAGTTCTGGCTGTCATAGCAGAGTAGTAATATAGCATTCAATTTTCCTAATGCTACTAATCCTATCTAAGATAGTTTCTTTTGTTTTATTATTTTTAGGGATGATATTTCTTTGCAATATTCGCCAATGTCAGAAGACTCGGACGACTCAAGGTTTTGCGAGACTCCAGTCCATAGTTGCTTAACCCATCTGGATAGCCGTCCGAGTAGTCCAGTTTCTCCATGTAGATACCAAAGGCAACAAAACTCATTTTCTTCAGCGCCTTCCACAAGTTTAAGTGCTTCTTCTCATGGCTTTCCAGTCTCAGCAGTTACTTGCTCCCAGCCTCGTCAAAGAAGCTCAGACTCCGATGGCCGCTTCCCATCATCTCCTAGCGATATATGCCACTCAGCTGACTTAAGAAGAGCTGCACTTCTAAGATCTGTGCAGATGAGAACACACCCACCTGGCTCTGCATCTTTGGACCTGCCATTTGGTTCTGGTCAAGAGCCTGCCCCTAATATTGATTCTGACGAAAGGCCATGCTCATACATGAAATCTCTGGTTGACGAGAGAGATTATCAAATTGAAGAGTGTTCATCAATAGGTGTTCCGGAAACCGAGTTTAACCATGACAATAAGCCTTGCAGAGTCTTAAATATGAATCCAAAAGCAGCAGATTCCGGAGGTTAGTTACTAACTGATTGGGGAAGATTGTTAGTCGCCAATGTGAACCGGTTGCATATGATAGTTCTGACCAAAAAGAAATATATAGTGTTTAATCTTATTGGAATGTGCCCTCCCTCTACACCATTCTTTACCTTCTGGAAATATTCACAATGTTATAAAATTCAACTCAACCATGAATTTGGTAAGAGGTGCTAGATCACTAGGTCATTGGTCGACATGATTGAATCAGACGATTCAATTATATCAATTGATAGAAAATTTGTCTTTGTATTGAATTAGATTATCCTGTCTCTATAAAGTTCATAACTTATATTATGTGGAGAAAAACAAATCACCGTACAAATAAAGATGAAGACCGAAAAAGCATAAATCAAAAGTAGGGCTGCCAATGAAACGAACAAATTTGAAAATAGTTTGGAACTCGGTTTGACAATTAAATCATTGAATTATGTTCATGAATCAAATGAGCTGAATATAAACGAAAATTTAAGTTCGTTAACTAAATGAGTTGAATTTAAACTATACATAGTTCGACTTGGTAGCCTCATGAATCAACTCGATTATATATGAAAATGATTATATTGTCTTTAAGAGTAAGTTTAAAGATTTACTCTAAATCTTAATTTTATCTACGTTGTTTTTTTTAAACTAGTTATGAAAATAAAATTGACAATTGTATTTCGAGTTATCTTTGTCGGAGACATTATGTTATTTGTTAAAATAACATGTGTAATAAAGATTACAAGTGGTGTAATTATTTCGCGAAGAAAATTATCAATTTTTAGTAATTTTTTTTGTTAATTTTTTAAATATTTAGACGAAGTTATAGATTTTTGAGATAAATTTAAACTCCAATTTAATAGTTTTTGAATTAGGTTTTCAAATGTATCTTTTGAAAGTTGCTTAATTTTTAAATAAATAAATTTTTTATATATAGTTAAATTTCAATCTAATAACTTTTATTTTATTTCAATATTTTCTTTTTTAAAAAAAGGTTAATTTAAAATTTTAAATATATAAATAAATAGATTTTGTGAAACGAGTGAACTAAATCTAATGAAATGAATTTAACGAGTTGAACCGAATTGTTCGTAAACTTATGGCGAGTCGAGTTTGAGCTTAAAGAAAGTTCGTGTTAAACTCGAATTGATATTTGAGTTAAATTTTTTTTAACAAGTCGAGTCGAACTAAGGTGAATTCGACTCGACTCGACTCATATTCAGCCTAACCAAAAGCTAACAAAATATGTTTAAAAGTTTCACGAGAACATTAAATTCCAGTCCTAATAATTCTGAAATTTTTTTCCCTCAAAACATGATTAAAATTATTGTAAAGACATCAATACTTAATTAAATAAATTGTATTCAAATGTGGATAATACACTATAATGAAAAATGGTTGAAGAAATTTATATTTGTTTGAATTAGATGTTAATTTTTCTTTTTGTATGTTGCGGTCACAAACGATACCTTTCAACATTTTCTTGAATGAGAAACGAAGTTTTTTGATGAACAACGAGACAATTAGGTTTCTAAAGAGAGAAAGAAGAAAATATAAAGAAGAAAGATGGAAGAATGATCTGGGCAAACTGTTTTCTATTCACTTACTCAATATTACAAATGATTACAAGTGAATAACACAATTGGCCTCACTCAATAACCTGAGTGATCTAGCCTATTACAAGGTAACTTAAATAGCAAGCTAACATAAACAATTGGATCTTTAACACAAGGCTCAATTCGACATAATAATTCAACACTACATATTAGAACTGACTTCGACTACAACATGTAAATATTTCGATATCAGTATGTGAACAATCTTCCACTTAATGCTTGTCTCCTGCCGAATCATGAAAGCTATCCTAGTCGACACATCCCGGTCGATAACACTAGAGTTTGATCTAATATCTCACAAATCTCCACCTTAGAACAAAATTTACAACAATCAGGGAATAAACTAGCTTTCGTTATGCTGCTTTATCAACTGCATATAGTGAAAAAATTTGCAACTCGACAATGTCTTGGTGATCATATTAGCGACATTGTCATCCGTCGAAACCTTCAGCACTTGGACTTTTCCATGTTCGATTATCTCTCTGACGAAGTGCAACCCTACATTGATGTGCTTGGTTCGCTCATGATAGGCTGAATTCTGTGACAGGTGTATTGCTCTTTGACTATCACATTTAACAATGATAACTCGACCTTGAAGTTTCAGCTCCTTTGCAAAACCTTCAAGCCATAATGCTTCTTTCACAGCTTCAGTGAGAGCAATATATTCTGCTTTAGTGGTTGATAAGGTAACAACCTTCTAAAGCGTCGCTTTCCAACTGATTGCCATGCCGAACATAGTGAACACATATCCATAAATAGATTTTCTGGAATCCATATAACATGCATAATTAGAGTCAACAAACCCTTCGATTTCGACTTTACTATCATCACCACATGCTCTACCATAAATCAAGACTCGACCCAGAGATCCATTTATGTACCTGAGAATCCACTTTAAAGTTTGCCAGTGCACCTTTCCAAGATTTGTCGTATACCTGCTTATAAGGCTCACCCCATATGCTATGTCTGACCTCGTACAAACCATAACATACATCAAAGAACCCATTATACTAGCATATGGAATGCTACTTATATAGATTCTTTCAGCTTCAGTACTCGGACTTTGAGTAGTACTAAGCTTAAATTAAGAATTTGTCGGAGTCACAATAGCCTTTAAATTCGACATATCAAACTTGTCGAGAACTTTCTGTAGGTATGTGTTGCGGTGAGAATAGGATATCAAATTATTAATTAATTTGAAAGATCAAAGAAAGGAAAAACCTACTTTTTGCATTGTAAACAATGCGTGGGAGAGATCTAGGTAAGGGGTTGGTTAAGCCTAGGAAAGGTATTAGCACCCCAAACTTCTGTAGTACTCTACAGGAACCTCTTGTTTAAAATTTACTATTTTGCTTGATTATCTGCTTTAGGGTATATGCTAAGGGTTAAAGGTGAAAAAGAGACCTAAGGGTTAGTCCTAAGTTTACTCGCCAAGATTCACATCTTGTGCCTACGTATCCTGGGTAGGGGATGGAATCAGAGTAATCGTAGTTCCCCTCGAAAGGGAGAAAGCGAATCTTCTTGACGGTGGTCAAGGTTTCAACGGGGAATAAGCGTTTTTAGGGAAGTGCTTACGTGGAGTGTGGCGACTCCTATTTCTACGTTGTAATTGAATTGAAAAGGTGTAAAACATTCCACGACGGAAACTTATACGGAGTGCGGCGACTCCTTATCCTAATGCTAGGGTAAAAAGTAAACTTGTCCACGGCGGGACGCCTAAAAATATGAGTACGACAGTTATGGGTATAACATTTTCATCATCCTCCCTCCAATCTTTGCATATCAAAATTTTGGACAAGTAAGTTTTTTGAAAGATAAAGCATCGAAGTGCAGATAATAGACAAAATGAATTGAAATCGAAAGTTGCAATGCTCATTTCATTGGTATGAAAATACAAATATAATTTTAAGGCAAACAACTAATATAAAAATAAGGAAAGTACAAACAACGAGAAACAAAAGGCCTAGTGACTAAATCAGTACAAAGATGAGCAGTCTTGTCTGAATTACTGGCGTTTGGGAAAATAATCCACTGGGGTCAGGCCGAAGCTTCACTTTTGATGCACTGGAAAAGGATTTTTTTGGACGTTCGGATGACTATCCTCAAAATCAAGTATTCCAGCTCTAACCAACTCACGCACTCTAGTTTTCAGTGCAAAACAATGCTCCAAGTCGTGGCCTAGGGCACCCTCATGAAAAGCACACTAGAGATCAGCCTTAAATACATCTGGAGGAGGATTAGGAGGAGTGGTAAAACCCTTGTAGTGATCAACCTTTGTCGAACTAGGTCAGGATATAGTTCTGTGTAAGTCATGGGAATAAGATCAAATTGATTCCTATTTCGATACTGGTTCTGTCTAACAACGGGACGCTGAGGAGTCTGAGCTGGTTGTGGAGCAACAACAGTGGCAACAACATGATGATCAACATATGGAGGTCCATGGCGAGGCATTCTTGCTTCAGTCATGATAGCATTGGTCTGATCCTCTTTCCTCTTCTAGAAATTCCCATAGGATTTCTTTACCCCGCTAGAAGATTCGGCAGCTTTAGATACCTTACCAGTTTTCAAACCTTCTTCTAACCTTTGGCCAATAGTCACCAGATCTGTAAAGCTTGAAGAGACACTCCCAATCATCTTTTCCCAATAGAAAGGATACAAAGTATCCATGAACATTCCTGTTAGTTCCTTCTCTGCTATAGGAGGTTCAACTTGGGAAGCTAACTCCCTCCAACACTGAGTGTATTCCTTGAACGACTCTCTTTCACTCTGAGACATACTTTGAAGTTGACGGCAATCGGGAGCCATGTCTAAATTGTATTTGTATTGCTTCATAAAAGCATTGGCAAGATCCTGGAAGCAGAAGACGCTGTTATGCTCTAAGTTCATATACCATTTGAGAGAAGCACCACTCAGACTATCCTGAAAGTAGTGGATGAGCAGCTTCTGATTGTTGGTGTGAGCTGCCATCTTTCGGAAGTACATAACTAGATGGGTTCTTGGACATGAGTGACCTTTATACTTCACAAACTCAGGAGTCTTGAATTTGGAAGGCAAAACAAGACTAGAAATTAGGCACATATTATCTACATCTACGTTGAAGAAATCAGTACCCTCGACAGATTGGAGTCTCTTATTTATGATCTGAAACTGTTCACGGGTAATCTCAGGCTCAACAAAATCTTCATGGTCTTTCCCGTGAGATCCGACAGCATTGTACCCATAGGGAGGGTTCTCAAAGGGAGCTTGGACAGTCTGGTTAACAGTGTGGACCACAGGTCCGGGCTCGGCAAGGACGAGAGCTTGAAAAACCAGTCTGACCAACCATAGCAGCAGATGCAAGAGGTGGAAAGTAGTTAGGAGGTAAACCAAACTCTGGCCAAGTAGAGGGTGGCATTTGAACAGGAGATGGATCAACACTTGAAACTTCCTGAATGACGGTCCTCTGCGGTGGCTCTCCCCTGACAATCAGTACTTGAAGCATCTCGGTGAGCTTGGTCATGCTTGATTTCAACTCATCGATCTTCGTTCGGATTTCCGCATATATGTCTCTTGTTCTGACATCTGGAGTCTATAGTTAGCTCTAGTCTGATATCTGTGTCAAGGAATCATCTTGACGACTCAAAGGGACACTGGAATATAAAGACAATTGGACATGAGTTACCGGACACATATATGGTATGCAATGGATCATGTGAAGATGCAAAGAGAATGCAAGACAGGATGCAACGCAGACGAGCAAACAAGAGTCCTAGGTTAGAGGAACAATGAGTGGAGTCAAGGTCTACCCATCCCAAAAGGTATGTACTATAGGGTAGTTGTACCTGCAGAACAAGGGTTTTAAAGAAGTGCCCAAAGTCATCAGTCCATATTTCGGATATTATCAATTTCCCGACTGACTCGGTGGTTAATAATATTCTCAAGAGAACCTCCTTTGAGTGTAATATCGTGTAGCAACTATTTTAGAACTACTCCCTTATAGTCCTCACACTACGTCCTATATAAGGCCAAAGTGGTGTTAAGGTACTACTGTTCCCAGTATCACAGACTCCTAGCCGAAAATAGTAAGGGTTTTCACGACTATACTCGTTCAACCGAACTAAATTTCAGAAGGGTCTCAACTGAGCGGTGATTCTCAAGTCAGCTTGGTCGGGACTCATTCCCTATAAGCCTCGTCGAATATATCACCTTCCTATAAGAATGTCACTCAAGTCCGGGTGTAGGACTTATCTCACACCAAAGGATACCCCAAGCAAGGTACAAGATAATTAATACAAGCAAGCAAATAATGAAGCAAATAGTAAAAATAATAAACAAGGTAGGGATAACCCTCAAAAGATAGGACTCCCCAGTGAAGTCGCCATTTTCTGTTGCGGTGAGAATAGGATATCAAATTATTAATTAATTTGAATCGCAAATCTTTAATTCACAACCGATCTTTGATTTATCCGAAGAAAAGGTCAAAGAAAGGAAAAACCTACTTTTTTCATTGTAAACAATGCGGGGAGAGATCTAGGTAAGGGGCTGGTTAAGCCTAGGGAAGGTATTAGCACCTTAAACTTCTGTAGTACTCTACAGGAACCTCTTGTTTAAATTTTACTATTTTTCTTGATTATCTGCTTTAGGGTATATGTTTAGGGTTAAAGGTGAAAGAGAAACCTAAGGGTTAGTCCTAAGTTTACTCACCAAGATTCGCATCTTGTGCCTACGTATCCTGGGTAGGGGATGAAATCAAAGTAATCGTAGTTCCCCTTGAAAGGGAGGAAGAGAAACTTCTTGACGGTGGTCAAGGTTTCAACGGGGAATAAGCGTTCTTAGGGAAGCGCTTACGTGGAGTGCGGCGACTCCTATTTCTACGTTGTAATTGAATTGAAAAGGTGTAAAATATTCCACGGAGGAAACTTATACGGAGTGCGGCGACTCCTTATCCTAATGCTAGGGTAAAGGGTAAACTTGTCCACAGCGGGACACCTAAAAATATGAGTACGACGACTCAGAATTTCTAGGTTTCAAAGGGGAAAGAGTCAAGGGTAAGGACTATTGACACGGTGGTCAAACGACTAGACCTATTCCTTCGGAGGGATTTAACGGTAAATAATATAATGAAAAATGATTAAGCGGCAGTATGAAAATACGAGAAATGTACGAAAACGGTAAAGGAAATGCAAAGCGAAGATATCCTCGCGTAAATTACAAACCATAAAACGAAATACGAAAAGTACGGGGAATTTAGTAATTCTACAAATGGGAAACAGGAAAAGAACGACACAAGCATTATACAACATTAACACGACAATAAACAGGCAAAATTAATTCGCAACTAAAATCGAGACGTTAGCCATATTTTAAAGAAAAGTTTTAAGATTAATTTAGGAATTTACAAAAAGAGTTTTGAATTTAAAAAGTTAATTCTTAATTTTGCTTAATTTAAATGGATTAATAAAAATCTTATTTTTTCAAAAACGGTTTTTTCAATTGAGGAATGTTGAATTTTAAAGAAATGTTCTAATCAACTTAAAAAAAAAGGTTTCTAGTTAACTTTAAGAAAATGTTTTAAAAAAAGGGTTTTAATTTTAACAAAGGGTTTTGATTTTAAAAAAAAAACAAAGGGTTTCATCTTCAAAAATGGAGTTTTAGTTTAAGAAAGGTTTTAATTTTAAAAAAAAAAGTTTTAACTTAAGAAAGGTTTTAATTTAACCTAATTAAACTAAATTGTAAAATAAAATAAAAAAAAGTTTTAACTTTATGAAAGGTTTTATCAACCTAATTAAACTAAAATATAAAGTTAAAATAAAAATGAATGAATGGTTTTAATGAATCCAATTTCCTTAAACTATAAAAATATAAAATAATACTAATAATAATAATAATAAAACAATAAAATAAAATATAAAAAAAGAATATAAAGCAATTGAAATAAAAATGGGGGAGGGGGCGACGCAGCTTCTCCATTGTTGTTCTTTTGAAGCTTTTCGTTCATTCCTCCCACCATTCTTGCTCTTTTCGGTAGGGTTCTGAAAACACAAAGTAAACGGAAAAAAACCTGTTAGTATCAAAATTATTCACCTTTTTCGCGAGGTTTGAAGCGATTTGATTTGCTTCTTTTTCGCCTATTTTTCCTTATTTTTCTGCTAATTGAACTTCCCTTTTTCTTCCCCCTTCTGGATTTCCTTTTTTATGATGAACTGATGGTGAGACGGCTGATTATATAATACTTGTTTGCTTGGTCCTGGGCATGCTTGTTGTTGCAATTTTCATGGCTGGTTTGTTGATTTCTTTGACCTTGTTTTGCTAAAATTTTGGGAAAGTTGTTTCTGCTGGCTTTGACCCCATTTGGTTGTAAGTATTTTGGGAAAGTTGTTTCTGAACTTGGATATCCATTTTTCCTTGATGGATCTGGATATCCACTTTAGTTCTATGGATTTGGATGTCTCAAGTCTTGTTTGGCTAAAACAAAAAAAAATCACTTTTCCCACATAAACACTTTTTCAAAAAGCACTTTTCAAAAAAATCACTTTTTCTCTCTCTTGAAAACAAACTGGACAGATTATTGCCGGGTCCGAAAAGTCGAAAGTTGAAGAATTGGACGCGGAGACAATTAGGCTTTTTAGGAGAATAATTAGAAATTAATTTGGAATTGTAATTGTCTTTGCACTTTGTAATAAAAAAACATAGAATTTAAATAAATAAATTTCATTTTTCTTACTAAACTAAATTTAATTCCTGATCAAATTTCTCCGCGTAAATTCACCCGCTTACACTCAAGCAACTAAATTTGCTCGATTACGTTCCACCGATCAAAATCATCCGATTAAATTTAAACGAATAAATTCCTCTGATGAAACTCATCTAAATAAGTTTGTCTGATTAACTTCATCCAATTAAAATGATCTGATTAAGCTTTGACGTTCCAAACCCCGAATTCGACAATTAATCATCTTGTACGATTTAAATCTGACGTAACTGCTGAGTTTAAACAAGTCCCTTTTTTCCTTCATAGATTAAATCACACACATTGTGATTTTCTTACAAATAAAACCAACAGACTGGACAAACTAGTTAGCGGTCAGTTAAAATGCGATGCAGAATGAGATGAGATGCGAAAAGAACCTAATAATCTAAGGGTAAAATTTGGGGTATGACAATATGTCTCTCGAAATAAACATAATTTCGATTGCTTTCTGTCTCTACGGATGTCAATCCCAAGAATTCAGGTGGAAACTCCCAGATTCTCATTTTGTACTCCTTACTGAGTTCAACCTTCACCTTCATTACATCGTCGACACTGTTGTTATCTATGAGGATATCATCCACATAGAGCAACAAAATGACAAGTGAGTTTCCAGGTTGAAATCTGAAGTAAACATATTGATCAAATTGGCTCCTAGTGAAATCAATGTATGCCATGAACTTGTCGAATCATCTATTCCACTGTCGAGGAGATTGTTTCAGGCCATACAAAGACCTATTCAGCTTGCACACATAATCTTCCTTATCCTTTTCTCCATACCGTTCAGGTTGTCGCATCAGGATTGTTTCATCTAGATCACTATACAAGAAGGCTGTCTCCACATCTATTTGTTCAAGTTCCAGGTCGAACTTCGTCATCATGGTTAATAACATTCAAATGGATCTATGCTTTACAAAAGGTGATAACACATCATTGAAGTCGATACCTTTTTTCTAAATGAACCCCTTAACAACCAACCTTGTCTTAAAGCGCTTCGACATCACTCATTCGATTCCTTCCTTGACCTTGAAAATCCACTTACAACAGACTAACTTGGCTCCTGCAGGTTTCTCAATCAGTTCACAAGTGTTATTATCATAAAGAGGTTTCATCTCGTCATCCATGGATTTTTGCCATTCAGTCTTATTTGGACTCCTCATGGCTTTCTTGTAGTCTCTAGGTTCTTCCTCAAGTACTTCACTTGCAGAGATTAAGGCAAAAGATATAAGATCTTCATAACCAAGTCTCTGAGGTGGTTTGATGACTCTTCTCGACCTATCTCTAGCCAATAGGTAGTCATCAATAATTTCGTCAGTCTCTTCAGCATCTTACTCTTCCTCTTCAACTTCATCTGGGTTATGCATTTCAACATCATTATGCTCCACCTCAACAGGAATCTCTACCTGTTCTAGCTCCTCTTCAGAGATTTCTGCACTTTGACCATCATCGCCAGTTTTCTTAAACGCCATATCGACGTCATTGAAAACTACATCACTACTTGTGATACATCTTTTGTGACCTGGTTCTAGGCACCACAACCTATAGCCTTTGACTTCCTCAGAATATCCAAGGAACATGCATCTCTGAGCTCTAGGTTCGACCTTGTCTTGCCTAATTTGAGCATAGGCTAAGCAGCCAAATACTATCAGTTGTTCAAGATCTGGTGGTTGACCTGACCAAACTTTTTCAGATGTCTTCATTCCCAAGGCAGGCGAGGGACATTTATTTATCAGATAAGTTGTTGTCAAAACATCCTCCACCCAAAACACATTCTTTAATCCAACACTAACGAACATGCATCTAAACCTTTCAAGGATTGTTCGATTGAATCTCTTAGCTAAGCCATTTTGTTGAAGAGTACCTGCTACAATCTTATGCCTTGCAACCCCATACTCGACACAGTAAATGTCAAAAGCTTCATTGAAGAACTCAAGGCCATTGTCGGTCCTCAAGATCTTGACCTTTTTACAATTTGATTTTCAACCAGAACCTTCCAAAATTTGGAATTCTCAAAGTTTCATCCTTAGTCTTCTGAATGAATATCCATAATTTTCTGGAAGAGTCATCAACTATGGATAGAAAATACCTTACACCTAAATGTGAAGGATTCCTTGCAGGCTATTGTACCCCAAAATTTGACCAACCTTTTTCTTAACATTTGGCTTATGTTTCATTGCTTTTTAGCATTCTTGCATTTGCATAACATAGTTCTTACAGGGGATCAAGTTTTTGTTTGTGTACCATCCAAGAGGGAAGTCTTTATTGGTTTCAAGCTCAAGCAAAGACACTGGTACAAACCATTAGAAGATTGTCAAGGGGTCCATAAGGTCTTATCACTGGTGTGAACATAGGGCAGAAGCTTGTTGAGTGGCTCAGAGGTTATAGTGAAGTGGATACTCAGTTCATCTAAACAATGCCCAGGCCAAAAGGGTTGGAATTAGGGTTTCAATTTTAATCAGGATAAAACTTGTTTCTTGAAGCAAACTTATTTCCATGACCCTCCATATGACCTAAGGTGTTTGAGGATGGGTGATTGACCATCAATTTTAATCAGAAGAGCTCCAATTGATCAGTTGATTGAAAATCGAGAGATTTGGAGAAAAGTCAATTGTGCAGTGAAAAAGTCAACTCCTGACTTTTTGAAGTCAAGATCATGATCCTTAATTTCAATATGACCAATGGGTGGAATTTGATCAGGAAAAGTCAAGGAAATCATGAAAAAAATCAAGAGTTGTTGAAAGTTGTTATTTTGGGATTTAGGGTTTTAGAAACGTTCCATTTTTGGGAAGTTTTATGTTTGGAACAACCATCTTCAAGGCCATTTTTATCCATGATAAAGGTTTCAAATGAACTTTTGGCTAACATCAAAGTTGTTCCTTGTATCTCAAGCTTTCTTTTGAGTACTAATTCATAGTCATATGATATTTGGAGCTCAAGTTATGATCAATCAAAGGGGGATTTCAATGATTTCAAAACTGTTAAGTTTGAACAGATTTTTGCACCACTTTACAAGCCAATTTTCATCATCTTCTTGATGTCAAATGAAACTTTGTTACAAATTAAAGTTTTAGAGTATGTTCCAAGCTTTCCGAAAAGTACAAGAAGTCCTCCATTGGATTTGAGAAGCGTAAGTTATGGATGTGCAAAGTTGAGGAAAAATAAGGCAAAATCCATACTTAGAATTTTTTTCTAAGTTGTTTGTGAGCAGCTTGCATGGCATACTTTTCAACCCCAATTTTAGTGCCTTTTCAATGATCAAATGAGACTTTCATCAACATGAAAGTTGTTCATGGATATGCAATCTTCATTTCTTATTCAAACATCACATCATTTGCTTGAGTATTCATTAACTTATGGTGGTTTGAAGTGAGCCTCTTAGGGATGTTGACTGGTTTTGAATATGATTTAAGTGGAGCTCTTGGTATGCTGTTGGACATTAAGGGTAGCAGGGTTGAATTTGGGTTAGAGACTCATTAAGCTCTCCTTACTGATGTGCTTTCTATTTAGAGGTTGTTGAGACTTAGAATTCATAACAGGTTGATTTCGTGACATTTAGTTGTCCAATGTAGCTAGGAGTTGGTTGTGAGGCAAGGTTGGATTATCAATTTTGGAACTGTCATGAAAGGCATTTTGAGTTGGCTGACTGTTTGTGAATTTTTTTAAGTGTAGTTGGTGATGAACCCTTATTGCTGTTGGCCACTAGTGTCTATGCTGGTGTAGGCTGGTTTGAGTTTAGATTCTAGTAGGATTTCTCTGCTATTTTGATGTAGTGAGGAGTTGGGCTGTTGATCCTGTTTTAAAACCAATTTCTTTCTAGGCTGTTGTTTACTGTTGTGTTGAAATTTGTCAAATGTATTTGACTGCTGGTAGAATAGATTTGGTCATTTCACAACTGCCGCTAAAGGTTTTTTTACACATGATATTGGTTTGGTTTCCATTTGATTTTAATGTTAGAATAGGGTTGGATGACCAAGGGTAACTGCCATGAGAGTGTAAATTGGTTGTGTGCTTCATTTACGTTTGGGACCATGAAAGCAGCTGGTTTGGTTATGTGTGTGAGCTGGATTTGCTTTGGTTTATGTTGTGCTCATATTGACCTTTAGAGTGCTGTTGTTTTCTTTAGGTGGTTGTTTCTGTTTAGGTCTTTGGCTGCCAACAATACTCTCTTGGCTGGCTTTGTTAGTTTTGTACTTGACACTTGAGTTTGTTGTTTAGAAGTAGATAATTAGGTTTGTGATCTTGAGGTTTATGGTCTGCTAAACCCTTGAGAGCAGTTTTGTTGTTGTGACTGTTTGGTGAGCTAGATTTGGATAGCAAGTTTACAACTGTTTTGATGTTCTAGATTATTGTTTGCCTCTAGGCCATTGAAGGTTAGCTTCTGAGTTTTAGTGGTGATTCATGTAGAGGTCTATGGCTATTAACCTTTTGAAACCTGTTAGTGTTTGATATGGTGTAGATATGACTCTGTGCACAAGAGAGGGTTGTTACCATGATTTCATAATAATCTAGAGTGCTTCAACTTCGTTGACATTTTGCTTTTGTCCTCAGGACTGTCATATCTTCCTTGACAGTCTAGGTGAGGTAAGGTTGTAGTATTTGGTAGAATTTTGTGTTTGACTTGTGTGAGGGTTTTAGCATGATGGTTATGCCTGCTGGTGTGCAGCCCCTTTTGTTTGGTCAGAATATGTGGATGCAGTTGAGGCATTTGGTTTTGGTTGGCCAACTAGATTTTGGAGATCTTCTAATTCTGCCAAGCCATTTTCAAGTCTTAGTTTACCAATTACTGTAAGATTTTAGTATAGTTGCACTAGGGTTGTCTTTGAGACTTGTTGATTTAAGATTTACTGTTGGAAGTTATGTTGGAGCTGTCCATTCATGTTTGGGAGGCTTAAGTGGACAATTGAGTTGATGACTGTCATGAGGGTCTTGGAGCTGATTAGAGCATTCAGCTTCCTGTTTGATTTAAGACTTTGGTTTACATCAAGATTGTTAGGCTTTGATAGGATTATCATAAGCAGTTTGGTTAAGGGTTGCTTAGTGTTAGCTCCTTTGAATTGAGTCCTTAAGTTGGGAGTTCTAGTTTTTTTGCTGTGACTTACTGAAGTTACAATTGATGGCAATTGGTTGCTTTCTAAGGATGAGTTTGTCAACTCACTACCATCTGTTTCCAGGTCTAGATGTTCAGTTTAGCCCTTTTTTTAGAGAGCAGTGTTGTTGGTTTTGAAGTAGATTTGAAGCTTGTTGATGTTTGAGGTGGTGTATATTGGTTTCTGTTGATGTACCTAAGAGAGAGGGCTGTTACCTTGAGTTCATAACAGATTATAGTTTCTCTCAATTTCATTGAAGTTATCTTGATGTTTAGGTTCACTATCCAGGTTGTTGAGAGTTAAACCAGTCCAATTCCCACAAGAACCTTGTTTAATCCTTTTTGGTTGATACCTTGATGAAGAGTAGGATCAGGTCTAGACCTGTTAGGATTTGTTGGTTGGGTTTAGGTTCAGCATTTTGATAACTGTCAGGTAGCAGTAGTATGCCCTTACAACCCTATCTGCCTTGATCTGCTTGGTTTGTAGTATTGGCCATTTGATTTGAAGGTTTGTGCCAGCATCCTGCTAAGAACCAAATATCCTGTTTTGACCATATCCTTCATTCAATATGTATCTTTGAACTGCTGATCCAGGTTCATAACTGCTTGAGACAGTTGGGATTCGTGTTTTCAGTTGGCTTTGCTTGCTTAGAACCCTGATGTGTGCATTGGTAAAGACAATTAGTTCATATTGCTTGCTGATTGAATTCATACCCTTGGGGTTTTGTAACCATGTGTGGCAGTTTGAACTCATGCCAAGTTTGAGTTGCAAACATTGATGGCATAGAAGGGTTGGTGCTGCTGTCAAAACACTTGATAATCAACATTGCTTTGTGTAGCTGTTTTTGTTCTTCACACTGTTGTTTAAGTAGTCTGGGAACTGTCTTTAGATTTGAGATAGTTTGGGTTCATGAGATTTTGATTGTGGTTTTGGCCTTGACTATTTAAAACCTTGATGTATGAGGTGGTAAACCAATTGATTCATATTGTTGTGGGATTCATACCTTTGAGGCACAGCCTTGCTGTTTCCATTGTATTATATTATTCAGCATCTCTCTTATCCAGCCTTCCTAGAACTGCTTGCATTTATGTTCTTAAACCAGTTGTGCTCACTGTCTGCCACTTGATGAGAGTTTTCCAAGCTGAGTTCTTCATCAGAGCTTCCTTTGTTTTTTCTAAATCCATTAGGCTCAAACTCATTGCATAGGGGTTAAGTTTCTGGTTTGAGAAACTTTCTGCATAGATTCATACTTTACTGTCAAACTGCTGTGAATATTAGTGCATTTGATGCTGTCAACATATTGCTTTAGGGTTTGTTAACCTCTAACATCATCAAGTGTCCATTTTCAAACATGGGAACGTATGTGTAGAGTTCATGATCAGTGGCAGTCTAGATTGATGAAGTTTGTATTGAATCACTTGTTTCAACTTTGTCAAGATGCCAAGTCCATTTTAACACAATTTCACCCTTTGCAACTCAATAGCCATATTCTGATTCAGTAGCATTTAAGAGTCCTCTTTGAACATAATTACTCTACACCATATTTGGAACTTGCTCCAACCATTTTCTATCTTTATTTGCACCTGTTTCAATCTGTGGATCTTCAAATGCATCTCAAGACCTCACCTCGCGTGTTCAATCCAATTTTATTGTGTGAGCATCATTTGGAAAAATGGATGGTACCATCATGATCCTTGTGAAATTTCAAGTCAGATGGACTTTTATTTCACTGCATTTGGACGAGAATTGAGAGTTTGGATTGAAACCGTACGACACAATTTGCCTTGGTCTTGCCTTCAACTTTTCCCAGCCTGCGTGTTTGTTTTGGTACTTATTGAGATAGGGTGGCATTAATACACGGATGTATCGCCACCCCAGTGGTTAATGCCTTGCCATATCACGCCCATGTCCCCGGTTCGAGCCCAGACGGGGGCCTTTTTTTTGTTGCTCTTTTTCTTTTATTTTTTATGTTTTGTTTTTTTCTTTTCCTTTGCAGTGCACGCGTGTGCAAGTGGCTAGGTTGGTTTTGTGTTCAGCTTGCAACCCTAAGGTTAGGGGTTCAATTCTTGGTGGGAGCATTTCTTTTTTAGCACTTGTTTCTTTTTCTTATTTTCATTTTCTTATTTCATTTTATTTCTTTTCCTATTTTATTTATTTATGTATTTTTTTAATATTTAAAAAAAACCAAAAAAATCTTATTTCTTTTTTAAAGGTGTTATTTTTTTATTTTCCATTTTTTTTAATTTTCATTTCATGTTATTTTTCATTTTAATTTTGAATTTACAGATTAACTTTTCTTCCTTTTATTTCATCTGCAATTGAGTTATTTAGTGTTTACTTGGCCTTGTGCCATGATCCCCCTAGGATTCCTATTCCCTCTGTTTAGGATGGGAGTAGGAGAGACATTAGGTGTTCAATCCTATGCATGATAACATTAGATTAGTTCTCCATTTTAATCCTAATCTTAGGATCACCATTGCATGACAACTTTAGGTTTGAGTTTAGTCCCCCTTTAGTGTCCTTTCTCTTCTCATCTTCATACCATCTTAATACACTTAATAAAGATAATGAATATTATGCCATGAGCCTTATACTTGGGAAATGGTGATTGAGGGGCCACCTCTCAATTGCCTAGAGTGTTTAGTATATGTCCTTAGGGCGATATGCGATGCATTCGATCTTAGGTTTTAGACTTTAGTACAACATGTATTATAAACACTCCAATTCAAAACACTTCTTCTCTACAAAACACAAAAACACTTCAAACCTTTTTCATCCTTCAGGATCTTAATCAGGAAAACATTTTCATAAACAAGAGTGTTGTTAACTCTTAGTTCTACCGCAAATGGTAACGCCTAAGTCTCCAATGGTCGAGCTGCATACACCAACTGCTAGAACTACTTGTTAACCCTACTTGGGTCTAAAAAACAATCGAACAAACCTGTGTTCCCTTTTAGCCCGAACTACGTTTGCTCTGATCTTTCATACCAGATGAAAGTACGTAGGCACAAGACGCGATGTCTTGGCGAGCAACCTTCCCCCCTTTTTCACCCGTAGTTAGTCGAACTACGTTGACTCTGACTTCTCATTTCAGATGAGATACGTAGGCACAAAGAGTCGTTGCTTTGCCGAGTCACTTCTTTTTCTTTTGTCCCCAAACTTGTAGTTAGATAGTTTCAATCACCCTTTTAGATAGACAACAAGCGTTGATCCCGTCGAGTACGACAGACGTGAGTGGTGCTAACAAATTCCCCTTGTGTAACCGACTCCCGAACCCGAGATTTGGTTGCGATGACCGATCTTGTCCCTCTTTTTGTTAGGTTTTCTCTGAGAGTTTTCTTTCCCTCTCTTGGGATAAATAACGCACGGTGGCGACTCTTTTGTCATTTCTAGCCTCGATTTTCGCAGTAGCGACAGCTGGCGACTCTGCTGGGGACAGGAATATCCCCTATGCGAGTCAATACTAGTGCTTGTTTGTTTATTTTTGGGTGTGTACATATGTGCTTTATCTTTATTTGCTTTCCGCATTTTGTTTTCCGCATCATATATCATTATTGTTGTGTTGTGGGAGGGAAGTTCTGATGAGTGATAAGCCAGACCCAGGCTTGAGTATGAACCTAGCTTTAGTAGTGGAGATTAGTGGGGGGCCTGTTTGCTTAGCAGATACAGTTCCCCATGAAATTCACACTCGGACGAGATTCTCTTTGATGATTTTCCTTCAGATCCTTAGGATCGGTTGGGATTTTGGATTTAAGAATTGTCGACTCTAGGAACCGATCATTTGTGAGTCAGCTAACTGAGGCCTCTTCAGGAGATGATGATGCCAAACTAGAAACGGTGAACGTATAATCATTTCTAGAAAGTCGGTGACACTGATGAATGCATAGGATGTCGAACCTTGTCAGTGGATAGGTCCATACCTGTGAGAGGGGTTGGGTTGTGCAGGAAACCTTGGCTTCCAGAATACCCAGTTTGCAAGTGTGAATATGTGTTCCTAATATCAGTGGGTCCTACTGTCGGTACTTTGTTCTTGTTAAGGCGAAGCTCTAGTTTTTCTCGACCAAGAGCACAACAGTCTTGATCCCTTGTTTACATTTGCATTTTCATTTTCATCTGCATTTCATTAACATGTATTTGTGTTTTAGGTGCGTATTTCCCTCCCGATTCTAGTGATCTCGCTATGGAGCCCTTGAAGAGTACAGTGGCCTACAGATTTCCAGTTCAGGATGTTAGTACTTTGTTGAGTTTGATTGCCTTGGGTGAAAAAGCAGTAATGGAAGATTTCAGGAAGTCTTATGGGAGGTTATTGAGATATGTTCGTAAGCCCTATGCATATGAGATCAGTGGTGTCTATGCTCTCCTACAGTTCTATGATGCCCAGTTGAGATGCTTCATCTTTCCTGACTATGTCCTGGCTCCTACCCTAGAGGAATATTCTGAGCTGTTAGGGGTACCCATTCGGAATCAGATGTCGTTTGTCCATGTTGATGCTAAGCCTGATCTGGTCGAGCTCGCCGCTATTTTACACCTTGAGGCTTCAGAGTTAGATGGGAAGATGATCCGGAGACTTGGGATATATGATTTTCCTTTGCCTTGCTTGATTGAGAAAGCTCAGCAGTGCACTAAGGATGGTCGTTGGATTGTGTTTATCGCCATCCTGCCTCTTTGTATATATGGCATTGTCTTGTTTCCTAACCTTCCGGACTTCGTGGATGTAGATGCGTTCCATATCCTGGCTTTAGAAAATCCAGTGCCTACTCTTCTTGGCGATGTTTATCATTCTGTTCACTACAAGAATGAGAAACAAAGAGGAAAGAATGTAGCTTGCTGTGTTCCTCTGTTGTATGCTTGGTTTGTCAGTCATATGCCCAAGACGGGTCCATTTGTTGCCACTGCTAGTACTTCAGAGTGGTCGGAAAGGTTGACGGGTCTATCTGCAGAGAACATTATTTGGTTTAACCGAGACATGCTTGGTACAAATATTATTTATAGTTGCGGTGGATTTCCTAACGTCCCTTTGGTCGGAAGGAAAGGTTGCATCAACTATAACCCTTCTTTATTGGTCAGACAGTTTGGGTATGCGCTGAGGGAGCCTCCTAGGGAAGAGGAGACACATGAATCTCTGTATCTCACCGGTTTGTTGGAAGGTGAGACTTTAGGCAGACTTGAACATGCATGGAATAACATCCACAGGAAGGGGAAGTCCTTATTGGCGAAGAGTAACAGCCGAGCTTACGACCCTTACCTGACTTGGATTCATGATAGTGCTGCAAAGTTCTTGATGCCATTTCCTTCAGTTGCACCTCTGTACCCACTCATGATAGAAGAACCCACTACCGTAGACATTCAGAAATACAATCAGGTGTTGTTAGAGAAGGAAGAGCTGAGAAGAGCAAATGAAGAATTAGAGAAAGAAATCATTCAACTCCGAAGCGAGAAGATTGATGCTGTCAATTCTTTCAAGAGACAGACTGAGCTTGTCAACAAACTAGGTACGGATTTGACAAAGGAGACTAGCGACAGAGAACGCTCAGGACGAGATTTGAACGCTGTCCATAGTGTGCTTGCTACCAAAAAGAAGGATCTGGACAAGTCTTACTTAGAGATCTCTAAGTTTGAATCAGTATGGAATGCCACGCTCACTAACAACAAAGAGCGCGAGGACAAGCTGAAATAGTAGATCGCCAAGTTGAAGACGCAGCTCAAAGCAAAGGATGAGAAGATTTCGGCGGAAGAATCACTCAGACATGATAGTGAGCACAGATTGAATAAAGCTATTGCGGAGCTGAAGGATTGTAGGTTGAGAGCGGACACCAAGAGGCGCAGACTTGAGGCGTGCTTTGGGGAAGAAGCCTGGGAAGACCATGTTGATAGTCTACAACGCACCATTAGCCGATGAGAGCTCCTCATACAGGGTCTACTCGCTAGACCAGATCATCCCGAGACGCGAAAGATGCTAGAGGATTTCCAGTCTCGGCACTCAGCTTGACTGTCTTTCTTTGTATCTTGTTGTTTTGCTTATGTATCGACCATCATCAGGCTTGTTGATTGAGGTCATTTCTATTCGTACTCAGTTGATGTATGTACATTATCTGTTGGCCTATGTTTATATATGAGGTGTTTCTATATGCTTGTCTTTAAAGTTCTCCATTGTTATTGTGTTCAGCCTAGAACTAGAATCGAGGGGGAAATTTCCCTGAAACGTATATACATGTCTGCATTCTGCATTTTTTTGCATCATTCTTCATTTGCATTGCAGGTGTTTCTGTTAACTTTACCTCTTCTTGTGGTTCTTCAGAGTTTGTTTCAGGATTGAAGGGCAGCCAATTCACCGTTATTCTACACGAAGAAACCAACAAAGAGTTATGGATCAAGTTCAACTCGAGCTTCAGGAATTTCGCGAAAGGATGGCACAATTCATGGACATGATGCAGGGCATAGCCAGCGGCCAAGAACAGTTAAGGACGCTGGTCTAGCCCTTGGTATCAAGGGTTGATAGAAATGGGGTTCTACATGGTGGAACCGCTGCTGTACCTCCTCCAGTGGGAAACAGTACGCCACAGGCAGACACTATCCCAACAATGGTTATCCCTCCGGGCGGAGGAAACTAGACTGGAATTCCTATCCCAGTTCCAATGGGCGTTGTGCAAGGTAACAATGGTCCCCAGTGGGAACACGACAAACAAGACGATGTCTTCTCCATGGGAGACCTTGGAGCAGGATTGCAATCTGACGCTGATAGAAGGTTCAAGGCAATAAAGGAAAAGATGAGGAGCCTTGAAAACTAGAATGCTATGGGTCTGGATATGTCGAACCTAGGATTGATTCCGGGACTAAGGATTCCCCCGAAATTCAAAGTTCTAAATTTCGATAAATACAAAGGAACAACATGTCCTAGGGTGCATCTTCGCTCCTATTTCCGAAGGATGTCTGCGTACTCCGATGATGAGAAGTTGCTGATGCACTTCTTTCAGGATAGCCTGTCAGGTCCATCTTTAGAATGGTATATGGGACTAGAGCCGGTCCATATCAGAAGTTGGAGGGATTTGGCAGAGGCTTTCGTTAAGCACTACCAGTACAAAAGTAACTTTGCGTCGAACTGAGTGCAGCTTCAAAATTTATCACAGAGGAGTAACAAATGTTTTAAGGAATACGCACAGAGATGGCGAGAGCTTGCCGCTAGAGTTCAACCTCCCATGGTGGAGAGAGAACTAACTGATCTGTTTGTGGCCACATTACCAGGAATTTACTATGAGAAGTAAGTGGGTAGCATGTCTGGGGGTTTTTCGGATTTGATTGTTACTGGCGAGAGGGTCAAAAACGGTATTAAGATGGGAAAGATACAAGCAGGGGAAGGGACCATGTCTGGAGGTGGAAGGAAGAACTTTGGTGCGAAGAAGAGGGATAATGAGACAAATGCAATGTCCAGCTTTAACAATTGAAATAGAAATCCGAATCAACGTCAACAACGACCGTATTATCAGCAACCACCACAAGTAGCTAGTATTGCCATCCCGGCGGTACAGCCTCCACAACAACAACCATGTCAACAACAACAATCGCAACAGCAGAATTATGCACCGAGACAGTTTCAAGACCGAAGAAGAACCATGAATAGGCATTTTGATGCACCACCGATGCCTTACACGCAACTACTGCAACATCTGATGCAATTACAATTGGTCCAGAAAAGGACTCTGACACCTCTAACTGGCCCACCACCTCCCGGGTATGACGCCAACGCTAGGTGTGACTTCCACTCTGGCGCCCCCGACCACCACATCGACAACTGCAAAGCCTTCAAACACAAGGTACAAGACCTTGTTGATAGTAAGGCTATCAACTTCAATAATGAGGCGCCCAATATGGATCAAAATCCCATGCCTAACCATGGTAGGGTGGTGGTGTGAATGGTATTGTCAGTGAGGAAGGCCTGAACTTGGTATCCAATGTGGAGGATCTAAAGACGCTGTTAAGCTTTGTGAAGAGCAAGTTGTTAGAAGGTGGGGTGTTCCCTGGCTGCGGGAAAGATTGTGAAGACTGTGTGATTTGTTCCGAAGGATGTCGGAATCTGAAGAACCATATACAACGCATGATGGATGACGGTTTATTGCAATTTGACAGAATCCATGAGAAGGATGATGAAAAGATGATCAGTGAAGAGGAGGACGAGGTGGCCACCATCTTCATCCCGTACAAAACGATTACAATTTATGCGCCTCCAGCGAGGCCAACTATTATATTCACAAAGGTAGGACCTATACCCTATGAGAGCTCTAAGGCGATCCCTTGGAACTATGGGGTCGAGGTCTATTGCAACGGGCAGAAGCAGGAATTAAAGAATTCGCCCTTGGACTCGATTGACAATTTGGTAGGAACTGGAGGAATGACTCGAAGTGGGAGAGTGTTTGTACCTCCCGAAGTAAATGCAGAAATGACCGACAAAGGTAAAGGGAAGGTGGTAGCTGAAGAGAGTTCTCAGACTAGAGAAAAGGAAGCGTTGCTGAAGGACGCAGAGGAATTTATGCGTTTGATAAGAAAGAGTGGCTACAAAATTGTGGATCATCTACAAGAGACTCCTTCAAAGATTTCCATCTTGTCGTTGTTGTTATGTTCTGAAGCTCACAGGAATGCTTTGCTCAAGGTTTTGAATAATGCTTACATACCTCAAGAGATATCCGTGAATCAGTTAGAAGGGGTGGTGGCCCACGTCAATGCAGGTAACGGGTTGGGATTCACTGATCGTGATTTGACATCGAAAGGAAGGAATCATAATCTGGCTTTGCATATCTCGATGGAATGTAGAGGTGTTGTTCTGTCACATGTACTCGTAGATACTGGGTCGTCACTAAATGTTCTACCCAAGAAGGCCCTCATGAAGCTAGACACGCGAGGGATAATATGCACTCCAAGCGACTTGGTGGTCAGAGCATTTGATGGGACGAGGAGGTCCGTTTTTGGGGAGTTGAATTTACCAATTCAGGTTGGTCTCGAGATTTTCGATATGGTGTTCTATATAATGGATATCCAGCCGACATATAACTGCCTTTTGGGTCGGCCTTGGATACACTCAACGGGATCTGTAACATCAACCTTGCACCAAAAATTGAAGTACATGGTGGATGGAAATATTGTGACTGTTTGTGGAGAGAAAGATATCATGGTGAGCCATCTGTCTTCATTCAAATATGTGGAGGTCGATGGTGAAATTCATGAAACACTATGTCAGGCCTTTGAGACTGTCCAAATCAAAGAGAAGGCACCAGTTGAAGTCAAAGCGCCAGAAGTTGCTATATCGTCCTACAAGGAAGCACAAGCCGTAGTGGAATCCGGATCAGCACAAGGATGGGGGCAAGTGGTAAGCGTCCCCAACAAACAAGATAAGTTTGGATTGTGATACATCCCATATGCGTCTTCTTCACAAAACGCTCCGCGTTACAAAGAACTTGTTCAGTTCACCAATGGTGGGGTGATATTCGAGAGAATCAATGTCGTATCTGACGAGGAAGGAGACAATGACTGCGACATGGATGCGTGGATCAAGCCATGTATCCCTGGCCAGAGTTTGAAGAATTGGACCGTGGAAGAAGTTATCTCTGTGACCATTGAAGAGTAATTGCTTTGTTTTGATTAATGTATTGCCCTATGCTCTGCCCGGAGCATAGTGGTCTTTATTTGTAGGGCTCTATCTGTTATGTGTGTGAACAATCTTTTTATCATTATCAATCAAAAAGGCGTCTTTTCATTCATAATTTTGTGATCCTTGTTTTTCTTGTTTTTATTTTCTAACAATAAAATGGCAATGTGGTTTGTGTTTGTTTGTTTACATATCATTTAAGCATAAAATCATCATCATTGTAGGTTACACATTTCAGATACCACCAACTCAGACTCTTCTATGGCTCGGTGTGACTTTGCAATCCGATCTTTCAAGCAGAGGAAGAGGTCGAAGAAGACGAAGACCTGCCCGAAGAGCTTTTCAGATTGTTAAGACAAGAGGAGAAGGTCATCCTGCCTC
Source organism: Lathyrus sativus (assembly GCA_963859935.3). Lineage (NCBI taxonomy): Eukaryota > Viridiplantae > Streptophyta > Magnoliopsida > Fabales > Fabaceae > Lathyrus > Lathyrus sativus. Next base: position 559,288,732 of record OZ012740.1, on the reverse strand, counting down.
ATCAGGAGGAAGTTGAAGTCGTCAACCTGGGAACAGAGGAGGATAAGAAGGAAGTCAGAATAGGGGCCGCACTGCAAAGTGATGTCAAGCAAAGATTGGTTGAATTGCTCCAAGAGTATAAAGATGTCCTTGCTTGGTCATACGAAGACATGCCTGGACTCGACACAGATATTGTAGTTCATCGCCTGCCTCTTCGAAAAGAATGCCCTCCCGTCAAACAGAATCTTAGAAGAACCAGACCAGATATGGCAGTGAAGATCAAAGAAGAAGTCCAGAAGCAATTGGACGCTGGATTTCTTGCTGTGACAAACTACCCTCCATGGGTCACAAACATTGCGCCCGTGCCTAAGAAGGACAGAAAGGTCAGGATGTGTGTTGACTATAGGGACCTGAATAGAGCGATCCCAAAGGATGATTTCCCGCTCCCCCATATCGACGTGCTTGTTGATAACACCGCACAATACTCAGTGTTTTCTTTCATGGACGGTTTTTCGGGCTACAATCAGATCAAGATGGCACCGGAGGATATGGAGAAAACGACTTTTATTACACCATGGGGGACATTCTGCTATAGAGTGATGCCTTTTGGTTTGAAGAACGCAGGGGCAACTTATCAACGGGCTATGGTGACCCTCTTTCATGACATGATGCATCACGAGATTGAGGTTTATGTCGATGATATGATTGCAAAATCCCAAACGGAGGAGGGGCATTTGGTGAATCTTCTAAAGCTATTTGAAAGATTAAGGAAGTTCAAACTAAGGCTGAATCCAAATAAGTGTACTTTTGGTGTCCGGTCAGAGAAGCTGTTGGGTTTCATTGTCAGCGAGAAAGGTATTGAGGTTGATCCTGCAAAGATCAAGGCGATTCAAGAAATGCCAGCGCCAAAGACTGAGAAAGAGGTTCGTGGCTTCCTGGGTAGATTAAACTACATTGCGAGGTTTATATCACATCTCACAGCCACGTGTGAACCAATGTTTAAACTATTGAAGAAGGATCAGGCGGTCGTCTGAAACGAAAATTGCCAGAGGGCGTTTGAAAAGATAAAAGAGTATCTGCAAGAACCTCCAATACTGATGCCCCCAGTGGCTGGAAGACCGTTGATAATGTACTTAACGGTTCTTGAGAATTCCATGGGTTGTGTTCTCGGTCAACACGACGAGACTGGAAGAAAAGAGAATGCAATTTATTACTTGAGTAAGAAATTCACAAACTGCGAGTCCAGATACTCAATGTTAGAGAAAACTTGTTGCGCACTGGCTTGGGCCGCCAAACGCCTAAGGCAGTATATGCTAAACCATACAACCATGTTAATTTCAAATATGGATCCGATTAAGTACGTATTTGAAAATCAAGCCCTGTCAGGAAGGATTGCTAGATGGCAGATGGTTCTGACAGAATACGACATTCAGTACGTGTCTTAGAAAGCTATTAAAGGGAGTGTTCTGTCAGAGTATCTCGCAGAGCAATCAATTGACGACTATCAGCCAATGAAGTTTGATTTTCTCGACGAAGACATTATGTACTTGAAGATGAAAGAGTGTGATGAGCCGTTGCCGGACGAAGGTCTTGAGTTGGGTTCCCAGTGGAAATTGATCTTTGACGGTGCTGTTAACTCCTACGGCAGTGGAATTGGGGTAATCATTACAACCCCCCATGGGACGCATATACCCTTCACTGCCAGGTTGACATTTCCTTGTACAAACAACGAGGCTGAATATGAAGCGTGTATCATGGGTATCGAGGAAGCAATCGATTTGAAATCAAGAACCTTGATGTCTACGGTGATTCAGCTTTAGCGGTTAACCAGATCAAAGGAGAGTGGGAGACTCGCCAACTAAATCTGATCCCTTATATGAACTACGCAAGAATATTGCTACCTTTCTTCGATCGTGTAGAGTTTCACCATGTGCCGAGAGCAGAAAATCAGATGGCAGATGCCTTGGCTACTTTATCTTCAATGTACAAAGTAAACTTCTGGAACGATGCACCAAGAATTTTTATCTCACGCCTCAATAGGTCGGCATTCGTTTTCGCAATAGAAGAAGCTTCTGATGGCAAGCCATGGTATTACGACATCTAAAACTTTCTCAAGAATCAAGAGTATCCGCCTGGGGCATCGGCCCAGGATAAGAAGGCCTTGAGGAGGTTATCTGGTAACTTCTATCTGAATCCAGACGGTGTACTCTATCGAAGGAACTTTGACTTAGTGCTGCTAAGATGTGTGGACGAAAAAGAAGCGAATCTGCTTATGGAAGAGGTCCACGAATGAGCCTTTGGAACACATGCAAGGGGGTATGCCATGTCTCGAAAGCTGTTGAGAGCAGGGTATTATTGGTTAACTATGGAGTCTGATTGCTTCAAGTACGCCAAGAAATGCCACAAATGTCAGATTTATGCCGACAAGATTCATGTGTCGTCGTGTCTTTTGAATGTCATGTCATCCCTGTGGCCTTTCTCCATGTGAGGAATTGATATGATTGGAAAGATTGAGCCAACTGCATCCAATGGGCATCGTTTCATCTTTGTCGCTATCGACTATTTCACCAAATGGGTCGAAGCAGCTTCTTATGCCAATGTCACCAAGCAAGTTGTAGCCCGATTCATCAAAAGGGACATCATCTGCCGCTATGGGATACCTGAGAGGATCATTACCGATAATGGGTCCAATCTGAATAACAAGATGATGAAGGAGTTATGCCAGAATTTTAAGATTGAGCGTCACAATTCGTCTCCTTATCGTCCGAAGATGAATGGCACTGTGGAAGCGGCCAACAAAAACATTAAGAAGATAGTACAGAAGATGGTTGTGACTTACAAGGATTGACACGAGATGTTGCCCTTTTCTTTACATGGATACCGCACCTCGGTGCGTACTTCAACTAGGGCAACTCTTTTCTCGTTGGTATATGGCATGGAAGTTGTCCTGCCATTGGAGGTCGAGATCCCTTCTTTAAGAGTTCTAGCTGATGTCAAACTAGATGAGGCAGAATGGGTGACGAACAGGCTAAATCAACTCAGTTTGATGGATGAGAAGAGGTTGGCGTCTCTTGCGTATGGACGTCTGTACCAAAGCAGGATGAAGAAAACCTATGATAAGAAGATGCATCCTCGAAGATTTCAGGTAGGTGATTTGGTGTTGAAGCGGATTCTCCCACCATAGAACGATCACAGGGGAAAATGGACTCCCAATTATGAAGGCCCGTATGTTGTAAGGAAAGTCTTCTCTGGAGGAGCCTTGCTAATTTCAACCATGGATGGTGAAGATTTTACGTCTCCTGTGAACACAGTCGCAATCAATTAAAGAGAAAACCTTTGATTAGTCAACCTAATTACTATGTCCATAGAGGATCGCGCTTGAAACCAAGCATTATTATAACAAGAATTTATCTGGTTACTGTAAGGTATCCCTAGTCCTAGGTGATATCTATTACAATATTCTCAAACAAATCATATACAATGGCGATCCAGCCTAATTGTTTCACATAAATCAGACTCCGTTTGTCCGACAGAGAAAGCACTAAGAACGGTTAAGAAAACAATTTATATATAAGAAAATAGCATTGTCATTGCACTCATAAAATTGAATCCATTACAATCAAAATCAGGGAAATTGATAAAAATAAAATACAAGATGTAGACATTACAGTTACTAGAATGAAATTGGATTTTCAATTGCTTCCGATCATGAAAATCTCCCTTCACCTGAGCTTCTGTGCTTTTCAATCTTTTCTCTGTAATTTTTCTCGTTCTCCAGTCGTCCCAAAATCCCCTTGAAAGACCGCTTAAATAGACCAAATCCTAATAATTGTAAAATCTCGCTAAAAAAGGAATTTTTTGAATATTACATGCATGGCTGCTACGGGCCATAACATGTGCTACGGGTGGCCTAGTAGGCTACTGGACTTAGGTTTGGTACAAAAGAAACGAGGGTGTCTGTCTGCTATGGCCCGTAACATGTGCTACGGGTGGCCGTAGCAGACTACTTATATCTTCTTTCTTCCTCTGTTCCTCTACTACAGCTCGTAGCATGCACTACGGGTGGCCGTAGCAGGCCAATGTCTTAATGGATTATTCCTTCTTATTCTTTGCGATTTCTCAAGGCGTTTTTGTCAAAATCCTTCTTAAATCTTTATTCGAACCTAAAACCAGTAAACAAACACAACCAAAGCATAAAATGCGGAAAATAAAAACACATTGATGAAAAACAGTGAACAAATTAAATAAACTTACGGTGTAAAAACCACTTATCAGTGACCCCTCTCGAAACGTAGTAAGGTTCATCATATCCTGCCTTCTGCTCACGTCCACACCCCCAAAATAAACTTTCCACTTTGCTAGGTTGAGTTTAAGGCCAGTGGATGCAGAGAAAGTTTTGAAAGCCTCAATCTTAAGATCAATCGACATATAATCTCCTTTAGAGAATAACAGCAAATCATCTGCAAAAGAAAGGTTCGTAATGTGAAACTTCTCACATTTGGCGTGATGGTTAAAATTAGGATTCTTCTGTATTTGGTGAAGGAACCTGCTCAGGTATTCCATTATAATGACAAATAAGAGAGGGGGATATAGGATCCCCTTGTCTAATACCCCACTTGGCTTGGATAGCCCTCGTATGATGCTCATTGATATTGAATTTATAAGTAACAGAGGTGACAGTAAGCATAATCCACCTAACAAACTGGTTTGAAATTACTATCTCCTTCATTATACATTTTAATGTATCTCAATTAACTATATCATAAGCTTTTTGGAGATCGATTTGAATCATACAACAGGGGTATCACCTTTCCTAGAATATCCTTTTATCAACTCATATGCCAACAGAATATGATTATGAATATGTTGGCCCGTAACAAACGCAACCTGAGAGTGATGAACAATATCACCAATAACCTTGTCCAATCTAGTAGTAAGGATTTTCAAAATTACCTTATATACAGTGGTACATCCTTAATCTTTAATAGTACTAGCATCACCGTGTTTCGGAATAAGTGTTACCACAATACCATTGAGGGCTTTGAATAACGGCTCATGGTAAAAGAAATCCTTAATTGTATTTACCAAATCCTTAATTGAATAACCGCTGTTGATTATGCAGAACCAGTTTGATGAATCCTCTCAAGACGAGTTATAGTCGCATGAGTTTATTCCACAATACAAACATAGTGTTGTCTGCAAGTGGTGTGTTCCAATTATCCGCAACTAATGTATCATAGCCTTCAAATTCCACAATGCAGTTAGAACTTGAAGATTGACATACTAAACAGTCTTGGTTCGGTACCTGTTAAAAAGAGTAAAGAATGGTCTGATACACATGGAATAATATCGTGAGAGTTGTATCAATATTCTGCTGTAGCCATTCAATATTTCCCAGGACATGATCAATATGAGAATAAATTGTACCTTCAAATAAAATTTTTGTTTGAGTATTTTTAAAATGTTATTTTAAATATTTTATTAAAAAAATGGATATTAAAATTTTAAAACTTACTTAATTTTGAACCTATTTTTAATAATTTTTCATAAAAATCAATTTTAAATTTTAATTTTTTAAAAATTTATAATTTCGACTATATTTTAATCTTTATATTATATTAATCTTTATGTTATAGAATGTCAAAATTAATTTTTTAATTTAAAAAAATATATAAAAAATTTATAATATTTCGAAAAACAATTTTATAAAATCCATTATTTAAAATATAGAAAAAGATTAATTTTTTAAAACTAAAACAAACTATTGTTCCCACGATAGTTCTCTTTTAGGTCATTTTAATCCTCAAATCCATTTTCAAACAATTAATTTAATTCTTGAATGTATTTTTCATCTCAAACATTTAAGAACTAAAATAATTTTTTGTAAAAATTTTACGCATGTAATTTTAATTTTTATTATTTTTTAAAATTTTGAAAATTATTTAGTTGAATAATTATTTTTTTCAGATTACCATAAAATGTGTCTTTTTCAAATTATATAGTTTTTTAAAATATAAATTAAATATAAATTTTTTTAAATTTAAAAATATAATAATAAAAATAATAAAAATCTTGATTTATAAATTAAATTTTCAATTTTCTTATAATGCAAACTATAACTATTTTGTTGTTTTTTAAAAACTTTAAAAGCTTTTTATAACTTTCTGTAAATTAAAATAAGTGGATAATTATTTTGTATAGACTAAAATATGTTATTTTTTATACAAATCAAAAATAAAATTTAGTAATTTTACAAGAAAAAAAATCATATTTAACCCTTTCAAATTGATTATAATAACTAATACATGTATTTATACTTTGAAAAATGGATAACTTTTTGAATAATTAGTACGAATATTTTATGTATAACTTTATTAAAAGTTGTTCAATTTATTTACAAAAACTTGTTTAATTTGTAATAAAACTTATTGAATTTAAGTCCATCCCATTTTATATATAATTAAAAGCTAAATATACTTTTATCACTAAATGTACTAACTTCCACTTTAGTTTCAATTTTTTAATACTTTATTTTAAAATTTATTCCTTTAAAAATATTATTAATTTAATTATTTAATCTTAAATTTAATAATTCAACTTTTAAATTACCATTGTAGATAAATTAATGAATATTAAATTGTTAAATTATAAAGTGATACTAAAAATATTTAATATCTTTTGAATAAAGAAAAGTCATTTGAAACATACAGTCCTATCTAAAATTTTGTTACAATAGTAACAGAAAATTTAAATTTAAAGAGATCAATTTTAAAATATTTTTAGGACTAAAATTATAAACTTTATAATTAATGCTGCTATTTTTTTTCTTCATATTTATAGCCCCCTGCTAAGAATTTATGTCGGTTTCCATCCCGTACAGCTGTCTCAGTTTTAATTGAGATAGTCTGTTCCTATAATTATTAATGATTAAATGTAAACAAGTATCAAACAGATATTTGTCACTCATTTACTATCGACGTTTACTTATTGACTATTGTTTGTGATATACCGACCATCTTCGTGACAAGCTTATACCATAAACCAAGAAAGAAACAGATTGTAAATGTTCTCGTCCTCCTCAAAATCGATCTCAGGTAAACTACATACAATGGGACACAGAATAAGTCTCCATTTTGAAAATCTCATAATCCTTCTAATATATAATAGGGTCGTTAAAACAAACTCAGATTAAGTAACTAAAAGTCTCCATGTTGAAAATCTCCCAGCAATGTAGACGTATGTTAAACAATCATCAGAAGGCGTTGTTGTGGGAGGCTAGCTTACTGAATAGATGGTAGAAATTGCAACTTTAATTCAAGCGTATGTCGACAGGATGTTTTTCTTTAGAGTGAACTCATCGGCCTTAGCTGGGCTGATAGACTGCATCAATCATCACAGATAATAAGTGCCACGATTATGAATTTGTTAACAACAATTTGCACACTTGCAAATAAAATATTACCTTTTCAAGTATGCGCTCTAGGCGCTGAATTTCTTTCTTAGCATAATCAGAACCTTTCTCCAGGTAATTCTTGGCAGTTTTCAAGTAAATCTTCCCGTATCTAATGGAAAAAAAAATAGTTGCATTATTGCCTCTAGTTTTTGGCTTAAAGTATAAAGAATAAACAGAGCAAATTAAACTATTCTCAAGAGGCATAATTTCAAGCCAATAACCATCACAATATTATGAAAGGATGATGTTAGATTTACCTAGAAGAAGAACCCTGAAGCTTCCCAACCTCCTCTTCTATTTTGGCAAATACGGCCTTCTTCTCTTCATCATTAGCAGCTACAAACTCCTTTACCAGCACGTCCAAGTTCTCTACTATACCAGCCTATACAGAAATAGAGTGTGAGCAGAATGTTAAGTGCAACCATTTTGAATATTTTCACCCCACAAAGAGAACATGTTCACTGCCACCAATTTTTTTTTAAACAAATGAGAGAGAGTGAGGGTACTTCTCTTTGATAAGAATTCACTAACCTCAGAAGTAAGCTGTCCTTTTGAATCACGACTTGTTCCAGATTTCTCATTGATAAAAGCCACAAAGTCATCTAAGTCTCTACCACCTCCATAATCTTCGCCGGCTTTATTGCCCTTTGGGAAGAACTTCAAGGTAGGAAATCCACTCACATCATACCTGAGACAAAGTTATTCCAGAAATCTTTAATCAGTTATTTATGATATTGAAGTTTTCCACCTCCAAGTCTTCACTGGCTGCAGCTTTTGTCTTGTTAATCAATATAATAGCAGTGTTAACATTTATCCATCTGTTTAGGTTCCTACATTTTTTCTTCCTGCTATATAATATTAACACCCATATCTGAATAACATTGAAATATATCCCACCACATTATGCAACACATATATTGGTCGGTACGCCCCAAAAAATTTCACTTCAATAGGACTTCTCGCTTTAAGTTTGATTCCTTCGGATCAAAAACTAAATTTTTAAGATTAGACAACTAAAACATACTTTTCAGCCAGGTCTCTATATTTGTCGGCATCCAAATTTGCAATCACTACATCGTCCTCCGATTTAAAGGCTGCAGCAACTTTTTCATAAATCTGAAGGGGAAAAGCGCACAGCCAAGTTAAACATAGCTCTTTCAAAAAATAAATGCATCAATTTTAAATTGATAAAAAGGACACTGCAATGATATTAACTTACAGGAGCAAGACTTTTGCAATGTCCACACCTGGCAAAATAACAAAAGTTTGTAAGATATAACAGTAAGCACTCAACGAGAGAATGAAACTGCAGGTCTAAAACATTACTAACTAACAATAATTTAATGCAAAAAAAAAAAAATAAAGCATAATTAGAGATTAACCGACAATCTAAAAGTTATTGGTGAGTAGTGAGTACCATGGTGCGTAAAACTCAACCAAGACATCTTTGGTTTCATCCAAGACAACTTCGTTGAAGCTTTCAGGTGTTAGCACCACTACACTAGATGGAGCTGTAGCAATCTTTACATTAGTTCCTGCAAGACAAAACCTCTGTTTAGGAAATCCACTAGTACAATTGCAAATAAAATACACAGAAGAAGAAAGGGGGAAAACCAAATCATGCTCAAGTGTATGCTCAACACCGCCATAGAAACTATAAAAAATCAAAGTGTGCAGATTTTGATGATTTAGGACAGGGAACCTAATACTACTTTAGTATCTCAGAGTACTATGCATTAAAATATTTTTAAAAAAGTATATATGATGCTACAAAATGGATTTTTCTCTTTGTGATATTTCCGAGAGGCACTATAGCAACAGATGGCTTTAAAACTACAAAAGGTACCTGCTTCTGTATTTATAAACTCGGCAAGTGATTCTGCAGTGCGTGGCCCTTCAAACCTACAGCAATTATCAAAAATCAAGTATGAGTCTGAGATGCCAAAAAATAGACGTGAGAATGCAGGGTAACAAACTATGAGCTGAGATACAAAATATTATTAATACTATTTTTTAAAAAGCTAAGGTTTTCTCACTTTTTGGGTTCCAGAGATCCTTTTGGAAACCACTGAATGGTTGGGTACCCAGAGACTCCATATTTGGTGCACACACTCTTATGCTCATCACAGTCCACCTATAGCACATTAATACATAAGCTTTATCATATGTGAAACAAACTAATTAAATTATCAATGAGAAAGAACAAAAAGAAACCACAAAATTCAAAGCACAATCATTATGGGGAAAATTTGCGAATAAAACGTTCCAAGAATGAATGATCCCTCTCATCCCTCCTCTACTTCAAAAATTACTATCATAATATACATTTATACGGAGGGGGGAAGGGGATATCATTTTGAAATCTGAATATGTAAAGAGTTCAGCCGTGGAGAAAAATAACCCTAAGTGGTTACATGAAAAATATCAAAATTGTCTTAAACTTCCCGGGTATGAAAGACAGGTATACAACACCAATATGCTCCATAGTAAGAACAGAATTACCATACACAAACAATCATGAACAGATAAAATTTCCTGATGCTTGAAAGATAGTTAATTTTGTTTAATAAGGTAACAGACAAGTTTAACTACAAACAATAATCAAAGGTATAAACGCAACAGAAAACCAGGGGGCTGACCTTGGCAATCAAAACAGATTTAGATTTCTTGAAGGTGTTACCGAGCTTCTCATATTCTGGAGCTAGCTTTTTGCAGTGTCCACACCTATTATTACAAACAAAGCAAAACACTAATATAAGTTAACTGTGCATCTCGTCATAACATTCTCTCCCTACAGTAATGGGTCCCGTTACTTGATTTGTGAAACCGTGTGCTCGAAGCAAAATAAGATTACTTGCACAAAGAAAGTGACCAAACATATATTAAAACTTAGAAAGAAAAAAGCACAGAACGTTGCAGGAGTTCCTGGAAGTCAGTCCATCTTTTGTCTATAGTCGGGCAATCAATCCATCTTTTGTCTCGGACACAAAATGGTACGTTACAAAGGGAAATTACTTAGTTGAAGTTTGAAAACCTGGAATTATTAATTAAAATTCTACTTCCTACTTACAATACTTTATGAGTAAGGTGTTAGGGAGGATTAGTGCTTCACTTCTTTAATTAAAATTCTGCTTCCTACTTACATAGCTTTATGAGTGTGGTATTCGGGAGGAGTAGCGCTTAACTTCTTTAGATTAGTACAGTTAATTAGAGGTTTTATCTAGTTTCTATTCACCTCCTCTTTCGGAGGATATGATCTCCTCTTCCCTATATTTTTCATTCACTCTATTAATGAAAAAATCCTTTAGTTATTTTTTTTAGTTTTCATCACCAGTATTCGGTCCGACTAATTTTGTTCGGGGTTAGTTCTGACATCGAATAGTTCCATAGTTCCAACCTCTCCCGATTGCAATTGTGGAGATCGAACCGTGGTCCTTCTACGGTCTTTTAGTTATTATCTATCAAAAGAATATAAATCCAATAGCCTAGATTTTTCCTTCATTCTAATAAAAAATAATTTCATTTTTTATCTGTTAAAAAAAAAAGAGTATAAATTAAACTACCCAAATTCAACCCAAAAAATATCACATTGAGACACATAATCTTAACGATAAACCATGGAGTTGCTGATTAGTTATCAGCCTATTTATTTTATACAGATCAGAGCAAGGAGGCTTAGTATATAATAACAAGATTATCTTTTGCTTACAACTTCTATAAAAGTTTTATTTAGTTTTGTCTTGTGTCTCATTTACTCTATCGATGTTCACAAAGATGACAAGTCATCTCTCATAACTTATAGTGAACTCAAAGAATCATAAGGCCTGCTTGAATTGGCTTATTTGAGTTTGAACTTATTTGAGCTTATAGGAGATTTTATCAAACAAAATATGACATTTTTTATATATTTTTTTGAATTTATTCTTATAAATTCTTCAAAATAACTAATGAAACAGCTTATAATGTATTTTATCTTTTGTTATTCATAAACAGTTATTTTAATAAGCACTATAAAATGCAAATAAGTTGTTTATCCAAACAAGGCCCTAATCTCCTTAATTTAATGAGGTAAACATATTAACTAGTGAGACTAAATTGACCTAATTAACAAACTAAAGGATAATGATTTAAACTGAATTACATCAGAATCTAAACGGCATCGTATCATCCACAACAAGTCATAACAATAGATCAACAGATAACAAAACTACAAACTGAACCGATTAAAGCAAAGAACCTATCGGATCGAAACAGAACAGGAAATTAATAAGATCAGATTCAGCTGAAAATTTAAAAAAAGCGATTCGAATCAAGAATCCTACACTAATGATTTGAACTGCGTGAAAAACTATACTAGATCGTAATGGAAGCGATAGTGGATAGAAATGAAGAAGGATCGAGAAGGTTGGTGAAAATTACCAAGGGGCGTAGAACTCAACGAGAGCTCCTTTGTCTTGACCAACTTCCTTCTCGAAATTCTCTTCAGAGAGCACAACGACGTCGTCTGCGGAGACCGATTGGGAGAGAAGCGCAAACGCGAACGCTGCGAAAGCTATACTTCTCCAGATCTGATTCTTCTCCATTTTCGTCTTCTTCTTCTTTCTCAGTTCTTTTTTTCTTTCGGTTTCTGCTTAACTGCTACTGCACGTGACTCGTTATATAGGAAGAAAAATACATGTTTCAATTCCATCAATTATTATTAAAATAAATAAAATTATGGGGTACGGTTTCGTTCCTTTGTTTGGGTCACGTGGCATGGCTTCGCTTTTCAGCAAAGTGATCGCACTTGTTCTACTAGAACAATTAGACTTTGCTTCGTACCTAATGACGCTTATTTGATAACGTGGCATGATATAAGAGGTGCTCACGGAGGACGGATACATGATATTCAAGCCACGTGTTTTGTATGAATTTTCATATAAACAAAATCATTTTAATTAATATTAAAGAAAGACATTGATTAGCAAACAATGTCAATATAATTTTTATTCGTTAATTTGTGCTTTAAGGTACATATTAAAAATTTCATAAATAAAAAATTTAAGTAAAATATTCTTTTTAGGTCTCTAATTTTATTTTGGAGTCTAATATGATTTTCTAATTTTTAAAATGTTCAAATTAATCATTTAACTATTAAAATAATGTCACGTTAGTTCTTCCGTCTAAGTCTGTTAGTCAAAGTAAAAATATATATGTTCACGTGACATTATAATGTGTTGATGTGGATTTACCTTGAATAAAGAAAATTCAGTCATTGCGCATCTCATGAAAAACTTGTACAGAACACCTGAACTCAAACCATTACAAAGTTAAAAGCCAAAGACATTCATGGTAAAGCAAACAAAGTTCAAGCATGTATTTCTCAGAAAGTATACAAACAACATAGATTCTTAACATTTTGAAGCATATATGGTGATATATATAACAAAGGCATTCTGGCATGAATCTTAGATTGGCGGCTTCACCCTATATTAAAAGTGTGAGATATTGGATCGAACTCTAGTATGTTATCGAAATAATGCGTGTTGTAGTCGAAATTTGTTCTAGCATGCATTAGTTAATATTGCTAGGTTTGTTAGCATGTTGAATTGGGTCTTACTTGTAAACCCAATTGTTTAAGTTAGTTTGTATCCTAAGTTAGCTTGTAAAGGATAATTGTTAAAAAGCCAATTAGGTTAGTGTCCTAGTTTTCTTATAAATAACATGCTAGCCTCTCATTTTGTATAAGGAAAAATAGGAAGATAAAATCCTAATTCAAGAGAGAGAGGTTATTTGTTATTCTTGTATACTTGTAATCTTGATTGATAGATAAAGTAAAGAATATCAGTTTATAACCAATCCTTGTTGTTTCTTCTTGTTCTTCTTACTTGTTTTCTTTGTTAACCCCCCTAACCCTTGTGTGTTTCTTGAATATAAAGAAATCGTTTATATTTTGTTTCAAGGCATTCTATTCATAACAAATTGGTGCGGTGGGCGTGGAGAAGATGTCTTCAACAAAGTATGAGATTGAAAAGTTCACCGGAGTGAACGACTTCGGTCTGTGGCGCTTGATGATGAAAGCTCTACGGTTCAGCAGGGTTGTTTGGAAGCGTTGAAGGAAAAGGCAACCATGGACGTTGCGTTAACGACAAAAGAAAATACGACCATGATTAAGAAAGCTCACAGCGCAATATTGTTGAGCTTTGGTGATAAGGTTCTTCGACAGGTCTAAAAGGATACTACAACATCGGGATTATGGGTGAAACTTGAAATTTGTACATGACCAAATCTCTGGTGAATCGACTCTACCTAAAGCAAGCTTTGTATTCATTCAAGATGAGTGAAGACAAACTGTTGGCTGTAACACCCTTTTCTACCCCATAAATATAATGGCAAATCAATCATATTTATCAGAGTAAAATATTGAATGCGATAAAATCATCTCAAAAGAGCGCACATTTCTCAATAATTCAAATATAGTCAATGCTCCGTAAACAACGGGTTTTCCCAAAATTACTCAAAATATTACTCAAAAGGCAGCGAAACTCAAAAAGGCAAAAATCCAAAGTTTTCCTTGCGCAGTAACTTAATCAAAATAACAATAATCAATAAAACATGGTTCAACTCAAAAGACCCCAATCCAATATTACACTATCAGAGCAATACCCTTTAAGTCAACCACAATGGCCAACGACCCAAAAACTTCAAAAAGTCCTCGACGGCATCCACGACTAAACATGGTCATCTGCACGTTACCCACGTGGAGGCAACATTCAAACAGGCAGGGTGAGTAAAATGATTCATAATAATCAATATATGAATAAATATATAAAACAACGTCATTTTCATATTCAACATCATCATAATCATCAAGGAACATCAAAGGCCACAACATTATAAATTACACCAAATTATCACATAAATGAAAATTCAACAAGACTCATGCATGTGGTGGTACCAATCAACAAAATTCGATGGACATTGAGCCATCAACCTTCCATAGATCCACAACGGTAGGATCGATTCTACACGAGAACCGGAGCACAACAAAATACCTCATATTCGTACAATGGGACTGAAGCCACAAGAATCAAGGTCCTAGACCGAAGTCCGAAATGCATATGAATGCATGATGCACACGTATAACCCTCATAATAAACTCATTAGGTGCATCATCATTCATCAAAATCATCATAATAATCATGTCATCATAGAATCATCAAAACTCATGAAATCAAAATCATAACTCATCATCATTACTCATAGTAATCATCATAAAATCATGTATTAATCTCAGAAGATTCATAGTCATACTCATGGTAATTCATCAAAGCAATCACAACATTAAAACATCAAGACATCACTGCACAAGATCAGAATTCGTGAAACTCTGCTACATTCGCTAGCAAGTTTGTTGTGTGAGTCTGGGGAAAATGTTCGTCGTGCAAAGAATTCTTCGTTGTGCGAACTCGCAATTACAGCAAATCGTTGTTACGCAGCAGTAGCAAAACCTGCTCAAAAGTCCATACGATTTCCTTCCCCAATGCCCTAAAAACATCGCTAAATCATTCCTAAGGTATTACGGCGATAAAGGCACAAAATCTACGACTTATTAGGCCAATCTTGTATCCTATTTACGCCTCTAATTCCCATAATTTCTTACAAATACCCCACAGTCATTAAAGTTCTCACAATCACTTACCCTATACGGTTAAACAACCTTAACAACAGATTTTGGTCATGAAGGCCTAATTTCCCTTACTCCCAAATCAGCCTCAAACCTACCATCAGTTCAAATCCATGAAACTCATTAAACTCACCAGAAAGGCAACAACAATTCAATACTCAAAATCCCTAAACCCTTAAATCATCTTTAAACACATTGAATCACATATTGAAAACAATGAAGGCAATACTCCCCATACTTAAATAATCTCAAAAACAGATTTGGCCGCGAAGGCCTAATTTTCCTCAAACTCAAAAACCTCTTAAACCTTTAAATCGACTTTAAATACATTGAATCACATATTAAAAACAATGAAGGCAATACTCCTCATACCTTAATTGTCGACTCTAAGTCTTTCTCCTTGATTCTTGGAAACCTCGTGAAGCTTTGCCTCAATCCTCTTCCTCAGAGCTCTGGCCTCTATTTCTTCCCTTTTCACGGTCTAACAAGAATGAATTCTAATTCCCTCAAAATTCCTTTTTGTTAAGCCTAACTTTGGGGCCTTTAAAATGGGATTTCCAATTTCACCCTCACTAACTCCTCCTCAAATGTCCACTTTGCCCTTAATTCACTTATATTTATTTAAATTAATAATAATACCAATATATTCATATTATATACTATTATTTAAATAAATAACTCAAAATCCATAATTCTGAATATTCACACCAACCACCGAAAATCACCAAAAATACGAATATTCATATTTAAATAAATTAAATAAATATTCCAATGAATTTGAGGTGTTACATTGGCTGAGCAGCTGGATATGTTCAACAAGCTAATTCTTGATCTTGAAAATATTGATGTGAAGATCGAACTCGAATAGAAGGAATCTCGACTTCTACTGGGAGTATGGCTTCCATACCGTAAATAAGTGAAAAAGGAGTTGCCCCTGTTGGTGTGAATACCGAGGTACGATACCCGTGTAAAGCAAAAGGGAGAATTTCATGTCAGTCCTTGTAGGTAACCACCATTTTCTGAATAATCCTCTTTATGTTCTTATTAGCAACTTCAACAGCCCCATGCATCTTCGGTCGGTAAGTAAAAGAGTTATGATGCTCAATCTTGAATTCTTCACATAGCTCTTTCATCATTCGGTTATTCAAGTTGGACCCATTATCAATTATGATTTTACTTGGCACACCATATCTGCAGATGAGTTGGTTCTTGATAAATTTGACGAACACCTGTCTGGTAACATTCGCATAGGAGGCGACTTCGACTCATTTGGTGAAGTAATCAATTGCTACCAAAATAAAGCAATGTCCATTAGACGCTTTCGGCTCTATCATACCAATCATATTAATTCCCCACATGGCGAACGACCAGGGTGATGAAATAACATTAAGGAGAGTTTGTGGTACATGAATTTTGTCAGCATAGATTTGACACTTATGACACTTCTTAGCAAACTTGTAATTGTCAGATTCCATCGTTATCCAATAGTAACATGCTCTTAAAAGTTTCTTTGCCATAGCATGTTCATTGGCATGAGTGCCAAAATATCCTTCGTGAATTTCAGTCATTAACATGTTTGTTTCTCGCTTGTCCATGCATCTTAGCAAAACCATGTCAAAATTCCTCTTATAAAGTACATCATTGCTCAGGAGAAAATTACCAGTCAATCTTCTCGATGTCTTCTTATCTTTATTAGATGCCCCATATGGGTATTCTTGTTTTCGGAGAAACAATTTGATATCATGATACCAGGGTTTATCATCATCAACCTCTTCTATTGCAAATATATAAGCAGGTCTGTCGAGACGCATAACGTCAATCTTGGGACAATCATTTCATTGGTTCACCACAATCATAGAAGTCAAAGTTGCCAAAGCATCGACTATTCTATTATCGTCACGAGGAATGTGATGGAATTCAACTATATTGAAGAAAGGGAACAGTCTTCTTGTGTAATCTCTATATGGAATCAAATCATCTTGTCGGGTTTCCCACACTCCTTTGATTTGGTAGATTACCACGACAAAATCACCATATACATCCAAATTCTTAATCGTTGAGTCTATTGCCTCTTCAAGGCCCATAATGCACGCCTCATACTCAGCTTCGTTGTTTGTACACTTGAAAGTCAATCTGAAAGTAAACGGGATATGGGATCCATGAGGGGTCAAAATGATTTCCCCAATTCCTTTCCCATGGGCATTAACGACACCGTCAAAAATTAAACCCCATTGAGAATCTGGCTCATATCCTTCGTCTGGTAAGGGTTCTTCACAATCTTTCATTTTTAAATGCATCATATCCTCGTCGGGGAAATCATCATCAATAAATTGGTGGTCTTCAATAGGTTGATGAGCTAAGTGATCCTCCAAGACACTTCCTTTGATCGCTTTCTGAGTGTGGTATTCAATATCATATTCTGACAATAACATCTGCCATCTGGAAATTCTTCCAGTCAAAGCGGGTTTCTCAAAAATGTATTTGATTGGGTCCATCTTAGAAATTAACCAAGTGGTATAATTTAACATGTACTGACGTAAACGTCAAGCTGCCCATGCTAAAGCACAATAAGTCTTCTCGAGCATTGAGTATCTAGATTCACAGTCAGTGAACTTTTTACTCAGATAATAAATAACATGCTCCTGTTTCCCCGTCTCATCTTGTTGACCAAGTACACATCCCATAGAGTCTTCCAAAATAATCAAATACATGATCAATGGTCTTCCTTCAACCGGAGGGATCATAGTAGGAGGTTCAAGAAGATATTCCTTGATACTACCGAATGCTTTCTGGCAGTCTTCAGGCCAAACACAACCTTGTTCCTTTCTGAGAAGCTTAAAGATGGGTCCACAAGTGGCAGTCATGTTAGAGATAAATCTAGAGATATAATTTAAACGTCCTAGGAAGCCTCTAACATCCTTTTTTGTAGTAGAAGCGGACATCTCTTGTATGGCCTTAACTTTATCAGGATCCACTTTAATACCTTTTTGGCTAACAATGAAACCTAAGAGTTTCCCTGAGCGAACACCAAATGTACACTTGTTAGGATTCAAATGGAGTTGGTATTCCCTCAGTTACCGAAACAACTTCGAAAAATGCTCAAGATGGTCCTCTTTAGTCTTGGACTTGGCTATCATGTCATCCACATAAACCTGAATCTCTTTGTGCATCATGTCGTGGAAAAGAGTAGTCATAGCTCTCTGATATGTTTCCCCGACATTCTTCAGACCGAACGACATAACTCTGTAACAAAATGTCCCCCATGGCGTAATGAATGATGTTTTTTCCATGTCTTCGGGAGCCATCCTGATTTGATTATAACTTGAAAATCCATCCACGAAAGAGAATATCTCATACCTTGCAGTGGGGTAGAGGAAAATCATCCTTTGGGCTGGCTTTGTTCAAGTCTCGATAATCAACACACATGCGAACTTTTTCATCCTTCTTGGGGTATGTACGATATTAGCTAACCACTATGGATATTCAGATGTAACAAGAAAACTTGCGTCAATTTTTTATGTATCTCCTCTTTAATCTTCAAAGCCATGTCAGGGCGAGTTCTCCTGAGTTTCTGTTTGACTGACGGGCATTCTGGTTTCAAAGGCAGATGATGCTCTACTATAGTAGTGTCGAGACCAGACATATCTTGATACGACCAAGCAAACACATCAACATATTCCTTAAGTAGTTCAATCAACCTTTCTTTCACGTCATACACAAGCAAAGCTCCAATCTTTACCTCTTTGCGGATTTCTTATGTACCCAGATTAATGACTCCTACGAGCTCTTTGTGAGGCTGAATGGCTTTATCTTCATTCTCCAGCAATCGAGAAATTTCCTCAAGGATTTCTTCTTCTTCTTCTTCGGCTTCGAACACAGAAAACTCAAAGTCTGGAGAAGGCATTGGGTCATTATTTTTGATGTTTTGTTCATGCAATAATTTGCACATGTAATGTGGCTTTATTTTAGAATTTTAAGGAAGTGAATGTGTGTGCACAAAATATGCAAAGTGATTATTGCTTATTATTACTATTTTCCAAAAAAGCAGAAAAGATAAAACAAAAATGATAGGAACACAAAATGATGATTTTATTAATGATAGCAATCTTTCAAACAAAATGCCCTAACACAAGATCACCTTTGCCTTGGGTAGAGCAAAGGAAATTATGAAAATAAGGCCCACACAACGACTCTTTCGCCTTGGGCAGAGCGAAAAACTAAAAAAACGACAACAAATAATTACTTTGATAAAGGGACAACAACAGGAACATCAACAACACTCCAATTTCGAGCGACTGCTCCAGGCATCACAAAGTTAGGTTGATCCTCATCAGACTTTTCTCCAATGATTGCACCGACTTCTTACTTGCATTCTCTGAGCTTTGGTCTAGGGGAATAAAAAGGCACATATGCATCTTCCATTTCAGAACCATAGCCAGAATCCTCCAAATAAGGCTCTCAATTCTAATAAGGGATGGAATTTCTTTCAGAACCATCCGAGATGTAACCTTCAGAGTCATCTTCGAGTATAACATTGACATGGGGTGGATGAATGACCCCTCCAATATGAAAAACTTCTTTAATTAGTGGAACATTAGAGCTTATGTTAACATGCTTGTTGAAATTGATAGGAGAGAAATTGAGACCTTCCCTATTCTTATTTTCAGGAAAAGATAACACCTGCCCCCACCCTTCTTGGGAACCACTTTTCACCATTCGTTGTGCATCCTTGAAAGACGAAATGGAAACTCCACTTTTTCGGGTATTACCGTCAGCCATTGAAAGATCTTGTAAATGAGTTCCCACTTCCTCATCTGCATCAATATAGGAGAAAGAAGAGAGATGGCTTACCACCAAAGCTCTCTCTCCATAAACTGTAATTAACTTTCCTTCATAAACATAATTCAGTTTTTAGTGCAATGTAGAGGTAAATGCCCCAACTTTATGTATCCACGGCCTACCTAATAGACAATTGTAAGCAGCACAAATGTCCATTACTTGAAATGTGATTTGAAAAACCTAAAGTTTGATGGTCATCGGTAGGTCTACCTCACCAATCACAGTCTTCCTTGATCCATCAAAAGCTTTGACAATAACATTATATGGTCTCATAGGTGATTCTTGGTATGATAATCTTGTAAGAGTAGTTTTTGACATCACATTCAGTAAGGATCCAGTGTCAACCAGCGTACTGGATAATGCGTCGTTCATGTAGTTCATGGAAATATGCAACGCCTTATTATGCTATCTCCCATCCACCGGGAGCTCTTCTTCACAAAATCCAAGATTATTACATGAGGTGATGTTACCTACGATTCCACTAAATTGGTCCACAATCACATTGTGATCGACATAAGCTTGTTCTAGTACCTTCTGCAGTGACTCTCTATGGGATTCCGAACTCATCAATAATTGCAGCAGAGAGATTTTGAAAGGTGTCTGCAGCAATTGATCCAAAATCTTATATCCACTTCTTTTAATCAGTTAAAAAATTTATCATGTTTGGAAAAGGAATCAGCCTCACCAAACTGCCCTAAATTCGAATCCTTCATAAATGGTTGTTCAAACAAAATTTCTTTATCCTTTCGGCAGTGCTGAAGAGAATACTCAACCACTTCTAGTAACTTTACTAATGTCTGCAATGTTAAAAACTGATGGCAAAACAAGTAGAGGTATCTCTTTTCTATTCTCTAATATTATGGTGTTATATTTGTATGAAACCTCCCTATTGGAGGCATAGGGGACTGGACCAGGTACATTAATGATCAGAGGCGTTACAGAAGGCTTTCTGCTGTCATAAGTGATTTCAATACGTTTCACTTCCTTGAAGTGGGGCACTACTATGAACATTTCTTCGTCTTCATCCACAGGAGCTGAATTTCTATCATACATGACTGTAATAATCCTCCTATCCAATAGGTCTTGAATATCTTCCCTTACAAGCCAGCAACCTCGAGAGTTAACTGAACAAATAGAACAAGCTGCATAATTGTGACGTTCATGACTGAAGAAAACCATTATGGTCAATCCACCATGCATTCTGACTAAAGATTCTCGAATATATTTGAGATCAAACACATCATACTTTCCTGGACATCCCTGAACCATGTTTACAGTAGCTGACCCATGTTATGGTAGAGGATTGTCTTGTACATTTGGGTTAGAATCCTTGAAAGATAGAATTCCACATCTGACCAATCTCTGGACATCTGCCTTCAATCTATAACAGTTTTCAATGTTGTGGCCTGTTGCACCTTGGTGATATGGGCAAAACTGATCTGTTCTATACCAATAAGGAAGATTTTTAGGTGCCTCCGGCGTGGACTTGGTCTGGATATACCTTTTTTGTAACAAGCCTGAGAATAATTCTGCATAGGACATCGAAATATGATCAAAATTTAGTTTCCTCTACACACGGCCTTGGTTGTTGAACAGTGGTCGATTCTATTGAGGAGACCGTTGGTCTTGTTGACAATATGCTCGTGGAGCTCGTGGTGGTTGATATTGTTATGTGAATTGTGGTTGATAGGCAGGAGTATTGATAATTGTTGTCACAACAGTAATGTGTTGATGTTTTTGATATCTTCTTCTTGGCCGACCTTGATGCACAACACTCACATCTTGCTCTTTATTTTTCACGAAGTTACTTCCATATTTCTTTGTGCTATTGGGAGTACTTCCTTCTTTAGCCAACCTACCTTCACGGACCCCTTCTTCTAGACGCATCCCCATGTTCACCATTTCGGTAAAATCACTGGGCACGCTTGCCACCATTTTTTCATAGAAAAACGAACTAAAGGTTTTCAAGAAAATCCTGGTCATCTACTTTTCTTCCAAAGGTGGTGTAACTTGAGTAACCACTTCATGTCGGCATTGGGTGTACTCCTTGAAATTCTTTTTATCTCTTTGAGTCATGGCCCTTAGTTGATCTCTATTGGGTGCCATGTCGACATCATACTTTTACTGTCTAATGAAAGCTTCACAAAGGTCATTGAAATTCCGAATCTTCATACCATCCAGCCCCATATACCACATGAGAGTTGTGTCAGTCAAACTATCCAGGAAATCGTGAATGAGCAGTTGATCATTATCAGTTTGTACATACATTTTACGGGCGTACATGACGAGGTGACTTTGAGGGCAAGAGTTGCCTTTATATTTCTTGAAGTCTGGGACCTTGAACTTAGGAGGAACCTTGACGTTCGAGACCAAGCAAAGATCATAAACGTTCTTCCCAAATAACTCCTTCCCATGAAGGGCTTTAAGATCTTTCTGAATTTTTGAGAATTTATCCTGGAACTCATCCATTCTCTCATCAAATCCCACATTTTTGTCGCATCGCTGCGAAGAGGGGGGCCGACAAGGACAGAAGAGTCGCCACCGAACTTTATTTATCCGAAAGAGAGGGAAAGGAAACGATCAGATAAAACCTGCGAAAAAGGGAGAAGACAGGTCATCGCGACCAAATCTTGGGTTCAGGAGTCGGTTACGCAAGGGGAAGGTATGAGCACCCCTCACGTCCGTTGTACTCAACGGGATCCACACTTGTTGTCTAAGTCTATGGGTGGAAAAACTATCTAAAGCTACAGGCTCATGGGGACAAAAGAAAAGAAAAGTTACATCCTGTCTAAGTCTATGGGTTAATTCTGGCTTGATGTACCCAGCTTAAGTGTTCCCACAATATGCTACTCCTCAGATGCATCCTCAAGCACCTCTGGCTCCCACGCCATACTGCTTATTCTCGCCTGTTGATGCAGCTCAATATCAACGGCCTCCTCAAGCTTAGAGTCTGCAAAGTCATCAAGCAGACCAATGAAACATAAATCAAAGATAGAAACAGAGGACACCATCCTGTGGTGGATACAGAGGCTAATCATGCCAATAATCATTTTACATTTCAATCTTTTCATTTGTATTCCTTCTTGTTTGTCAAGCACTATTCATTTGTAAAACTTGCTTATTTTTAGATGGTAATAATAATGAAATGAATATGCATGTTTTCGAATAAATTCATTTGTGTTCACTCATACTTTTTATCAGTATCACACATTTGATCAAGAAAAATCAAAAGAGAATGATGAAATCAAAAAGACACGAGATCACAGTCTGTATGCTTTTGAATAAAACCATGCTAACGATGTAAGGCATTGGTTTTATTCTTAAACACCAAAGGTATAAGGAAGATAATCCATAATCAACCCCTTTGGGCCTTGGAGTAGGAGTTTCTTTCTGTACATAAAACCATCAATCTTAACTAGGGGCAGAGTAGTCTTTAGTTAATTTGGCCATGCATCCAAATTTCAAAAGAAGAGTACCCCATATGCGGTTTCCACATTATATCCCTCGCAAGAGGTCAAAAAATCATAAACCCATAATGGTTGAGGCATTCACAAACCAAATCAAACAAGTGTCACACGATTTGTTCCAAAAAAAAGCAAGAAACAACAAAGAAAAGCCATCTAAGTCAAAAACTTGAGAACAAGTGACTTAGGCAAAAATTAGGGCATCCTGGTAGACTGCAGATTTAAAATGATCAGTCCATGCAAAAATTCGGGAAAATAAAAAGAACAAAAAGAAGAATCAAATAGAAAAATCATTAGCAAGAACAAATTCGTGTGACTACATACAAAATAAGAGGTAAGTGACTATCGTTCCAAAAAACCTCATTGGTTCCTCTACCATCGCATCTATCATTCAAAACCCTTTTTGAAAGGTTAATTCTTATGTCAAGTTAGTTGAACGTAGGACAAGAGAAAATCAAGAAGAATGGGTGGGTTAAAATAAATTTTGAGCCTTATATCCTTTCTTTCTAAAACCGTGAACCAGGTCGTTACAACCCGCAAAAGACCTAACTGAAGCAGAGTTTATTTCAAAAGCCTATTACGATAAAATCGTGTCAAAGCTGAGTCATAAAGATTTGCTTATCATTTGTGTTAGTATTGACATGACACTATATGTCATAATTTTAGTGAACATAATTGGATTTGAAAACTGACATATGCATGGCATTAACATTAGAATTTTCAAAACAAACACTTTTTACTTGCGAACAAACACTTGACATCAAGAAAGTTTCCACAATGGGAAGTTTGATCACTCATAAAGGCAAAGCGCCTGAGCACTTCGTTGAGCAAGGGTAGGCCTAGCCACTTCAAGGTTCAGTCAATTTGGGCCAATCAAGTCGAGATTCAACAAATCTCTCAAAGATTATTCAGTCAAGGGCATTCCTCCAAAAGATCAGTCAGCCAAGGGCAAAATCACTTCGAGGCTCACATTGAGGAAGACCACCTCAAGAGCACGAGAAGTTAATCTCTCCAAGAGACGATTAATCATACAGTTCTAAGGCACTAGGGAAAGTCAAATCAGGATCCTCCTATGACACAACCACTTCCTAACTTGTGACTGGGGAAATCTATGAAGATACCCAACAGACTGGGGCAGAGACAGGCTACCAAGATACAAGTTCTCTCCATGTTTTAAGGCTATAACAATGGTGCATAAATAACTGCTAAACCTGAAGTAGGTGTTGGAGAATTACGTCTTTATGGCTTACACCCTAACCTCAACTCTTCCACCTCCCGCAATGAAAGCACTTTATATATTCTCAAGAATCGATGCATAGACCATTCTCATGCATTAATCATGTCGCTTTACTCATACATATCGTTCATCTGACATAACATGAATCCTTGATATAAGCTCGATCATACTTGACATCTCTTCAAAACCCGATTGTTAAAATTCTGCATATTAATTATCATTGCATAACATTGCATCCTCAAGCGTGTAACATATCCATCAAGATGAAGCATTACACCATACAGGTTTAAACATACATCCCAAACAAATCCAGTTCTCGTCTGGTAGTCAGTTCTCGTCTGACAAACTTTTTCAAAGTCCAGTTCTTGTATGACAAACTTTTTTAAAACCTTTTCCCTATCTTTGGTCTGTCCAAAGTCCTTTCCTTGTCTTTGGTCTATCCAAAGCTCTTTCCTTATATTTGGTTCGTCCAAAGCTCTTCCCTTATCTTTGTCCCGTCCAAATTTTTTTTCCTTATCTTTGGTCTATCGAAAGTTTTTTTCCTTATCTTTGGTCCATCCAAAGTTTTCTCTTTATCTTTGGTCTATCCAAAGTCCTTTCCTTATCTTTGGTCCATCCAAAGCTCTTCCCTTATCTTTATTCTGTCCAAAGTTCTTCCCTTATCTTTGGTCTGTCCAAAGCATTTTCCTTATCTTTGGTCCGTCCAAAGCTCTTCCCTTATCCTTTGGTTCTTCCAAAATTTCTTTCTTTATCTTTGGTCCGTCCAAAGTTCTTCCCTTATCTTTGGTCCGTCCAAAGTTCTTTCTTTATCTTTGGTATGTCCAAAGTTCTTGTCTTATATTTGGTCCGTCCAAAGTTTTTTTCCTTATCTTTGGCCCGTCCAAAGTTCTTTCCTTATCATTGGTCCATCCAAAGTTTTTTCCTTATCTTTAGTCCGTCCAAAGTTTTCTCTTTATCTTTGGTTTGTCCAAAATCTATTCCTTATTTTTGGTCCGCCCAAAGTCTTTATTTCCTTTGGTTCGCCCAAAGTCTTTCCTTTCTCTGATCTATCCAGAACCCTTTCAATGCTCTCTGGTCCATCCTGAACCTTTTCAATTCTCTAATTCATCCAGAACCTTTGCAATTCTTTGGTCAGTCTAAAGTTCTTTCAATCTCTCTGGTCCGTCTAGAACCTTTTTAATTCTATGGTCCGTCCAAAACCTTTGCAATTCTTTAGTCCGTTCAAATTTCTTCCAATCTCTTTGGTTCGTCTAGAACCTTTTCACTCACTCTGGTCTGTCCAGAACCTTTTCGTATTCTTTGGTTTGTCCTAAACATTCCCAATTTCTTCTGGTCCATACAGAATATTGATAACGCGAAATCGTATATATATATATTGACGTATAATTCAACTAATATTTGACTGGTTTCAATCCGATTTCGGGTTTTTTCCATGTTATTTGTCTGATATTTTGCAAGTATTTAAAGATCATGTCCAAACAAAGCAATATGAAGAAAATAAGCAATTATAGATGAAATATGGATGAAAACAACATGAAAAACAGCAGATGCGCATTTTGCTGCTGTGACGACCGTCGCATCTCCATGACGACCGTCACACACCATGACGACCGTCATGCAGGCAAAAACGCAAAACTTCATTTAACGTGCAAAAACCAGTTCCAAGTCCCAAAATAATGAACCATTACTCCCTAATTTTTCTGACTCCAAGTCCACCTTCTGCAAATTATAACCATTAGCATTTCACCTCTATAAAAGGGGAAGGAGGGGAGCTGAGGGAGAGAGCCGCATTCAGATAACGAAGTGCTGCCCAAATATTTTTCCAGAGCAAATTTAGTTTAAGTCTTGTTTCTATTTTCCTTTCCTTTTTCCTGTATTCCATTTCTGCAATATTCATTTGTGCGCTCTATTGGTTTGAAGACACAATCCTGCCGACATCGTTGGGATTTGGCCAAAAGCCAATTGGATACGTTACAGGTTTTTATTATTTCGTTAATTGTAACTTTAATTCCCAGCAGTATGAATGTTCTAAATTTCTGCTTTTATTTACGCTTCACTTATTCCAAATCCATGTCTAGCTAAACCAGAGTAATCGGTATGTAATAATAATTCAGACGGGATTTGATAATAACCGGTTAAAAACTTTCTTTTTCAAAAGTTGTTTATGGCCTGAGTGTTTAAACTTATTTCCTGAATAATCGTTCGTCGCGACAGCGAGAACTTATTTAAAAGTAGTTTTGCCACGACAGTGGGAAATTAATTAAGGTATGAACCAACAAGCGACAGCTGCGGCTAGGACCGGATAGTAAACACTAGGCATTTGTTTTAATAACAGCGAAAGCACTTTAAAATAGATTTGAACTTAGAGATTTCCAAAAAGCGATTTTAACCCTGAACGGGATAGCGACAACATACGTTCCGCCTTAAAGTTGCGACTAGCGTCAACAACCATCGTGAGATGAAGGTCTTTAGATCACTATTTTCTTCTTAAATAAATTCTGAAAATATTTTATATACCGGTAACTTGTCAAATCCCCGAAGAACATAATTATTGCATATCGATTCGCGTAATTATAATTCAAGTAACGTTTTTAGTTCCCTTTAGTAATAGCAATTATTCCCTAAAACATTATCTACCTAGATAAACATAGTAACTCCCGAGAACACTAGTTTGATTACGAGTCCTTGTGGGATCGATATCTTTTATTACTACGTGATAGACTGTGCACTTGCAGTTAAGTTGTATTAGACATAGAAAGTCGCGATCAAGTTTTTGGCGCCGTTGCCGGGGACCCGTTTAGTCAATAGTGTAACCTTCTGTTACGCCGTATAAACTAGGTTAACTATTTTTATTTTCCCTTTACTGGTTCTGTCGATTGTATGCCAAGTAATCGCCCACAAGGCGATATCTTAAAACCTTCAGTCGCAGAACTAGAGCGCTTCTTACATTTAAGAAGTCGCATCATTGAGTACCAACAAAAATATAACATTCCTGATCCTCTCACTCACATTCCCAAATCTGAAGAAGAACCAAAGATGGCTGAAGGACCTCAAAACAAACCGCTGAAGGCATACGCTACACCATCTCAGACGGAGCCTAGAAGTAGCATTGTTGCCCCAGCTATTACTCGAAACGATTTTGAGCTGAAACTGTCATTGTTGTCAGCTGTACAACAAAACCAATTCTCAGGAAATACAACTGAGGATCCGAACGAACATTTAACGAAGTTTGTACAATACGCAGACACAGTGAAAGCAAATGGAGTAACTCCAGACGCAATAAGACTTCGTCTTTTCCCTTTCTCTCTTAGAGATAGAGCTTGGACATGGTTACAATCCTTACCATCCAACTCCGTTATGATGTGGGAACAGTTGAAGAACGTCTTCTTAGCGAGATGTTTTCCGCCAAGCAAAACTGCTATGCTTAGAGCTCAAATCAACGGATTTCGACAAAAAGATATTGAATCTCTCTACGAAGCATGGAAACGATTCAAAGATATGATGAGAACATGTCCTCACCACAGTCTAGAAGACTGGGTGACGATCCATACTTTCCATAACGGGCTTTTATACAACACCAGATTAACGGTAGGCGCCGCCGCGGGCGGTGCACTTATGGATAAGCCATACGACGAAGCCTATCAACTAATCGAAAACATCTCAGAACCACTGCCAATGGGGAGGTGAACGCATTCCAACAAAGAAACCCGCAGCGAAAGGTGGGATGTACGAGATCAGCAGCCTTGAAAAGTTCAACGCTAAAGTAGATGCTCTAGCACAGAAGATCGACAGTCTGACCGTTAACCCCGCTGCAACCGTCGCTGACGTAACTCCAAACTGCGAGTTATGCGGAATCCCCACTCATAATGCGCCCGAGTGCCCATTGTTGGCCGGAATCCCACCAGACCAAGTAAATTATGCTTAAGGAAACCCTTACGCAAATACTTACAACCCAGGTTGGCGAAACCATCCAAACTTCTCTTACAAAAGCGATAATGCATTGCAGATGCCTGCTACTCCGCCAGGATATCAGAAACCAGCTGCTGCCCAGACTGCACCTAGGAAATCAAACCTCGAGTTGATGATGGAAAAATTCATAGTTACTCAAGCTCAAACGAACAAAGAATTCCTAAATCAAAACATACACACTAGCGAGCAAATTAAACAGCTGATCGGAAAAGTAGACGCCTTAGCCACCCACAACAAAATGCTAGAAACACAGATATCACAAGTGGCTCAACAACAAGCCTCTACTGCCGCACCCGCTGACACATTTCCTGGACAACCCGAACAAAATCCAAAAGGGCAAGCAAATGCAGTCATATTAAGAAGCGGAAAAGAATTGGACGAACCGATCGATCCGAGAACCGAAAACTCATCCATGCAACAAAAACCAACTGAACAAGCAGAAAAGGAATCCGAGTTAGAGAAGAAGGAAGACAACGAGAAGGAGGACACCGCAAGTGAAAAAACTCAAGCACCTCCAGCGCCATATAAACCACCGATTCCTTATCCTCAAAGATTAATAAACTCCAAGACTTCAGGGCAGTTTAAGAAATTCGTAGAGCTTCTTAAATAGTTGAATATCACTATTCCTTTTACAGAAGCTATCACTGAAATGCCCTCGTATGCTAAATTTCTCAAAGAAATCCTGTCAAACAAGAGAATGATCGAGGATAAAGAAACAGTTACACTTACTGCAGAGTGTAGCGCTATTATTCAAAACCGCATGCCTCCTAAATTAAAAGACCCAGGTAGTTTCTCCATACCCTGCGTCATAGGAAAGTTCGTAATAGACAAAGCTCTATGCGATTTAGGAGCCAGTATCAGTGTTATGCCCCTATCTATATGCAAAAAGCTGAATATGGGAGAACTAAGACCAACCAAAATGTCCGTTCAATTAGCTGACCGATCAGTCAAATATCCTGTCGGTATAATGGAAAATGTTCTAGTACGCATAGGACAATTCTACATCCCAACCGACTTCATAATCATGGACATCAAAGAGGACTCTGTTACCCCAATTATCCTAGGAAGACCGTTCCTAGCTGTTGCACCCCAAAATTTGACCAACAATTATTTATCCATCTAGTGTTTGAAAGTTGATCTTCAGAGGAATTGGTTGGAACCAGGGTTGTGTGCTTCATAGCTTGAGAGTTGTGGGTGCCCCTCAGATGATTCTGAGACTTTGAGAATGAACTTGGTGTTTGGAGAAAGCCTATGAGATGTCTTGATAGCCATCATGAAGCCCAGGGAGGTCATTATGCAAGGGTTCAGAAGATTCAACCATGAATGATAGAATTAGGGTTTTGACTGGGCCAACCCTAGATCAGCTGAAGATTTGGAGAAGGTTGAGACCTAATCCAAGGGCCATGAGATCATGGAATGATGCATAGAGATGTTATAAAGATGATTCCTAGACCAACTCATCATGATTGAGGGGTTTGAGAAGTTTCAAGTCAGGGTTTCCAAGGATTGTCAGTGAAAAAACCCTAGTTTGATCCCTATTTTCCAGGAAGTTTTAGCTCTAGATATGATTGATATCTCCTCTTCCCCACAACATGAATGTTGTAGAGCTTGTTCTTAGCTTTAATTTGAGTGGTGGAAGTCCTTGATAGGAGTTGCAGAGCTCAAGTTGTGGTTTTGACAAATTACAGGTCAGTTGAGGTGTGTGAATCTGGGTCCTTGAAAGTCACCCAACTTGCAGACAACTTTTGCCCTAGTAGGATGATTCCTATGATCTCTTGGTCAACATGAATGTTGAAGGGCATCCTCTTAGCTTTAATTTGAGTGGTAGAAGTCCTTGATAGGATTTGTGGAACTCAACTTATGGTTTGAACAAGACAGGGGTATTTTGGTCATTTGTCAGTTATAGGTCATTTTAGCCAATGCCTAAAACTCCTATTTCCAAGCCTCAAATGGAAAAACTCAAAACATGAAAGTTGTTCAAAATGTGATTTTAAGTCTAGAAAGAAGGTCATGAATTGTTGGAAAAGCTCATAGCATGGATTTGCATGATTGGTCAAAAATGAACTAAAAATGGCATATAAGTGTAAAAAGTTGGAATTGGAAAGTGGTTTGGAAGATTTAGGAATCCAAATGGGGTCATCCAATATATCATTTTGATTGGAAAAACCATTCTAAAGACAATGGTTCAAGCACATTTTTGAGTTTAGTGGAAAAAATAAAAGTTACTTAAGGTTGCTTATGATTAAAGAAACATAACCAAGTTGGATCAAGCTTGGAATGCAAGGGAAAGTGTAAGATGGTGCTGGAAACTTCCATTGAGTGCTATATAACCATGAAATGAACATTGAGCAAGGGTTGGATTTTCATTTTTTGGCAAATACCTCACAAATTCTCTCATTCTTTCTCATTGCATTTTGATTCCAATTCCACAAATCCTTCATCAATCATCATCAAGATTGATTTCACCATATTCAATCATCATCATGGAGTAGAATTCAGCCAAGTTTGGATGGTAATTGGTTCTGTTTCATGCACTTCCTTCATCAAGACACAAGTTGCAACTTCAAGTGAATTTCAAGATCCAAGGCAGGATTCATCAAGGTTTTGCAAACAGAAGAGAGCATAGCAATAGGAGATCAAGATCCAAGCATCCCAGGCATTAGATCCACGATCTTCATCATCATCTCCAAGATTTGGCTTCAGGTGCAATTTGCTTTCTACAGCTTGATTTAGATAGTCTTGCATTAGGTTGTTAGTTTAGGCATGATGTAGGATGATAGAGGAGCATTTCTGGTTAGTTTCGTGCCAATTGGTGATGATCCATAGCAGGGTGTTAGAACTGTTTGGGCTTGCAACTCATAGGCTATTGCATGAGGAGCTTAGTTTTGTGGTTCAGGAGGATCACCATAACATGTAGGTTAGGTCAGGATAGATTGAAGCAAGAATTATGATCATGAGTTACAGTGTAGTTCAAGTGAATCAAGAACTTGTCACGATCGGGTTGAGGGCTGCATTGAGTTTCAAAGCATGCTATGACTACAGTCTTGTAGAGGGAGGAATTCTGAGTAATTTTGATGTTTGGGTCGAGGCCATTGGTTGAGAATTGAGAGAGCAGCACGAGCTGGAAGATTCGTGCATGGGGTGTAGTTTCAGAAACCCTAATTTGTCCAAGGAAGAAGATGGCTGGCTGTCGTTGGATCGAGTCAAGGAAATTGACTAGAATGTTGATCGCACGGCTGTGGTTCAAACGCAGAAACGGAGGGAGATCTGAGTTAGCCAAACGCTGTGTTTGGTTTAATGAAAATTCTGGGCCTATCCCTTCTATTCACACCCCCCACGCGCGCTGGCCCAAATGAAATGAACTGAATCCACTACTATTCTCACCCCCTCTCTCTTTCCCTTGTATATTTTATTTTTCAATTTTCTTCACATTTCATTAATTTTCTAAAAAAATCATAACTAAATGAAAAAAATATTATTTTTAACTCATTCTTTTTTTAACATTTTCATTAAAATGTCTAGAAAATTAAAAAATATAAAAATTACATTTTATATTTTAATTGGCATTTTTTGCATATTTTACAAATAAATGCACTTTTTTAACCATTCATTTCATACATGGATTTGTATATTTTTGTTCATGCATTTAGAAATAGATTTTTTGCCCATTCTTTTTTGTGGTGATTCATATTGCATTGTAGTACTCTCTGGATTTATTACTAGATTTGTGGATTAAAATTTGATGTATTTTGATTGTTAGACATTTAGGTGCTCTAATTAGGGTTTTAGGTTGTGTACTTGAACTACAACATTTTATTTTTGGGGTTTTTAGGACAAGTTAGCCTATGGGAAATATATGGGACTTAAGGGTAGTTAAATAGGATCCCCTAGAATTTATATTAGGAATTTGTATGGTGTTTTAGTATTTTTCATTGATTTTTGAATGTATGGATAGTATGTGTGTTGCTTAAAGGCATAAGTTGTATTGTTGTGTTTTCTTTCTTTCTCTGTTGAGTGTGTGAGCTTTGAAGTTTGAGTTGAAGACCCTGTGGATCATCATGGAAGCTTTGAAGACCTTGAAGAGGAGCTTAGTTTAGCTTTTTGTTTTAATAGGACCTAGGGTAAGTAGAGCCCTAGATAGAATACTTTGTTCAATAAACAAGGAGTGTCTTGTTCACCTCCTTTCTTCTCTGTGACATAGAGTCCCTTAAGGGTATTCACCTCTCTCCTTTGGAGGGATTAGTGACCTTGCCCTATAAGGTAGAACTTTGAGAGAGCCTTTCCTTTGATGTTAAGTTCTCAATGGCATCCTTTGGAAGTCAGTGAGCACTGCAACATCCTCACCTCATCTTATTGACTGAATCTTGTTTGCTGGAGCATTGGGGCCATTGAAGATGGAAGCTGAGGCCTTGAAGAGGATGATTCCTTGAAGATTATTGAAGTCTGAAGACTCTGTGAAGATCAAGTTGATGCCTGAAGATCCCTGGAGATAGTGAAGCCTGAAGGTAGAGCTGATCAAAGGAGCTGAAGCTCAAAGGGAGAAGATGAGTTGATACTCATGTTGTAGGGTTGATACCTGGAAAGCAAGTGATCTCTGAAGTCTGAAGACTGGGTTGCTGCTGGAAGAGCTGAGGCTTTCTTCTGTTTTCTTTGATGTATTGTGTGTTTTGTCTGATTTGTCTGTTGCATTAGACTAAGCCCATTTAGAATAAGTTCAGTCTAAGAGCATGAGTGCATCTGATTGTATTGTTATTGCTTGGCTTTGCTTGCGGGTATTCGGTAGAGCCCAGCTCCCTTGCCCATGTGTTTATTTTGCTTGATAGCATTTCATTTTCTGTCTGTATGATTACAGTTTGCTTGATAGCATGTTGTTTATTTCAGTATGATTACTGCTATTTCATGACTGGCTTGAGGTCGAGACGAGCTTGTGGAGGCTGAAGCCCCACACACATTTCCTCCCTCACTTGCATTGCATGCATTTTACCGTTAAAGCTGATGCTTTTGTCTGTTTTGGTGTATCATTGATATGATCCCTTAGGACTTTCATTTCCTCTGATGAGGATTTGATGATAGACTTTTAGGTTAAAACCTATGCATGACAACATCTAGGAGTTCCCTGTTCAAACTTCAACCATAGGACGAATCCATGGCATGATAACAGTAGGACTTGATAGTCTCCCTCCTAGTTGGGCCTGTTCTCTTCTCATCTCAAAGCAGTTTAAGATACAGTAATCATGAATGATTTCTTTCGTACGTTACGAGCCTTAAGCTATCTGAGAAAGGATTGTGGGAGAGTTTCTTTTCCATAGTCTGGATGTTAGTATGGTACCCTTTGGGTGACATGCGACGCATTCACTCTCAGGTCATAGTCTCTAGTGCGGTTGAAATCGCAAACACAATAAAAAACACTTCTTTTAGGAGATAACCCGTAGTTTCCCGAACTACGTTTGCTCTGATCTTTCATACCAGATGAAAGTACGTAGGCATAGGATGCGATGTCCTAGCGAGCAACCTTCAACCTTTCCCCGTAGTTACCCGAACTACGTTTGCTCTGATCTTTCATACCAGATGAAAGTACGTAGGCATAGGATGCGACGTCCTAGCGAGCAACCTTCAACCTTTCCCCGTAGTTAGCCGAACTACGTTGACTCTGATTTCTCATTCTCTGATGAGAATACGTAGGCATAAAGTGCGACGCTTTGCCGAGTCATTTTTCTTTTCTTTTTCAGCCAGCCTTGATAGGTAGATAGATTATAACCAACCCGTCCAAGTAAACAAACAAGCGAGGATCCCGTCGAGTACGACGGACGTGAGGGGTGCTAATACCTTCCCCTTGCGTAACCGACTCCCGAACCCAGACAATGGTTGCGACGACCTTGTCTTACCTTTTTCGTCAGGTTTTTCCGATCGTTTCCTTTCCCGCTCTGAGGGATAAATAACGAAAGGTGGCGACTCTTCTGTCATGCCGGCACCTTATTTTCGCGCAAGCGACACTAGCTACATCCGGAGCTATAATTAATGTAAAGAAAGGAAGGCTAACATTCGAAGTAGGAGAAGAAAATATAGAGTTCATTCTCACCAAGTTCTTACAAGCACCAGCCATAGACGATACCTGCTATTTAGTAGATGTAATTGACGAATGCATAAGAGAACTTGAAAACGAAGAGACCACGTATTCAGAAATAATAAAGATTCAAATACCCTATATTTCTGAAGACGATGATTGGCGTAAACCGTATAAAGACGACAGTCTAAGCGAAAGCTTAGCACTAACCCCAAACCATATGCCAGGTCCGAAGAACCCATCTTTAGAACTTAAAACACTACCCAAAAACCTTAGATATGAATTCCTAGACGATGAACTAAGGACAACTAGAAACCGTAAAGCTATTAGGACAACTAGAAACCATAAAGCTATTAGAAGTCCTAAAGAAGTACCCCACCGCGTTAGGCTATAACATAAGCAATCTAAAAGGTATAAACCCTTCGATCTGTATGCATCGAATTACAATAGAGGAAGACTGTAAAACCTCTAGAGAGCATCAGAGGAGACTGAACCCCATCCTAAGCACTGTAGTCAGAGACGAAGTAAAGAAATTGCTAGATGCAGGAATCATCTATCCAATCTCCGATAGTGAATGGGTCAGCCCAGTTCATGTCGTACCTAAGAAAGGAGGAGTCACAGTAGTTAAGAACGAAAAAGGCGAATCAATAACAAAAAGAGTCGTGACTGGAAGCAAAATGTGCATTGATTATAGAAAGCTTAACAAAGCCACACGAAAAGATCACTTCCCCTTACCCTTCATAGACCAAATGTTAGAAAGATTAGCCAAACATTCATATTTCTTCTATCTAGATGGTTATTCAGGATTCTTCCAAATTCCCATTCATCCTGATGACGAAGAAAAGACTACATTCACATGTCCTTATGGTACTTTTGCTTACCGCCGAATGCCGTTCGGACTTTGTAATGCTCTAGCAACCTTCCAAAGATGCATGATGGTAATCTTCGCAGATTTCATAGACGACATCATGGAAGTTATATGGACGATTTCTCAGTATGTGGACAAAGTTTCGAAGGATGCCTACAAAACTTAGAAATGGTATTAGAACGTTGTGTAAAAGTGAACCTCGTCCTAAATTGGAAAAAATGTCATTTTATGGTCCGACAAGGAATAGTTCTAGGACATGTCATATCAAATAAAGGGATTGAGGTCGACAAAGCTAAAATAGAAATTATAAAAGACCTCCAACCTCCAAAATCCGTACGAGAAATACGGAGTTTTCTAGGACATGCCGGTTTCTACCGCAGATTTATAAAAGATTTTTCAAAAATCACAAAACCTCTGACCGGCCTGTTGATGAAAGATGCTGAGTTCGTCTTTGACGACGACTGTCTAAAAGCATTCGAAACATTAAAATCAGCCCTTATCACCGCACCAATTATGCAACCACCCGATTGGCGACTACCGTTCGAAATCATGTGCGATGCGAGTGATTATCCTGTAGGCGCAGTTCTAGGACAAAGGAAGGACAAGAAGCTTCATGCCATCTACTATGCCAGTAGAACCTTAGATCCTGCCCAAATGAACTACGCCACAATAGAAAAGGAACTTCTAGCAGTTATATTTGCGCTTGACAAATTCCGTTCTTACTTAGTAGGAGAAAAAATTATCATATACACAGACCACGCTGCCATTAGGTACCTAATAAGCAAAAAGGATGCCAAACCAAGACTATTGAGATGGATCCTATTATTACAAGAGTTTAACTTAGAAATTAAAGATAAGAAAGGAACCGAGAACGTAGTTGCAGATCACTTATCCCGAATAGAAGGCATCAAACACGAACCAGTACCGATAAATGACGATTTTCCATACGAACATCTGATAGCCAAATTAGAAAGTGACATGCCTAACCTAATCTCGGAAGATCCCGAACTCGAAAAAGCCGTAGAAGCCGTCTATTCCCAAGTTACATTACCTTGGTATGCCGACATCGTTAATTACCTAGCTGCAGGCGTGCTTCCACCGGATCTCACTTATCAGCAAAAGAAGAAATTCTTCCACGATCTGAAACACTATTATTAGGACGAACCTCTACTCTTCAAGAGAGGGGCCGACAACATATACTGTCGCTGTGTCCCTGTTGCACCCTAATTTTTGACCGTAAGATCCCACCTCTTTTCTTTTTTCTTTCTATTATTATTTGACTTTAACTTAATATTCAATATTACTACCACTAATCAATTCGTGCAGGCGCGGTATTGTCAAATATAGATCTTTAAAATCCAGTACTTCAGTGTGACCGTCAAATCATAAAAAGGCTTCTCAAGTGTTTCGTTGTCTACTCCGGAGATTCAAGGTTGTTTTTTTTGGTCATCATATTGGGCGTAGGCATTTGAGGTTTTCGCTTTGGGTCATGAAGTTCAGGATCTAGGCATTTTATGATTCGAGTACACGGTAGTACTAAATGTAAAATTCAAGTTCAAGGTGTCGTTATCATAAGGATCACGAGAACTCATTTGGTTTGCATCAATTAAAGGGAATTTTGAACTCATAAGGAAGGAGAATTAGTTTGGTGTTACCGCCCAAATTTCAGTACGTCAAGCGTGCACACAACTCTGGTGTTTTGAAAATTTACAAGTCAAGGCTAGAAAGCAAACAAGTATCCATTTTGAAATATAGCTTACGGTTACGAGGAATTAATACCAAATTGGCAATTTAATAACCTACAAATCCAAAGTCAATAATGTGGTTTACAAGACGAATCTCTTAAAAATAACTCAACTATTACAACTACAAGCGACGAAACAAGATGCTTCCGAAGAGGGGAACAATAACGCATTTTGGCGGCAACCGTGATGGGGACAAACTGAAGTCTCTTCAATAATCCATGATCCGCGCCAAGTCTTCGCGTTTTGAAGATGTCTCGCAAAAGGGGACTAACAAGAGAAGTTATCGCTGGAAAATACACCGCAGCTCCTTTTCAACCTGCCAAAAAACCCCTCAAACCTGCTACAATAAAACAACGAACAATTAGCATCTTCGCATCAGTCGACTCTGATACTGTATTTGCAGTTGCCACCGATCTACATACAACTATCATCAAGCTAAGCAAACATCAATGGATCGAATTCAGTTAAAAGTTTATCCACCCTCGGATTTGATTCATCATTGGGCGGAAGTCTGAGCAGTCGGAAGGACAACAACCGAAGTTGTCGCCGACTCCCTACTGAACACCGGACGGATCCCCGGCAACGGCGTAAGACAGGATAATATCTGAAATTAACAGTGTCGGTATCTTTGATAAAAGGGAGGACTATCAAAGTGTGACCAAGCATCTCGATATCACAACCACAGGTATTTCAGTTTTTGCAAGCAACTACAGTGGCCACGACAAAAGTGTATCAGCAAGTAAGTTCTTGCAATTAGCAAGCCAGCATTCCAACAATAACTAGATAGTTTTTCAACAACAGACAATAACAGGAGCAGTACACATAATAATATCAGTAGCAGTACAAATATAAACATCAACATTTCGGTACCAAATGTAAACATCAGTACATCAAGCATCCTGCATTTCGCAAATTTCACAACTCCACAATCTGCCCCTCGTGTCACCACAAGATACTGTCCACAGAGTAGGAATTATCAAGTCTTGTCAAAGCAACACAACCGTCATTCAAATGCTGTCAAAAATAAAGTGAAATTTAAGGAGAAGAGGATTTAAGTTCAGCCCTCAGAAAACTCATCACAGGACAGAATACGAGTGGCCGGGAGGGCAACAACCAAAGCTGGCGCCGACTCCTTACCGAACATCGACGAAATCGAACTCGGGACAAGAAAAACAACTAGTTTCAGACAGTTTCCGCATAAGGCAACCATTATTATTCAAAGGCAACACTAATCTCACAGAGCTTTGGTTCAGATGATTAAGTCATCATCATCATAACCGCACCAAACCCTCCTCGACTAACGGCAAGAAACAAGCAGCATTCAAACTTCGAATCAGGTCCTGAAAGAAGACGAAGAAAAGTCAGTTGGAAACCGAAAGCATATCAGCAGGCAAAGCTCTCGCAAGCAAGCAACAACTTTCGCAGAGTACTAGCCGCGAACGGCAGCTGCAAGTATCTCTACACTAGCTGCATCGCATCAGCAGCAATAACATCAGCTACAAGCAACAATAACCACGTCAGTTCAACAGCAGCAGAAGCAAGAGTAAGAGTATTATGTGGTAACAAAGAATGGCGCAACAAGCATAGCAGCGACAATCATCAATCACGAGTTAGCCGCAATCACCGACATCACAACAACAAACTCTAACAATGGTTCAGATTCACAAATCATCATTACCACCGTAAACCTTCCTCATCACCACTCAACTTAACAAGCAAACAACGACAACGCAGGACCTAAAGCGGCAACCAAAGCAAACATGGCCCTCAGACTAACTCATCACCGGGCATTGATAAATTCGAAAACTAGACAAACAGGGTAACCATCCACAGAATTCCTTCTCCAACATAAACCGGGATACCAACAACACAGCCACAAGCTCAGACTTATGAGTCATCATCGCAGTTATACCTTCCCCGGCAATGACCCAGAACTGGCAGCTTCCAGATCAAGTAACAGCCTGAAAGGAGAAGAGAAAATTCAAATAACCAAGGGCATCACCAGCATTCTCGTACCCAAACACGAGCCCCCCCTCCTTTTTGGGCTTCTAGATTCATCAGCTGACCCAATAATTTAATTATTATCCACACCTGCCAAACCAAAATCAAGTTATCAAAAGCAAATCAGAGAATATCCTTTGGAGATAGAAGATTCTATTCAGAATCAAATCGAACCCTAGCTCATCTGAATCAAAGATTTGAATATCAATCAAACAAGCCATTATTGCAATCACCAAAAAGGAAAGATTTCGAATCTGATGCAACCCAAATAGGAATATCGAAATCAGCATTCAACTCCTTCAATCAAATTCTAAACAGGACATTAATTCTCATGGTGCCTATATAAGGAGATGAGGGTGAAGAGAAAAGGGGCATGCAAAAAGAAACCCCATCGTACGAAGCCGATAACACCGTAAAAAACCCTAAAACTCTAACAAAAATTGGACGGAGAATCAACTTAGCTTTCCAACTGTCGAAATCGCCCCCGCTGCCGTGAATCTTCCACCGCCGAAGCATCCCTTTCATCACCTCAATCGCCGTCGCCGTTGATCCTCGGTAAAACTCCACCCTCTATGAGATTTTTGTTTGTTTTGATCGTTTTATTGTTATGACAGATTGAATAAAGATTGAGAATGAAGATGACGATCGAAGGAAAAACGGACGCGAATTCGAGAGAGAGAGATGAGAATGAACCGCATCAAGAGGGAAGACGACGGGAGTATCACGACGAGAAGGGATTTGATTTGGGGATTAGGGCTCACATCTTTCTTTTCTCTGTCATTTTGTTTTCATTTGGTTGTCGTTTTGATTATAACTGATCACACACACACTAATCACTCACACCACCACACATCCACTAACCCTCACCTAATCACCCTAATTGAATCACTAATTACCTTTTAAAACTTAATTAATCTGCTTAGTCACTTAATTTTTGTTTTATTTCGTTAATTAACTCAGTTTTTATCTAAATCTTATCTTAGTTTTTTTAATTAACTAAATATCCAGTATAACCAGTTTTTTTAAAATTAAAATAACTACTACAACCTTTTATTTATCAAATATATTTTATATCCACCAATTTATCAATAACTATTTTATTATACCTACTTTCCTAAAACCACATAATTCAACTTAATGGCTAATATTAATAATAAAACCTTTCACAAAAAAATATAATTAATTTAACTGTTTTATAAAATCAAATTCATTAAAGAGTACATTTTCTTACAATTCAAATAATTTATGCAACGTTTATAAATAAAATAATTAATATAACTTTTGTTTAAGAGATCAAAAAGCAACTTTTACTAAAATCAAAATCAACATTTTCTCACAATTCAAACTGAAATCAATGAATCGATCCAAAACTAATCAACATTTAAAAAATAAATCGTGCACTTCACGACACATTCCACTCTCACACACTTCAAGCGCTTTCATGCGTATGTGTATGGATTTATTTTCCGCAATTTATTTCCGCAGTTTATTTTACAGTCATCTAACATTATTATATTTACTCTTACCACGTCGCATTCCGTCCAAAGGAAAAACCTACACATAATTCAACGTTGTGTGTAGTTGCAAATCATAAGCATCATATTCCCCTCGATCCTTGATTCTTCAAGTTGATCACTTAGGATAGATCCTATCCCATAGGAAGGACCTTGTCTTTATCTTTACAACATAGAAACAAACAATCAAACATTACACAACTTTTCGAACACATTTAGAGAATAGATGTTAATCATCTTAAGTGAGATATAATCTCCACCTCCACAACAATACAATCAAACATGTAGGGACTTTGCCTTAAGAGCGATAAAGGCATACTTGGCGACCATCCGAGTATGTAAGACCTTTCCTTAAGACGATGCAAAGACCATTTCCTACAACCCCCTTTTTACATTTGTGGTGGTTATATCTCCCTTAACACGAAGACTCGTCTCTTCTCCTAAACCCAATCAACCAACTACCCTAAACCCGTAGTAACTTTGACCACAGTCAAAGAGCTCCTCTAATCCTTTAGGGTGAACTACAACATACTCTGATTCCACTCCCGTAAGGATATGTAGGCATAAGATGCGATATCTTATCGAGTATACTTAGAAAAAAACCCTTAGGTCTCTTATACCTTTAAGCAGATAAACACTTAGCAATAAACAAACATAAAACAAGAGGTTCCTGTAGAGTACTACAGAAACTTAGGATGCTAGTACCTTCCCTAAGTTTAACCAACCCCCGAACCTAAAACAATCTAGCTTGCATTTGCATTGCATTGTGGGAATTTCGATCTTTATCCCTTCCTTTGGACAAATCAAAGTTCGGTTGCAAAATGAATATAAGATTCAAACTAATCAATAGTTTGGTATCCAAATTTCACCGCGACAGAAATGGCGACTTCACTGGGGACATCTCTAGTGGGTTTCCCTATCTTATTTTATTTGTTTACTGCTTTATATATCTGCCTACTTGATTATGTGTTTACATGCTTTCTCTTGTTTTTCTTT
The DNA here is from genome assembly GCA_963859935.3 of Lathyrus sativus. Classification (NCBI taxonomy): domain Eukaryota; kingdom Viridiplantae; phylum Streptophyta; class Magnoliopsida; order Fabales; family Fabaceae; genus Lathyrus; species Lathyrus sativus. Next base: position 559,246,937 of record OZ012740.1, on the reverse strand, counting down.
TGGGATTACTGTTCTTGAGTGGTGAGATAAAGTTCTACACCCGAACTTTGAGAGAAATTAAGATAGGATGGTGATATATTCGAGGAGGCTTATAGGGAGTGGAATCCCTACTAAGTTGAATCGAGAATCCCGCTCAGTTGAGGCCCTTTCGAAATAGTACTGTTGAACGATCAATCGTGAAGACACTCACTACCTTCGACTTTGGAGCCTATGATATTGAGGACCGTAGTTACCTTAACCCAACTTCGGCCTTTATTAGGACGTAGTGCGAGACTATGAGGAAGTACTTCTGAAATAGTGCTACGCGAAGCTACACTCAAAAGAAGTTCTCTTGAGAATATTATTAATCCTCGAGTAATTGGGAAATTGATAATATCCGATAGATGGGCTGATGATTCTGAGTCCCATTAGAACCCTGTTCTGCAGGTACAAACAACCTTTAGTCCTTAAACCTTTGGGAAGGGTACACCTTTACTCCATGCTCGTTGCAAACCTAGGGCGCCTTTTGTTTGTTTATCTTTTTGTCCTTATGTGAATACTTGTGTTTGCTGCATTCATATAGCATCATTCTGCATTGGACTTCATGGGATTTACCTTCGTTTATGAACATTGTAGGTCACTATGGCTTCAGATAAAAGACATACTGTGAAATATACTTTTAAGAGTCCCAAATTGAATTACCTAAAGAAGTTATGGGGTTTCATCAATGATCAAGAAGAATTCAAGAACAAGTATGGGAAGCTGATATCCTTGTTGGGTTGCTCAGTGAATGAAGGACTTCTTGCCACTTTGCTACAGTTCTATGATCCTCTCTACCATTGTTTCACCTTTCCAGACTTCCAGCTGTTACCTACATTGGAAGAGTATTCTTTTTTGGTTGGTCTACCTGTCCTGGAGGAATCTCCTTTTCCCTTCTTGGAAAAGGACCCTGATGAGAAAGATATTGCTAAAGCTCTCCGTTTGAAGGTATCTGACGTCAAGGCCAACCTAGTTACTAAGGATGGAATTCTTGGTTTGAAGACAGGTTTCCTAATCGAGAAGGCTTCATTCTATGTTGATTATTCTAATAAGGCTCCGTTTGAGGCAATTTTTGCTTTGCTTGTTTATGGGTTGTTTCTATTCCCAAGTTTCGAAGGTTTCATCGATCTCAAAGCATTCAAGATCTTTATGAAGAACAACCCAGTACCAACTCTGTTGGGAAATGCATATCACTCTGTACATCTCCGAAACCTTCGTGGTGGAGGGATGATTACTTGTTGTGTACCTTTGCTTTACAAGTGGTTTATTTCGCACTTGCCAAAGTCTAGCTCTTTTACAAATATTGGCAAAGAGCATTGGTCTCCAAGAGTTATGGCTCTGACCCATTCCGACATTGATTGGTACAATCGAGTGTATGATGGAGTATTAATCATTGATAGCTGCGGTGACTTCGCTAATGTACCATTGCTCAGCTTTGATGGAGGAATCAGCTGCGGTGACTTCGCTAAGGTGGCGACTCTTCTGTCATGCCGGCACCTTATTTTCGCGCAAGCGACAACTGGCGACTCTGCTGGGGACTTGATAGTTTCCTAGGGATCCAATGTCCCGAAAGCAAGTCAGTTTTGGGATCCAACGTCCCTTAAGAGAGTCAATCCTATCGTTTGTGTGTTTGCTTGTTGGGTTGCGTTTATTTATCGCATTTTTACTTCTCGCACTTTATTTCCCGCATTTTATTTCCAGTATAATATGATTATTTGTGCTGTTGTGGGATGGGAGTTCTGATTGAGTGAGAAGCCAGACCCAGGCTTGAGTGCACCATAGACTTAGAGTGGAAATTAGTGGGCGCGTGCTTGCTTTGCAGGCACTAGTGTCTCATGAAATCCACGCTCAGACGAGGTTCATCCGGTTGGCTTCACTTTCAACCCTTTGGGTTGAGACGGTTGCTGGTTTGGTGGATTGTCGACTCTGGGGACCGATCATTTGTGATTCAGCTAAGTGAGGCCTCTTCAGGACTTGATGATGCCACTCCTTCTGGGAATCGTATCATCAGTTTTGAAAGTCTGTGACGCTGATGAACGCATAGGATGCCATACCTTGAGTCAGTCTAGGTCCATACCTGTGAGCGGAACTGGGTTTATTGCAGGAAACTTAGACCTTCAGACTACCTGGTTTTCTTGACAGTAAATCAGTTATGTTGGGTTCTCATTTACAGATATGCTTGTTCTTGACAGAGCGAGGGTTTGATCAGAGGATTTTATCATCGGGTGTTTGTCTGTTCTTGATAGAGCAGGCTTTGATCAGTATGTTATCATCGGTGGTTTGTTCTGGATGGAGCAGATTTTGAGTGAGGTCTGAAGACCTCATCGGCAGATGTTATTTGTTCTTGATTGGGCAGATTTTGAGTGAGGTCTGAAGATCTCATCAGCAGCTGTGTGTTTGTTCTTGATAGGGCAGATTTTGATTTGGGGTCTGAAGACTTCAACAGATGTTCCTTGATCTTGCGCCCGGGGTCCTTATTATCATGCACTTACTCTTGATAGAGCAGAATTTTGATCTCGATCCTATCAGATAGTTATTCTCAACAGATCAGATCAGTGGTTTACACCGGGGTTTCCTTCTCATCAGTGACTGTTGATACCGAATCTCCACAGCAGCCACCTGGATATATTATTGCATACCTGCATCTTGCATTAGTTTACGCATTCATCTGCATTCCATTAACGTGTGTCTGTGTTGCAGGTACCGTTTCCCCGATCCAGGATTTCCCGTCTCCTACTGTTGTTATGGCTTCTCTCAGGAAGACTGTTGCGTACAAATTCCCGACCCCCGATGTGTCGAAGCTGACTGGTTTGATAGCCCTGGCAGGGAATTCTGTGAAGGATAGGTTCAGGAAGTCTTATGGCAAGTTGCTTAGTCTGGTCTACAAACCTTCTGCGTCTGAGTTGAATGGGTTACATGCTCTTCTGCAGTTTTATGATCCTCCCTTGAGGTGTTTCACTTTTCATGACTTCGTTCTCGCGCCGACATTGGAAGAGTATGCTGATATGCTAGGTGTGTCTATCAAAAGGCAGATGCCTTTTGTCCACATGGACGCTGAGCCTGACCTGGTTAGCTTGGCTTCCTCACTCCATTTGAGCGCCTCTGAGTTAGTGGTAACGAGTTGGAACAAGGTCCCAGGGTTCTCTCTGCAGTTTCTGATAGCTAAGGCTCAGCAGTGTGCTAAGGACAAATGTTGGGACGCCTTCAGCGCCATCCTTGCTTTATGCATATATGGCATCATCCTATTTCCCAGCATGCCTGATTTCGTAGATTTTGATGCATTCCATATCTTTGCCTCAGGGAATCCAGTCCCTACTCTGATCGGAGACGTTTACCATTCAGTGCATTACAAGAATGAGAACCGGAGAGGGAAGAATGTTTCATGCTGCGTACCGTTGTTGTACAAGTGGTTTGATAGTCATTTGCCCAAGAGGGGTTCTTCTGTCTTGTCTGCAGCCACAGTTGAGTGGCCTGAGCGTCTGATGAGCTTGTTGGTAGAAGACATTGTTTGGTTCGTTGACAGAAGCAGGTTAGGCACCGAGATGATCTTCAGTTGTAGTGGGTTTCCTAACGTACCTCTGATAGGTAGGAAGGGTTGCATCAACTACAACCCATCATTGCTAGTTCGTCAGTTTGCATATGCTTTAAGGAATCCACCGAAGGAAGAAGAGGTACGGGAATCTCTGTACCTCACGGGTATTCTAGAGGGGGAGTTGTTGTCCAAGCTTCAGTATGCGTGGAACAATATCAGCACGAGAGGAAAGTCTTTGTTGGGGAAGAGCGACAACCAAGCTTATCCTCCTTATTCAGATTGGATCAGAGCCAGAGCCAGCGCTATAGGGATGCCATTCCCTCATGTCAGACCAGAGAGTCCCCCACCAGTCGAAGAGCCTACCATTGTGTCCATTCATCAGCACAACCAGGTATTAGCTGAGCGTGATGAACTGAAGAGGGCAAATGCAGAATTAGAGAAGGAGTTAGCTCAGCTTCGAAGTGAGAGGAACGAAGCCGTGCATGCTCTCAAAAAACAAACAGAGTCGGTGAGCCAGCTGAGTGCAGACTTGGCAAAGCAGATTGCTGATCGGGAACGCTTAGGTCAAGACTTCAGAGCTGCTAATGATGTGCTGGCTACGAAGAAGACGCATTTGGAGGAAGCATATCGGAGAATATCTAAGTTCGACCAGCATTGGAAGACCTCCATGGCTACCAGGAAGGAGCGAGAAGACAAGCTGATGCTGCAGATTTCTAAGCTAGAAGCCGAGGTAAAAGACAGTGAGCGGAGGTTTGACGAAGAGACCGCCCGCAGGTACTCCGCTGAAGCCCGTCTCAACAAAGCTATTGCTAGCCTGAAGGAGCACAAGCTGATGTTTGAGTCTAAGAAGCGGAAGCTGGAAGATTGCTTTGGCGAAGGCGCTTGGGAGAGTTCAGTTCAGGGGCTTCAGCATACTATCAGGCAAAGGGAACTACTCGTCGAGGGGTTGCTCACTTCGCCAGATCATTCGGAGACAAAGGAGTTATTAGCAGAGTATCGCGCCCGTGGCCGTGCTTGACTAGTTATATCCCTGTTGTTTTGATCTTTGATGTATGCTGACCATCACCAGACTTGTTGGCTGAGGTCATGCTGCTGATTTGTACTCGCTGATACCGTGTATTGCCTTGACAGGCCTTTCCATATATATATGAGATTGATGTTTCCATGATTGGGCTCGGATTTCTTCTTCCTCTTGTCATTATCAGCACTGGCACTAAGGCACTAGGATCGGGGAACAATCTCCCACGCACACAGACACACGCATGCATCTGCATGAAGCATATTTGCATGGTATATATCGTATTGCTTTTCCTAACCTTTATTCTTGACAGGTTTTTCAGGTCCCGAGCTGCTTTCGATCTCCAGGATTGATCAAAGACTCATCCACCGCTACTCAACTCGCGCTAATCAGACGAGAATCATGGACCAGGTACAGTCAGACGTTCAAGAGCTCCGTGAGCGGATGGATCGTTTTATGGAGCTGATGCAGGTAGTCGCGAATGGTCAAGATCAGCTTCGTACTCTGGTTCAACCTCTGATCTCCAGGGTTGACAGTAATGGCATACTTCATGGAGGGGCCGTGCCTACTCCTCCTCAAGGGGATACTCCACAGAACGTTGTTCCTGCTGCCGGGGGCAACGGCAGTGCTAACGGCAATCTGATGACTAATCTCGGACTCAACGCGGCTGGCGCCGTCAATGGTAGTTTGGGAGCCAATGTTAACATGGGGCCGGTCAACGGCAATGCTGGTGCAGGAAATTTGGTGGTGCCTCAACCGTGGCTGGAGGACCATCAGGATGATATATTCTCTCAGAGAGGCATAGAGGCAGAGTTGAATGTCGAGGCTCGACTCAGGTTCAAGGCGCTGGAAGACAAGATGAGAAGCATAGAAAATCAGAACACATTGGGCGTTGACGTGTCCAACCTCGGGTTGATTGCTGACTTTAAAGTACCCCACAAGTTCAAGGTGCCTACCTTTGAGAAGTATAAGGGCACCACTTGCCCCCGGGTCCACCTTCGATCTTATTATAGAAAGATGTCCGCTTATTCTGACGATGAGAAGCTGCTGATGCACTTCTTTCAGGATAGCCTTTCTGGCCAGTCGCTCGAATGGTATATGGGCTTGGAGCCCGCTGCTGTGCGCACCTGGAAAGAGCTTGCAGAAGCGTTTGTTCTCCACTATCAATATAATAGCGACTTGGCTCCCAACCGAGTTCAGCTTCAGAATCTCTCACAGCGGAGCAATGAAAGCTTCAAAGAATACGCCCAGCGGTGGCGTGAATTGGCCGCCCGGGTTCAACCGCCGATGGTTGAGCGTGAGTTGGTACAAATGTTTGTGGCCACCCTTCCCGGAATCTACTATGAAAAGCTGGTCAGTGGCATGTCTGGAACATTCTCGGCTCTCATCACTTTGGGTGAGCATGTTGAGAACGGTATAAAGATCGGAAAAATTCAGGGCGAATCATCCTCAGCTGGAGGAGGTAGCAAGAAACCCTATACTGGCAAGCGTCGAGAGGGGGATGCCAGTGCTGTCACTAATGCTAGGAGAAAGGGCAAGGGCCCTCAGTCTCAGATTGCTAGCATAAACATTCCAGCTGCTCCGCCGCAGCCGCAACAGCAGCAGCCTCAGCAGCAGAATCAGCAGGGGTATAAAAGATATCAGAATCGGGCTCCCATGGCAAGCCGTCATTTTGATACTCCTCCTATGACATATGCGCAGCTTTTGCAAACGTTGCTTCAGCTCCAATTGGTTCAAAAGAGGACGTTGGCTCCCTTAACAGGGGCACCACCACCGGGGTATGATGCCAGTGCTACTTGTGAGTTCCATACTGGGGCACCTGGCCATACGATTGAGAATTGTAAAGCTTTTAAGCACAAAGTCCAGGACTTGGTGGACGCCAAGGTTATCAACTTTTCTGACAACGTGCCCAACGTCACCAAGAATCCGATGCCTCATCATAAGGGGGGCGGGGTGAATGCTGTCATCACCGAGGAGAGTGCGGACGTGCTGACTGATGTCAAAGATTTGAAGACGCCGTTGAGTTTTGTCAAGGCTAAGTTGCTGAAGAGGGGCTTCTTTCCTGGATGTGGAGAATTATGTATGGCTTGTGCTACACTTCCTGATGGGTGTGAGCAGCTGATCGAAGGTATCCAAAGTCTGATGTCCGAGGGTATTTTGCAATTCAGCCGGAGCATTGAGAATGCATCAGGGGAAGTTGTGCTGAAGCAGGCAGACGAAGTTGCTACCATTACCATTCCTCGCCACCCTATTATTATTTTTGCGCCTCGTCCGGCTACCATCACCATCACCAGGGCATTATGGCGCCGAGGTTTATTGTAATGGCCAAAAGATAGAGCTTGAGCCGTTCGGGTCCACTATGCAGAACCTTACTGAGGTCAGTGGTATCACCAGAAGCGGAAGAGTGTTCGCACCAGCAGAGGTTGCAGCAGAGAAAATGGTCCGGGCTGATGCTGTGGATAAGGGTAAAGGTAAAGCTGTTGAAAAGGTCCCTGCAGGGGCAGAGAAGGACTTGCTGGTTAAAGATGCTGAAGAGTTCATGCGACTAATCAAGAAAAGTGACTACAAGATTGTAGATCATCTTCACCAGACTCCGTCAAAGATCTCGATTCTTAACCTGTTGTTGTGCTCTGAGGCGCACCGCAATGCATTGCTGAAGGTATTGAATGCTGCATACGTGCCGCAGGAGATATCGGTAAATCAACTCGAGGAAGTAGTAGCCCATGTTAATGCTGGTAATGGGCTGGGATTTACAGATCTAGAGCTGACTCCTAAGGGAAGAGATCACAACAGCGCCTTGCACGTCTCGATAGAGTGCAGAGGCACAATTATGTCACATGTCCTGGTGGATACGGGTTCCTCGCTTAATGTGCTTCCGAAAAAGGCACTGATGAAGTTGGATACCCGTGGACTGCTGTGCACGCCCAGTGATCTGGTCGTGAAAGCCTTTGACGGAACCAAGCGCCACGTCTTCGGAGAATTGACCTTGCCAATTCAAGTTGGTCCAGAGACGTTCAATGCAGTTTTCTATATCATGGATATCATGCCCGCCTATAGTTGCCTCTTAGGTCGGCCATGGATCCATTCCGCTGGTGCCGTGACATCCACGCTGCATCAGAAGCTTAAATATGCTGTTGGGGGCAGCATAGTGACAGTCTGTGGAGAGGAGGACATCATGGTAAGCCACCTGTCGTCCTTTAAATACGTTGAAATGGATGGTGAGATCCATGAGACCCTTTGCCAGGCATTTGAAACCGTCAGAGTGAAGGAGGTGGCTCCTGTTGTCACAGAGAGGCAAGAGTTGAACCTCTCCTCGTTTAAGGAAGCTAGGGCCGTTGTCGAAGCCGGTTCCACCCCAGGCTGGGGGCATGTTTTGGATATACCCATCAAGCAGGATAAGTTTGGATTGGGATATTCTCCGGAAGCTGAAGCTTCATCTTCTTCTGGCAACTCGTCTCGTGGGAAAGGGCCGATCCTATTCACCAAGGGGGGAGTAATTTTCGAGAGTATCAACGCTGCGTCGGAGGACAGCGGAGACAGTGATTGCGATCTTGACGCCTGGATTCAACCGAGCAAGCCGGGCGAGCGCCTCCACAATTGGACCATCAAGGAGATTATCAAGCTGACAAGTGAAGAGTAATGATTTGCTTTCTACAATCTTTGTACAACCCTATGTCCTGCCCGGGGCATAGTGGTTTTACTGTCAGGGCCTTGTTGGATTATGTGTATGCATTTTGTTAATAAATAAAAGGTGTTTTCTTCGTAATCAAATATTGTGTTCTATGTTATTCCTATTTTATGTTTATTTCGACAAAACAGCAAAATGGCAACGAGGTTCGTGCTAACCTGCATATTCCTGCTTTAAACTTAACCCTTGTTATTGCAGGATCCACGTAACAGACGACATCAACTCTGGACCCTCTACGGCTCACTACGACTTTGATTGCCCGATCTATCAAGCCGAGGATGAGATTGATGAAGACGAAGACCTTCTGGAAGAATTGGCCCGCTTGTTGAGACAAGAGGAGAAGGTTATTCTGCCTCACGAGGAGGATATTGAGATTGTAAATCTGGGTTCTGAGGAGCTCGTCAGAAATGTCAGAGTTGGGGCTGCGCTGCAGAATGATGTCAAGCATAGACTGGTCGAGATGCTTCGAGAGTATAGTGACGTCTTTGCTTGGTCATATGAGGATATGCCCGGACTTGACACTGATATTGTGGTTCATCGCTTGCCGTTGCGGGAAGATTGCCCTCCAGTCAAGCAGAAGCTCAGGAGGACAAGACCAGATATGGCTGTAAAAATCAAAGAAGAGGTCCAGAAGCAGTTGGACGCAGGATTTCTAGCCGTTACCACTTACCCTCCGTGGGTCGCCAACATAGTGCCTGTACCGAAGAAGGACGGTAAGGTACGCATGTGCGTCGATTATCGGGATTTGAACAGGGCGAGCCCTAAGGATGATTTCCCGTTGCCTCATATCGATGTGTTGGTCGACAATACAGCCCAGTTTTCCGTGTTTTCGTTCATGGATGGCTTCTCCGGTTACAATCAGATTAAGATGGCACCGGAGGACATGGAGAAAACGACGTTCATCACTCCCTGGGGAACATTTTGCTATAAGGTAATGCCCTTCGGTCTGAAGAACGCAGGGGCCACTTACCAGCGGGCAATGGTAACTTTGTTTCATGATATGATTCATCATGAGATCGAGGTCTATGTTGATGACATGATTGCAAAGTCCCAAACGGAGGAAGAGCATCTGGTCAACTTGGTGAAACTTTTTCAGAGGCTTAGGAAATTCAGGCTGAGGCTGAATCCTAACAAGTGCACTTTTGGAGTGCGGTCCGGAAAGTTATTGGGGTTTATCGTTAGTGAACGAGGTATTGAAGTTGATCCTGTGAAAATAAAAGCTATCCAAGAAATGCCAGCGCCGAAAACAGAAAAAGAAGTTCGTGGTTTCCTGGGCCGAATAAACTACATTGCAAGGTTTATCTCTCAGCTCACGGCCACTTGTGAACCGATGTTCAAGCTTTTAAAGAAAGATCAGGCGATTACTTGGAATGAGGATTGCCAGAAGGCATTCGATAAAATAAAGCAGTATCTTCAAGAACCTCCAATCTTGATACCCCCAGTGGCTGGACGGCCATTGATCATGTACCTGACGGTTCTGGAGAATAGTATGGGGTGTGTTCTCGGTCAGCACGACGAGACGGGCAGAAAGGAGCATGCCATTTATTATTTGAGTAAAAAGTTCACTGAGTGTGAATCTCGATACTCGATGCTGGAGAAGACGTGTTGTGCATTAGCTTGGGCCGCCAAACGTCTGCGACAGTATATGCTCAACCACACCACTATGCTAATTTCGAAGATGGATCCGATCAAGTACGTCTTCGAGAAGCAGGCTCTTTCGGGCAGGATTGCCAGATGGCAAATGGTGTTAACGGAATATGATATTCAGTACGTCTCCCAGAAGGCCATTAAGGGAAGCGTATTGTCTGATTACCTTGCCGAACAGCCAATCGAAGACTACCAGCCGATGAAGTTCGAGTTCCCTGACGAGGACATTATGTTTCTCAAAGCGAAGGATTGCGATGAGCCATTGCCCGACGAGGGACCAGATAGGAAGTCTCAGTGGAAGTTGATATTCGATGGAGCGGTTAATTCCTATGGAAGTGGCATCGGGGCTATCATCACGACTCCTCATGGATCCCACATCCCTTTTACTGCGAGACTGACGTTTCCAGTTACCAATAACGAAGCAGAGTATGAAGCATGTATTATGGGTCTAGAAGAGGCAATTGATTTGAGAATCAAGAATCTAGACATATATGGTGACTCAGCGCTTGTAATCAATCAGATTAAAGGGGAGTGGGAGACTCGTCAAGCGAATTTAGTGCCGTACATGAATTATGCCAGGAGGTTGCTTCCTTTCTTCGACCGAGTGGAACTTCATCATGTACCCAGGGCTGAAAACCAAATGGCTGATGCCTTAGCCACGTTGGCTTCCATGTATAAAGTCAATTATTGGAATGAGGCTCCAAGAATTGTACTTTTGCGTCTTGATAGACCGACATTTATCTTTGCAATCGAGGATGCCATTGACGGCAAGCCATGGTTCCACGACATCCAGACCTTCCTTATGACTAAGGAGTATCCTGCGGGTGCGTCCACCCAGGATAAGAAGACTCTAAGGAGGCTATCTGGAAACTTTTATCTCAATCCTGACGGAGTGCTGTATAAGAGGAACCACGATCTCGTGCTACTCAGATGTGTGGATGAGAAAGAGGCGAGTATGCTCATGGAGGAAGTCCATGAGGGCACATTTGGTACGCACGCCGGCGGGCATGCCATGACGAGAAAGATCCTGAGAGCAGGGTATTACTGGCTGACTATGGAGTCGGATTGCTTCAGATTCGCGAGGAAATGTCACAAATGCCAGATTTATGCTGATAAAGTTCATGTGCCGCCGTGCCCATTGAATGTCATGTCCTCCCCTTGGCCGTTCTCCATGTGGGGCATCGACATGATAGGCAAGATCGAGCCCACTGCATCCAATGGTCATCGTTTCATTCTGGTAGCTATCGACTACTTCACCAAGTGGGTGGAGGCAGCCTCGTACGCTAATGTGACCAAGCAGGTGGTAGCTAAGTTCATAAAGAGGGACATCATCTGTCGCTATGGAATTCCCGAGCGGATCATTACTGATAATGGTTCGAATTTGAATAACAAGATGATGAAGGAGCTGTGCCAGAACTTCAAGATCGAACACCACAACTCATCTCCTTACCGGCCGAAGATGAATGGCGCTGTTGAAGCGGCCAACAAGAACATCAAGAAGATTGTTCAGAAGATGGTTGTGACGTATAAAGATTGGCACGAGATGCTGCCGTTTGCCTTGCACGGTTATCGTACGACGGTGCGTACGTCGACCGGGGCAACTCCTTTCTCCTTGGTGTATGGTATGGAAGCTGTCCTACCGTTAGAAGTGGAGATTCCCTCTTTGCGAGTTTTGGTTGATGTAAAACTCGATGAGGCAGAATGGATTACGAATCGCTTGAACCAGCTCAGCCTGATGGACGAGAAGAGGTTAGCATCGATCACGTTTGGTCGTCTGTACCAAAGCCGAATGAAGAAAGCTTATGATAAGAAGGTGCGTCCTAGAAGCTTTCAGACGGGTGATCTCGTCCTGAAGAAAATTCTTCCGCCACACTCCGATCACCGGGGCAAGTGGACTCCGAATTACGAAGGGCCGTATGTCGTCAGCAAGGTCTTCTCGGGAGGAGCTTTGTTGTTATCCACGATGGATGGTGAAGATTTTGCATCCCCGGTGAACGCGGACGCAGTTAAAAAATACTTTGCTTGAAAGAGACCCGCTGGACAAAAAAGAAAGAGTCCAGGCAAAAAAGGGGCATCCCGGCGAACCAAAAACAGAATAAAAGGTTCGGGCAAAAATTAGGGATATATTGAAAAAATGTACACCCGCGAAGTCGAAAACCTACACTGGGCGGCTTCGGCAAAAAAGGGTATCCCGGTGAACTGAAAACCCGAAAGGGCGGTTCACGCAAAAGTTAGGGATTTGAATAAGCAAATGACTGCGTTCCGCGTATGGACTTTCATTGTTTAGTGGTTCGGAAGACCTGAGGGCCGTTTATCTGAATCAATCTCTTCCAAAGCTGAAGCGTCGGAGAGGTATCAAAGTCGAGTGGGTCTTAGAGGGATCAACTCATGGTGTTCGTCTACGCCTCGATTGCCAACATTTGTATATACTGATGTATATTTATGTTTTCTTTTTTCGTGCGGCTTCCTCATTCCAGGAGTTTGCCTCTGTTGTAAAACATTTTGCCCATTCAGGGGTTCATCATCAATAAAATGCACATTATTCAGCAATTCTACTTGTCTGTTTAGCATTTATCTGTTTTGTTTACGAATGAAAACGCCGATGTTTTTGATAAAATGCGCATACATAAACTTGCGGGCCTAGGCCCATTGATTGTTGAAACAATTGATTAACTGAATATTGTCACGAGATAATAACCTGGGTAGGACCCTTTGAGGAGGGAGTCCTGTCTTGTTTGTTTGTGTTGTTGCAGGTGTAGCACCTTCCGGAAGATGTGCGGAGCGCACCCCCGAAGCAGGATTCTTCCCCAGCACCGGGTCACAAGTGCAGATTTCATAGAAGTGTTCGGGTGCCGAAGCTCATGTTTCCCCGTTAAAGTCTCCAGCGGAATTAAGATTCCCCTGCAGAGTCGTACTCTCCCGTGAAGTAGAATGATTTTTCTCCCCGGCTGAGTCCGCAGAAAAGCAGAATCCTTGGAAGCAGTTGGGACCATGAGTGGATTTTCCCTAGCAGATGTTGAGCAGCCGGTGCTGCATCTCCCAGAGTCGTACTCCCTTTGGCGAAGCAGAATGACTTCTCCTTCCTCAGCCAAGTTTGCAGATGTCCAGGAGGGCCGAGTCCTTGAAGGTTGATCAGATCATGATTGGTCTTTCCCCAGCGGAGTGTGGAGCAGCTGAAGTTGTTTCCCCACAGAGTGATCATCCCCAGAAGAGTTAGCCGAGACGGCTACGCAGTTTATTCTCGCAATCGATATCAGCAGGTCCAAGTTCTCGTAGAGCTTTGTCCCCCCGCAGCAGATCAACTGAGGTTGCTTTCCCTGCAGCAGTCAACGGAAGATCAATTCCCCAGACGGAGGCCAATTAATACCAGCGTGTCCATGTTCTCCTCAGCAGGATGATTCCTCTACCTGAGTAGTTCTTGTCTCCTTGACAAAAGGGTTTCCTCCCCCCAGCATTCATTTTGCGGACGGGATCGCATCATTGTGCATGAATGCATAGCATTTAACAATGCATAGCATTTAACGTTGCATAGCATTGTGCATGATTGCACAACATTTGGCATAAATGCATATCATTCCCACCGTGTGGGGCATGGTGCTGAAGCATACGCATCATAAGCATGATCTAGGTCATTATCATTCTTGCCTTACAGGTGTTCGGCCGAAGGATCGATCGCTCAGGATGATTCCTGATATTCTCTCCAACAAGGTCGCTTTCTTGAGATGATTCTTAAGACCCCGGTGTAATCCCCACGGTCGCTCGCTCAAGATGATTTTTGAGATCCTCAGCAAAGTCAGTTCAAGACGATTCTTGAATTCCTCAGCAGGGTCGTTTGCTTAAGATGATTCTTAAGACCTCAGTACAGCTTCCCGAGTTGTTCGACTAGTATGATTCTTGAGCTCCCCAATAACGTCCCCAGCAAGAGTTGCCCAGAAGATTCCTGGAATACCCAGCAGAAGGAAGTCTCCAGAATGGTTATCGGTTCAGGATGATTCTTGAAGGTGCCCGACGGAGCTGTTTGTTCAAGATGATTCTTGAAGTCCTTAGCAGCGTGATATGTCTGCTCCAACAGTGATGTCTAATCTGAAGAGTGACTTCGTAAACGCCTGAGGGCGACATCAGAAGGTTCCTGTGAGCTCAGATGTCCTTATTGATGAATCAACGTGTGGCTGAAGACAAGGTTCCAAATTTTGTATTCAAGATGATCCGTGTTGGTCTGAAGGCCAGGTCAGTTGTCCTAAGGTGATGATTGATTGCGATCAAATGAATAGTGTTTCTTCTGACTGAAGTCGAAGATGTTTCTCCAGCTGAAGTGGAGTTTTGCTTGAAGGCAAAGTGTTTGAATCCCCGTAGAGTCATGAATGGCTCAGGATACCATTTCTCTGACTAAAGTCACAGATTTCCCAAGCTGAAGCGAAGGTGCCTGAGGGCAAGGTTATCCCCAAGGTCATGAATGACCTGGGATTCATTTTTCGGACTGAAGGCCGAAGTATATCTCTGACTGAAGTCACGAATGCTCTATAGCAGAGGTGGAGTTGCCTGAAGGCAGATCCATGTATCCTTGAAGGCCAAGGACCATTTCTTCAGACTGAAGTCGAAGATGCCTCCTGCAGAGTTGCCGACGGGCAAAGTTTACATCCTTGAAGGCCAAGGATGTTGTTTCTAGCTGAAGCTGGAATGGCCAGGGGCCAGGGTTTCATCTATCTTCAGAAATACCTGAAGATTCTCCAGCGGATCTGGAGCGGCCAGGGGCCAGGGTTTCATCTATATTCGGAAATACTTGAAGATTTTTTCTAGCTGAAGCTGGAAGTGGCCAGGGGCCAGGGTTTCATATAGCTTTGATGTTGAAGTTCTACGGTGGGCAGTGCACAGCAGTATTCCGATGTTCGGTATGGTCCTGAGGGTGAACCCCAGATCAGAGTGTGCTCGGTTAAGTCTCTCATTCCCAGTGGAGTAGTTTCAAATACGCAAGTGTACCTTTTGTTCCATTCACCAGGGGTGAACCCCAAGTCAGAGTTGTTCAGGGTTGCAGATTTGTCCAGCGGCGAGGTTGGATGTTTGTTCGACGGCGAGGTTGAACGTTTGGATTTGACGGCGAGGTCAGATCATCATTTGTCCGGCGGCGAGGTTGGATGTTTGTTCGACGGCGAGGTTGAACGTTTGGATTTGACGGCGAGGTTAGATCATCATTTGTCCGGCGGCGAGGTCGGATGTTTGTTTGACGGCGAGGTTGAACGTTAGGATTTGACGGCGAGGTTAGATCATCAGTTGTCCGGCGGCGAGGTTGGATGTTTGTTCGACGGCGAGGTTGAACGTTTGGATTTGACGGCGAGGTCAAATCATCATTTGTCCGGCGGCGAGGTTGGATGTTTGTTCGACGGCGAGGTTGAACGTTTGGATTCGACGGCAAGGTCAAATTATGTTTGTTTGACGGCGAGGTCAGACTCTTTAAATCCCCAGTAAAGATGATGTTTGTACGACGGCAATGTCGAGTGTCTCTAAGAGGATGTTTGTTTCCGACGGCGATGTCAGATTCAGTTTTCCAGCGGCGATGTTGGACGTGTCAAGGTGATCCAGTCTTCCGACGGCGATGTTAGGTGACGCAGATCCGTTAGTTCTCCAGCGGCGATGCGGGGTATTTTGACAGATTTAGTTCTCCAGCGGCGATGCGGGGTACTTTGTTTAGAGATGTATTTTCTCCAGCGGCGATGCGGGGTACTTTGTTTAGAGATGTATTTTCTCCAGCGGCGATGCGGGGTATTTTGTTCATTGTTGTATTTTCTCCAGCGGCGATGTTGGATATTTTGGTGATTCAGGTTTAGGTCTCCGGCGGCGATGTTGGGCGCTTGTTTCCCCGAGTTATGGTTGTTCTTGACGGCGATGTCAGATGATTTGGTGTTCCAGCGGCGATGTTGGGCGTTCCTCAGAATCTTGTTTGACGATAATGTCAGGTGGTTTAGTCTTCCAGCGGTGATGTTGGGTGATGTGGTTGTCTGAAGGCAATTTCAGAAGAAGTTAACGAGGATAACTGGCGGCGATGTCAGATCAGTATCTCTCCAGCTAGCGGCCGTGCAGCTAGCATTGCAATATTCGAAGATTTGTTCCCCGCAGAGTACCGTGTGCTCGTGCAGTTGGCAAATTTTCGGGTTTACCGGTATTCAATCGTCTCGCACCTTGATTGGGTGAGAGCCGTTCGCTTCTCACCCAGTCAGGTTCAAGCCGTTTGAATAGGGGCAGCTGTTGCACCCCAAAATTTGACCAACAATTATTTATCCATCTAGTGTTTGAAAGTTGATCTTCAGAGGAATTGGTTGGAACCAGGGTTGTGTGCTTCATAGCTTGAGAGTTGTGGGTGCCCCTCAGATGATTCTGAGACTTTGAGAATGAACTTGGTGTTTGGAGAAAGCCTATGAGATGTCTTGATAGCCATCATGAAGCCCAGGGAGGTCATTATGCAAGGGTTCAGAAGATTCAACCATGAATGATAGAATTAGGGTTTTGACTGGGCCAACCCTAGATCAGCTGAAGATTTGGAGAAGGTTGAGACCTAATCCAAGGGCCATGAGATCATGGAATGATGCATAGAGATGTTATAAAGATGATTCCTAGACCAACTCATCATGATTGAGGGGTTTGAGAAGTTTCAAGTCAGGGTTTCCAAGGATTGTCAGTGAAAAAACCCTAGTTTGATCCTTATTTTCCAGGCAGTTTTAGCTCTAGATATGATTGATATCTCCTCTTCCCCACAACATGAATGTTGTATAGCTTGTTCTTAGCTTTAATTTGAGTGGTGGAAGTCCTTGATAGGAGTTGCAGAGCTCAAGTTGTGGTTTTGACAAATTACAGGTCAGTTGAGGTGTGTGAATCTGGGTCCTTGAAAGTCACCCAACTTGCAGACAACTTTTGCCCTAGTAGGATGATTCCTATGATCTCTTGGTCAACATGAATGTTGAAGGGCATCCTCTTAGCTTTAATTTGAGTGGTAGAAGTCCTTGATAGGATTTGTGGAACTCAACTTATGGTTTGAACAAGACAGGGGTATTTTGGTCATTTGTCAGTTATAGGTCATTTTAGCCAATGCCTAAAACTCCTATTTCCAAGCCTCAAATGGAAAAACTCAAAACATGAAAGTTGTTCAAAATGTGATTTTAAGTCTAGAAAGAAGGTCATGAATTGTTGGAAAATCTCATAGCATGGATTTGCATGATTGGTCAAAAATGAACTAAAAATGGCATATAAGTGTAAAAAGTTGGAATTGGAAAGTGGTTTGGAAGATTTAGGAATCCAAATGGGGTCATACAATATATCATTTTGATTGGAAAAACCATTCTAAAGACAATGGTTCAAGCACATTTTTGAGTTTAGTGGAAAAAATAAAAGTTACTTAAGGTTGCTTATGATTAAAGAAACATAACCAAGTTGGATCAAGCTTGAAATGCAAGGGAAAGTGTAAGATGGTGCTGGAAACTTCCATTGAGTGCTATATAACCATGAAATGAACATTGAGCAAGGGTTGGATTTTCATTTTTTGGCAAATACCTCACAAATTCTCTCATTCTTTCTCATTGCATTTTGATTCCAATTCCACAAATCCTTCATCAATCATCATCAAGATTGATTTCACCATATTCAATCATCATCATGGAGTAGAATTCAGCCAAGTTTGGATGGTAATTGGTTCTGTTTCATGCACTTCCTTCATCAAGACACAAGTTGCAACTTCAAGTGATGATCCATAGCAGGGTGTTAGAACTGTCTGGGCTTGCAACTCATAGGCTATTGCATGAGGAGCTTAGTTTTGTGGTTCAGGAGGATCACCATAACATGTAGGTTAGGTCAGGATAGATTGAAGCAATAATTATGATCATGAGTTGCAGTGTAGTTCAAGTGAATCAAGAACTTGTCACGATCGGGTTGGGGGCTGCATTGAGTTTCAAAGCATGCTATGACTACAGTCTTGTAGAGGGAGGAATTCTGAGTAATTTTGATGTTTGGGTCGAGGCCATTGGTTGAGAATTGAGAGAGCAGCACGAGCTGGAAGATTCGTGCATGGGGTGTAGTTTCAGAAACCCTAATTTGTCCAAGGAAGAAGATGGCTGGCTGTCGTTGGATCGAGTCAAGGAAATTGACTAGAATGTTGATCGCACGGCTGTGGTTCAAACGCAGAAACGGAGGGAGATCTGAGTTAGCCAAATGCTGCGTTTGGTTTAATGAAAATTCTGGGCCTATCCCTTCTATTCACACCCCCCACGCGCGCTGGCCCAAATGAAATGAACTGAATCCACTACTATTCTCACCCCTTCTCTCTTTCCCTTGTATATTTTATTTTTCAATTTTCTTCACATTTCATTAATTTTCTAAAAAAATCATAACTAAATGAAAAAATATTATTTTTAACTCATTCTTTTTTTAACATTTTCATTAAAATGTCTAGAAAATTAAAAAATATAAAAATTGCATTTTATATTTTAATTGGCATTTTTTGCATATTTTACAAATAAATGCACTTTTTTAACCATTCATTTCATACATGGATTTGTATATTTTTGTTCATGCATTTAGAAATAGATTTTTTGCCCATTCTTTTTTGTGGTGATTCATATTGCATTGTAGTACTCTCTGGATTTATTACTAGATTTGTGGATTAAAATTTGATGTATTTTGATTGTTAGACATTTAGGTGCTCTAATTAGGGTTTTAGGTTGTGTACTTGAACTACAACATTTTATTTTTGGGGTTTTTAGGACAAGTTAGCCTATGGGAAATATATGGGACTTAAGGGTAGTTAAATAGGATCCCCTAGAATTTATATTAGGAATTTGTATGGTGTTTTAGTATTTTTCATTGATTTTTGAATGTATGGATAGTATGTGTGTTGCTTAAAGGCATAAGTTGTATTGTTGTGTTTTCTTTCTTTCTCTGTTGAGTGTGTGAGCTTTGAAGTTTGAGTTGAAGACCCTGTGGATCATCATGGAAGCTTTGAAGACCTTGAAGAGGAGCTTAGTTTAGCTTTTTGTTTTAATAGGACCTAGGGTAAGTAGAGCCCTAGATAGAATACTTTGTTCAATAAACAAGGAGTGTCTTGTTCACCTCCTTTCTTCTCTGTGACATAGAGTCCCTTAAGGGTATTCACCTCTCTCCTTTGGAGGGATTAGTGACCTTGCCCTATAAGGTAGAACTTTGAGAGAGCCTTTCCTTTGATGTTAAGTTCTCAATGGCATCCTTTGGAAGTCAGTGAGCACTGCAACATCCTCACCTCATCTTATTGACTGAATCTTGTTTGCTGGAGCATTGGGGCCATTGAAGATGGAAGCTGAGGCCTTGAAGAGGATGATTCCTTGAAGATTATTGAAGTCTGAAGACTCTGTGAAGATCAAGTTGATGCCTGAAGATCCCTGGAGATAGTGAAGCCTGAAGGTAGAGCTGATCAAAGGAGCTGAAGCTCAAAGGGAGAAGATGAGTTGATACTCATGTTGTAGGGTTGATACCTGGAAAGCAAGTGATCTCTGAAGTCTGAAGACTGGGTTGCTGCTGGAAGAGCTGAGGCTTTCTTCTGTTTTCTTTGATGTATTGTGTGTTTTGTCTGATTTGTCTGTTGCATTAGACTAAGCCCATTTAGAATAAGTTCAGTCTAAGAGCATGAGTGCATCTGATTGTATTGTTATTGCTTGGCTTTGCTTGCGGGTATTCGGTAGAGCCCAGCTCCCTTGCCCATGTGTTTATTTTGCTTGATAGCATTTCATTTTCTGTCTGTATGATTACAGTTTGCTTGATAGCATGTTGTTTATTTCAGTATGATTACTGCTATTTCATGACTGGCTTGAGGTCGAGACGAGCTTGTGGAGGCTGAAGCCCCACACACATTTCCTCCCTCACTTGCATTGCATGCATTTTACCGTTAAAGCTGATGCTTTTGTCTGTTTTGGTGTATCATTGATATGATCCCTTAGGACTTTCATTTCCTCTGATGAGGATTTGATGATAGACTTTTAGGTTAAAACCTATGCATGACAACATCTAGGAGTTCCCTGTTCAAACTTCAACCATAGGACGAATCCATGGCATGATAACAGTAGGACTTGATAGTCTCCCTCCTAGTTGGGCCTGTTCTCTTCTCATCTCAAAGCAGTTTAAGATACAGTAATCATGAATGATTTCTTTCGTACGTTACGAGCCTTAAGCTATCTGAGAAAGGATTGTGGGAGAGTTTCTTTTCCATAGTCTGGATGTTAGTATGGTACCCTTTGGGTGACATGCGACGCATTCACTCTCAGGTCATAGTCTCTAGTGCGGTTGAAATCGCAAACACAATAAAAAACACTTCTTTTAGGAGATAACCCGTAGTTTCCCGAACTACGTTTGCTCTGATCTTTCATACCAGATGAAAGTACGTAGGCATAGGATGCGATGTCCTAGCGAGCAACCTTCAACCTTTCCCCGTAGTTACCCGAACTACGTTTGCTCTGATCTTTCATACCAGATGAAAGTACGTAGGCATAGGATGCGACGTCCTAGCGAGCAACCTTCAACCTTTCCCCGTAGTTAGCCGAACTACGTTGACTCTGATTTCTCATTCTCTGATGAGAATACGTAGGCATAAAGTGCGACGCTTTGCCGAGTCATTTTTCTTTTCTTTTTCAGCCAGCCTTGATAGGTAGATAGATTATAACCAACCCGTCCAAGTAAACAAACAAGCGAGGATCCCGTCGAGTACGACGGACGTGAGGGGTGCTAATACCTTCCCCTTGCGTAACCGACTCCCGAACCCAGACAATGGTTGCGACGACCTTGTCTTACCTTTTTCGTCAGGTTTTTCCGATCGTTTCCTTTCCCGCTCTGAGGGATAAATAACGAAAGGTGGCGACTCTTCTGTCATGCCGGCACCTTATTTTCGCGCAAGCGACACTAGCTACATCCGGAGCTATAATTAATGTAAAGAAAGGAAGGCTAACATTCGAAGTAGGAGAAGAAAATATAGAGTTCATTCTCACCAAGTTCTTACAAGCACCAGCCATAGACGATACCTGCTATTTAGTAGATGTAATTGACGAATGCATAAGAGAACTTGAAAACGAAGAGACCACGTATTCAGAAATAATAAAGATTCAAATACCCTATATTTCTGAAGACGATGATTGGCGTAAACCGTATAAAGACGACAGTCTAAGCGAAAGCTTAGCACTAACCCCAAACCATATGCCAGGTCCGAAGAACCCATCTTTAGAACTTAAAACACTACCCAAAAACCTTAGATATGAATTCCTAGACGATGAACTAAGGACAACTAGAAACCGTAAAGCTATTAGGACAACTAGAAACCATAAAGCTATTAGAAGTCCTAAAGAAGTACCCCACCGCGTTAGGCTATAACATAAGCAATCTAAAAGGTATAAACCCTTCGATCTGTATGCATCGAATTACAATAGAGGAAGACTGTAAAACCTCTAGAGAGCATCAGAGGAGACTGAACCCCATCCTAAGCACTGTAGTCAGAGACGAAGTAAAGAAATTGCTAGATGCAGGAATCATCTATCCAATCTCCGATAGTGAATGGGTCAGCCCAGTTCATGTCGTACCTAAGAAAGGAGGAGTCACAGTAGTTAAGAACGAAAAAGGCGAATCAATAACAAAAAGAGTCGTGACTGGAAGCAAAATGTGCATTGATTATAGAAAGCTTAACAAAGCCACACGAAAAGATCACTTCCCCTTACCCTTCATAGACCAAATGTTAGAAAGATTAGCCAAACATTCATATTTCTTCTATCTAGATGGTTATTCAGGATTCTTCCAAATTCCCATTCATCCTGATGACGAAGAAAAGACTACATTCACATGTCCTTATGGTACTTTTGCTTACCGCCAAATGCCGTTCGGACTTTGTAATGCTCTAGCAACCTTCCAAAGATGCATGATGGTAATCTTCGCAGATTTCATAGACGACATCATGGAAGTTATATGGACGATTTCTCAGTATGTGGACAAAGTTTCGAAGGATGCCTACAAAACTTAGAAATGGTATTAGAACGTTGTGTAAAAGTGAACCTCGTCCTAAATTGGAAAAAAAGTCATTTTATGGTCCGACAAGGAATAGTTCTAGGACATGTCATATCAAATAAAGGGATTGAGGTCGACAAAGCTAAAATAGAAATTATAAAAGACCTCCAACCTCCAAAATCCGTACGAGAAATACGGAGTTTTCTAGGACATGCCGGTTTCTACCGCAGATTTATAAAAGATTTTTCAAAAATCACAAAACCTCTGACCGGCCTGTTGATGAAAGATGCTGAGTTCGTCTTTGACGACGACTGTCTAAAAGCATTCGAAACATTAAAATCAGCCCTTATCACCGCACCAATTATGCAACCACCCGATTGGCGACTACCGTTCGAAATCATGTGCGATGCGAGTGATTATCCTGTAGGCGCAGTTCTAGGACAAAGGAAGGACAAGAAGCTTCATGCCATCTACTATGCCAGTAGAACCTTAGATCCTGCCCAAATGAACTACGCCACAATAGAAAAGGAACTTCTAGCAGTTATATTTGCGCTTGACAAATTCCGTTCTTACTTAGTAGGAGAAAAAATTATCATATACACAGACCACGCTGCCATTAGGTACCTAATAAGCAAAAAGGATGCCAAACCAAGACTATTGAGATGGATCCTATTATTACAAGAGTTTAACTTAGAAATTAAAGATAAGAAAGGAACCGAGAACGTAGTTGCAGATCACTTATCCCGAATAGAAGGCATCAAACACGAACCAGTACCGATAAATGACGATTTTCCATACGAACATCTGATAGCCAAATTAGAAAGTGACATGCCTAACCTAATCTCGGAAGATCCCGAACTCGAAAAAGCCGTAGAAGCCGTCTATTCCCAAGTTACATTACCTTGGTATGCCGACATCGTTAATTACCTAGCTGCAGGCGTGCTTCCACCGGATCTCACTTATCAGCAAAAGAAGAAATTCTTCCACGATCTGAAACACTATTATTAGGACGAACCTCTACTCTTCAAGAGAGGGGCCGACAACATATACTGTCGCTGTGTCCCTGTTGCACCCTAATTTTTGACCGTAAGATCCCACCTCTTTTCTTTTTTCTTTCTATTATTATTTGACTTTAACTTAATATTCAATATTACTACCACTAATCAATTCGTGCAGGCGCGGTATTGTCAAATATAGATCTTTAAAATCCAGTACTTCAGTGTGACCGTCAAATCATAAAAAGGCTTCTCAAGTGTTTCGTTGTCTACTCCGGAGATTCAAGGTTGTTTTTTTTGGTCATCATATTGGGCGTAGGCATTTGAGGTTTTCGCTTTGGGTCATGAAGTTCAGGATCTAGGCATTTTATGATTCGAGTACACGGTAGTACTAAATGTAAAATTCAAGTTCAAGGTGTCGTTATCATAAGGATCACGAGAACTCATTTGGTTTGCATCAATTAAAGGGAATTTTGAACTCATAAGGAAGGAGAATTAGTTTGGTGTTACCGCCCAAATTTCAGTACGTCAAGCGTGCACACAACTCTGGTGTTTTGAAAATTTACAAGTCAAGGCTAGAAAGCAAACAAGTATCCATTTTGAAATATAGCTTACGGTTACGAGGAATTAATACCAAATTGGCAATTTAATAACCTACAAATCCAAAGTCAATAATGTGGTTTACAAGACGAATCTCTTAAAAATAACTCAACTATTACAACTACAAGCGACGAAACAAGATGCTTCCGAAGAGGGGAACAATAACGCATTTTGGCGGCAACCGTGATGGGGACAAACTGAAGTCTCTTCAATAATCCATGATCCGCGCCAAGTCTTCGCGTTTTGAAGATGTCTCGCAAAAGGGGACTAACAAGAGAAGTTATCGCTGGAAAATACACCGCAGCTCCTTTTCAACCTGCCAAAAAACCCCTCAAACCTGCTACAATAAAACAACGAACAATTAGCATCTTCGCATCAGTCGACTCTGATACTGTATTTGCAGTTGCCACCGATCTACATACAACTATCATCAAGCTAAGCAAACATCAATGGATCGAATTCAGTTAAAAGTTTATCCACCCTCGGATTTGATTCATCATTGGGCGGAAGTCTGAGCAGTCGGAAGGACAACAACCGAAGTTGTCGCCGACTCCCTACTGAACACCGGACGGATCCCCGGCAACGGCGTAAGACAGGATAATATCTGAAATTAACAGTGTCGGTATCTTTGATAAAAGGGAGGACTATCAAAGTGTGACCAAGCATCTCGATATCACAACCACAGGTATTTCAGTTTTTGCAAGCAACTACAGTGGCCACGACAAAAGTGTATCAGCAAGTAAGTTCTTGCAATTAGCAAGCCAGCATTCCAACAATAACTAGATAGTTTTTCAACAACAGACAATAACAGGAGCAGTACACATAATAATATCAGTAGCAGTACAAATATAAACATCAACATTTCGGTACCAAATGTAAACATCAGTACATCAAGCATCCTGCATTTCGCAAATTTCACAACTCCACAATCTGCCCCTCGTGTCACCACAAGATACTGTCCACAGAGTAGGAATTATCAAGTCTTGTCAAAGCAACACAACCGTCATTCAAATGCTGTCAAAAATAAAGTGAAATTTAAGGAGAAGAGGATTTAAGTTCAGCCCTCAGAAAACTCATCACAGGACAGAATACGAGTGGCCGGGAGGGCAACAACCAAAGCTGGCGCCGACTCCTTACCGAACATCGACAAAATCGAACTCGGGACAAGAAAAACAACTAGTTTCAGACAGTTTCCGCATAAGGCAACCATTATTATTCAAAGGCAACACTAATATCACAGAGCTTTGGTTCAGATGATTAAGTCATCATCATCATAACCGCACCAAACCCTCCTCGACTAACGACAAGAAACAAGCAGCATTCAAACTTCGAATCAGGTCCTGAAAGAAGACGAAGAAAAGTCAGTTGGAAACCGAAAGCATATCAGCAGGCAAAGCTCTCGCAAGCAAGCAACAACTTTCGCAGAGTACTAGCCGCGAACGGCAGCTGCAAGTATCTCTACACTAGCTGCATCGCATCAGCAGCAATAACATCAGCTACAAGCAACAATAACCACGTCAGTTCAACAGCAGCAGAAGCAAGAGTAAGAGTATTATGTGGTAACAAAGAATGGCGCAACAAGCATAGCAGCGACAATCATCAATCACGAGTTAGCCGCAATCACCGACATCACAACAACAAACTCTAACAATGGTTCAGATTCACAAATCATCATTACCACCGCAAACCTTCCTCAGCACCACTCAACTTAACAAGCAAACAACGACAACGCAGGACCTAAAGCGGCAACCAAAGCAAACATGACCCTCAGACTAACTCATCACCGGGCATTGATAAATTCGAAAACTAGACAAACAGGGTAACCATCCACAGAATTCCTTCTCCAACATAAACCGGGATACCAACAACACAGCCACAAGCTCAGACTTATGAGTCATCATCGCAGTTATACCTTCCCCGGCAATGACCCAGAACTGGCAGCTTCCAGATCAAGTAACAGCCTGAAAGGAGAAGAGAAAAGTCAAATAACCAAGGGCATCACCAGCATTCTCGTACCCAAACACGAGCCCCCCCTACTTTTTGAGCTTCTAGATTCATCAGCTGACCCAATAATTTAATTATTATCCACACCTGCCAAACCAAAATCAAGTTATCAAAAGCAAATCAGAGAATATCCTTTGGAGATAGAAGATTCTATTCAGAATCAAATCGAACCCTAGCTCATCTGAATCAAAGATTTGAATGTCAATCAAACAAGCCATTATTGCAATCACCAAAAAGGAAAGATTTCGAATCTGATGCAACCCAAATAGGAATATCGAAATCAGCATTCAACTCCTTCAATCAAATTCTAAACAGGACATTAATTCTCATGGTGCCTATATAAGGAGATGAGGGTGAAGAGAAAAGGGGCATGCAAAAAGAAACCCCATCGTACGAAGCCGATAACACCGTAAAAAACCCTAAAACTCTAACAAAAATTGGACGGAGAATCAACTTAGCTTTCCAACTGTCGAAATCGCCCCCGCTGCCGTGAATCTTCCACCGCCGAAGCATCCCTTTCATCACCTCAATCGCCGTCGCCGTTGATCCTCGGTAAAACTCCACCCTCTATGAGATTTTTGTTTGTTTTGATCGTTTTATTGTTATGACAGATTGAATAAAGATTGAGAATGAAGATGGCGATCGAAGGAAAAACGGACGCGAATTCGAGAGAGAGAGATGAGAATGAACCGCATCAAGAGGGAAGACGACGGGAGTATCACGACGAGAAGGGATTTGATTTGGGGATTAGGGCTCACATCTTTCTTTTCTCTGTCGTTTTGTTTTCATTTGGTTGTCGTTTTGATTATAACTGATCACACACACACTAATCACTCACACCACCACACATCCACTAACCCTCACCTAATCACCCTAATTGAATCACTAATTACCTTTTAAAACTTAATTAATCTGCTTAGTCACTTAATTTTTGTTTTATTTCGTTAATTAACTCAGTTTTTATCTAAATCTTATCTTAGTTTTTTTAATTAACTAAATATCCAGTATAACCAGTTTTTTTAAAATTAAAATAACTACTACAACCTTTTATTTATCAAATATATTTTATATCCACCAATTTATCAATAACTATTTTATTATACTTACTTTCCTAAAACCACATAATTCAACTTAATGGCTAATATTAATAATAAAACCTTTCACAAAAAAATATAATTAATTTAACTGTTTTATAAAATCAAATTCATTAAAGAGTACATTTTCTTACAATTCAAATAATTTATGCAACGTTTATAAATAAAATAATTAATATAACTTTTGTTTAAGAGATCAAAAAGCAACTTTTACTAAAATCAAAATCAACATTTTCTCACAATTCAAACCGAAATCAATGAATCGATCCAAAACTAATCAACATTTAAAAAATAAATCGTGCACTTCACGACACATTCCACTCTCACACACTTCAAGCGCTTTCATGCGTATGTGTATGGATTTATTTTCCGCAATTTATTTCCGCAGTTTATTTTACAGTCATCTAACATTATTATATTTACTCTTACCACGTCGCATTCCGTCCAAAGGAAAAACCTACACATAATTCAACGTTGTGTGTAGTTGCAAATCATAAGCATCATATTCCCCTCGATCCTTGATTCTTCAAGTTGATCACTTAGGATAGATCCTATCCCATAGGAAGGACCTTGTCTTTATCTTTACAACATAGAAACAAACAATCAAACATTACACAACTTTTCGAACACATTTAGAGAATAGATGTTAATCATCTTAAGTGAGATATAATCTCCACCTCCACAACAATACAATCAAACATGTAGGGACTTTGCCTTAAGAGCGATAAAGGCATACTTGGCGACCATCCGAGTATGTAAGACCTTTCCTTAAGACGATGCAAAGACCATTTCCTACAACCCCCTTTTTACATTTGTGGTGGTTATATCTCCCTTAACACGAAGACTCGTCTCTTCTCCTAAACCCAATCAACCAACTACCCTAAACCCGTAGTAACTTTGACCACAGTCAAAGAGCTCCTCTAATCCTTTAGGGTGAACTACAACATACTCTGATTCCACTCCCGTAAGGATATGTAGGCATAAGATGCGATATCTTATCGAGTATACTTAGAAATAAACCCTTAGGTCTCTTATACCTTTAAGCAGATAAACACTTAGCAATAAACAAACATAAAACAAGAGGTTCCTGTAGAGTACTACAGAAACTTAGGATGCTAGTACCTTCCCTAAGTTTAACCAACCCCCGAACCTAAAACAATCTAGCTTGCATTTGCATTGCATTGTGGGAATTTCGATCTTTATCCCTTCCTTTGGACAAATCAAAGTTCGGTTGCAAAATGAATATAAGATTCAAACTAATCAATAGTTTGGTATCCAAATTTCACCGCGACAGAAATGGCGACTTCACTGGGGACATCTCTAGTGGGTTTCCCTATCTTATTTTATTTGTTTACTGCTTTATATATCTGCCTACTTGATTATGTGTTTACATGCTTTCTCTTGTTTTTCTTTTGGGATTACTGTTCTTGAGTGGTGAGATAAAGTTCTACACCCGAACTTTGAGAGAAATTAAGATAGGATGGTGATATATTCGAGGAGGCTTATAGGGAGTGGAATCCCTACTAAGTTGAATCGAGAATCCCGCTCAGTTGAGGCCCTTTCGAAATAGTACTGTTGAACGATCAATCATGAAGACACTCACTACCTTCGACTTTGGAGCCTATGATATTGAGGACCGTAGTTACCTTAACCCAACTTCGGCCTTTATTAGGACGTAGTGCGAGACTATGAGGAAGTACTTCTGAAATAGTGCTACGCGAAGCTACACTCAAAAGAAGTTCTCTTGAGAATATTATTAATCCTCGAGTAATTGGGAAATTGATAATATCCGATAGATGGGCTGATGATTCTGAGTCCCATTAGAACCCTGTTCTGCAGGTACAAACAACCTTTAGTCCTTAAACCTTTGGGAAGGGTACACCTTTACTCCATGCTCGTTGCAAACCTAGGGCGCCTTTTGTTTGTTTATCTTTTTGTCCTTATGTGAATACTTGTGTTTGCTGCATTCATATAGCATCATTCTGCATTGGACTTCATGGGATTTACCTTCGTTTATGAACATTGTAGGTCACTATGGCTTCAGATAAAAGACATACTGTGAAATATACTTTTAAGAGTCCCAAATTGAATGACCTAAAGAAGTTATGGGGTTTCATCAATGATCAAGAAGAATTCAAGAACAAGTATGGGAAGCTGATATCCTTGTTGGGTTGCTCAGTGAATGAAGGACTTCTTGCCACTTTGCTACAGTTCTATGATCCTCTCTACCATTGTTTCACCTTTCCAGACTTCCAGCTGTTACCTACATTGGAAGAGTATTCTTTTTTGGTTGGTCTACCTGTCCTGGAGGAATCTCCTTTTCCCTTCTTGGAAAAGGACCCTGATGAGAAAGATATTGCTAAAGCTCTCCGTTTGAAGGTATCTGACGTCAAGGCCAACCTAGTTACTAAGGATGGAATTCTTGGTTTGAAGACAGGTTTCCTAATCGAGAAGGCTTCATTCTATGCTGATTATTCTAATAAGGCTCCGTTTGAGGCAATTTTTGCTTTGCTTGTTTATGGGTTGTTTCTATTCCCAAGTTTCGAAGGTTTCATCGATCTCAAAGCATTCAAGATCTTTATGAAGAACAACCCAGTACCAACTCTGTTGGGAAATGCATATCACTCTGTACATCTCCGAAACCTTCGTGGTGGAGGGATGATTACTTGTTGTGTACCTTTGCTTTACAAGTGGTTTATTTCGCACTTGCCAAAGTCTAGCTCTTTTACAAATATTGGCAAAGAGCATTGGTCTCCAAGAGTTATGGCTCTGACCCATTCCGACATTGATTGGTACAATCGAGTGTATGATGGAGTATTAATCATTGATAGCTGCGGTGACTTCGCTAATGTACCATTGCTCAGCTTTGATGGAGGAATCAGCTACAATCCTATTTTAGCTCGCCGACAGTTGGGATACCCGTTGAAGGAACCTCCCAGGAGTGTTCAAGTAGAGGGTATGTTCTTCAAAGATGATATGGAACTCCGAGGAAAGATTCTAAATGCATGGCGTAATGTACACAAGAAAGGGAAGAGAAGTCTAGGGAAGCCTAACTGTGTGTCTTTAGAACCATACCTCCAGTGGGTCAGAAAAAGGGCAACCAATCTAAAGATGCCCTATTCCCGTCAAGATCCCATAGCTCCCAGGAGAGAGTCCACTTATGTCTTTATGTCTAAAGCCGAGGGGTTAGAGGTGTCCTTAAGGAAGTCTCAACACGAGCTGGAATCTTGGAAGAACAAGTACCACGTAGCAGTGGTAGAAAATGATGAGTGTCAAAAGCAGAATGCTGAACTTCAGAAGCAGAAGATTGAACTTCAAAAGGAGAAGGATGAACTTCAGAAGCAACTACAATTGAAGGATGAAGAGCTACTCCCCTGCAAGAAGAGGAAAGTCATGGAGGATTTATTTTTCTCCGACCCACAATGCACTATTTGGAAAATAATTGTGGACAACCTTATCCGTGAGAAGGCGCAACTAGAAGAGCAGCTCAAGCAGCAACATTCAAAGCTTCTTTAGTGTCTTTACTAGCTTTTATTTAGCTTTTATTTGGGACTCTTTAAAAGAATATTTATGTAGTCCGTTTCAAATTTAATAAAACGTTTCCTTTTACCGCAATGCCCATAAATAGAGGAATCCCATGAAGTCCTAATCATCTTGCATTGCATTCTTTTTCCATTGTTCACTTCAAGAAACTCAATTTCGTTCTGTAGGTGTTGTAATCATGGAAACCCTGAAGTACACTTTTCAGAGTCCCAACGTCGAAAGCTTGAGAGAACTAGCCGAACTTGTCGAGGATCGCTTTGCCTTCGCAGCAGAATATGGAGGAGTTTTCCGTTTCCTCGAGCTAAGGATGAAAGAAGGATTGTTGGAAACATTGGTTCAATTTTACGACCCGATGTATCACTGCTTCACTTTTCCAGACTACCAATTGATGCCGACCTTAGAAGAATACTCAGAACTCTTGAGGATGCTTGTGACTGTTCGACCTCTATTCACCGGAAGGGAAGATACGCCTAGTCACCAAGAAATTGCAAATGCTACTCATCTCAGCCTAGAAGATGTCCAGACACACCTAACCACCAAGGAAGGAGTCCTTGGGTTCCCCGCTGACTTTTTGATCGAAAAAGTCCGTTACCATGCTGAAAGAAAGGAGGTTCTTATCATGGAAGCCACTTTTGCTTTGTTAGTGTATGGGACTTTCTGGTTCCCTAAAATTGACAGTTTTGTTGATATGGATGCAATCAAGCTGTTCATACTCAAGAATCCAGTACCCACCTTGCTTGCTGATACATACTTCTCGATTCACTCGAGGAATGCTGAAGGAGGAGGACACATTGTATGTTGTACCGCCTTGCTGTACTCATGGTTCATCACTCGTTTGACTTGGTATCCGTCCCTTTGGAACGAAGTAGCAACACCTCGATGGTCCGAGATACTTATGGCCCTTACCCATTCGGACATTGTTTGGTATGATCCCGCCTATGGAGGCGTGCCTATGATTCCTAGCATCGGAGGTTTCCCCAATGTACCACTTATTGGAAGAGAAGGATGTATAAGTTACAATCCTGCTTTGGCCCGTAGACAGTTTGGACACCCTATGATCCAAGTGCCTGACCCAGTTTCGTTGGAAGAGATCTATTTCAAGGGAGAAGAGGACCTAGATCTCAAGACTGTTATCATTTATGCATGGAAATACATTGATAGGGAAGGAACAGCTGCTTCAGGATACCCCAACTGTGCTGTTTCCGAGGATTATCTGCATTGGGTGCGAGAAAGGGCACTCGATCTCAAGATGCCTTTTCCTTTTCATGAACCTATGGTATTGTCTCCTCATGACCCCGAGTGGTTCGATGTGGATGAAATTGAACAAGTAAAGATTGCTTTGGATGAAGCCCGAAAATTGAGGACTGCCTGGAAGAATAAGTTCTTCACCCTCAAAGTAGAGAAGGAAAGACTTCAGAAGACACCAGAATTAGAAGTTGCCAGAAAGAGAAAGGCACAAGGGGATTTATTTTCTCCTCATGCCTCTTCAAGTGCTGTCACCAATGATGATCTCCCCTCAACTACCATGGCTTGGAAGGAGTGTGTGGAATGACTCATCATCGAGAAAGCAGCGTTGCAGGATCGCATTGACCAGCTGACCGAGGAGCTCCGTACAAAAGAGAAGATCGTGGAGTAGAGTTCTAAGTTTCCTTTTGCTTTCGTTGTAATAAACTCTTGAAAGAGTACTTCGCTTTACAGTGTTTCTCAAAAATAAAAAGTTTTTCAATTATCCTACATTATAACACTGAAAAACACTTTGAGTTTCTTGAAGTCTCCTCCTGCATCTGCATTTTCGCATTAGCATTCTGCATTTAGCATGGCATTTGTGCATGTGTCTTTCCGTTGTTGTGGCTCATTTCGGTTTTCCATCTTTGCTGTCAGTCGCCGTCTCTACCATCTGACCAAGCCGGAAGTATCATTAAAGGATAGTGAGGAGAACAAAGACATGGATCGCATGACTAGCTTCAGAGTAAGGTCTAATCCGACACTTCGCCGTCCCTCCGACAACTTTGTTCCTATGCAACTTCAGCCTGTGCAAGAAAAGGAAATGGACGATCCAGAGCTTACAGCATTCAAGAATGAATTTCGTGACTTCGAGGAACGATGGAAAATGATGAAGAGGAACCGTGCGCCTGATTTTCATGCTCATGACCTGCACCTAGTTCCAAACTTAGTTATCCCCCCAGGATTCCAGATGCCCGCCTTCGAAGTGTACAAAGGTACAATTTGTCCAAGGTATCATTTGATGATGTTTTGTTCGAAGATGACCGCCTATCTTGGGAACGACCAACTATTGATTCACTGCTTCCAAGAAAGTTTGGGTAGAGCACCGTTGACATGGTATATGAAGCTGCAAAGGAACCACATTCAGTCTTGGGAAGACTTAACTTTTGCTTTTGTGAAGCAATACCATCATAACTTGGGTATAGCCCCGAACGATAAAGATGGCTGTGGACCTTCCAGAGAATTCATAGCTCCGGTACCCCATCCTCAGCACCAATACGCGATGCCCGCTCAACGTGAACAACAACCACCTCCTAGGCAGAGGTTGGCCTCTCCAGATCAACCACAGCATCGACAATTTCGGAAAAGGTATCAAAGGATGACTCCAGATGCACCAAGGGAAGCAATTCACCAGTTTGATCCCATCCCAGTGAAGTACGCTGATTTGTTTCCAGCTCTAATTCAAAGAGGGCATATCCAGACTAAAGCCCCACCCAAGGTACCTAAGAAGTTCCCATACTGGTACAAAGCCAACAAATTTTGCCTGTATCATCAAGGTGCTCCGGGGCACGACATTGAGAGTTGTTACGGCATGAAAGCAGACGTTCAAAATTTGGTTAAGAGCGGAATCTTATCCTTCGAGGGTTCTAATCCTAACCCTAACGTGGCTCATCCTCCGAGGCCATGATCCCAGGTTGTCAGAAGACCATATCTATTTCAAGGCGTAATAAAGGGCTTGTCCAGCTCTTCACTTTGTTTTTGCTTTTTGTGTTTGTGTTTCTTTGATTGAAAACATATTTGGCATGTAAGAACTTTCTGTTTTAAATAAGTAATGCAATAATTGTTTGTCTTGAAGAAATCCATTCATTTTCACTCAAATAGTTTTTTAAAATTATTTATAATGCCGACTTTTACCCGATCTCTCGCTCTGACAGAGAATTGGAAGGAGGAGGATGAAGTAAAACACATGATCTCTTGTTGTATGCTTCGAATAAAAACCCTACTGATGATGTAAGGCATTATTTTAAACCTCCAACATAGTCAACCGTTTCTTTTAAGCCTTGAGAAAAGACCTATTTTTTTCTCCCAAACCGAAACATCATTTTCTTAACCTGGGGCAGGGTAATATCAAAAAATGATGAACATCTCTCAAAAAATTGGGTGGGCACAAATATACTAACCCTTTTCTACCTCCATTCTACAAGTCATAAATTAAACCCATATATGACCCTCAACGTCCTAATTGAAGTAAGGTTTAATTCGAAAGCATACTCGATGAGATATTGTTTCCTGACTCCTTGAGCTATGCTCAAATTAAATCGACTTTATAAATAATGTTCAAATTATATCCTAACTAGTGGTTTCGATCACAAGTTATTGCGATACCCCTTTCAAAACTTCAAGACAAACGCGTGTTGCATTAACCATTCCAAAATGGATATTTCAAATGTGCTAAATATGCTCGACATCTTAGAAAGACCACATACAGACATTGATGATGATATTTGAAGACTTTGCTAACTTGGGGCAAGTCATTCTTCCCAAGAAAATTCCATCCGCGCAAGTCTTGGGTTCAACTAGAAGAAAGTCAAGGACTCAGTTGTATCGCCAGTCAGAGGCAGTTACGTCGAAATTCGGCGAATCTCTAGAGAGTTTGAAAACAGTGGGGCATTTGGGCATCATGTTTTCTATAAAATCCTCTCGAGACGTTTTTTTCTTAAACTATGTGGCTTGGGGCATTTGAAGATTGGAGCAAAAAACGTGTATTCTATCCTCAGGAAGCTCAACCCTAACATGTTCAACAACTACGACGATCCAGGATATTTATTTGATCCCCTATGAAACTTCGGGATGGGTGCCTCTGTCTACAATCTCATACAACACGTCAAGCTTATCAAGATGATACATCCCCAATTGGATTGATCACTTTTTCTCAAGAGAAATCTTGAAGTTTTGAAGCAGGAATGGGATCCTATACTTAGTTCTTCATTTATCCTCAGTGATACTTCTATCTTTGAAGATCGGTCGAATGTTTGTTTCGAGACGTTTATCCCGTCTTCGGTCATTGCTTTCATCTGTCTTGTCAGCATAAGCATACACATATCATATAAGTAGATAGCATAACATTTGCATTTTGTGCATCCTTTGTTTGTTTTACTCTATCTCTTCGATTGCGTTTACCCTTAGGTATTTGGGCGTGTCTTACTCCTTCCAAATAGAGTTGTCAGCCCTAAGCAGAAAAAACTCAATATTTCTATTTCCCCACGAAGTTCGATCCTCGTGGAAGACAGTTGTTTCAGTACTTTCCCATTGGAGTTTATGCCTCTATGGTTGAGTCTTGCTTGACAGTTTCTCTTCGGTTATTTCCTGAATTGAACTTCGGTATTTGACAATCACACTATGAATATCTCCAGTTTTTGAACATGCATCAAAAGTGCATTTATTTTGCACTTTGACATTATGAGGATCACCGTTGAAGACGTGATGCTTCCTCGGCAACACTACAAGATCCACTCGACAACTTACAGCTGAATGACAAAAGATCTCTTTATTTGAGCAACTCGTCTTGGGCTGACTTATATTCAAAACGACAAACAACAATTTCCTCAAGACAATCTGTCCTTCCCCAGTGGATTATTTCGAGATTATCAAGACAAAACAGAGGACATTACAGATACTTCCCCACTTGAGGATTTCTGCTACAACAATTTCACATATTTTTACAATTACAACAAAGATACTCCTCAAAAATGATCTTCCCCAGAGAGTTCATTATGAGTACAATCAATGATATATCTCCTTACAAGAGGACACTCCACATATCAACCAGTTTACAACTCTTTTGAAGACCCCCGGTGCATATTCTACAAATTGCCAATACAATACAAATTGCATCTACAATTACAAGTACAAGATCACATCTACAAAGTTCTACAATTACAGAGTACATCTACAGCATTTACATCAACAATTCTACAGTTCTACAATTTACAACATACAATCTACAATGACATTATGGCTCACAGCCGAACATCTACATCAACATTACAATTTACAACTACAGTTACAATCTACAATCAACAAATTTACAACCCCTCTTTGAAGACGCTCTCACGAGTTTCCATCATTTTGGGTAGGAACCGAGACCAGCTCATGGTTCCCATACCATGGAGCAAGGGGAAGTTCGGCATCAGAAACCGAGACCAACTCATGGTTCCCATACCATGGAGCAAGGGGAAGTTCGGCATTAGGAACCGAGACCAGCTCATGGTTCCCATACCATGGAGCAAGGGGAAGTTCGGCATCAGAGACCGAGACCGGCGCATGACTCCCATATCATGATGCTCGGGGAAGCTCAACAACTACAACAACATCTACAACTACAATGGCATCAAAGACCGAGACCAGCTCATGGTCCCCGTACCATGATGCAAAGGGGAAGTTGTACATTTTATCGTTTCAGCTGAGTTACAAAATATAAAATAATAAAAAAAAATGACGAAGAATGCATTGCGCCCCAATCAAAAAGATCCACTGGATGTCACTACTGACCACCACTCTGGTAGTAAGAAGTATCTTTCAATCCAATTATCAAAATCACCGTCTCCTTGGTGTATGAGTTAACGTTACACGTCGGGAGATCTCCCATGGGTGATTGTTCCTATCCTCGTAAGATCCCGCCTTGTCGAATCTGTTGCTCTTTTCTCTCGCATGTCGTGTCTAGTTATTCCCCTGTGGTGTCTTTTCCTCACATGACCCGTGTCTTTCATTTCATAACATTGCCTATCATTTGCATTCGGTGGTTTCTTATAGCCAAAAATTCGCGCAATGTTTGTATTTAAGTCCCTCCTATCTCGTCGAGACAGAGATTTCAATCTCCATATCTCCGAATAGGAGTAACTTAAATAGGGGCATCTGTTGCACCCTAATTTTTGACCGTAAGATCCCACCTCTTTTATTTTTTCTTTCTATTATTATTTGACTTTAACTTAATATTCAATATTACTACCACTAATCAATTCGTGCAGGCGCGGTATTGTCAAATATAGATCTTTAAAATCCAGTACTTCAGTGTGACCGTCAAATCATAAAAAGGCTTCTCAAGTGTTTCGTTGTCTACTCCGGAGATTCAAGGTTGTTTTTTTTGGTCATCATATTGGGCGTAGGCATTTGAGGTTTTCGCTTTGGGTCATGAAGTTCAGGATCTAGGCATTTTATGATTCGAGTACACGGCAGTACTAAATGTAAAATTCAAGTTCAAGGTGTCGTTATCATAAGGATCACGAGAACTCATTTGGTTTGCATCAATTAAAGGGAATTTTGAACTCATAAGGAAGGAGAATTAGTTTGGTGTTACCGCCCAAATTTCAGTACGTCAAGCGTGCACACAACTCTGGTGTTTTGAAAATTTACAAGTCAAGGCTAGAAAGCAAACAAGTATCCATTTTGAAATATAGCTTACGGTTACGAGGAATTAATACCAAATTGGCAATTTAATAACCTACAAATCCAAAGTCAATAATGTGGTTTACAAGACGAATCTCTTAAAAATAACTCAACTATTACAACTACAAGCGACATAACAAGATGCTTCCGAAGAGGGGAACAATAACGCATTTTGGCGGAAACCGTGATGGGGACAAACTGAAGTCTCTTCAATAATCCATGATCCGCGCCAAGTCTTCGCGTTTTGAAGATGTCTCACAAAAGGGGACTAACAAGAGAAGTTATCGCTGGAAAATACACGGCAGCTCCTTTTCAACCTGCCAAAAAACCCCTCAAACCTGCTACAATAAAACAACGAACAATTAGCATCTTCGCATCAGTCGACTCTGATACTGTATTTGCAGTTGCCACCGATCTACATACAACTATCATCAAGCTAAGAAAACATCAATGGATCGAATTCAGTTAAAAGTTTATCCACCCTCAGATTTGATTCATCATTGGGCGGAAGTCTGAGCAGCCGGAAGGACAACAACCGAAGTTGTCGCCGACTCCCTACTGAACACCGGACGGATCCCCGGCAACGGCGTAAGACAGGATAATATCTGAAATTAACAGTGTCGACATCTTTGATAAAAGGGAGGACTATCAAAGTGTGACCAAGCATCTCGATATCACAACCACAGGTATTTCAGTTTTTGCAAGCAACTACAGTGGCCACGACAAAAGTGTATCAGCAAGTAAGGTCTTGCAATTAGCAAGCCAGCATTCCAATAATAACTAGATAGTTTTTCAACAACAGACAATAACAGGAGCAGTACACATAATAATATTAGTAGCAGTACAAATATAAACATCAACATTTCGGTACCAAATGTAAACATCAGTACATCAAGCATCCTGCATTTTGCAAATTTCACAACTCCACAATCTGCCCCTCGTGTCACCACAAGATACTGTCCACAGAGTAGGAATTATCAAGTCTTGTCAAAGCAACACAACCGTCATTCAAATGCTGTCAAAAATAAAGTGAAATTTAAGGAGAAGAGGATTTAAGTTCAGCCCTCAGAAAACTCATCACAGGACAGAATACGAGTGGCCGGGAGGGCAACAACCAAAGCTGGCGCCAACTCCTTACCGAACATCGACGAAATCGAACTCGGGACAAGAAAAACAACTAGTTTCAGACAGTTTCCACATAAGGCAACCATTATTATTCAAAGGCAACACTAATCTCACAGAGCTTTGGTTCAGATGATTAAGTCATCATCATCATAACCGCACCAAACCCTCCTCGACTAACGGCAAGAAACAAGCAGCATTCAAACTTCGAATCAGGTCCTGAAAGAAGACGAAGAAAAGTCAGTTGTAAACCGAAAGCATATCAGCAGGCAAAGCTCTCGCAAGCAAGCAACAACTTTCGCAGAGTACTAGCCGCGAACGGCAGCTGCAAGTATCTCTACACTAGCTGTAGCGCATCAGCAGCAATAACATCAGCTACAAGCAACAATAACCACGTCAGTTCAACAGCAGCAGAAGCAAGAGCAAGAGTATTATGTGGTAACAAAGAATGGCGCAACAAGCATAGCAGCGACAATCATCAATCACGAGTTAGCCGCAATCACCGACATCACAACAACAAACTCTAACAATGGTTCAGATTCACAAATCATCATTACCACCGCAAACCTTCCTCAGCACCACTCAACTTAACAAGCAAACAATGGCAACGCAGGACCTAAAGCGGCAACCAAAGCAAACATGGCCCTCAGACTAACTCATCACTGGGCATTGATAAATTCGAAAACTAGACAAGCAGGGTAACCATCCACAGAATTCCTTCTCCAACATAAACCGGGATACCAACAACACAGCCACAAGCTCAGACTTATGAGTCATCATCGCAGTTATACCTTCCCCGGCAATGACCCAGAACTGGCAGCTTCCAGATCAAGTAACAGCCTGAAAGGAGAAGAGAAAAGTCAAATAACCAAGGGCATCACCAGCATTCTCGTACCCAAACACGAGCCCCCCCCCCCCCCCCCTTTTTGGGCTTCTAGATTCATCAGCTGACCCAATAATTTAATTATTATCCACACCTGCCAAACCAAAATCAAGTTATCAAAAGCAAATCAGAGAATATCCTTTGGAGATAGAAGATTCTATTCAGAATCAAATCGAACCCTAGCTCATCTGAATCAAAGATTTGAATGTCAATCAAACAAGCCATTATTGCAATCACCAAAAAGGAAAGATTTCAAATCTGATGCAACCCAAATAGGAATATCGAAATCAGCATTCAACTCCTTCAATCAAATTCTAAACAGGACATTAATTCTCATGGTGCCTATATAAGGAGATGAAGGTGAAGAGAAAAGGGGCATGCAAAAAGAAACCTCATCGTACGAAGCCGATAACACCGTAAAAAACCCTAAAACTCTAACAAAAATTGGACGGAGAATCAACTTAGCTTTCCAACTGTCGAAATCGCCGCCGCTGCCGTGAATCTTCCACCGCCGAAGCATCCCTTTCATCACCTCAATCGCCATCGCCGTTGATCCTCGGTAAAACTCCACCCTCTATGAGATTTTTGTTTGTTTTGATCGTTTTATTGTTATGACAGATTGAATAAAGATTGAGAATGAAGATGGCGATCGAAGGAAAAGCGGACGCGAATTCGAGAGAGAGAGATGAGAATGAACCGCATAAAGAGGGAAGACGACGGGAGTATCGCGACGAGAAGGGATTTGATTTGGGGATTAGGGCTCACAGCTTTCTTTTCTCTGTCGTTTTGTTTTCATTTGGTTGTCGTTTTGATTATAACTGATCACACACACACTAATCACTCACACCACCACACATCCACTAACCCTCACCTAATCACCCTAATTGAATCACTAATTACCTTTTAAAACTTAATTAATCTGCTTAGTCACTTAATTTTTGTTTTATTTCGTTAATTAACCCAGTTTTTATCTAAATCTTATCTTAGTTTTTTTAATTAACTAAATATCCAGTATAACCAGTTTTTTTAAAATTAAAATAACTACTACAACCTTTTATTTATCAAATATATTTTATATCCACCAATTTATCAATAACTATTTTATTATACCTACTTTCCTAAAACCACATAATTCAACTTAATGGCTAATATTAATAATAAAACCTTTCACAAAAAAATATAATTAATTTAACTGTTTTATAAAATCAAATTCATTAAAGAGTACATTTTCTTACAATTCAAATAATTTATGCAACGTTTATAAATAAAATAATTAATATAACTTTTGTTTAAGAGATCAAAAAGCAACTTTTACTAAAATCAAAATCAACATTTTCTCACAATTCAAACCGAAATCAATGAATCGATCCAAAACTAATCAACATTTAAAAAATAAATCGTGCACTTCACGACACATTCCACTCTCACACACTTCAAGCGCTTTCATGCGTATGTGTATGGATTTATTTTCCGCAATTTATTTCCGCAATTTATTTTACAGTCATCTAACATTATTATATTTACTCTTACCACGTCGCATTCCGTCCAAAGGAAAAACCTACACATAATTCAACGTTGTGTGTAGTTGCAAATCATAAGCATCATATTCCCCTCGATCCTTGATTCTTCAAGTTGATCACTTAGGATAGATCCTATCCCATAGGAAGGACCTTGTCTTTATCTTTACAACATAGAAACAAACAATCAAACATTACACAACTTTTCGAACACATTTAGAGAATAGATGTTAATCATCTTAAGTGAGATATAATCTCCACCTCCACAACAATACAATCAAACATGTAGGGACTTTGCCTTAAGAGCGATAAAGGCATACTTGGCGACCATCCGAGTATGTAAGACCTTTCCTTAAGACGATGCAAAGACCATTTCCTACAACCCCCTTTTTACATTTGTGGTGGTTATATCTCCCTTAACACGAAGACTCGTCTCTTCTCCTAAACCCAATCAACCAACTACCCTAAACCCGTAGGAACTTTGACCACAGTCAAAGAGCTCCTCTAACCCTTTAGGGTGAACTACAACATACTCTGATTCCACTCCCGTAAGGATATGTAGGCATAAGATGCGATATCTTATCGAGTATACTTAGAAATAAACCCTTAGGTCTCTTATACCTTTAAGCAGATAAACACTTAGCAATAAACAAACATAAAACAAGAGGTTCCTGTAGAGTACTACAGAAACTTAGGATGCTAGTACCTTCCCTAAGTTTAACCAACCCCCGAACCTAAAACAATCTAGCTTGCATTTGCATTGCATTGTGGGAATTTCGATCTTTATCCCTTCCTTTGGACAAATCAAAGTTCGGTTGCAAAATGAATATAAGATTCAAACTAATCAATAGTTTGGTATCCAAATTTCACCGCGACAGTCCCAGAGGAAGAAATAGAAAATATCATTTCCCAATGCCATTCAGCACCATATGGTGGTCATGCCAGTACATCCAAGACGTGCGCTAAGATTCTCCAAGCCGGCCTATTCTGGCCTAACCTCTGGAAAGATGTTCACATCGCTGTGCTAAAATGTGATCGATGCCAACGAACGGGCAACATCTCACGACGCGATGAAATGCCTCAGAAAGGAATCTTAGAGGTAGAAATCTTTGACGTATGGGGAATAGATTTCATGGGACCCTTTCCGTCTTCTTTTGGTAATAACTACATACTCGTCGCTGTAGACTATGTGTCTAAATGGATAGAAGCCATTGCCGCTCCAACAAATGAAGCACGAGTAGTAATCAAACTCTTCAAAAACACAATCTTTCCTAGATTCGGTGTACCCAGACTCGTCATTAGTGACGGCGGATCACATTTCATATCGCATATCTTTGACAAACTTCTCTCTAAATATGGAGTCTGACACCAAGTAGCTAGACCTTATCATCCGCAAACTAGCGGACAAGTAGAGGTCTCGAACAGGGAAATAAAACAAATATTGGAAAAGACTGTCGCTACCTCAAGGAAAGATTGGTCACCAAAGCTGAATGAAGCTTTATGGGCTTATATGACCGCTTTTAAGACAACAATAGGTATTACACCCTTCAAATTAGTTTACGGTAAATTCTGTCATCTCCCTGTAGAATTAGAGCATAAAGCCTTATGGGCCATTAAGACACTTAATTTCAACTACACTGAGGCAGGAGAGAAACGAATCTTGAACTTACACGAATTAGAAGAACTTCGATTGGACGCTTATGAAAATGCTCGTATCTACAAAGAACGAACTAAAAAATGGCATGATAAACATTCAGTCCGGAAACAATTCAGTGTGGGAGACATCGTACTTCTATTTAATTCAAGACTGAAACTTTTCCCAGGTAAACTAAAATCTAGGTGGTCTGGATCTTTTGAAGTGACTAAAGTACTTCAAAGTGGAGCTGTTGAAATTACCGATAATACGAATGCACCGTTTATCATAAACGGGCAACGTTTAAAACATTATAATAAGAATGAAAACAACCCTCAAGTCAGCAGTATAACATTGCTCGAGCTTCCTGCTCAAACACCCGAATAGCTTGTCACCAAGCTATTGTCAGGCTTTTGACGTTAAAAACAGCGCTTAATGGGAGGCAACCCAATTTTCCCGTATTTCCCTCTTTACTGTATTTCATTCTCATTTTTACTTGAAATCTTACTTTGAAATTTTAACAAAATTTTAAACTTAACCTGCTACTATTTTTATTTTTGTTTCATTATTTTCTCTTTTAAACTTTGTTTTTATTTCTACCACCTTTTGTTTCTAAAAATTCTGACTTAAAATTTCTGTTTTAAACTTTTCAGAATTTTAAAAGCCTTCAAAACCTTCCTCCTGTTTTTCTCCGACTAACCTGCGAGTATGGCCGCGTACGATTTCACAAAGGTTCATTTTCGAGGATTAGCTCAAAAGGCAAGATTTGAAGCATTAACTGAGAGAGACATAGCCTTAACACTGTATTATGATAAGTCTACCATGGAGAAGCTAGGAATTACTGATAGCATTCAATTCCTGTTTAATCAATTAGGCTGGGAGAACACCTCCTTGAAAACCCGTTTTGCTACCTATAAGAACCTCACCTACGAATTCCTTAGTTCCTTCAGGTACTTACCCAACTATGGTTTTGGATCAAACACAGAGCTGATCACCTTTAGGATGTTTGGAATGGACCAAACCCATAACCGTATGTCATTAGCTAACCTCCTAGGATTTCCTAGCGGACCACATGTGTTCATCAGTGCCGAAGATGACGATCTTGATTTTGAACTAAACCAGTTCTGGGGTAAAATCACAGGCGACTATTACCCTGACCCAAATGGCATGTATAATGATGAGATTCATAACCCCGCTTTCAGATACTTTCATAATATCCTAGCTCACACCCTTTTCAAAAAAGAAGAAAACATTACTACAGTATCTAAAGAAGAGTTATTTATCTTGTTCTGTGCTTCTCAGGGCCGTCCAGTAAATGCCGTGCCTTTTCTGATGAGATCCTTCCTACGCCTCACTCAGGAACCACAATCACCTATTCTAATAGGAGGCCTCGTGACAATGATTGCCCACGAGCTTGGCCTTAGATTCCATCTAAATGCAAGCACTAGTTTTGACACCGTCCGACCCATGAATATCCAGTTTTGCTTTAACAGACGCATTTTAAGAACCATGGGACCTGGACCTTACGAGTACCTTATCAATGACAAACCTGTCCAGCTATTCACATTGCCAAATCATCAGATGACGAGTATCCATAACACAAACAATTGGGTTTATGAATTAGATGAGCCTATGGGACCTCCTTCACCTCAATCAACACCACAAAATTACATGTATGACAGTGATCACATCTCTGAAGCACATGATTATATGTACTATGAGGATGCTGTATCAGAAGCTGAGGTAGACCCTGAGACCCCTCCACATTACAACACCTATCCTGAGCCCATTCCTGAAGAAAACACTGACAAAATGGATATTGTTATGCACCGATTAGACAACGTCGACGCAACTCTGATCACTGTAAGAGAAGAAATCACAAGCATACACAGCGAACTAGCAGTTTTCATGGACTTAGTTTGTGACCAGCTCGATTACT
This sequence comes from Lathyrus sativus, assembly GCA_963859935.3. NCBI lineage: Eukaryota > Viridiplantae > Streptophyta > Magnoliopsida > Fabales > Fabaceae > Lathyrus > Lathyrus sativus. The sequence continues at coordinate 559,203,041 of OZ012740.1, read as the reverse complement.
ACGCCCGAAAGTTTGACGAATTGAAGGCACAAAAGGACTGAGATTTTAACTTTAGTTTAGTTTATATTTTTCCTGTTTTCCGTATGTTTTCAATTATTTTGATTTTCGCATTGTTTCATTTCACTTATGTATTACACTAAAAACAATCATTTTAATTAAATGTTCTTTCAATCTTATTCATTAGTCCTTTATTATGTTTTTTATGTTATCATATGCTTCTTGGCTGATTTATTACATTGCGATATCATTTACAAGCCTTAAAACCATGTTAAAAGCACCCCTGTAGCAAAATTCTACGTTCTGCAGAATTTGCTGGTGTGACGACCGTCACAGAAGCATGACGCCCGTCACACGGGTGACGACCGTCACAGATGTGTGACGACCGTCACGAGTCCAAAACCTGATATCTGCTATAACAGAGGTTACGTTTCCTCCCCCACTCCCATCTTATCAACTTCCAATCACCACACACTCAAACCCCACTTCAAATTTTCGTTTTCCCTCCTTACTACATATAATCCCAACTCCCATTTCATCTTCATAATCCACCTTTGTGACATTTCTCATTCCACAGAAACAACTTAATCCCCATTTCATCAGCATCATCCAACCATGGCAAGAAACAATGAAACCCCTGACCTTAGCAATATCATGTTCAACGATGGCGACTCCGACGAGAAACAGAGAGCAAACTATGTCGCTTTCCATCTATGGTCGCTACAGCCGACCCACTATCCGCACATACCATCTCTCACGGAACTCGGCCTCCTTGACAGCGTCACTTGGATGCTCCAGAGAGCCGACATTTGGCATCTGTGCACAAATCCGCAGCCCACTTACGAACAACTCACCCTTGAGTTCCTCAGTTCGTTCAGTTACTTCACCTCCAGCGGCAACCTCAGCCAACATTCCGGCGCCGCCGGCTTCCGTATGTTCGGCACGAACTACCAATTGAATCAAAATCAGATTGTCGACATCCTACATTTCCCTCGCGGCGAAGATGCTCACCGCCGCATTACCGAACAATTTCAACATGAAGACTTTGCGCTTTGGTACCAATTGACCGAAATCAATGCCGACGGCTGGGATTCTCTGCATGCAACACACATCCACAACCCAACCATCCGGTATTTCCATCGAGCACTGAGCAATACCATCTTCGCAAGGGATAGCAACCACAAGGTGAACTCCAAAGAACTTTTCTTTCTCCGCCGCGTGTTCAATTCCGAGCCCATCAACGACGCTCCGTTCCTCCTGACCCACATTCAGGCCAACTGCAACCGTGGCTCTAAGCCATTTTACTTTGGCGGGATTGTTACCTCCATTGCACTAGGCCTGAACCTCGGCAACCAACTCCAGAATCTCCATACAATTCCTTCGGTATTTCTCGACACCGACCATTGCAGAGCTTCTCACCTCATCCGCTCCAGGGCCGATGGAAAGTACCATCCGGTCGTGCGTGGCAAAACCATCAGAAGTATCATCATGTCGTCACGTACCCGAATGCACCCACAGGATCGTGCCAACTGGCTTTTTGACCTCAATTCCCCTGCTGCTACCGCTGCCCCAACTCAAACCAACACCCAAGGTTCTGTTGACGAAATGCAATATGAGTTGGACATAACTAAGCAACCTGAGGCATCACAACCACTTCCTTCTGAAGGCACATCCTACCATCGCCGCCGCCACCGTCCAGAGCCCGACTTCTCTGAAGAAGACCTCCGCCGATCCCTCGACCAACAAGCACAGATACTCGCCATGATGCAGCAACAGAATCAGCGAACAGAGCAATTCGAAGCTTGGCATAGGACCACGATGCAACAGCTCCAAACTGGCCAGGAAACCATCACTGAGAACTTGGCAAATCTTACCTTGCAATTCGAAGGACTCCGAGATTATGTCTATCACACCGGAGCGCTGAACTTTGAGGCCCGAGTCGACCAAGCCAGAGGTAGAGGACGAGACAGAGGACGTGACCGAGGCAGAGGCCGTGATTAGTTCTTTCTTTCTTTATTTGTTTACTATATTTTCCGTTTCCTGTATTTTCATTTCCCTTGTATTTCCCTTTCGCATTCTTTCAAATCAGTGGGGACACTGATTGAGATAGTGTGGGAGCGGAGCGTTTATTTCCCGTTCCCTTGTACTTTCAATTCAGTAATTTCAATTCAAACATTTTCCCATTTTAGCAAATAAAAGCTCTTTTATATATCTTTTTCCGTTGCGTAAATTTCCCCACTTTATTCGACATAAACAAAATTTTTTTTCTTCAGTCGTTCCTCAAAAGCATCACGAGAATGTGCCAAAGTTCAAACCAAGTTTTGAAACTCTGAGACGAAAATTCTAACAAAACCAGTACCGTCTTGACACCTTAGACCTCCGATTTATGCGAGTCGGTTTCACTACCTACGTGTACCAAAGTTTCAAGTTTCTACGCAAACTCAGCCCCAAGTAGTTTATACAAGCAGTCAGCACCATCCTAAACACTTCTAAGCGAGCGACCAATGCAAATAAGTGTATGATCTCTAAAAAGATGAAAAATCATGAAAAGAAAGCCATATAGCCCGAGTATAGAAACATGTTCCCTCTAAGTTAGGTGCTCCTCACCCGAGCATTTAGCCCAACGGTACAAAAACTCTTTGAAAAATCAATAGTATAAGCTTATGAGCAATGAAAAGATCAAAACAACAATGAGATCATATTCACTAACAGGTTGACTTGCCATGAAAGTGTATGGATAACGGGCTTAATGTGATTGCGCTAGAACAAATAGGGTAAACTTGACGCGAGAACCTTGATACCAAGCTGCAGTAGCGTGATTGGGACCGATTTGCATAAAAAGGAGACCTTCGAAGACTTATAGTCCAGTGTCGTCACCGTACTCGTTTTATTCCTATTTAGAATCCCGGTTTTTCCCAACTTTCTGAACAAGGAAGCTGCCTCGGGCTTGCCGACTTTTATTCTTCCTGTTTTTACTTGAGGACAAGCAAAGATTCAAGCTTAGGGGAGTTTGATAACGCGAAATCGTATATATATATATATATATATTGACGTATAATTCAACTAATATTTGACTGGTTTCAATCCGATTTCGGGTTTTTTCCATGTTATTTGTCTGATATTTTGCAGGTATTTGAAGATCATGTCCAAACAAAGCAATATAAAGAAAAGAAGCAATTACAGATGAAATATGGACGAAAACCAGATGAAAACAACATGAAAAACAGCAAATGCGCATTTTGCTGCTGTGACGACCGTCACATCTCCATGACGACCGTCACACACCATGACGACCGTCATGCAGGCAAAAACGCAAAACTTTATTTAACGTGCAAAAACCAGTTCCAAGTCCCAAAAAAATGGACCACTACTCCCTAATTTTTCTGATTCCAAGTCCACCTTCTGCAAATTATAACCGTTAGCATTTCACCTCTATAAAAGGGGAAGGAGGGGAGCTGAGGGAGAGAGCCGCATTCAGATAACGAAGTGCTGCCCAAATATTTTTCCAGAGCAAATTTAGTTTAAGTCTTGTTTCTGTTTTCCTTTCCTTTTTCATGTATTCCATTTCTGCAATATTCATTTGTGCACTCTATTGGTTTGAAGACACAATCCTGCCGACATCGTTGGGATTTGGCCAAAAGCCAATTGGATACGTTACAGGTTTTTATTATTTCGTTAATTGTAACTTTAATTCCCAGCAGTATGAATGTTCTAAATTTCTGCTTTTATTTACGCTTCACTTATTCCAAATCCATGTCTAGCTAAACCAGAGTAATCGGTATGTAATAATAATTCAGACGGGATTTGATAATAACCGGTTAAAAACTTTCTTTTTCAAAAGTTGTTTATGGCCTGAGTGTTTAAACTTATTTCCTGAATAATCGTTCATCGCGACAGCGAGAACTTATTTAAAAGTAGTTTTGCCACGACAGTGGGAAATTAATTAAGGTACGAACCAACAAGCGACAACTGCGGCTAGGACCAGATAGTAAACACTAGGCATTTGTTTTAATAACAACGAAAGCACTTTAAAATAGATTTGAACTTAGAGATTTCCAAAAAGCGATTTTAACCCCGAACGGGATAGCGACAGCATATGTTCCGCCTTAAAGTTGCGACTAGCGTCAACAACCATCGTGAGACGAAGGTCTTTAGATCACTATTTTCTTCTTAAATAAATTCTGAAAATATTTTATATACCGGTAACTTGTCAAATCCCCGAAGAACATAATTATTGCATATCGATTCGCATAATTATAATTCAAGTAACGTTTTTAGTTCCCTTTAGTAATATCAATTATTCCCTAAAACATTATCTACCTAGCTAAACATAGTAACTCCCGAGAACACTAGTTTGATTACGAGTCCTTGTGGGATCGATATCTTTTATTACTACGCGATAGACTGTGCACTTGCAGTTAAGTTGTATTAGACATAGAAAGTCGCGATCAAATATCTCCTTTATTTTTGGTCTATCCAAAATATTTTCTTCATTTAAAGATTGACTTATTTCCCTAGTTGAGGATGTCGAGTCGAAGTCTGTCTTTGTTACTTGCCCACCGCGTTGTATCTTAACCTGCATTGATGCATTGTGTAATCTCACGCATCATAAAAAACTAAGCATATATTGCATTCATCATATCAATCAAGCATATTCCCCATTGACTAATTAATCTCTCCAGCAGATATTCAACCAAATTCTCTACTTAATCAAACTCTCCACACATTCACCTCTCTAAACACTACCGTCGTCGTTGACCAAATTTTCGAGCTGCTATTTTATTTAATCCCCTTCCAACTCGAATGATCAAAAATCTGTAGCAATTTGTGCATTCAGGTCCAAGAGGATTAAATTAGGGGCAGCTGTCGTAACCCAAAATTTGACCTCCCATTTTTCCTTTTTGAATGAGCACGTGCACTCGCATTTCTGGCATGCGCATTAACATTTTTTTCTCTGTGATTTTTCTGCAGGAATATCCAGAAATCCAGAATGTTTTGAAGCCACAATTAATCACATCATCACAAAGTCATCCCCATATCAATATGCGCAAAAAATAGGTTTTTTATGCTTATTCATCAAAGCAAAGGGTAGAAGTTCAGAGCCACAACCATAACGCCTTATTTCACGCTAAATTGGATAAATTTTATCTGTGTTAATTGATAAACCAAAATACAGGCAAAAGTGTCTGTTAACACCCTTTTACAGTGCTGTTTTTAGCTTTTGAACAACTGTTAATTGATTAACAGACATGCGTTAATCGATTAACACCTGCAAGTTCTGCATAATTTCAGCATTTCACAGTGTTACAACATCTACACTCTTTTATTTTGGTCTATTTGGTTATAGTATCATGTGGAATATTCTAGACACTTCAAGAATCCACTTGCATTTGCTACAATACATCATTTCTAATCATGCTCACCATACACATACATTTCCAAGCATGTGAACCATTGGATTTTGAACTTGCATTGGGATGATTCCACCAAGTTAACAAATAATTAATTGAGTCAACTTCCAACTCATTGAGTTAGATGTAACTAACTCTAAAGCAAGCTCCAAACTAAGTTCCAAACTTATCCCACTCGAAACCTCCACTATATATAAAGAAACCTTCACTTTATTGCAAGGGACCTGGATCATTTCTCTCATTTCTCACTCTTGACCCTTGATCATTCTCTCACTTTTCACTCTTCACTCTCAATTCTCTCTCAATCATCTTCATCTTCTTCACTAAACCACACTAAAGCTCTTTTTCCACCATTAAAGCTTATCAAGCTTCACACTAAACTTGCTATTATTTTGAGCTAAACTTTAAATCCATTACATATCTTCTTTGATTTTTGTAATTACAGCAACTTCTACTTCAATTCAAGCTTTGGAAGTGATCATTTCAAGAGTTTTGGTGCAAACTCATATTTGGAGCATTTATCGCATTTTTTCTTCAGTTTTGCTACGAATTGCTTTAAAGCTTGGAATTCTCTAGTTTTCTTTGCTTCTTCGCATCACATTTTTCTTACAACAATTACCAAGGCAAGCCTTTGCCTTGTAGGTTGGTGATTCTTGCTTAATTCACTATTTTCGATCATTTTCGCGTTTTCACAATGTAGCTCTTAATTGAGGTTTTGTTGTTTGAATTCTTGTTTTTCATGATCAATTCTCTTAGCTTTTATTTTTTATGAATTAACATAAATTTTAAATCTTCTTTTATGCTTTGATCCACTTCAACTACATGAAATAAGTTGCTGAAAAGTGCTTTTGTACTGAATTTTATGTTGCTGTTATTTTACAGTGTTAACATATTAACCAGTTCACAGGAAAAAGTGGTTAATCAATTAACACTGTTACTGTGTAGATTTTGAGTTGTTTTTACAATGTTAATCAATTAACCAATTTACAGGCAAAAGTGATTAATCAATTAACATTGTTGCAGAAGCTGATTTTTGTGTTTTTTCATGCTTGTTTGGATTTCTTTCCACATTTAACTTCCATGCCTCAACATATTTGATATTTGTTGATTTTTCTTGAGTTGTTTAACCTCCAATTTCACTATGTATGTGAATCTTTGATGCACGATTTGTCGATTATGTAATAGTTTGCATTCTTGACTTTCATGTTGCCTTGCATTTTTATCACATGATTTGAGGCACTTTTTGCATACTTTTGCTTATGTGTTAACATGATTATGCTTAGTGATGCATGCTAGCTTATCCTTGTTAATGCTTTTCAATTTCAACTTGATGCATTGGATTCGTTCTTCTTTGAGCAAATGTAATCTTGTTCAACATTATTCATCACTTTTGCTTTGATAATCTTTCGACTCGCTTGAAGGATTATTGGCATGTTCATTCCTTTTAATTGATTGATCGAAATCTTATTTCGATTGATTAACTTCTACGCTCTCTTTAGGATTCTCTTTAGAGCCTTTCTTTCTTGATCCTCTGTTGAGTCAGAGGTCTGCACAATGCATTAGAGCACTGTACAAATTGCACTGTTTCTCTGTCAGTTTCAATTCTCGCTCTACACTTTGGGTGCTAGAGAAGGAATGAGGATGGAATTTCTCTTACCCTTATTCTGACTATTTCTGGTAGGGGGCACTTTGCCCTGAACTTAGAATAGTCACCGCCATCTCCAGACTATGGTGTTTCTTAAGACGATCCTTGGTCACTCATTCCTGCCCTAACCAATATCTTTTGGGTTAATCACCTTCTCTTGGTTAATCATTTTTTCTTTGGTTAATCATAATCTGCCTGTTAAAACTAATCTTCTATAGGTTAATCACCCATTGCTCAGTTAATCACAGCTCATCTGTTAACATACTGAATCAGAGTATCTTGGTTAATCACTCCTCTTTTCAGTTAATCACAATCTGTCTGTTAAAATACCAAATCCTCAATGAAGTACGTAACCTTCTCTTGGTTCTATCTCCCTTTTCGTTGGTTAACCATTATCGGCCAGTTAAAGCACCAATTGCTCATTTTCTCAGTTAACCACAGTCCGTCTGTTAACATACTGAGTTTCTCTTGGGTTAATCACCTTCTCTTGGTTCATCACCTGTTATCTAGTTAATCACATTCCACCTATTAAAACCAATCTTCTTTGGGTTAATCACCTTCTTTTGGTTAATCACACGTTATTTGGTTAATCATAATCCGTTTGTTAAAACTATTCTTCCTTGGATTAATCATCTTCTCTTAATTCATCACCCGTTCTTTTAGTTGATCACAATCCGTCAGTTAAAACCAATACCCCTGCGAGTTAGAAATTTTTTTTTGGTTCAAAGACTCATGCCTTTGGGTTAGTAACATTCTTTTAGTTCAAATACCCTTTTCTCGGTCAAGTACTGTTTGTCAATTAATGTACCGAAAACTCTTGGGTCACAACCTTCGCTTAGTTTCACACTCGTTCATTTGGGTCACAATCATTTCTTGGTTCTACACCCGTTCTCTTGGGTCACAACCTTCGCTTGGTTCCACATCCTTTCCTTTAGGTCATAACCTTTTCTTAGTTCTACACCTATTCCTTTGGGTCACAACCTTTGCTTGGTTCCACACATGTTCCTTTAGGTCACAACCTTTGGTTGGTTCCACACCTATTCTCCTGGGTCATAACCTTTGCTTGGTTTTACACCCGTTCTCTTGGGTCACAACCTTAGCTTGGTTCCACACCTTTCCTTTGGGTCACAATCTTTTCTTGGTTCCACACCCATTCCTTTGGGTCATAACTTTTGCTTGGTTCCACACTCATTCCTTTGGGTCAGAACCTTTTCTTGGTTCCACACCCGTTCTCCTGGGTCATAATGTTTGCATGATTTCACACTCGTTCCTTTGGATCATAACCTTTTCTTGGTTCCATACCCACTCTCTTGGGTCATAACCTTTGCTTGGTTCCACATTCGTTCTCTTTGGGTCACAACATTCGCTTGGTTCCATACCCGTCCTTTGGGGTCATAACCTTCGCTCGGTTTTGCACGAGTTCTCTTGGGTCATAACCTTTGCTTGGTTCTACACTCGTTCTCTTGGGTCACAACCTTTGCTTGGTTCCACACTCATTTTCTTGAGTCACAACCTTCAGTTGGTTCTACACTCGTCCGTTTGGTTGATCACAATCCGTCTATTTTATACCAATTTCTCATATCCTTGTTAAGTTAATCACCTATTGGTTAATACTCATTTTTCTAGTCAATCACCATCTGTCGGTTAGATACCAATTCCTTTCTTCTTCGGTTAATAACTGTTTATCATTTAATACACAGAGTCTCCAGAGAGTCAAACACTTTATCTTGGTTCAATACTCTCCTTCTGGTTCATCATAGTCTGTCTGGTAGCCTTTAGATAGATAATCCATCTGAGCCTAGAAGAAATCATAATGGTTCTCATCGAGTACGAAAGATGCGTGAGGTGCTAGAACCATCCTCTTGCATAACTGACCCCCTTAACCTTTTCTCTTCCCCTTGGGGTATATCGATACTTTCCTTGTCCTTTGGGACTAAATAAAGTTTGGTGGCGACTCTATTCTATCTTTGAGTGTGTGATTCACTCAGGTATAATCCCGCTAGCTTCAGCTTTTTGTCCCTTTCCTTTGATTTAAGCGTTGATTTACTTTTTTATTGCACTTTTATTGTCTCCATGCTATTAATTGATGTAAACCTTGATGTAATTGTTGAAAATATTAAAAGAGGAGTTTAGGGTTTGTTTTGGGAAAAGGTTCAATTTGTGCTCATGTTGAATTATCTGATAATTCTAATGCTATATTGTTGAGAAAAGAATTTGAGTGGGGGTACGTGTTGGTGATTTCTAGGTTTGATGCGTTTTGATGAGGTTCTAGAATATAGGATGAACATGTTTATCCATGTTCATCCTTTGTTCATCTGTTTTCCCTAGTTTTGATCCATTTTGGTGAAATCTTTTCAAATTATGGTTCAATGTCCACTTGTTTAAATTTTTATTATTGTTATGAACCATATTAGAACTAATAATATATATGAAAAAGTAGTTTGCTAGGATGCCAAATATGAATTTTTTTTTCTAGGATGACTAATAGGAACAAAAATGGTTTTCTGAATATAAAGGATCGAAAGAAAACCTAAAATTGAATTCTTTTGAAACATGATAAATAAGTAAGTTATTATTCTTCTAGCGTGAGTGATTCTTTTGGTACTAAATGCATTAAATGTTACTAAGTAATAATTTAAACAAAATTTCAAAAGTTGTTAGGAGAAAATGAGGGTCAATGAATTAATTTAAAATGTGATAAAGGTGATATGAAATAGAAATATGTATATGGAAGAAAGAGATAAGAGTATTATTTATTAAAAAGAAAAAAATAAAAAGAAAAAAGGGACAATATTAAAGGCTAAAGATTAAAGTTTGAATAAGGTACTATGTTGTTTGACTATTTGGAAGAGAATGTTTAATTATAAATATGGCGAGTTATAATATTAGAGAGTTCACTAGTGTGATCTAAAAGAAAAGGTTATAGTTTTAGTTAGAGAAAAATGTTTAGATTTAGTTTGTACATGGGAAACTAAGATGGAAATTATAGATGAGTTTTTTGTGTGAAGTATTGTATGGATAAAATTATGTGGGGTTATGTTACAAACATTATATGGTAGATATAAGAATTTTAGCTATGTGAAACCCTACTTTGGTGCACGAGGAGTATTTAATGTGTATTGATCATGGCTTAGTGGATGTTAAAATGGAAATATTATGAAATTATGGCTATAACAAATGTATACGCTCCACATGAAAATGATGGGAATGGAGATATGTCAGATCATCTTGGCAATATCATATATTTAAATGAGAGTAATAAGTGGTATGTTTGTTGAACTAAGTTATGATGAAAAATAAAAGGTAGTGTTCGTTTTTGTGCGAGGTGAATTTTGTTTTGTGTTTTAATGAATTTATGGATGAAGTTGGACTGATTGGTGTACCTTTTATTGAGCTTTATTTCACTTGAGTGTGTTTTTTTTAGATGGTTCATCAATGAGTAGATTGAGACAGTTTCTATTATTCAAGGATTTATTTTTATCTTGCATTAGAAAAATGTTACCTAATATTTTTGTATGGTGAAAGGTTAATTGAGCTTAAACTTGAATTTGTGTAGAGTGGGCATTGACCACTATGTATGCATGATTCAGTATAGAAATAGAATAGACAATAAAAAATGCTTTGCTTTTAATGATCAATAAATGTGAGATAATTTGATTTGATGTAGAGAAGATATTTCTTTCTGTTAGAGTTATGGAATTGTAATATTAGAGTTGTTTCAAAATTTGTTTTTAGTTCAAGATTATTCCGTTGGAAAATGGAACTATGTATATTATAGAATTTTATTTAGATATCTTATTATTTGTGTTAAATTCCTATAAGAGGCTGGTTTGCCCGAGAGGTTAAGGGGAAGACTTAAGATCTTCTGCACATAAGTGCGCATGGGTTCGAACCCCATAGCCAGCATTTTAATTTTTTCGATTTACGATGCTAGCCTACTAAGGACAAATTGGGTAACTATTGTTTTTTCCCCGAGACAAGACTGGAACCTCAAGAGACGGGAAAAGTGTTTGAAAAATGGGGAAGAGTGAGTGATGTATACATATCTCGAAAGAGGAACAAGGAGGGGAAATCTTTGCACTTGTGAGATATGAAGGAATAAAAGATAAGTGATGGTTGGAGAGTAGACTGAAAGATATCTGGTTTGTAAGTCCCGAGACAAGACTGGAACCTCCCAGAATATGTAAGCTCTAAAGAGACGGGAAAAGTGTTTGAAAAATGGGGAAGAGTGAGTGATGTATACATATCTCGAAAGAGGAACAAGGAGGGGAAATCTTTGCACTTGTGAGATATGAAGGAATAAAAGATAAGTGATGGTTGGAGAGTAGACTGAAAGATATCTGGTTTGACACTTACAAAGTGTGGGTGAATATATCAAAATTTGATCGTCTAAAAAGAGCATATTTTCCCAAAAAAAATTCTTTAATGGAGAAGCGGAAAGGTTTCAACAACAGGGTCAAGGAACAGAAGAGAAGAACATAATGGTTAGAAATGAGAAGAGACAAAGTATCAGAATAGAAGGCAAAAGTAATGCAGAAGTGACTAGAGACACAGAAAGAGTACAAAATGCAAAAGGCAAACAAATATGGAGGCCAAAACATACGCATTAGGTTTAGATGTTGGAGAATATATATTAGGGTGGGTTGTCTGTCAATATCAGTAAAGAAGAATTGAAGTGGGCTAAAGCAGGTTTTGTTGTAAGACTTCAAAACATGGAGGAGGCTGTCTATATACAACAAAGAATTGTGGATGAAGGTATTACCAATGTACAAGCTATACTAATATGGGGAGATTTGGTGTTCTTAAAGGTGAAAGATGACGCGGACTTCAAAACATGGTAAAGGATGTGTCGCGGTGAAATTTGGATACCAAGCTATTGGTGAGCTTGAATCTTAATTCATTTGCAACCGAACTTTGATTTGTCCAAAGGAAGGGAAAAAGATCGAAATACCCACAATGCAATGCAAATGCAAAAGTTAGAAAGTTTTAGGTTCGGGAGTTGGTTAAACTTAGGGAAGGTGCTAGCATCCTAAGTTTCTGTAGTACTCTACAGGAACCTCTTGTTTTAATGTTTGTTTATTGCTAAGGGTTATCTGCTTAAGGATGAAAGACCTAGGGGTTTATATCTAAGTATACTCGATAAGATATCGCATCTTATGCCTACATATCCTTACGGGAATGGAATCAGAGTATCTGTAGTTCCCCTAAAGGGTTTGAGGAGTTCTTTGACTATGGTCAAAGTTCCTATGGGATAGGGTTGTCGATTGATTGATTCTAGGAGAAAAGATGAGTTGTCATTTTAAGGGAGATTACTTGATTTAAACCACCACAACTTTGTAGGAAAATTGATTGTGTTGTTATGGGGTAGAAGTTTTATCTCGCTTAAGATGATTAACATCTTATTCTCTAATGTGTTTGAATAAGTTGAATTGAGTTGATTGAGTTTGTTTTTATCTAAGTTGTAAAAGATAAAAGGTCCTCCTTATGGGGTAGGATCTAAACTTAGAAGATCGACTTGAATGGGATCAAGGATCATAGGGGAATATGATGCAAATGAGATGCATACGCACAATTGTTTAGGTTATGCGCAGATTCTTCCTTTGGACGTTATGCATTGCGATAAAATAAATGCAAAAATGATAAATTACAGAAAATAAAGGGGCAAATAAGTAATACCATACACAGACGCATGAAAGTGCTAAGGTGCAAGTGAGTGAAAGTGAGTGTGTGAACGAATCGATGCTAGGAATGGAGGCATGCACAATTGATTTTGAAAGTTGATTTATTTTAAGAGAGGGGGAGTTGAATTTTATGAATTGATTTTACGAGAAAAGTAATATTTGGGTGAGATTGATTTTAAGAGAAAATGTTAAATTAATTTTAGTGAGATTGATTTATGGGAGATTGTATTAGTTTTAATAAGAGGTTTAGGTGAGGAATTAATTTTAAAGTTGTTTGATTATTTTGTGAGATTAATTTAAGTTATAAATAAACTAGATTTTAATAGAAATGATTCTAAATAAGTAAAAATTACTTATTAAATAGGTTTCTCTAAAAAAAAGTTTTTGTTCGTATTATAGTAAATAAATATGAATATTTAAATTATGAACTGGTCCTTCTTATTATAAAAATTATTTTTTTTAGTTATTAAAAAAGTTGTTATTATGGATAAAATAAATTAAATAGATTATTATGAAATGGGTTTTTGGTTAATATTATCAAAGATCAAAAATTAACAAATTTATTAAATAAAAAAAGTTTTGTTATTGTAATTAGATAAAAGTTGTTTTTTTTTAGTAATATATAAAGGATGTGATGATTAAGAATAAATAGTTTGTGAAAGTGATTTTAATTTGGTTAAATCTAAATAGAATAAAATAAAAGGGTTTTATAAAGATTGATTAAAATAAATGATTAATAAAAGTTTAGTGAGAAAAATATTGGTAATTAATTTTAAAAAGGTTAATTAAGAATTGGTAGTAGTTGATTAATTGGTTATTAATTAAATAAAAGGGGCATGATTTTTTTTATTAAGCTAATTAGATTAAATGAAAAGGATTAAATAGGTTGATTAATTATTAATGGCAGATTAATTGGCTAATTATCTGGATTAAAAAGATTAATTAGAGAAAGTGTGGTTGGGTGTGTATGAGGTTACGAGGGTATACGGTGAGCTGCGCGTGTGTAACGTTAGATCAAATCCATTGGAGATTTGAGTGTTGTGAGTGATGGGTGTATCATGGTTACAGTGGACATACATACATCAGATTACAACCAATAACAAAATTAGAATGGGAACCCTAGCCCCCCCTGATTTTCCCTTTCCTCTCTATCGCGATCTGTTCATCTTCCTCCTTCCTCCCGTTTCTCCGATCTTTTCATCTTTCGATCCACCCATCTCTTCATCTTTTCTCTGCTGCAAAACAAACAGGAAAACACAACGAAGGCAAACAAAACAAAAATGCAATAACGCCCTCACAATCCCCAAATCATAGAACCCTAAATACCAAATCAAAAACAAAAATCAATCGGTAAAAATCAACGAGGGAGTGATCGCGAACGACATTCTGAACCGGGAGCAGAACCCACCTGTAGCGGCTGTTCGACGGAGACGGGGTGACCACGGTCAACGGAGGTTCCGGGAGGTGGTCTTTCGTCAGATAAGTCTCGTTCTCTCTTGTTTCTTTGAGTGCGTGGTGATATATGCTTTTGTGATTTTTGTATATCTTTTTCTAGGATTCTCAAAGCTGCGAATTCACCTCCTTTTTATAGGCCTCGGACGAAATCCCTTGTTTAAAACTCTGATTAAATGTCTTGAATGTTGTATTAGAACCTTCTATTTTGGTTTTAGACAAAATTTGAAAACCTTCCTCTTTTGTCTGATTATGTTAATGTTCGTTGATGAGAATCCTCCTCCATGTGCTTCTGTGGTAATTGCATTTTGAAAACTTCTTGATTGTTTGGATACGTTGCTTTGAGATATAGAAAGATCTGCTACCTGTCTTGAATGAAATCACCTTCCCGAACAGGGGTATCCTTTAGTTGGTTTCTGACTTGGTGAATTATTGTTTGGCAGGGGCAAATAGCAATTTAATTTGGGCCAAGGGAATCTGACAGCCCAGAGTAAATACGGCGTAACAGACTTGGTGAGCCCAAAGCCTCAGTGTGTTGGGAGCGTTCTCTTCTCCGTTTCTTTGGTGCTAGGATGATGAAGGGGTTACTGCAGCTGACAGGAATTCGTTTTGGTTGTGTAATCCTGACAGAACTCCGCCTACTACACCAATTGGCTTCTCGAGATATGTCAGTTAGCCTTCAATGTCAACGGTTCATCGTGTTGAATTATTTCCGAACTTATCATAAGTAAATCTTCTGAACTCATGAACTTGTACATTGAATTGCTCCCTCCCTAACTGTCTTTTCTTTATGTGCAGTAGTCTAGTTTTGGTTGGTGAGGTGCGGTCATTTGCGGGGTACCTGGAGAAGTTATAATGCAAGAAATAGTGTAGAGGTGAAATCAAGATGAAGCAACCACGATATGCAATCCTCTGCGTGGACCACGGTGGTGAGGCTCGGCTTTGAAACTTTCTCGATATTCTCTATTAGTGTCGAACTTAAAGGTTGCTAATCGCTTTCATTAATTTGCAGCTTCAAACATGCTGGCTGGAGTAAGAGGTGTCAGATGTAATTTGGATTGTACAGCAAGTTCAATATCGGCGAAGGAATGAGCAAGGCTGCCGGTTCAATGCTATGGAGAGGCTTCCCCAAAACACCAAAGCTCCCTAAGCATGACCTTCCGCTTGGTTTCAAAAGGAGGTTAATTAAAACGCTGCCGAAGTCTTATTGGTAAAGTTGTGATTGTTCCAAATTACTCCTCTAATGGAATCTTTTGCGTGTTCTTCTTGTAGGGGGTGAAGCTTTTTCACTGATGAACGGTACCTGGATATAAAGCAACAATGCAATCTTGTGTTAGCTTACAGGGATTTTGCCGTCGCGGAGAGTATTGTCGGTAACAGAGGTAAACAACACTCTCCTTCGCGCGTTTCATTATTTTTTGCATTCCAACTGGGGATTAAGGATCGCTGTCGATATGCTTTGATGTACAGTTCCGTAAATTGTTGTTTAGTGAGAGCATTGTTGTTGGTATTCCTGTAAAGTCTGTTACTCACTAATACCTTTCTGACTTTTTGAATTAAACTCAATCAGTAACAGTAGAAGTTTATTCCCAACGGCCTGTTGATGCTTCATGTTGTTATTGCAGGTCTTGAAATCCACCGGCGAATCCCTCAAATGGGTGAGTTCGAAATTGCCATTGCTCTTGTCAATATTTTCCAGAGAAACAGATGCTCTGTTAGCTCAGATCTCTTATTGATGCAGTGAACGGTTGGCGGTATACGAAACTCTGTCAGTTTCATTCTCAGTGAAGATAAATGGGGATGAATATGGCTGGATGAAAGCAATTATATTAGGTGGAAAAAAGTCTGCCTGATGAAGAAGAGGACGGTGTTATATGACGGAAGAGGGCATGAGATCTCTGCATATCATCTTGGAAAATCTATTTCTTCTACATTCATCTCACTTCTTAGACAATGTCTTCTGTTGCTCTTTGATGTACCCCAATCCCCTGATGAGATTAGTAAAAATGCGTTTTGACTTGTAGCTTTTTCTGATTTTCATGTAACTTGTATTTGGAGTCGGCTTCTATATGTAATCAAGGTCTTGCAATGAAATAAAGTAGTTTATGCATTCCTCATTAACTCAAATTCTCGAGCTTGTGAGTTTTCTTTAAGGCCTCAAAATCTCCTTGAACATTATTTGAACCAGAAAAACACCTTGCACCTTAAATTTCATCTTCGAACCTTGAGCTAAAATTTGACGCAAATCTCGTTAAACTGAAATGAATCCAGAATTTTGTTCACTTCTATTTTGTCACAAAAATATCAGTACGTCCAAAAATTCGAATTCGTGATATGGACATAAGAAAGACGCTTGAAATGGTTTGAACCATCTTGTATCCGAAAACTCTTGAGTTGTGCATCCTAGTACACGAGCCATGTCTTTACCACCTTAAACCTACCGAGCTAACATTGGAACCTTTGAGAAACTTTAAGGGAGCGACCAGTAGAATAAAATCAGGATATCCCTAATCCAGTGGTCACCTTGTAGTATTTGACTGTACGAATCTATACTTGACGATGTTGTACCTGTACGAACTGGTTAGCCGTAATAGACAGTAAAATAAAACAAGTAATGAAAGCACAAGGGGGCGGGATCTTATGGTCAAAAATTAGGGTGTGACAGGATGCACATGATTTTTTTCAATCAATAGTTTTCTTTGGTGAGAGCATGGGAACCTAGAGATAGAATGGGCAAAAGATTCATTTGGTGCAAAATATATGAAGTTCCCATCCATGCATGGAGGAGAAAGGTGTTTGCAATTCTTACAACACCATTCGATTGATTCATAAAAATGGATTCAGAAACGGAAGAATACAAAAAGTTGGATGTCGCACGAATTTTGGTGAAAACATTGTACATTGAGTTCATTAACAGAGTATTAAAATCCAAATCAACAACGAAATGTTTAGTGTTAGAGTTATAAAGGACTATTGTGAATGTTTAAACTCAGAAAGTATAAAAGGAAGGGGAGAAAGTAAGCAGGGGTGGATGGGGTACGAAAGTGACGACTCAGATTCATCCTTTATCCTTCCTTCCATGGCTTCCGAGGAGGAGGAAGAAGATGAACAGAGAATTATGAAAAATCATGAGCAATTATTGTTGGAGCTTGAAAACAACAATGGTGGGGGCTCGAGGATGATGATGATGGAGATGGAAAGTTAGAAGAGGTAACAACATTAAATGAAAAAGAAGAAGAGAAACATAGTGAGGAATTCAAAAACAGAGGTGCAGGGCTCGAAGAAGTAACCATTGAAAATGGAAAGCTGGAAAAGGCAATAATACATAAGGAAAAAACGTAGAGGGAGAAAAGTGACAACTTTAACTCAAAGTTAAGAGAGGGTCCAACCATTCAGTACAATGAGAAGGAGAAAAGTCAAAAGCAAGGATGCAAAAGTATTATAGAGGAGAAAGAAGTAAATGGGCCAGTTCATGAAAATTTTAGCACATATAAGGATTTTGTGGAAGTAACAAAGAGCCCAACAAAAAAATATAAGTCCAATTAAGGAGAGAAGAACTAAAACAATAATAAGCTTGATAGATATCATTAAAAATCCAAACATACTTATGGAGAAAGAAAATTTGGGAAAAGAAACTAAGAAGGATAAGATGGAAGAAAATAATGATAGAAGATTAGGGGAAAGCAGTGGAGATGAGATCGTCACAAGTCAAAACATTGAGAAATCATTACAAGCAGAAGCAAGTAAAGCTAAGGATAAAATCAGAGTTCAAAATAGTGAAGATCTGAAGGCAATGAAGCATCTGATATCAAGAAGAACAGGATAAAGGAAGAAGGAAAATTTAGACTAGATAGGGCGAGAAGCACAAGAGTATAAGGATAGAAGGTTAAGAAGATACACAATTCTGAAAGAAAATAAGAAAGCTTGAAAGAAGAGGAGAAAAAAAGCTTTGAGGTGTATGTGTAGCCAACATAATCAGACCGGAAAAAAGGTAACATCTGACTATGATATTGCTTGGGTAGATAATGACTTAGATAAAAGTAATTGGATAATTCTTCATGGGAATGCAAGAGAAGTTGCAAGGGATGTGTGGTACCTAGGTAAAAATTTTGGTTAATTCATAAGGAGGAGAGGGAGAAATCATTCATGAATTAGAGAGGGAGATGAAGGGATTTTAGGAGATAAGGAGATAAAACGCTCGAATAGAGGAGAGATGAGGAGAAAAAAATCTCTAATATCAATGAAGCTTATTTCATATAATATAAGAGGTTTAAAGGGGTTGTCAAAGATAAAGGAAATCAAGAGGCTAATTCAAAGTCATATGCCCACAATGATTTACATTAAAGAAAAAAAAAGGATACATTTGATAGGAATATATGCTCAAAGATGTGAGGCTCAGATGATTTAAAATTCGCTTTTAAAGCAGCAACAGGGAGATCCGGGGGTTTGTTGGGAATGTGGGACAACGATTACTTGAAGATTCATGGAATATCACCGAAGAATTTTACATTGAGTATGAAGGGTGAGTGGGATGAAGATAATAAGAGACTAAATTTGGTAAACATTTATGCTCCATGTGAAGGTAGAAGAAATGCAGCGTTGTGGTCCGAATTACAACATCTAATTGAAGCGAAAAGTTATGAAAGATGGTGCTTGATGAGAGATTTTAATGTTGTTAGGGAAGAAGGAGAACGAAAAGGGAGCAGTGAAAACTTAAGAAGGGATGAAATCAGAGCATTCAATGAGTTCATTATGGAGTCAGAACTCATAGACCTTCCATTGTACAACAAAAAGTTTACGTGGGCTAAGCCAAGAGGTGTGTTGATGAGTAGGTTAAATAGGTTTCTCATATCAGAAGCTTGGGATAGGACTTGGTCGTCGAGTTCATAGTGGTGTTGGGATAAATAACTTTTGGACCACAACCCGATCTTATTAAGTGAATCGCGTCTAAATTAGGGTCCCAAATCATTTAGGATGCTGAACTATTGGAAAGGGATGGAGGGATATCATAGCTTTGTCAAGGAAGGAATTTCATGTGGAAGGTTGGGGAGCGTATGTGTTAAAAGAAAAGTTAAAAATGATCAAAGACAAATTCAAAAGGTGGCACAAAGAGCACACTCAAAACTTAGGAGAGAAAATATTGGAAGCAAAAAAATAGCTAAACAAATTGGAAATTAAGAGTGAAACATCAAGGCTATCGGAAGAGGAGGTGAGAACAAAAAGAGAGTTATTGGTAAAATTGCATAAGCTATCAAGGCTGAATTGTAATATACTGTGGCAGAAGTCAAAAGTTAGATGGCTATAAGATGGTGACACAAACTCGAAGTACTTTCACGGTTGTATTAACAAAAGGAGGAGGGTTAATGAGATACTATTAGTGGAAGAGAATGGTAGGAAACTAAGTGGAGTAGAAGACATAAAAAAAGATATTGTAAAACACTTTCAGAACCAATTTACTGCTAGAAGTTCGAGACCAATTCCGACGAATATGAGCTTTAATAAAATTGGAGGTGAGCTTAAAAAATCCATGGCTTGGAAATTTTTAGAAGAAATTCGGGCAGCGGTTTGAGATTGCGAGAGTGATAGAAGTTCAGATCCTAATGGCGTATCTTTTACTTTTGCCAAAGAGTTTTAGGAAGATATCAAACATGATCTGTTTAGGGTGATGGTTGAATTTCATGCAAACAAGAGGATGGTTAAAGGGGTGAATGATTCTTTTATTGTTTTGATTCCAAAAAAGAAAAATAATATGTAGAAACATGGAGTTTCACGGTCCCTCCATCACTAGGCTTAATGATTAAGTTAGAAACATGGAGTTTCACGGTTTCTCCATCACTAGGCTTATAGGGACAAAATGATTAAGTGAGAAAATAATATGTAGTATGTAGTCTTTCAAGCACACGACATACATGAGATAAATGTTTAATAACTCCTATATGATTGTGTGCTTCAAGGTATGTATATATATATATATATATATATATCCCTTTTAATCTAGTATAGAAATTGTATCACGATGTTATTTAAGGAAACATGTTATTTATTTAGGGAAATATCTTAGTCACACTTTAGTCGACCCGACTTTCCAAAAAAATGTGGCACACAACTCATCATCGAAGATGTAGCTCAACATGGTGATCTTAAATTTTAAACTCAACAAGTGAACCAATGTCTAGGCTATCCAAATATGTGATTCTCGGTCTTATGCTAAGTAAATCACAACCTGGTGATATAAAAAGACATTACTTGGTGAATTCATCTCAAATTAGTAAGTTCATTTTAATGATCTAGTATATGGGCCGAAATGAATGCCAAGTTCATTATTATTGTTGAAGGTCGGAATATTTATCTTGCCATCAAATTTTATGTCGTATTAAAGGTTAGACGATTTTATCTCATCGATCACATTGAAGATTGAAAAGAGATTTATTATGAAACATAAAAATCAAATACTTTCAACCATGTTATTGATATAGCTCCCATTAACTCCATTGATAACATATCACCTGTCAGTTTTATTTAAGTATGGCGTTGATATATCTTGTAGGACATAATGATATCTCATATGACACAATGATAACGTGTATGATGCAATGATACCTTGTAAAGCGCAATGATACTACATATTATTTGTGCTTAATTCATTTTGACATATTTCACCTTTTATCATGATCTAGTGAAGAACTCAAATTCATAATTATTGTAATTGATTAGAAGAAGATTGTATGCCTGTTGATTTCTTGGCGTTTACGGCCAACGTTAAAGGATGCCTCAAAATGATTGAAATGTAACATCTCGTAATTAATATCACTCTTATGTATTTGTTTCAGAAGTTAAAATTTTCATTATAGACTCTTAAGTAAACAAAAATCGTTAACATGTGTTAAACAAAACTAAATTTGATTATAAGTATTTAAAAGCCTAACAATTTAACAAATCAATTCATGTTTTAGCATCTAAATTTAAGATTTTAGCATCCCAACACAACCATCAATTGAAAAAGAGTATACACAAGATAAGAATTTTATAGAAGAGCAAAATTCTGAAATCTATTTCAAAGTCAATAGGAACAAATTCTAGTTTTAATCCAAAGTCAACATGTTATAGGTGCAAGACAAGAATATATTGAAAAATAAATAAATATTAATGTAATAATAATGGTAAATTCTTGGCTATCCCTTTGTGTAATTGGGGTAATGAACCACCTATTTTTCCACTGTACAAGAACAACGGAAGGAAATCCTCAAGTGGTTTAAGATTCAGCATGAACCCCAACAATGGAATGCATAACTAATATGGATCACTAATCTAACAAAGGGGAAAGGATAGAAAGCTAATGTTTTGAAGATGCTAACAGCGGAAACCGTCTACAACATTTGAAAATATAGAAATAGTATTACTTTTGAAAACATTGTAGAGAATACAAACATGGTTACAAAAATCATAGATAATGTGATTTATAGAGGATGACAAAACAATAGGATTAGAAAACACCTTATTAGTTTTATGATGTAATTGAGTCTATTGGTAGATTGGATCCTCATTGGATCACCGTTTTGTACTTGATTTATTTTTTGAATTAATATATTCTTTCTTGATTAAAAAAAAAAGATTTCCACGTTAGATCAAAAAGAGAATGTTTGACACTTTATAAGTGAGAGTAGAAGTAGATCCAATGTTTTAAGATTTTTAATTAAGTTAATATTAATTCAATGGTTATGATTAATATGAGTGATCTATTATTCAAAAAATAGATAAGGAAATAAATATTTATATTTATACTTTAATATATATTTTTTACTAGAGTCCAATATTTATTACAAATTACAAATCATACTCTAATATATATCACAAACTACAAATTAAACTCCAATATTGATCACAAATTATAATTACAATTTTATTAATTAAAAATTAATTTTACATAAACGCAAATTAATTTGAATCGATTGTTTTGTCTAATTGCTTTATAAAATTGTATCTTGTTTTTTAAACTAAAAAAAATCAAAACTGCTTTATAAAATTTTCATAAATATTTTATAAAATAGTTTTTAAAAATTAAAACTAAAAGGTATGTTTAAAATATTTTTTATTTTCTTTTTCATAATTATTTTTTTCACGCTCATAATATTTTCAACTTATTTTTCACCACACACGTGCATAGTCTGAATATCATAGATTAAATCAAAATTTAACAAATGTTTGAAGAGAGATTTTAAATCTAATGACATCATATAACCAAAATGAGAAGCTAGCATGTGGTGTAGTGTGTGGTTTTTGAAAACTATAGGTCAAATATTCAAGTGAAATAGAAAATCTTTAAAGAAGTTCTTATTAAAAAATCAATTGTCTATTATTGCGGCTTACTTCTCTGCCGTCATAACTGCTCTACTAGTTCCGACCTCTTCTTCATTAAGGTTTAGGTCTAGGTGTTTGTTTCATTTTTATTTTCCTATCAGCTTTAATTTCTATTTATTATTTTTTATTAAATAAATATTTAGTTAACAGTTTTTGGTATTTTATTTTATTTTTGATATAAATTTTTTTTTATGTGCAATGTTTTTTTAACAGGTAGCCTAGATCGAGTGACGTGGACAATTCTACATGAATCATCCTATTTTTCAAGTCACTTTTTTATAATAATTAGTTTAACCTAATATAATTAGAAATAACTAATAAATAACAAAATAAAATAGAAAAATAGAAAATAGAAACAATACTTTAATAAAAAATAAAAGTATAAATTTTTTTAAAAAAAATTAATTAATATGGATTGATCATATAAAATAATTTTATACTGTCATCCAATAAAAATATATTAATTTGTTATGTCATACTATTAATATTTAAAATGATTAATAAGATGTGATTAATTGATAGTATAAAATTATTTTATATTATCGATTAAATTCTTTTTAAAAACTATTTTATCAAAAAATTTAATTCATATAGTATTGTCATTCGCTTATTGTAGAAAATCAATAACAGAAAATAAAAATAATATTTTTTTAAAAACTTTTTGCCAAAAACTTTAATTCATATTCTACTGTAGAAACATTTGGGATTTTGTTGAGTGTAAAAACATTGATATTTTGAGATGACATTCTTTCTTTTCTATAAAATGGTTGGGGTTTGTAAAAAAAAATGGTTGGGGTTTGTAAAAAAAAACAAATAGAATGATGCTAATTAAATTTAACAGCAGCCCTATTAGGAACATCAACTTTCGAGAAAAATGATATTCCATCTCAAACATACTCAGATCTGAGAAAAATTATGTTTTTGATTTGGAAATTGAATTTAGAAAGGGATTTGAAAAAAAAAAAAAACTGATTTTACTTTTGAAATAAATAGATTTAAAAAAGTCAAGGAAAGAATGATAGAAAAGGAAAAATTAGATTGAAGAAAGAGATCGTAGAAGGTAAATAAGGGTAGAGGAAGAACGGATTTTCTTTAACTTTTATATTTGTTTTTTATTTATTAAATATTAATGATAGGTTACTTTTAATACAATTAATATATTTCATGTCATCAAATTGGGAGGTAGAACATTAAAAAAATTACCCATTATTATTTCATGTCTCTTTTACATGAATAATAAATGATAAAAAATATCCATATTCTTTAAATAAATTTTTAATTTAAAAATTAATAATTATTTTTAAGTATAATTAGTTCATAAGTCCTTAATTTTAAACAAAATTTCGCTTTGATTCCCAAATTAATTTTTTTTACCCAATGGTCCCTTAACTTTTTTTGCCGTTAAACTATTTGATCATTTTCGTTAGTTTGGGTGACAAACGTTAACTATGGCTGAGATGGCATGCCAAATATGTAATTATTACATTTTAACACTCAGTTGTTGTGTTATAAACGGTCTAGGGTTTGTGGTTTTCTATTTATCTTTCTTATTTGTTTTTCACTATTCATTCATCTGCAATTAGTTTTATGTCTTCCTATTCTTCCATCCTCTATTGTGTTTCTTTTTATTCTCTATCTTTCATCTTTCATATTCTATTAGTACTTCAATGTCAAAGAATGTAAGTAATGCTTCAATGTCAAACAACTAAAGTTTTGATATATCTATGTGATTCAGTTTTGATTATGTGTTTGGGTAACAATGAATAATGATACTTATGTCTTAATTTTATGTTTTTTTTCATGATTTATTGTAAGAAGATTTGTTGTTGTAGAGAATCTTAAAGTGATATGATGAAGCAGTTCTTCTAAGAAAATTATAGTCAGAATTTTTACTTCTAAATAGATTATTTTAAAGTGACGTTTGTTCGTTCAGAAAATTATTTATTGATTGAATTATTTCTTTGTAATTTGGGAATAATTGCATTAAAGAAACATTGTTTGGATAAACAACTTAATTAAATAGTTTTTTATAAGAAAAAATTAAATTAAATTAAATTATTTTTGTAAAAATTATAAACAATATAAATAGAATTGTTTTTAAAAACAGTGTTTCAAATTCAAATAAGTTTCTTGAGCAAATCATAAATATGGTATGTACGGCAAAAAAATAAAAAGAAAAGAGATGAAAAGAACGATATCATGATTTGGGGTTCGACAAGAGATTCATTTAAAATATGATTGACCTTGATGAAATTTGCAAAACCATCTCTACTATAGATTTTTTACTGCATTCACTGTATTATTAATTTTTAAATCTTGATTATACTGTTTAAATAAATTTTACATTAAATATCCTGTATGATATTTAATAAAGTTTTTTCAATTGAAACTAATAGAAAAGACCAAAAAGTATAATATAATTAAAATTAAACTAATAGAAAGGATAAAAAATTATGATATAATTAAAATTAAGAGATTATTATATACCATGTTTTAGTTAATGGACTAAAGAGAAACTTTCTATAAAATTAAAAGATTAAATAATGCATTAAGCCTTATTTTTATCATTCTCTTATTAAAATAACATTCTTGTATATATTTTGAGAAAGGATAACAATAAACAATAATCATACAGAATTTTTAGCGTTTCACTATCCCTAATTTTTCTAGCCGCATCGTCATATATTTGTTACCAGTATTCCTTATTTTACTTTCAATTTTGTGATTGTCCCTCAAATTTAATCATCACCACCAATTTGTTTTTTTTACAATCAAAAATTATATTGAAGAGGACATTGGGGTATCCAACCCAATACAAAGGAAAACAGAGAGGGAAAGAAAACAGAATCCCAAACTAAAGACAGAAAACTATCTAAGTTCTCTCCCATCCTCTAAGAGAGATTGAATATGATACAATAATAATTGGAAATTTAACATTTCTCCTCGAAAAATAATGTTGTTTCTAATCCTCCAAATAGACCAAAGAACCGCAAACCAAATTCTACACCGAAAAATTTTCTCCACAGATCCTGTTAGAGCAGAGTTTATAATTTCCATGCTTCCCAAACTGAAGACAGAAAACTATCTAAGTTCTCTCCAATCCTCTAAGAGAGATTGAATCTGATACAATAATGATTGGAAATTTAACATTTCTCCTCTAAAAATAATGTTGTTTCTAATCCTCCAAATAAACCAAAGAACCGCAAACCAAATTCTACATCGAAAAATTTTCTCCACAGATCCTGTTAGAGCAGAGTTTATAATTTCCATGCTGCCCAAACTGAAGATAGAAAACTATCTAAGTTCTCTCCAATCCTCTAAGAGAGATTGAATCTGATACAATAATGATTGGAAATTTAACATTTCTCCTCTAAAAATAGTGTTGTTTATAATCCTCCAAATAGACTAAAGAACCGCAAACCAAATTCTACACCGAAAATTTTTCTCCACATATCCTGTTAGAGCAGAGTTTATAATTTCCATGCTGTCCAAAATTGAGTTCGTATCAGGGGGTTGAATTCCCAACCAAACAAATAGCATAGACCAAACATGCACTACGCCAGAAATGAGATTTAGCAGCGCAATAAAAGACAGCGCTTTCTTAAAAAGCGCTGCTAAAGAGTCGTAAAAAAATAGCATACCTAAGACAGCGCTTATTAAAAAAGCGCTGCTAAAAGGGGGGGGGGGGGGGTCCTAAGAAAGCACTTTTAAAAAAGCGCTGCTAAAGGGGGGGAGGGGAGGGGGGAATAGGCAGCGCTTTCAAAAGTGCTACTTAAGGGGTACAAAAAGCGCTGCTAAAGGGGGGTCAAAGAAAGCGCTGCTAAAGGGGGGTCCTTAGGCAGACCTATAACAGCGCTTTCAAAAGCGCTGCTAAAGGGGGGGGGGGGGTCAAAGAAAGCGCTTCAAAAAAGCGCTGCTAAAGGGGGGGTCCTTAGGCAGACCTCTAGCAGCGCTTTCAAAAGCGCTGCTAAAGGGATACAAAAGCGCTGCTAAAGGGGGGGTCCTTAGGCAGACCTATAGCAGCGCTTTCAAAAGCGCTGCTAAATGCCATTCAAAAGCGCTGCTATAGGTTTAAGTAGCATAAATTTAAAATATCCCAGTATTTTCGCAGAATCAGAATAGTCTTCTTCTTTCTTCTTTCCACTCACGAACGCATTCCTCTGTGCCCTATTCATTCCGTCGACGCATTCCTCCGTGCCTCCGTCCGACAGCCTCCGTCTGTCGCCTTTCCTCCGGTCATTCAATCGTCTCCTCATTCCGCCACCGTCCTTCCATTTTTTACGGTCATCTCCGTCCTCCACCAGCGCATTTCCACTATTTTTAGGTATTTGAAGTTTTTCATTTTCCATTTTCATTGTTCTCATAGTTGAATGCATTATTGGATGTAACTATTTCATTAATACACTTATCTCTGAAAAAAGAACCCAAAAACACTATTACCATGCAGTTCTTGTCTCTGTCACTTATAAACAAAGTGTTGTGTTTTTCATTTCATGGTTAGTGTCACTCTGTTAGTACTAAGAAAGAGGTCATCAAGATTGATGATCTTCATTTGTGCAAAACCAACACAACTTTTTCTGTCAGTACTAAGAAAGTGTTGTGTTTTTGGACTTTCTTTGAACTTTTTTTTAAAGATTATAAATTCTTAAAACAATCATATTACTATTGAACTTTTTTTTAAAGATTATAAATTCTTAAAACAATCATATTATTATTGTTATTATTTTTCTACAGGTGCTGATTGGTGAACTCAACAATTTGGAAAGTCTTTGTCTTTTTTGAACCGGTTGCCTTTTATTGCGGGTAAGAATATGTCTTTATATTTGTGAAAATGTCATATCTATATAATATTTATGAGTACCTTAGATGTTCATGTAGGGTTGTTTCTTGATTTTGTTAGATTTTTTGATCTCTTTCCATATTTGATTAGGATTTGAACTCTAGTGCTATAATCACCTCATAATATATCATAACAATGTAATGTCCTATTTTTTAGCATATAATATTCTTTCATTTTTTCCTTCCTTACCTAAAATGTATAGTTCTCAATGTTTAGTTTTTGGTGAATATGATATGTTATTATGGGTTTATATGTTGAAGGCTTGAGAGATGAAGTGAACATGATTTGTAGTTTTGTTTTGGTGTATATGCTTGGCAAGGTTGAGGGTGGATAGTCACAAAGAGAGTTATTCGCTAGCACATCACGCCAAAAAAAAAGATATTAAAACACCATAAAGAATTGAATTTAATCAATAAATACATTAAGAATTTAAGTGGATTATCTAGTAGTAAGGGTGTCATTTTAAGTTTAAGGATATAATTCAATTTTTATTGCTTTTGTAAAATTACATATTGTCTCATTGAATAAAATTATATATTTATATCATGCAATACAATTACATATTATGTCATTCAATACAATTATGTATGTGTTTTTCTTATTTATACATTTCTTATGTATATATTTCTTATTTACATATTTGCATGTCATTCATTTGATACTTTGGTTTTTCTGAATTACAGGTATTATGGCCACCAATGAGGAAACATCACATGATGGAAACGAAACAACAAAAGACATGGAACACGATATCAAAAGAGGAATAACGATTATGAAAAAAATCATCCGTGCGAGAGATAAGGGTGTTAGGTATGATGTGCATTGGAATGAAAGAGATCAATTAGTTGAGCCTAACGGTGCGATGCTAACAAGTTACATTGGAGCAGTTGTACGTTCGCAAATTCTGATTATTTGCGATAATTGGAGAATTCCCTCGCTACAACTGGCCAAAGACAAAATTTGGAGCGAGATACAGGTATGATATTTGATTATTTTTAATTATGTTGACAATTACATCTTTAAATTAATTATACTAACATGTTATATGTATGTGTATTTGTTTGCAGAGATCTTTTAACATTGATGATTGCAAAAGAAAATATTGTCTTCAATTGGCCGGTAAACGACTGAGGGGATTCAGAGTGTTTTTAACAAACAAGTTTCTCAAAGATTATGATGGAAACTTTGTTGACTCGGAGCGTCCAAAGAAGTACGTTGATCTGATTTCGGAAGAAGAATGGGAGACATTTGTTGCGAAGCGAAGAACCAAAGAATTTTTAGTAAGTACAACTTATCATGAATAATGTATAATATATATACTTCTTCCACAAGAGTTTTGATATGATTTAAACTTGTTTTTTCAGGTTGTGAGTGGCGTTAATCAGTAACGGGCATCAAAACCCGCGTATCCATACAAAAAAGGGCGTTTCGGATATGCACGCTTAGAACAAAAAATAGTAAGTATATATAAATGCTTTAATATGATATAGTTACCAAAATTAGTAAGTATATATAATAGGATATGAATGGTTTATTATCCGTCTTAATGTACAAATAGAAGAGGAGAAAAGTGATGCGACATCTCTTCTGGACCATGTTGTGTGGAAGGCTGCCCGTGTGGGAAGAGATAGAGTCGTTCAGGAAGAAGTTCAACAAGTGTTTGAACGATGTGTAAGTACAACATTAGTTTTGTCAGTAACTGATCAAATGTGTATAATATATTTATATATGCTTTTATCTATATTTCAGGAGACGCTATCCCAGAGTATAACTCCAGCTGAGGACGAGGATTGCAGGAGCATACTGAGTCGGGTGTTAAATATCCCTGAATATTCTGGGCGTGTGAGGGGTAAGGGATTTGGCGTCACTCCATCACAGCTGTATAAGAAGCAAACGAAAAAAAATCCTACCAATAAAAAAGTGATGGATACGTTGGAGGAATTGAAAGCCCAAATTTGGGAATTACAGAAGGACAAAGAAAGATACATGTCGGAAAGGCGTGGTCCAGAGGGTAAAGATGCTAGTGAAAAAGATAGTATCGATTGTCCGCAGAAGCTTCCAGAGGTAATTGTATATATTACATTGAATTTAATTTAGCACAAATTTCTTAATTGACACATTAATCGGCATCATTATTTGTTTAGGGCATTTCACGTTGTCAGCTATATTTATCATCACCGACTTATCGCTTGGTTGGCAAGGGAAAGGTGCATAACAATGTGGGAGAATTACTTCACCATAAACCGCTCCCTCCTGGATTTTTAAAAGTATCGGTTGATATTGCGTTAGAGGGGGTGTGTTGTTGCCTATACCAGATGAAGTTTCAGACGCAACAGTGGTGGGAGATGCAATAGGAACGTATGTTGCATGGCCGACAAATCTCATTCACATAGATGATGAGGTATGTTGAACACCATTATGAACCTAGCTTGTAATATTCAAATGTGAGAACGACCCATAGATGAAAGTTATTCTTACATTTACATTTTCTTATTTACATGATGATCTTAGACTCCTACAAAATCCAAATCAAAGGATGATATAATTATTGTGCGGGATACCAATTCAGCTGCATCAAAGAAACAGGTACTAATACAATTACATGGTTATCTTATTATACATTAATTACTGAACTTATATATGACTTTTAGGTTCATGATCAGCATTTGCAACAAGTCAGTAAGGGTAAGATGCCTGAAACGTCCAAGGTGCCCAACAAAAAAAAGACCGAGTCAAAAAAAGCATCTGTTCCTCGATTTAGGATGTGCCTTGAAACATATTTAGGAACAACAAATGTGATTGAGGGTGGTATCCGTCAAATACCTATGGAGGAAGGTATTTTCGGTTTTGAATATCCCGAAACACTTGCTAAGGAGGATTTTGACCAGGTTTTCCAACATTCTGAATTGGGCGTCGGTGTTATGCATTCCTACATCAGGTACTCCGATCCATTTTAATTAAACAATTGAACATTTTAAAATTTTCTCATTTAATTGAATATTCTAATGTTGATTATGTTTTTCTTTTAGGCTCCTGTATGACAAGTTGTTGGTCCCGTATGATTTGACTTCCATATTCACATTCTTATCTGCTAGCTGTATCAACGCACGGGTAATAGAGCACACACCAGATACAGTCAAAGATTACATGGTCCAAAGATTTATGGTCGCGACTACAGAGAAGTTGTTCTTATTGCCATATAATACTGGCCATGGGTTAGATTTTATTCTAAATTCATTTATTATAATTATTCTATTTTTGCCATTAATCTATATAACATTTCCGTCTAAACTGTTGTCTTATTTTATAGTGGACACTGGTTGTTGGTCGCGATTAATCTGATGAAAGAAATAGTGTATTATATAGATTCATTGGATGGCGATACAACAAAATATCCTGATCTGAAGAACATGGTTGATACGTAAGTGATGAGATATACTGTTTTGAATAGTTATATATCTTTATTTATTATGTGACATTGTTCTAAATATGCGTTTATATTATGTTAGAGTTATACAAATATTCAGAGCACAAAGAGATGCAACAGTGCCAAAAAGCAAGGCTAACAACATCAGTTGGATCAGAGTGGAGGTATATTTTCTCATGTTTGACTGTTATAGTGGTTCTACTTGATAAAACTATTTAAACTATATATCCTGGTAAATGTTCGTTTGTTTTTTCCATTTATAGTGTCCTCATCAGCGCAATGGAATTGACTGCAGATATTTTGTATTGCGCTTTATGAAGGAAATTATTCTTTCAGGTCAAATAGAGATTCCAATCATGGTATGGATCAATTCATAAGTTATATGATTCATTTTGATAATTAACTGATATTTCATCTGAGTAATTAGTTTTAAAATTAAATCGTGCATGTTCTGTTATATTATGTAGTACTTTGATGAATACAAGTGCGGTACTTACTCGAAAGCAAGATTGGAAGAAATTAAGGAGGACTAGTGTCAATTTATTCTTGAGTTGAGAATTGTATAACGTATCTATTTGTAAAGTTATCGAATTTGTAATTATATGTAAATTGAATGTATTTGTGATGTTGTAAATTGAATGTATTTTGTGATGTTGTAATATATTTAAGCAGGTTTATGTGTATTAAAATGGTTATGGGCAAAGTGATGAATACACATAAATAAGACCAAAGTAATTGTTATATATAAGGCCAAACTGTTGAATTAAATGCCTGAATTATAAGCAGGGAATGTAATTGTTATAAGCAGGTTTATTAAAAAATATAAAAAAAATGTAATTATTAAAAAAGAAAATTTAAAATCGTGAAGAATAGACAGCGCTTTTAAAAAAAGCGCTGCTAAAGGGGGCAAAGAGAGGCCAAAAAAGCGCTGCTATAGGTTGGAAAAGAGGGGGGGGGGGGGGTGTCTAAGAAAGCGCTTTAAAAAAGCGCTGCTATAGGGGGGGTCAAAGAAAGCGCTGCTAAAGGGGGGAGGGGAAAGCGTTGCTATAGGGTGAAAAAAGCGCTGCTAAAAGCGTTGCTGAAGGGAGGAGAAGGGGGAATAGGCAGCGCTTTAGAAGCGCTGCTATAGGGTAACAAAAGTGCTGCTAAAAGCGTTGCTGAAGGGAGCCTTTAGCAGCGTTTTTTTCATTAAAAAAGCGTTGCCTTTACCTTTAGCAGCGCTTTTAAGCGCTGCTAAAGGTCTTTTTTGGCATAGTGATGAACGGAGATTCGGCAAAGAATGAATAAGTTGCACACAATTTCTTCTTCTTCTGGACAAAGAGGGAAAATTAATCCATTAGAGTTAACCATACCTCTTTTCCACAGCTGATACCGCGTTGGAAGGCGATCTAGAGCAACTCTCCATCCAAAGAATTTTATGCTAGAAGGTATAGAGGCGTTCCAAATTTTTATCAACAAACTAGAAGTTGAGGGATTCGTTGCTAAACTTTCTCCTTGCAAGGAAATCAACCTTGAATAATCATTTTTAAACCGAGAAACCTGGTGGGTGCCGCCACCAAACGAAAGAATCCTGGCCTTGATGGTGAGGCTGCGTTTCAGCTAAGATCAACCGCAGTTTGTGAAGCTCTTGAACAGCCAAAGCAGACAGCGAATGAGTGCCAAAATTATCGTTCCAATGCCAAAGACCATCAGTCTAAAAACTAGAAGAAAAAACACTAACAGATTTGTTTGAGACAGATTCATAAAGAGATAAAAACATGTGTTTTAGAGGTTGAGAATCGATCCAGAGATAGTGCCAAAAATCTATAAGCGTACCGTTCCCAAGTTTGCAAGACACCCCTTTGCCAAACCAACTCTCATCTTCTCCATATTTACCAGCAATCTCCTTAAAATCCCTCCACCAAATAAAAGCTTTCGGAAAATTGGAAGGAAATCTCAACGGTTCAAGAAGAATCCTCTTTATATCTCCATATCGAAAAGTAAGAATCGACGCTCCCATATCCGGAGGGTTTGAACAGAATTTCCAAGCCCATTTAGATAGAAGAGCTATATTGAAAGCTTCGCGGTCTTTGATTCTCAACTGTCGCATCGCTGCAAAGAGGGGCCGACAATGACAGAAGAGTCGCCACCGTTTGTTATTTATCCCAAAGAGAGGGAAAGGAAACGATCAGAGAAAACCTACGAAAAGGGAATAAGACAGGTCATCGCAACCAAATCTTGGGTTCGGGAGTCGGTTACGCAAGGGGAAGGTATATGTAGACACGAGATCGCGAGATCTTGGCGAGCAACCTTTCCTCGTTTTCATCCTTCTTCTAATCTCCTTTCTATCACTCCCCTTTATTTTCCTTTATTCCATGAACTACGGATCTCTGAATTTCTCATTGCACTATGAGGATACATAGCCACGAGGGCCTAATCCTCCGTGAGCACTTTCTTTTCTCTTTTTCCCTTCCCTCCTTAGTTGGTAGCCTTTAGATAAATAACCCATTTGAGCCTAGAAGAAATCATAATGGTTCCCATCGAGTACGAAAGATGCGTGAGGTGCTAGAATCTTCCTCTCGCATAGCTGATCCCCTTAACCTTTCTCTTCCCTTTGGGGTTTATCGATATTTTCCTTGTCCTTTGGGACTAAATAAAGTTTGGTGGCTACTCTGTTCTATCTTTGAGAGTGTGATTCACTCAGGTATAATCCCGTTAGCTTCAACTTTTTGTCCCTTTCCTTTGATTTACCTTTTTTATTGCACTTTTATTGTCTCCATGTTATCAATTGATGTAAATCTTAATGTAATTGTTGAAAATATTAAAAGAGGAGTCTAGGGTTTATTTCGGGAAAAGGTTCAATTTATGCTCATGTTGAATTGTCTGATAATTCTAATGCTATATTGTTGAGAAAAGAATTTGAGTGGGGGTACGTGTTGGTGATTTCTAGGTTTGATGCGTTTTTATGAGGTTCTGGAATATAGGATGAACATGTTTATCCATGTTCATCTGTTTTCCCTAGTTTTGATCCATTTTTTTAAAAAGTGAAAGTGGAATCATGTTATATATATATATATATATATATATATATATATATATATATATATATATATATATATATATATATATATATATATATATATATATATATATATATATATATATATATATATATATATATATATATAAAAAGCAAATTTTGGTGAAATCTTTTCAAATTATGGTTCAACTTCCACTTGTTTAAATTTTTATTATTGTTATGAATCATATTAGAACTAATAATATATATGAAAAAGTAGTTTGTTAGGATGCCAAAATGAATTAGTTTTCTAGGATGACTAATAGGAACAAAAATGGTTTTCTGAATATAAAAGAGCGAAAGAAAACCTAAAATTGAATTCTTTTGAAACATGATAAATAAGTAAGTTTTTTTAGATGGTTCATCAATGAGTAGATTGAGACAGTTTCTAGTATTCAAGGATTTATTTTTATCTGGCATTAGAAAAAGTTACCTAATATTTTTGTATGGTGAAAGGTTAATTGAGCTTGAACTTGAATTTGTGTGGAGTGGGCATTGACCACTATGTATGCATGATTCAGTATAGAAATATAATAGACAATAAAAATGCTTTGCTTTTAATGATCAATAAATGTGAGATAATTTGATTTGATGTAGAGAAGATATTTCTTTCTGTTAGAGTTATGGAATTGTAATATTAGAGTTGTTTCAAAATTTGTTTTTAGTTCAATATTATTTCGTTGGAAAATGGAACTATGTATATTATAGAATTTTATTTAGATATCTTATTGTTTGTGTTAAATTCCTATAAGAGGCTGGTTTGCCCGAGAGGTTAAGGGGAAGACTTAAGATCTTCTGCACATAAGTGCGCGTGGGTTCGAACCCCACAGCCAGCATCATTTAGGACAAATTGAGTGCGCGTGGGTTCGAACCCCACAGCCAGCATCATTTAGGACAAATTGAGTAACTATTATTTTTTTCCTTTCTAGTTTTTCAGAGTAACTTCGTGTAGGATGGGGTTTGTTGTTGGCTATAAAGGATTCTATCCTTTTTATTTTATAAATTACAATCCTCCTTGTTCAACGTCTATATTCCTCACTTCACAGATCCGATGCCATTGTGCAAATCATAAATAACATCCCTGTCATCGGAATCAAGCGTGAGAGGTTTGGATCTACGTCTTTTTTCCTGGTATGTTTTTGTCATTCTTGAGAGAGAAGAGTTATTGCTATTGTTCATAAAAGAAAGTAATTGATTTATTTTGTTTAATGTTCAAAGAGATTTATTTTTCTGTTTAGAGACAGAAGAACCAATTAAATGGAGAATGAAACTTTTACACTAAACCCACAGGTTCGTGTTCACGTGGCTGTAGTAGTTTATGGTCCCCCTTATTAACTTATGTTAGTGGAACATCAATTAACTATGAGAGTATCATAGAGAGAGTCGAAAAATGGATTGTTGTGAGAATAAAAAGAAGGAGAGAGACAAGACTGGAACAAAGCAAGAACGACAACGTTAAGGCACACGCGGATGTGACCATGGCCTGTTATGTAAGCAACCTTCCAGAATATGTAAGCTCTAAAGAGATGGGAAAAGTGTTTGAAAATGGGGAAGAGTGAGTGATGTATACATATCTCGAAAGAGGAACAAGGAGGGGAAATCTTTGCACTTGTGAGATATGAAGGAATAAAAGATAAGTGATGGTTGGAGAGTAGACTGAAAGATATCTGGTTTGACACTTACAAAGTATGGGTGAATATATCGAAATTTGATCGTCCGAAAAGAGCATATTTTACCAAAAAAACATTCTTTAATGGAGAAGCAGAAAGATTTCAGATGTTGGAGAGTATATATTAGGGTGGGTTGTCTGTCAATATCAGTAAAGAAGAATTGAAGTGGGATAAAGCAGGTTTTGTTGTAAGACTTCAAAACATAGAGGAGGTTGTCTCTATACAACAAAGAATGATGGATAAAGGTATTACCAATGTACAAACTATACTGATATGGGGATATTTGGTGTTCTTAAAGGTGGAAGATGATGCAGACTTCAAAACAATGGTAAAGGATCCACATGATTGTTTTCAATCAATAGTTTTCTTTGGTGAGAGCATTAGAACCTAGAGATGCAATGGGCACAAGATTCATTTGGTGCAAAATATATGAAGTTCCCATCCACGCATGGAGGAGAAAGGTGCTTGCAATTCTTACAACACCATTCGACTGATTCATAAAAATGGATTCAAAAACGGAAGAATACAAAAAGTTGGATGTCGCACGAATTTTGGTGAGAACACCGTACATTGAGTTCATTAACGGAGTATTAAAATCCAAATCAACAATGAAATGTTTAGTGTTAGAGTTATAAAGGACTATTGTGAAGGTTTAAACTCAGAAAGTATAAAAGGAAGGGGAGAAAGTAGGCAGGGGGTGGATGGGGTATGAAAGTGACGACTCAAATTCATCCTTTATCCCTCCTTCCATGTCTTCCGAGGAGGAGGAAGAAGATGAACAGAGAATTATGAAAAATCATGAGCAATTATCATTGGAGCTTGAAAACAACAATGGTGGGGGCTCGAGGATGATGATGATGGAAAGTTTGAAGAGGTAACAACATTAAATGAAAAAGAAGAAGAGAAACATAGTGAGGAATTCAAAAACAGAGGTGTGGGGGCTCGAGGAAGTAACCATTGAAAATGGAAAGCTGGAAAAGGCAATAATACATAAGGAAAAAAAGTAGAGGGAGAAAAGCGACAACTTTAACTCAAAGTTAAGAGAGGGTCAACCATTCAGCACAATGAGAACGAGAAAAGTCAAAAGTAAGGATACAAAAGTATTATAGAGGAGAAAGAAGTAAATGGGCCAGTTCATGAAAAGTTTAGCACATATAAGGATTTGGTGGAAGTAACAGTGAGCCCAACAAAAAATATAAGTCCAATTAAGGAGAGAAGAACTAAAGCAATACTAAGCTTGATAGATATCATTAAAAATCCAAACATACTTATGGAGAAAGAAAATTTGGGAAAAGAAACTAAGAAGGATAAGATGGAAGAAAATAATGATAGAAGATTGGGGGAAAGCAATGGAGGTGAGATTGTCACAAGTCAAAACATTGAGAAATCATTATAAGCAAAAGCAAGTAAAGCTAAGGATAAAATTAGAGTTCAAAATAGTGAAGATCTGAAGGCAATAAAACATCTCATATCAAGAAAAACAGGATATAGGAAGAAGGAAAATTTAGACTAGATAGGCCGAGAAGCACAAGAGTATAAGGATAGAAGGTTAAGAAGATACACAATTCTGAAAGAAAAGAAGAAAGCTTGAAAGAAGAGGAGAAAAAAAAGCTTTGAGGTGTATGTGTAGCCAACATAATCAGACCGGAAAAAAAGGTAACATCTGACTTTGATATTAGTTGGGTAGATAATGACTTAGATAAGAGTAATTGGATAATTCTTCATGGGAATGCAAGAGAAGTTGCAAAGGATGTGTGGTACCTAGGTAAAAATTTTGGTTAATTCATAAGGGGGAGAGGGAGAAATCATTCATGAATTAGAGAGGGAGATGAAGGGATTTTAGGAGATAAGAAGATAAAACGTTCGAATAGAGGAGAGATGAGGAGAAAAAATCTCTAATATCAATGAAGATTATTTCATATAATATAAGAGGTTTAAAGGGGTTGTCAAAGATAAAGGAAATCAAGAGGCTAATTCAAAGTCATATGCCCACAATGATTTACATTCAAGAAAAAAAAGGATACATTTGATAGGAATATATGCTCAAAGATGTGAGGCTCAGATGATTTCAAATTCGCTTTTAAAGCAGCAGCAAGGAGATCCGGGGGTTTGTAGGAAATGTGGGACAACGACTACTTGAAGATTCATCTAATATTACGAAGAATTTTACATTGAGTATGGAGGGTAAGTGGGGTGAAGATAATAAGAGACTAAATTTGGTAAACATTTATGCTCCATGTGAAGGTAGAAGAAATGCGGCGTTGTGGTCCGAATTACAACATCTAATCGAAGCGAAAAGTGAAGAAAGATGGTGCTTGATGAGAGATTTTAATGTTGTTAGGGAAGAAGCAGAACGAAAAGGGAGTATTGAAAACTTAAGAAGGGATGAAATCAGAGCATTCAATGAGTTCATTATGGATTCAGAACTCATAGACCTTCCATTGCATAACAAAAAGTTTACGTGGGCTAGGCCAAGAGATGTGTTGATGAGTAGGTTAAATAGGTTTCTCATATCAGAAGCTTGGGATATGACTTGGTCGTCGAGTTCACAGTGGTGTTTGGATAAATAACTTTTGGACCACAACCCGATCTTATTAAGTGAATCGCGTCTAAATTAGGGTCCCAAATCATTTAGGATGTTGAACTGTTGGAAAGGGATGGAGGGATATCATAGCTTTGTCAAGGAAAATTGGAAGGAATTTCATGTGGAAGGTTGGGGAGCGTATGTGTTAAAAGAAAAGTTAAAAATGATCAAAGACAAATTCAAAAGGTGGAATAAAGAGCACACTCAAAACTTAGGAGAGAAAATATTGGAAGCAAAAAAATAGCTAAACAAATTAGAAATTAAGAGTGAAACATCAAGGCTATCAGAAGAGGAGGTGAGAACAAAAAGAGTGTTATTGGTAAAATTGCATAAGCTATCAAGGCTGAATTGTAATATACTGTGGCAGAAGTCAAAAGTTAGATGACTAAAAGATGATGACGCAAATTCGAAGTATTTTCACGGTTGTATTAACAAAAGGAGGAAGGTTAATGAGATACTATCAGTGGAAGAGAATGGTAGGAAACTAAGTGGAGTAGAAGACATAAAAAAAGATATTGTAAAACACTTTCAGAACCAATTTACTGCTAGAAGTTTGAGACCAATTCCGACGAATATGAGCTTTAGTAAAATTGGAGGTGAACTTAAAAAATCCATGGCTTGGAAATTTTTAGAAGAAGAAATTCGGGCAGCGGTTTGAGATTGCGAGAGTGATAGAAGTTCGGATCCTAATGGTATGTCTTTTACTTTTGTCAAAGAGTTTTAGGAAGATATCAAACATGATCTGTTTAGGGTGATGGCTGAATTTCATGCAAACAAGAGGATGGTTAAAGGGGTGAATGATTCTTTTATTGTTTTGATTCCAAAAAAGAAAAATAATATGTAGAAACATGGAGTTTCACGGTCCCTCCATCACTAGGCTTGTAGGGACAAAATGATTAAGTGAGAAAACAATATGTAGTATGTAATCTTTCAAGCACACGACATACATGGGATAAATGTTTAATAACTCCTATATGATTGTGTACTTCAAGGTATGTATATATATCCCTTTTAATCTAGTATAGAAATTGTATCGCGATGTTATTTAAGGAAATATGTTATTTATTTAGGGAAATATCTTAGTCACACTTTAGTCGACCCGACTTTCCAAAAAAATGTGGCACACAACTCATCATCGAAGATGTAGCTCAACATGGTGATCTTAAATTTAAAACTCAACAAGTGAACCAATGTCTAGGCTATCCAAATATGTGATTCTCAGTCTTATGCTAAGTAAATCACAACCCGGTGATATAAAAAGACATTACTTGGTGAATTCATCTCAAATTAGTAAGTTCATTTTAATGATCTAGTATATGGGCCGAAATGAATGCCAAGTTCATTATTATTGTTGAAGGTCGAAATATTTATCTTGCCATCAAATTTTATGTCGTATTAAAGGTTAGACGATTTTATCTCATCGATCACATTGAAGATTGAAAAAAGATTTATTATGAAACATACAAATCAAATACTTTCAAACATGTTATTGATATAGCTCCCATTGACTCCATTGATAACATATCACCTGTCAGTTTTATTTAAGTATGGCGTTGATATATCTTGTAGGACATAATGATATCTCATATGACACAATGATAACGTGTATGATGCAGTGATACCTTGTAAAGCGCAATGATACTACATATATTTGTGCTTAATTCATTTTGACATATT
The DNA here is from genome assembly GCA_963859935.3 of Lathyrus sativus. Lineage (NCBI taxonomy): Eukaryota > Viridiplantae > Streptophyta > Magnoliopsida > Fabales > Fabaceae > Lathyrus > Lathyrus sativus. The sequence goes on along the minus strand of OZ012740.1, from coordinate 559,163,241 downwards.
TCACCTTTTATCATGATCTAGTGAAGAACTCAAATTCATAATTATGGTAATTGATTAGAAGAAGATTGTATGCCTGTTGATTTCTTGGCGTTTACGGCCAACGTTAAAGGATGCATCAAAATGATTGAAATGTAACATCTCGTAATTAATATCACTCTTATGTATTTGTTTCAGAAGTTAAAATTTTCATTATAGACTCTTAAGTAAACAAAAATCGTTAGCATGTGTTAAACAAAACTAAATTTATAATTATATGTATTTAAAAGCCTAACAATTTAACAAAGCAATTCATGTTCTAGCAACTAAATATAATATTTTAGCATCCCAACACAACCATCAATTAAAAAAGAGTATACACAAGATAAGAATTTTATACAAGAGCAAAATTCTTAAATCTATTTCAAAGTCAATAGGAACACATTCTAGTTTTAATCGAAAGTCAACATGTTATAGGTCCAAGACAAGAACATATTGAAAAATAAATAAATATTGATGTAATAATAATGGTAAATTCTTGGCTATCCCTTTGTATAATTGGGGTAATTTATCTAAATGACGTGCCACATAAATTAAATTTTTTTAAATCACATATTAATTCAAAATCTTAAATAATTAAAATTAAAACAAAAAAATCTTAAATAATTAAAATTAAATCAAAGGAATAATTGAAGACAACATATGAAGTTTGTGCAAATCTGAAGAAGAAACGATGAATCACATTTTTCCACTCTACAAAAACAACACACATGTGGAAGGAAATCCTCAAGTGATTTAAGATTCAGCATGAACCCTAACAATGAGTTGCAGAACTAATATGGATCACTAATCTAACACAGGGGAAATGATGGAAAACTAATGTTTTGAAGATGCTAACATCTGAAACCGTCTATCACGTTTGAAAATATAGAAATAGTATTAATTTTATAGAGGATGACAAAACAATAGGATTAGAAAACATCTTATTAATTTTATGATGTAATTGAGTCTGTTGGTAGATTAGATCCTCATTGGATCACCGTTATGTACTTGATTTGTTTTTTGAATTAATATATTCTTTCTTTGATTAAAAAAAAAGATTTCTACATTAGATAGAAAAGAGAATGTTTGACACTTTATAAGTGAGAGTAGACATAGATCCAATGTTTTAAGACTTTTAATTAAGTTAATATTAATTCAATGGTTATGATTAATATGAGTGATCTATTATTAAAAAAATAGATAAAGAAATAAATATTTATATTTATAAATTAATATATATTTTTTACTAGAGTCCAATATTTATTACAAATTACAAAATATACTCCAATATTTATCACAAACTCCAAATTAAACTCCATTATTGATCACAAATTATAATTACAATTTTATTAATTAAAAATTAATTTTACATAATCGCAAATTAATTTGATTCAATTGTTTTGTCTAATTGCTTTATAAAATTGTATCTTGTTTTTTAAACTAAAAAAAATCAAAACTGTTTTATAAAATTTTCATAAATATTTTGTAAAATAGTTTTTAAAAATTAAAACTAAACACACTCATATATGTTCAAAATATTTTTTATTTTCTTTTTTATAATTATTTTTTTCACGCTCATAATATTTTTAACTTATTTTTCACCACACACTTGCGTCGTCTGAATATATCATAGATTAAATCAAAATTTAACAAATGTTTGAAGAGAGATTTTAAATCTAATGACATCATATAACTAAAATGAGAAGCTAGCATGTGGTGAAGTGTGTGGTTTTTCAAAACTATAAGTCAAATAAACACTTTTCTTTATTTGTTATAGCATTTTGTCAAGATTATAGAAGTATTCAAATGAAATAGAAAATCTTTAAAGAGGTCCTTATTAAAAAAATCAATGGTCTATTATTGCGGCTTACTCCTCTGCCGTCATAACTGATCTACTGGTTCCGCCCTCTTTTTCATGAGTTTTATGTGTTTGTTTTTTTCGTTGAATAATTTATTATTTTTTATTAAATAAATATTTAGTTGACAGTTTTGGTATCTTATTTTATTTTTGATATAAAAAAAATTTTATGTGCAATATTTTTTTAATAGGTAGCCTAGATTGAGTGATGTGGACAATTCTACTTGAATCATCCTATTTTTCAAGTTATTTTTTATAATAATTAATTTAACGTAATATAATTAGAAATAACTAATAAATAACAAAATAAAATAGAAAAATTGAAAATAGAAACAATACTTTAATAAAAAATAAAAGTATGAAATTTTTTAAAAGAGATTAATTAATATGCATTGACCATATAAAATAATTTTATACTGTCATTCAATAAAAAATATTAATTTGTCATATCATACCATTAGTTTAAAATTTAAAATGATTGACGAGATGTAATTAGTTGATAATATAAAATTATTTTACATTATCTGTGCACCGATTAAATTCTTTTTAAAAACTATTTTATCAAAAATTTTACATTGATATTTTGAGATGACATTCTTTTTTTCTCTATAAAATGATTGGGGTTTGTAAAAAAAAGCAAATAGAAAATAGATAGGAAAATAAAAGATTTATGAAATCCCTTCTCTGTTACAGGTCAAGAAGAAGATGCTAATTAAATTTAACAGCAGCCCTATTAGAACATCAATTTTTCGAGAAAAATGATATTCCATCTCAAACATACTCAGATTTGAAAAACAATTATTTTTTTGATTTGGAAATTAAATTTAGAAAGGGATTTGAAAAGAAAAAAAAAACTGATTTTACTTTTGAAATAAATAGATTTGAAAAAGTCAAGGAAAGAATGATAGAAAAGGAAAAATTAGATTGAAGAAAGAGATTGTAGAAGGTAAATAAGGGTAGAGGAAGAACGGATTTTCTTTAATTTTTATATTTATTAAATATTAATGATAGGTTACTTTTAATACAATTAATATATTTCATGTCATCAAATTAGGCGGAACATTAAAAAAATTACCCATTATTATTTCATGTCTCTTTTACATGAATAATAAATGATAAAAAATATCCATATTCTTTAAATAAATATTTAATTTAAAAATTAATAATTATACTTTTAAGTATAACTAGTTCATAGTTCCTTAATTTTAAATAGAATTTCGTTTTGATTTTTAAATTAATTTTTTTTACACAATGGTCCCTTAACTTTTATGCCGTTAAATTATTTGACCATTTTCGTTAGTTTGGGTGAAAAACGTTAATTGACTGAGGTGGCATATCAGATATATAATTATTACATTTTTAAAACTCAGTTATTGTTGTGGTTTTCTATTTATCTTTCTTATTTGTTTTCTACTATTGATTCATCTGCAATTAGTTTTATGCCTTCCTATTCTTTCATCCTCCATTGTGTTTTTTTTTATTCTCTACCTTTCATCTTTCATATTCTATCAGTACTTCAATGTCAAAAAATATATGTAATGCTTCAATGTCAAACAATCAAAGTTTTGATATATCTGGATATGTGATTCAGTTTTGATTATGTGTTTGGGTAAGAATGAATAATGATACTTATGTCTTAATTTTGTGTTTTTTTTCGTGATTTATTGTAAGAAGATTTGTTGTTGTAGAGAATCTTAAAGTGATATGATGAAGCAGTTCTTCTAAGAAAATTATAGTCAAGCTATTCTTCTAAGAAAATTATAGTCAGAATTTTTACTTCTAAATAGATTATTTTAAAGTGACGGTTGTTCTCTCAGAAAATTATTTATTGATTATATTATTTCTTTGCAATTTGGGAATAATTGCATTGAAGAAACATTGTTTGGATAAACAACTTAATTAAATAATTTTTTATAAGAATATTAAAATTAAATTAAATTATTTTTGTAAAAATTATAAACAATTTAAATAGAATTGTTTTTAAAAACAATGCTTCAAATAAGCTTCTTAAGCAAATCATAAATATGGTATGCTCGGCAAAAAAATAAAAAGAAAAGAGATGAAGAGAACGATATCATGATTTGAGGTTTGACAAGAGATTCTTTCGGAATGTGATTGACCTTGATGAAATTTACAAAAATATCTTTACTATAGATTTTTTACTGCACTCACTATATTATTAATTTTTAAATCTTAATTATACAGTTTAAATAAATTTCACATTAAATATAAGTAATCTTGTATGATATTTATTAAAGTTTTTTCAATTGAAACTAATAGAAAAGATCAAAAAGTATAATATAATTAAAATTAAACTAATAGAAAAGACCAAAAATTATGATATAATTAAAATTAAGAGATTATTATATATCGTGTTTTAGTTAATGGACTAAAGAGAAGCTTTCTACAAAATTAAAAGATTCAATAATGCATTAATTTTATCATTCTCTTATTAAAATAACATTCTTGTATATATTGTGAGAAATGATAACAATAAATAATAACCATAAGGAATTTTTAGCGTTTCACTATCCATAATTTTTCTAGCCGCAGGTCATATATTTATTAGTAATCCTTATTTTACTTTCAATTTTGTGATTGTCCCTCAAATTTAATCACCACCACCAATTTGTGTTAGACAGTGCAAAATAATCTTAAAAGTATTTTGTCTTATTATTTAGGAATTTAGATCCTCTCCTTAAAAAAACATAACTTGATATTATTTAAAGAAAACTTAATTATCAACTAAAACAATTCAAGTGCTAAATATAATATACAATTAAAAATAATAATAAATAGTGCAAGATAAAAATTGGAAGGAGAATAATAAATTTTTTTTATAGCTTTTTGCATAGCTATACATTCGTAAATGTAAAAAAAAATTGGCAAAATATCCTTCTTGGTCTCTTAACTATACCTCGGGGTTTATTTTGGTCTCTTAACTTTAAAAAGTTCTATATTGGTCCCTTAACTCTTCAAATGTTCCATATTAGTCATTTTTGACCTATTAGCAACGGTTTTTTGATTTTTTTCCGTTGCTAATAGGTCAAAAAGGACTAATATGAAACGTTTGAAGAGTTAAAGGACCAATATGGAACTTTTTAAAGTTAAGGGACCAAAATGAACCCCGAGATATAGTTAAGGGACTAAGAAAGATATTTTGCCAAAAAATTTCATAACTTTTTTTTTTCATATAACAAGATTAAGCGTATGAGATATCACTAAATAATAGGATTTGGATCCTTTCCTTTTTTATATATCCTGTCATCTCTCATATTTCTAATCTAACGGTTCAAAATTTATAATAAATAATTAAATAAAAAAAGTCATTTAATAAGAGAGAAATTGATAAGTAATTTCTCTTTTATCAAATAACTTTTTTTATTTAATTATTTATTATAAATTCTGAACCGTTAAATTAGAAACATGAGAGATGTCAGTATATATAAAAAAGGAGAGGATCCAAATCCTATTATTTAGTGATACCTCGTACGCTTAATCTTGTTATATAAAAAAAAAAGTTATGGAATTTTTTTTACATTTACGAATGTATAGCTATGCAAAAAGCTATGAAAATTTTCATTACTCTGCTTCCAATTTTTATCTTGCACTATTTATTATTATTATTATTAATGGTATATTATATTTAGCACTTGAATTGTTTTAGTTGATAATTAAGTCTTCTTTAAATAATATCAAGTTATGTTTTTCTTAGTGTTGAATTTTCTAAGATGTGGTTGTTTACAAGGACATTATAACAAGGACATTATATTAGAGGGAAAAATTAAATTTAGTTTACAACTACATTTTTTTTATTAGTTGTGTTCTTCTTCATCATCAACTACAACAGTATTCTAAGAAAGAAGCAACATGATTAGGTTTTTATTATAATATTAGCTTTTTTTTTTTAAGATCCTAAATTTAACATATTTAAATAGAGATTACATTTAGGTTTTCAAAATCTTTAGATTTACATTTTTTTATATATATTTTTATCTATTTGCTAAAGTTTGGGCATAATAAAGACGGAATTTGGACTTGGTAATGTAGTGGACAATCCTACTCTAGAGGTAAATGAATGGGTGCCAATTTGTGAAAACAATTAAAACCTAAAATAGGACAGTTATTCGATACTTTAGAATATGGTGAACAATTTTATAAAAAATATGCACAAGCTGTTGGATTTAGTGTGCGATGCTCGTCTGAAAGTAAAAACAAAGAAAGAATGAAACGTTAGAAGTATTTTGTTTGCTCAAAAGAAGGCTACAAACACGTGAAAGAAGAAAATGAAAAAGAAAGAAACTCCACTAACAACATTAAAAGAAGGAGTCTTACAAGAGAAGGATGTAATGCGAAAGTCACTTTCAAGTTGTTAGAGTAAGGAAAATATGAGCTTTCTCAATTTCATGAAAGTCACACCCATGCACTTGTGTCGCCTAAAAAGAGACAACTTCTTAGATCAACAAGAAAAGTGAATTCCGTTCATAGGAATATATTATATGCATATAGTTGAGAAAATATTGGACCATAAAAAACATACCGCCTATTAAAAGAACAACTTGGAAGTTATGAAAATGTGGGGTGCACACAAAAGGATTGCCAAAATTGTTTGAGAGATTAAAAAACCTTTGCCTCTACGCAAAAAAGCACGGAGTCACCATCGAATTGTATTTATCCCGAAGGGAAGGGGAAACATCGAGAAAACCTCAAAAGGAATGATAAGATGGTCTCGCAACCAAGATATGGGTTCAGAAGTGATTATGCGAAGGAAATATACTAGCACCCCTCACATCCATTGTACTCAATGGGAACCGTTCGTTTGTCCTATGTGTAAGGATGTTGCTAAGGTTTTATGCTTGCTATGAATGTTTTCTTAAAGGGAAAAAAGTTTTAAATTAGTGTGCTCGAAAGTGATTGGGGTCCTCATGCTTATGTATCCTCATATTGAAATAAGAATTTAGAGCTCCGTAGTTCGGAGTAAAAGATAAGTATGGGTTTGTTGATTTTAGTGGGCGATGTTAACATTCTCATTCTAGCATTAAGTATTTCCGCTTGCACACGTGAATACTAATGCTTTAGCCTGTGTTGCGGTTGAATAGAAATAACATGCCCTTTTACGAAAAGGTTTTAGGTTACACCCTCAAGGCAAGGTGCCACATTTGATTGGTGGGTTGATTTTAGGGGTGAGGTAAGTCCTTGGATAGGAACCCCTGTGTGTAGTACCCAATTCTTTATAATCAAAATGTTTGATTTGAAATATGTGTGGCGAGTATAGTCATTTCTTCATATTGAATGATAAGTATCAAGACCACACACTTTAAACTGAGCATCTTAATACTTGGAGAAGAAGAAGTTTGCACTCAATCTTCTCTTTGTAGTCCAATACAGGGAGGACATTACTCGATTTATTTAAGAAGTGTTTTACTTTGGAAGGCGAGTGTTTAAACAGTGAACCTTAAAGGTAATGTCAAACACTTAGGATACGACAAGGCCTTCGCCTAACCACTCCACAACCATTCCAAATTTGCTTAGAAAAGAGTTTTGAAAAGGCACTCGGTACAAGGACCAAGGTTTTAGTTTTATTGAAGAATGCATGAAAATGGATTGAAGTGAAAGGGTTATGGATTGATGAAAGGTAGGTTGGTTGCAAATCCTAAGTAATCAGCTTACGGGTGAATAACATACAAGTTTTGCTTTTGGGTTAAGTGATGGAATGAATTGGATGGAGGTTGGTGGTGATGCCTAAGCAATCGACTTATGGGTAATGAAAAGGCGTGGAAATCATAAGGTGGGTGAAAGATGAAATTCAATTACTTAGTATGAAAATGGCTTGATGTTGGGTCAAACTTTGTTTTTGTCTTTGCTTTCTTGAAATTGTTTTCTATCATTTTTGTTTTATCTTCTTAACATGCAAAGTATACAAGCATAAAGTGATAAATGAATAAAATGCTAAGCTATTACAATACTTAAGGGAATGGGGAGACATACGAATCTACCATGGGAGATAATACCTCTAGAACTTTAAAAATAAAAAGATAAAAGTACAATTATTACATTATTTTTCCAATGTGTAAAATATACCAAAAATGCTCTAAATGACACCTCAACATAAAAGCTAAAGAGTTAGTTTTATGCATAAAGATGATGGATGATATGATACAAGATATTCAACAAGATTAGTCATACAAAATCAATCAAAGAGGCATACAAAATCCTAAAAAAGAATGTATGGAATCTATCCAAATAGCCATAACAACCCTATAAAAAAATGCATAAAATCTCAACAAATTAATGAAAAGAATCCCACCAAAATAGCAACAAGATTCAACGGATGAAAAGAGAAAAATTTCTATTAAGGTAGTAGCATAAAAATCCATCAAATATATGTCAAAAAAATTCTATCAAGAATGCAACATAAATTTTAGCAAATTTATGAAAAAAAATTCTATCAAGAATGCAACATAATTCTAACAAAAAGGTACAATTAGATTCAATCAATAAAATACCAAAATTCTTCTCAAGACATGAACAAAATTTAACCAATAAAATGGCAAAAATTCTAATCAAGATATGGCATAAAATTGAACCAAGAAAAATGGAAAAAATTCAACCAAATTAATGCTACAATTCCATAAAAAAATGCAACAAATTCTAGACAAAAATGGATATAAAATTCAACACATAGCATGCAAAAATTCTAATAAAAAAAGATATAAAATTCAACACATAGATGCTAAATATTCTATAGAATGTAACAAGATTCATCAAAAATTAACATAACAAAAAAAAAAGAAACAGAAAAGAAAAAAAAAAGAAAAAAACCAGAGGAGGTGTATATGGGCTGGCAGGGGTGAAAAGAGCAAATGAGAGAGGCCTAAGGCCCAAGGCGTGTGGTGTTCGCCACAACTTTCTAAAGTTTAAAAAAAATGTGAGTCAAAGCCTCACCAATCTTTCCTCTTCCCGTCGGAACCTCTATTCCTCCGCTGCGTCGGGTTTCACCACTGGCGGTGGCGGAGCCCTAAATCACTTTAATCACATAACAAAGTAAACAATTCAGCCCCCTCTTTCACCCTAACATGTTTATTTGTTCCAATTTCTTCTCCACCTCTCTAAATCTAATCGAATAAAAAAACTTATCTCGCACCAGAACCATGGGGCTTTTATTCTACATCACTCCTCTATCTTGTGGCATCAAGAAACAAGGGAAAAACAACTAATTATGCCTACCTCTGGCGGAGACGGAGCTAATTCTCCGGTGAAAAGCTCCGAGGTATATCTTCTTTCTGGATCCACTTCTTTACTTCTTTTACACCTTCTACGTATTGTTGTTGATGTTGTGTGAGACAGCGTGAGAGCAATGAATTCTATGTGTTGTGTTCTTGTGCTGTTGCGATTGACGATGGCAAGAGAACTATTCCAGTGAGTTTAAGATAGAGAGAGAATGGAGGATGAAAACATAGAGGTTTGAATCAGAGAGATTGTTGAGGGTGGTGATTGAAGGAGAAGATGAAAAAAAATGGTTATTAATAATGGATTTGTGATGATGAAAAATGAGTGTGAGAGATGAAAAATGGTTGAGACTATTTCTCGAAAAAAAATGGTGGAAGTTCAATTGTGAAGATGATGAACTATATAGGGATGAAACTTGAGGTTATGATGGTTTGAATTTAGATTTAGAGTTTGTTTGAGTGAGGTTTTGAGGTAGTTGTGGTGGACTCAATTAGCAAACTCAGTTAACTCACTGAGTTCGAAGGGTGAATTCAGTTACGGCTTTGCGTTAGGTTAGTAAAGTTTGTTGTGTAATCTGTGATGAAACTGGTGAAAGTTAGTTGCTTCTTAGTTTGGAATCAGCTTAGGGACCAAAGTAATAGCTTAGGAGTTTGTCATTTTGGTTAGGGAGTTATGAATTTGGTTAAAAATATGTTATGAGTTTTTGATTACATTTTCATGTTGAATTTTATAAAACGAAGAATTGTTGCGTCTTTTGGACCTGTACTACATGCGGTTTGCATCGTGACCTTGCTCATGGCTTGTTAGAAATCGGATTGTTAACTTTTTTATGTATGCTTGGTTATGAAGGAAGGTGTATGATATTTGCTCTTGGTTCATGGCCTTTGGTTTGTATGATGTTGGTTTCTGTTGTTGATGTATTCTTAGGTGAAAGGTTAATGTATTGTTAGGTTAGTTTTATATGGAATGAAATCCAAATGGTAATGAGTTTTGGAGTGAGTCTGATTTGTACCTTGATCTATGCTTGACTTCTATGTTTGGTCATTGTGTATTTGAATTCCACAATTCGTTTTGTAATGTAAGCATAGTTTTGGCATGGAATTGTAATTAGAGTTTTAGTCTTGTGGCTTATCATTGCTTGGCTTGGCTTGCTTTTTGTATGTTAACCTGGTTTATGGTTTTAGAAACTTAGGACATTAAGATGTTAGAACTTGTCATTCGTTCATTTGTATTTTTAATGTAACTTGAAGAAATTGGCATTTGTAATGCATGTTTGCCTTCTTGTAATGCAACTTGATCAAAAGTAATGCAAAAGGTTGCTTGTGACTTAAACAAGTAATAATGTTTCCTTTTCAAACATGAAATTGAATTTCAAATTTCCCTCCAATTGCCTAAGCTTCACATTATGAATCTTCAATATTTGTGTCAATTATTGCCATTTGAAGTGAGCCATGATACAAGATGTATTGGCCCTTGTAGTATGATCTAGGTCAAAAAGTCAACTTTTCCAAGGTGACTTTGACCAAGGTCCAAAATTTATGCACGTGCCTTAAGCCCCGTCGATTACTATGTGCATATCAAACCCTTGAGTGAAAACCAATGATGTGACTTATAGCCTAAGCAATTGCCCATAATACCTTGCTCCCCAAGCAACTTAGTTAATCAGATGAGATGCCTTGCATTCAAGCAATTGAGATAGCTCCTTTTGACTAATGAAGAAAGTCCAAGTGAAACCCTAATTATAAGGTACACCATGATGCTCTTGTCCAAAACCCTAATCCAATTGATAAGTGCAAGCATAAGAGAACGCATCTTGACCCATGAACCAAAAAGAAACTTCATCTTCAAGTTCAAACTTTTAACTAAGGTGTCCAATAGCATGACTTGTAATGCAAACAACCAATGAAATCATTCTTCATATGATGAATAAACCCAAGTGTTGAGGAGAGGAATCATGATATTTGTAGGGTCAAACCCTAATTCATATTCTTCGTGCTTTCATTTGAAACCAACCTAGAAAAGATGAAACCCTAGTGCTCTATGTAAGCCCTAATCCTAGGACTATTGATTCAATGTATCAAGCCTATTGTTTAATGGATGCATGATGTGTTAGATGACCTAATGGAGGGTATGTACATAAAAAGTATGAGATGCATAAGCCATAAGATTTGAATGAAAGGGTAGGACAAATTTGGGGTATGACAACCTTAACCAAAGATTGGGATGCATGTGTGTGTGTTGATAACTTTAAGAGGAAAAAAGAAGAAAATTCTTTGTTTTATTATGCATATGAAGTAGATTTTGAAGATTGGCTAAAACATATTTTTTGGGCTGATGGTATTTGTAGAAAAAACTACTTTTTGTTTGGTGACGTGATTTCCTTCGACACTACATATCAAACTAATAAATATTCCTTGATTTTTGTACCATTTACTGGATTAAACCACCATAGGCAGTGGGTTACTTTTGGAGCTGGCTTTTTAGCAGATGAGAAAGCTGAATTATTTGTTTAGTTGTTTGATATTTTTTTTGGAAGCAATGGGAGGAAATAAACTAAACTTATAATAACAAATCAAGAACCTACTATGAAAATTTCAATAAAGAGGATTTTTGATTCCTTCACACATAGATTTTACATGTGGCATATTATGAAAAAAGTCTCTGAAAAGGTGGGTGTTTCTTTAAATTTCAATGATGAGTTTAATAGTAGTTTCAAGTCATGTGTTTGGAGTTCTGAGACGCCAGGAGAATTTGAAGCAACATAGAATTCTATCATGATTGAGTTTGAGTTGAAAAAGGATGATTGGTTCTCCCATATGTGTGATATTAGAAAAATGTGGATTTCAACTTACTTTAAAAACATATTTTTGGGTGGAATATTGAGAATAACATCTATATTTAAGAATGAAAATATTTTTATTGTAACTTTTTAAATTCTAGAATTGGTTTGGTTGAATTTTGGATGAGATTTGAGTTGGCAATAGAATCTCAAAGGCATAAGGAAGTACTTGATGATAATAATTCACTACATTCATAGCCAAAACTAAACCTTAGATCTCTTAGCTGTGTTGTTACATGGCGCACTTAGGGTTTTCTTCGATCTTTACCCTTTCCTTTGGATAAATCAAAGCTCGGTGGTGAACTTCATGATTTGTGATTCAAGTTAATTCAATAGCTTGATATCCGATTCTCACCGCAACATATGTTGAGACCTTGAGTTTCAAGTTTTTGTAGTAGCCTCTTGAGTAGTTTATACTAGCAGTTAACACCATCCTAAAGCACACACTAAGTAAGAACTGATTCAAATACATGCTTGATCTCAAATAATTGAATTGAATGATTATATAGAATAAGCGAATGAAAAGATTTGATACCTCTAAGTTATGTGGTCCTCACCTGGCCATTTAGCCCAACTGATAGACTCTTACAATTCGAAAGAAAAAGAAAAAAAGAAAAGAAAAGAAATGCAAAAATTAGATATTGAGATCATTAAACACTAAAAAGTTCACTTACCATGTGAGTACGGGGATAACGGGCTAAATGTGATTGCACGAGAATGAAAAAAAGGTGAAAAAACGAAGAATGTAGGTCAAGTTATAATAGCATGATTCAAATTGGTATTGCATATGGGGGAGTTCTTGTCCACGTAATCTGGATGCGTGTCATTACGGTCTCCTTATTATCGATATTTAGTACATATTTATTTAGCATTAGCCTATCAGTCTCTTACCTTTTAGAGTTTTGTCGTGCCTATGTTTCAGATGTTGTGCTTACTATTTTCATCGAGTTGGGAGATTGCTTGAGGATAAGCAACAATTAAGTGTGAGGGAGTTTGATAGCGATGAATCATATCGTGTTTTTAGGCCTATAGCGTACATGTTTTCGTCTGTATTTTATTATGTTTTGTTACTTTTACTTCGTTTTCGTTGTTATGCAGTTGTCGGCCCTGTTCGTTGTAGATTCGGGAGAAAAATCAGAAAGAGGAGCTAAAAGAGTAGTAAAAAGTGAAGATTCTGCCAATTTACTGGTATGGCGTTTGCCGTGAGAAAATGGCGTTCACCATTTCCCTTGCCAGCCACGTCATTTAAGCATCGAGGTGACGGTGTTCACCATTGCCCTAATGGCGTTCACCATTACACTGCAGACAACAGTTATGCGAAAGTGGGCAGTTTCCAGAAATTTTTCAACTGCTTTTCCCTCCAGCACGAACTTAGCAGTTCCAGACCCTGTTCCTCTATATATAGGCCCTCCCGGACCATTTTCGAGGCATCCAAGACATGCGGAAGCACTGCAAGAATTCCGTTTAGTGTTTAGGAAAAAAATCATTTGTAAAAGCGACAATAACTCACATTGAGGGATTGTCACATTTGTTATTATTTCTCCTTTTTACATTTCTTGGATTGCAAACGGAGACATTATAATTCAGATTTCAGTTATTTTAATTTTATGTCTATTTCTCATTTTTACTTGTACTTGTTGTTACTTTAAATCCGCTTAACATGCTAGTTCTAGTTATATTTGTTGTGAACATGTTAGTTGTAGATAAAATTATGTTTTGTTAAATTAATTAAGTTCGGCGTATGACGACCGTCGTTATCGACAAGACTCAGTAGAAATGTTAGGTGCGAAATTATGATTATGTGTTGTTTTGATTGTAATTTCTATTTTGCATGATATATGTTGTTTTGTCACGAGAGTGAAAAATAAACCAAGGTTCAGGCCGATAGCGCGAGAGTGTGAGGAATGAACCGGATAATGGAAACTAGACAATGATCCTAAAAACACGAGAGCGCTTTAGGAATTGTTTAGAATCTTTTTGACTTTCAAAACACACTTTTTAATTGAAACGGGCGAGCGAGAGAAAAATCCTGCAGTTAGGAAGCATGGTTCTTGTCAATAGTGCGATAGTATGAGACGAAGTCTTTAAGTCGATATTTTCTACGGAACTAGATTTACTCGTAACTAGCACTAAAATTCTACAAGTTCCTTTGGAACGCGAGAGTCATATTTCGTACTTGCTTTTTCATTGTTTCCAAACCTTTAACAATTAGTATTTTTGTTTTCATTCTTGTCATTTTAAACCATAGTCTTAACTTTGCACAATGACAATAGATAACACTAGTTTGATTATCAATCCCTGTGGGTTCGACAACCTTTTTTAAAACTAAACGAACAACTGTATACTTGCAGTTATTATCCGACAGACACATCGGTGTCACGCGATCAGCGTTCATGGGTGCGGGTCGACCCACGAATCCGTTGACTTAAACCAAACCAACCCATAAATTACTCGAACCCATTCATTTACGAGTATACGCAACCCAACCATAACAACCCGTATAGTTTTAGGTCGGGTATCCGGTTTGAGTTTTGCAACCCGCAAACCCATTGACCCAACATATTGATGTGCCTTTAGTAATTTCTTATTATTCTTACTTATTTTCGATAAAAATATAAAACTAATATCTCACTAATAATCATAATTTTAAAAAATATATATTCTCCACCAATAATACTACTAGACGAATGAGTTTACGTAATTCTAATATTAAATGTTGTTTCTTATTTTCTTTTGTGTCATTTCCAACTTACCTATTTTATGAAAATAATTTGTCTTGTTGAATTTTATACTAATATAAAGTGTTATGTCGTGTTGATGGATTTTATTAGATATTATATAATATGTTTCATCTAATTTGAGTGTTATAAATGAGTATGATTGTATTGAGTTATCTTACATTTTTTTAAGCCCACAAAAAGAATCATAAAAAAATTATATTTTGTTTTAAAACACAACCCATAAATGAACGGGTCTGTTTTAAAAAGAAAATTGCGGGTTGGACGACAAACTCAACCCATTGAAATTTGAACGGGTTGGATAATGGGTTAGACCAAATCCGGTCTAATTCAACCTCGATATACCCCTGTTAAAATCTCAAAATTTTATTTTACAGGGGAATATCAAATTAATATATATATATATATATATATATATATATATATATATATATATATATATATATATATATATATATATATATATATATATATATATATATATATATATATATATATATATATATATATATATATATATATATATATATATATATATATATATATATATAAATTATATATATATATATATATATATATATATATATATATATATATATATATATATTAATTTTCATTAAATAAAATTGCATGGTCATTATTTATTATTCTCATTTTTCACAATTACCAAGTGTTCTTACCAGATTCTCTCTCTCTCTCTCTCTCTATATATATATATATATATATATATATATATATATATATATATATATATATATATATATATATATATATATATATATATATATTTTATATATATATATATATATATATATATATATATATATATATATATATATTTTATATATATATATATATATATATATATATATATATATATATATATATATATATATATATATATATATATATATATATATATATATATATATATATATATATATATATATATATATATATATATATATATATATATATATATATATATATATAAAAGAATGATAAGAATACATATTGACTTTTAGTTTATTTTAAGAACATGCATGCATTTTTTTCATCATTTATTATTTATATGAAAGAGACACATGTTTCTTATATGAATTGTTTAATTTTAACTATTTGTTTTTAATGTAAAGGTTAATAATTATTCTTATCATTTATTTTTTAATTAAAATAGTATATTAATTTTTTATTTAAATTGAAAAAACTTGTTTAACTTGTAATAGTAACTAAATTTTAGTTTATTATGATAGACCAATAAATTTGATTGACCAAATTAACCCTAACCTACTTTCCATAAAAATTTATTCATTATTGATAATAAAAAAAACACGTTTTCTACATAATAGGTAGATAACTATCAATAGTCCAAAAAACTTAAGTAAATAAATAGTGTATTTGTATGCAAATGCTTTTTATTCCCACCTTAAATTTTTTAGTTGTTTATGACATTTAAGAGCTTAATCTTCTTGTTTGATATCATTATTGTCTTTAATTACCATTAACATCCTTGTCTTCTTGTTTGAGTGTGTGTAGTTTTTTTTTATTAAAACTATTCCACGAGTCATAATTGATTCATCGAGGTTAAGTTGATCTTTTGACCCAAAATTAAGCCGACATCGTGGTCGAATGAACTTGCCTCCTTTCGTAACTGAGAGCTCTTACTTGAGGTCGATTTGAGTTTGTACATGTCCTTTTGAGTAGTCTATAGGGGTTTCTAATTTTAGAAGGTTAAGGTCGATTGGTCGAAATCAATTTAAGCTCGCCCATGTCCTTTTGAGTTGATGAGCTTAATCAACTCAAGTTTTAGAGGTTAAGGTGGATGATTGAGATCAGCCTGAGCTCTAGTTTTAAAGGGTCGATGTCGACTGGTTGATATTTTAACGCCCCCTTTCTATACCCCCAAATAACACAATTAAATCATTTAGGCACGAATTAAAAATTCCATCAGAGTATATTTATTTCATGGTATAAAAGAAGTGCGTCACATTATCCACGAAACGACCACATGAATATTAATGTTTATAAAGAAATAATTCAAAAGGGGTAAATCTCAACTAAAAGAATAATCGCATGGTTCTTAAAATAAGCATATTCATGTTTTCTGTTAAAGCGGAAGACTAAGACATTGAATTACTTAAGACATGATAAAATACAAGTACACATCCTTAGGTTGTTCATAACATCAATCACAAATTACAAACATCATCAACTATTACATATATATAATGTATCCCGAAGATACTCTACAAGCCTAGCTACCCGACGTTACACATCAGAGCGACCGACTCAAGAGAAAAGGAGCTATACTCCAAAATACACCTCCAACAACCTAATCTGCAATGCCTCATAGAGCATCATAAAACAGCAGAAGGGTGAGAAATATTACCATAATAACAAATGCATATAATTATGTATATAAACAATCATAAAATACATATATGCCACATTCATCAATCAATTCACACACTCACCACTCCCACATCAACATATCATATATATATATATACATATATACATATGCACACTTCTCCTAACAATCACATATACATTATGTTTCATTTACCGCAAATCATATAAGCATATAAAATCCTACTTCTATAATTCACATCATTTTCACATAAACATTTGCAACATGTTTATTTCACCAATACATCATATGAAGATGACAACATGCAACTCATAGAGACCGACCCACGACTCTATGCAGATGCAAATGCGGTACCGACTCATTTCAGCAGGTTCATTTGAAGAACCAAAAATAACCATCGCTCACACCCCACAAGGGCACACGAGGTTCTGCAGATTCTCCGAGGAATCAATATAACCATCACAACATACGAGGTTCTGCAAATCCTCCGAGGGATCAATAAATAACCATCGCTCACACCCCACAAGGGCACACGAGGTTCTGCAGATTCTCCGAGGAATCAATAAATAACCACCGCTCACACCCCACAAGGGCACACGAGGTTCTGCAGATTCTCCGAGGAATCAATAAATAACCACTGCTCACACCCCACAAGGGCACACGAGGTTCTGCAGATTCTCTGAGGAATCAGACACACAAGAATGCATACCATGATGCTTCACATGCAACATGACTCATGACACTCTTGAAATGCACACATGTTTACAAACATACTCATGCATTCATCATGTTAATCGCATATATTCATTATGCACTCACAATATTTAAACATGGTTCACATTTGCAATCACCATACATCACATACGAGCAATGCGCACTTGCAAATATC
The DNA here is from genome assembly GCA_963859935.3 of Lathyrus sativus. Taxonomy (NCBI): domain Eukaryota; kingdom Viridiplantae; phylum Streptophyta; class Magnoliopsida; order Fabales; family Fabaceae; genus Lathyrus; species Lathyrus sativus. The sequence continues at coordinate 559,145,298 of OZ012740.1, read as the reverse complement.
GTGCCAAACGACAATAAACTCAATCGCATCCATCATGCATTTTCAATCAATTTAAACAATGCATCACATATGCCAAAAGGCCAGATATTCATAATCTAGGATTCACGCCATACGGCTACCCACAACACACAAAACAGCATGTAGTTAGTCATCTCAGACAAGGAATGATCGCAACCCAACCACACAATCAATCCACGAATGGAAAGCACAAGAAAAGAAAATATACTGCTGTGTTCGCTAACCTTCGCCTGGCGAAGTCCCTGGAGAACCTTCGCTACCCGTTCGCCTGGCGAACTTGCCAGCGAAGACCACTGGGATTTATTCTGGAATTACTCGCTAGCACTCGCTAGCATACTCTCCTGGCGAACCTTCGCCACACTCATTCGCCTGGAGAACTTGCCAGCGAAGACAGGGTGTTTGGTTCTGACTTGGTTCGCTACCGTTCGCTTTGCCTCGCTGCCATTCGCCTGGCGAACCTGCGAGATCAGAACTTCCATGGCTGCTCAAAAGCCCAAACCTCACAAAACCAACCGATTTAATCCAAATCAGCCACAGTAACACAACCCACTCATCACCTGGCTATACTACACCGCCTATTCCAATTTCTAACCGATAAAACTCAGTTTCTACCGATTAAATCCACTTTCGACCTAAAAATGGAAAAATGTAGGAAACCCCCAACAAATCCAAACACACACATGCATAATCATACGCATTGATTAAGATAGTAAGATTTCACACCCTTACCTCGATTAATCGGAAGCTAGAAGTCGTTCTTGAGCTTTTCCGAGCTTTTCCTTCTTTTTCCTTCTACTTTCTCTTCTTCCTCCACTTTCTTTTCATATTTTCTATTATATATTGTCGTTCCTCTTCTTCCCATATATATATATATATATATATATATATATATATATATATATATATATATATATATATATATATATATATATATATATATATATATATATATATATATATATATATATATATCCTGCCTTCCTATTTCTGTCAAATTATATTTCTTCTCTTAAAATATTTGTCAATTTATTTCTTCATAAAATATCTCATTTTGACATTGGTTAGAAAACATCTGATAAATCCTCATGATTCCACCAAATAGAATAAATCAGTTAAATCCAATAATTCACTTTAAACCATACAAACCAACTAACTAGTATAATTAATCAGTTATTAAAAATCGGGTTGTTACAGATATCATTTGAACTCATCCATGTTATTTTGAGTACTCTCTTAGGGCTTTAACTAGCTATAGTTTTAAAGGGTCGAATTTAACTAGTGCTAAGTGGACTTGTGTCATTACTGATATATCACTAAAAAATCTCTCAAGCCCAAGACTTATAAGGACAAAATGATTAAGTGAAAAGATATTGTGATCACTACAAAAAATAACGCTTTTTATGACGAATCTTTCACCTCGAACAATAGAAAAATGAGGTATAAAGACAAGACGCACTATTTTTTATTATTAAAAAAACATAAGTTCCATCGGTTTTTAATAAAATCGAGGTGAAAAAATAACTCAGTACAAGCTTCAATTTCCAGTTGTCGCAATTTATGATTTTATTTCTTTATAAGTGTTACCAAAATATTCTAACCCTTCGATTTTCTATTTAACTGAGGCATATAATAATAATATTTTACTATAAAAGCACTTGTTAAACATATTTTACCCTAATTCTTACTAATATAAAGCCGCCCCAAGCATCATTCATTGGGATGGACTGCAAGACAAAAAATCTTTAATGTTCTTCTATCTTGAACAAAATATTTTTTATACTCTTGCAATCTATCTCATATAATGGTGTTGATATTGTCGTTGTTGTATTTTTTGAAGGGTACTCAGTTGATAGATTATAGGTTCAGAAAATCATTCTTACTTCAAGTTAATCAATGAATGGAGCTCAACCTTTGAAAAACAACTAAGTTGATATATTGCAAGTGCAGAAAATCATTATTGTTTCAAATATATTTGTTTTAATGGGTATCCAACAAAATCTAGATATCACCGAAGATTTATTGTTAACAATGTTTTTTTTATAAATATTTTGTGTTGACAATGTATTTAAAAAAATGAAATAGTCACCTCGATTTTTGAAAAAACCAAGGCGATAGTTAATAAAACACCTCAGGATGGATTGCAAGTGCAGAAAATAATCATATTTTACTACCGTCCATTTCTATCATGAGTTGCTACTTCAGATCTCTGGGATGGATTGCAAGTGCAAAAAATAAAAATTCTCATTGAGAAACAAATCTCTACCATCTTGCATAGGACATGAACATGTAAAATAAAATTTTCCATTGAGAAACATATTTTATAATGTATTTAAAAAAAAACTTATTCACCTCGATTTTTTTCTTGGCAGAGAGGATAGTTAATCATTAGTGATCCGCGTGAAACCTAAAATACATATGTTATAAAAGCTTGCTAAATATTGATAATCTAACATATATGGAACATGAAGCGCTTGAAACATAAAAACATTTCGAATATTTCTGTAAGATGGATTGTAAGAGTATAAAATTACTTAGGTTTAAGGTTTGTTTTCTTAAATATTTATTTGAGCACAAAATCATATATTTGAATATTGATTTTATTTATCTAACCCTTTTTTTTTGCTTCAGAATTAAATGCATGCAAGATCCGAAGAGACAAACCTTGCACCCAACATTTGATCTTCCCCAAGATTGAATAATTCGAAGATCTAAAGTCTAGATCTTCAGGAAATTTGATTTTACCTTGTTTTCAAGAGAATTTGACTTATATTTTAAACAATGTAATATTCTGGATATACAATATAATAATTTTTTAATAAAAAAAGAAATAATCTTACCCCTCGGTTTTAAAAATAAACCGAGATGAAAGATAAGCTAGTTTTAAAAATAATAAAAGTGTTGATGATGAGGTTCGAACCCATGTACATTTAACTTTACTTCTCAGGTTTAATACCACCAGGTGATATGTGGTGAATTTTCATGCCGCCCTTCGTTACCTCGCTTCTATAGCCGAGGTAATATAATTTTCGCGTCCGAGAAAAAAACGCTTTTCATAGTAGTGGATAAACCAAGTGAGTAAGTTGACTTTCTTTGCACTTGCGATCTTCTGAATCTTCATTGTGGCACATGCGATTAGGTTTAGGGACCTTGTTCTCAACAGCATTTGCATACGAACTCTCTCATATCTTTTCTCCAAACCTTCTTTCGCCTATGGCGCTGCCTTTTTCTTTAAAGTCGTCTCTTGCACTGAATTGAACTTTGCGTTATTTCTCTGCCCCTCTTCTATTAAGCTCCATGTGAGCTGAAAACATTTTATTTTTGTCAAATCTTAGAAGATTAACAAATAACTTTATGTTCACAAGAAATATTTTGTATAACTTGGTTGCCAACAACCTTGCATTCTTGCCTAAAAAAAATCTTACAAATGCATATCTTTGACCTCAAATATCCATTTTTGAAGGGATAACAAACTCGTCAATGTCTTCGAAACCCCTCATACAAGTCCCTATCTTTGAATTCATCAGGAAAGGAAGTGAAGAAAAAACACGTGGTCGTATTTTTTAATTCTCTTGATGAACGTGTACTGCTGAAGTTATCCCATGGATTCAATCTTTTGCTAACTCTTTTCCTGTTATTCACTCTCCTCCATCCTTGCTCATCTTCACTAGCTAGTTAATCTTTGATGCATTCTGAAATTTATGATTGAATTTGTAATCAATAAGAACGAAATGAGAAACTAACAAAATGGAAACCTAGAGAGAAGGTAGACTTTCTCTCTTATTATTCATGAGTCCATTGATTGCAATCGGGAGATTTCTATTAATCCCCATATTAAGTAGGGGTTATTATATTATGTGTTGATGTGTAATTTGTTTTTTTTAATTATAATTTTGACGAACAATTTTTTTTATAAGCTATAATTTTCACTATATGAGGTGTATAAATGAGTACACTAATCCTTAAAACCTCAATATTCACAACTCCAACATTAAATTAAACTCCCACAAAAACACCTACAAGGATATGTAAACATTACATTAGAAAGTCTAGGGGAGACTTGTACCAATCATAAAATTTACATTGGATTTTATCATTGTTACATTGTAATCACCTCCAAGAATTTACCATCACTCTTAAGGCAATGTCTTCTTGACTTGCAATTATCTCGCTAAAGTTCACTTGATTGCTTATCCATCAAAAAGTTCAACATGCTACGATCCATATAAACCTCGCCGATGTCTTGGACGTTATCCTCATTGTTTTCATAAATTTAAGGAAAAAATGATCACATATATTATCCACCTCCTCCCAATCAATTCCCATCCAAAGTGCTAATTTGGACCAAACCATTCGAATGATTGGACAATTACAAAAAATATGGTTTCTATCCTCATCACAATTATAATTTTAACAAACAATTCTACAATTCTTCTAATTTTGACAAACAATGTTGAACAAGTTGACAATTTCGCTTAGCTCTATCAAATATTAAACTCAACCAAACTTGATCCATCCATACCATATGTTTCATTTTTCTCATGCATATCAAATATTAAACTCAACCAAACTTGATCTATTCATACCAAATGTTTCATTTTTCTCATGCATTTACCCCTAACAAAATCGTAATTTTGCATGAAATTTCAAGTCCCATAATTATGAAAAACACCATGAAAGTTCAACCACCCATAAACAACAAACCATCCATAACAACTAGCTATATTAAGCTTCGGCCCCATACCCACAAGGCTTCAACCCCATACCCACAAGGCTTCAACCCCACATTTACACATCTTCTAACCAGCCACTCAAGTCAACAATGCTTAACAAAATTGAACTATTGCAATTACTATGAGTCCACAGTTTAAATAATCCAAAAAAGTCACAACTCATTTTTATTATTTTTGTACTGATCAAGAATCATTATTTGTTCTACAATAACAAATTTGTCACAAACCTAGACTAAAAAAAAAAACCAATCACAAGACTCATAACCAAAACAAACACACACATGAAAAACACTCTTGTCTGTTTTTTGTTTCAAGAAAGAAACCAAGCAATCAAATCATTTTGCTTCTGAGAATCTATCTCTCCCAACATCTTACTATCACCTTCCCAATCATCATCTTCACACAACCAATTCAAAAGATTCACTTTATGCTCCCTACTACTCTCATCCTCCTCCTCAATATTAAACTTCATCACACTCTCCCAATTCCATTCACCACTCTCCCCATTATTCGAACCTTGGTAATTCACACTACTCTCAGGTTCCTCACATGAAGCCTGTTTATAATTAATACAAACATCACCATCATCATTCATTGCTCTTCCACTTTCCTCCATTGTTTCTCTCTCTTCACTTAAATTCGTAACAGACCCACATGGTTCCAGCAAGCAATTTTCCATGCACAACGCCCCACTGACTTCATTAATGTCGTCTAATAATTCACTCAGTCCTAAGATGTCGTCACATAATTCATACGTTGTTGTTGTTTTTTCTTTCTCTTGCTCATGTGTCGTATTACCTTCCACGTCACGTAATTCATGAACTGGTTTTTCTTTAATATCAGGTTGAATAATAGTACTACTGTTAGTGATGATTTGTTTTTTGTAGAACTTGTTTTTCTTCATGGCCCAACGACTTGTTCTACCACATTTCCGTTTTGGTAAAGGAATTTCAATGGTCTTTGTCTCTGTAGTTGCCGATATTTTGGAGAAACGGTAAATTTTTCTGCTCAAATGGGAATTCCAATGGTTTTTAATTTCGTTGTCTGTTCTTCCCGGCAAATGGCTGGCAATCATGGACCACCTGAAAATCGAACAAAACTCATAAAATTTAAATCATCATTATAATTTCTATGCAATATAGTAGTATTATTATTATTCCCTGCCTTTCATGGCAAACTAAATTATTGGAGACAACTCACTATAGTGATATTCAGAAACATTAGCAATTTGTTTATATTTATAAATTAATAAATTAATATTTAAAAAAAAACTCACTTTAAATTATTTTACAATCAATTAAATTTTAATAATAATAAAATTTTCAAAATTAATTTATCTAGGTCTATTTAAATTTTAAATCAATAACAGCAGTTAAACAAACCGATATGAGTTGTTTTTGTTTTTTTATGGGTGAAATCTAATCAATTGTGTACGTAGTACTAGCTGTTGTCTCATTTAATGCTTCACCAAATTCTTAGACATGTGGGAGTTATAATAATTATTATAATGTTTTTTGATGCCCAAGAAATACGGGGGCAAATTTTACGGTGCTCCATCAATTTTATCTCCTTTATTTGTTTTTCCTCCTCAATTTTATTTTATTTTATATTTTGTTCTTATTAATTGATTTGTATACTTCTAAATCAACTGATGATAAATTCAAGATCATTACTAACATAATTTAACTTTAAATTTCCTTTTAAATCACACACAAATAAATGTAGGTAAAATTCGTTACACTTACAGCATATTACAAAAAAAAAATTAAGCTATTTTTTTTATAATCTTTTCCCCTTCCACATGTCCTACTTTTTTTCGTCGACATTCTATGCATACTGTCGCATTCTGTATATTTGTGATGCACCTTACATATCATTTGGCGTACACTCATCATAACCGTTGACTTTTATTGATACTTTTAGAAGAAAAAAACTCACAAAAAGTTACCAGTTAAAATTATATATATATATATATATATATATATATATATATATATATATATATATATATATATATATATATATATATATATATATATATATATATATATATATATATATATATATATATATATATATATATATATATATATATATATATATATATATATATATATATATATATATATATATATATATATATATATATATATATTCCAGTTTTCTTGGAACCAAGACAAGTTGTCACGAGTAAGAACTAACAACATAATTCTAGAAAAGGACAAAACCAAAATATAAAAATTAAAAAAATTCCTTATATTCAGATAATTAATTTTCATATATCATAGTACATACGAATATCCAATGAGTAAAGATATATATCTCACATTCCAAATTGGTATTTGTAAGCATATGACGGGTGGGGTTGATGAGTAGTTATTATTTTTATTTTATTTGAGTTATTATTTTTTCTACGTGTGATACTAACAAGAATGATAGTTCTGTATTGAAAAGAAAGCCACTTGTAGTAGTAGTTAACTCAATTTATTAGAGGTTGTTGCATGTAATTATTATTCTCATATTATATTTATTTTCTGAAAAAACGTATCAATTATATTCGTAATATAATATTTAAAAAAAATACTAACGAGTATTTTAGAGAAGATTTTAAAACTCATTTTTTAAAAATATATTTAATATATTTGAAAATTGAAATGATTAATTTTTCAATAAAATTTACTTTTTATTTGAAATTTTTTAAAGAATAAGTCTGAAACACTAATTAGCAACATACATGTGTTATGTATTTTATGAGTATTGATTATGATCTTACTTTGTCATTTAACTAATCAATATTAACACATTAATGAAGTACTATAGTCTTTATGTAAAAGACAGATATTATAGATAGTTGTCTCTATCTACATTATTAGTATAAAGAAAGACATAGGTTGAAGTTACGTGGACAAAAATAATCCTGAATAAAAGTGTTAAATTTAAAGTCTTTTTTATTTCCATCTATATTTAAAACTTTCACTAACCTGTTGCCATAAGTAGTGTGCAGCTTTACTATAGTATCCTCTTCTTCAGCAGAAATGTTTCCTCTTTTTAGATCAGTTCTCAAATAGTTAATCCATCTTAGTCGGCAACTCTTTCCACATCTTAATAATCCTTCAAATCCAAAATAATTTTAAAGAAAATATCAAACCAAACTCTAATATAAAGAAAATATTATTGTTTCTAGACAAATACTTAAACTAATATAATATAAAGGCTTTATAATAAGATGTCGGTATTGAAGTGATTGGTAAAATGAGAAAATTTGTTTGTCTTAAGAATAATATAATAAATTTGAGATTGAGTCTCACATTGATTATAATTGAAGAGAGTTGAATATTTATAAATGAGAGAACTCATATACCGATCACTTTAAAGTTTTGAATTAATATATGATGTGTCTCTCACAAAGATGTTACTCTAAAAAAGAAAGTCTTCTAGTGTTCAATGCATCTTAGTTGAAAAAATTTCTTCCAACAAATGATATCATGAGAGAAGAGGTGTATCAAAATGTCCAATAACACGGCGGTACAAATATATTTTTCAATTGAAAAGAAACATTGCAGACTCACACTTGAAGATAGAATGTTGAGAATAATATATTATTAGAATTCTTTAACTTACGACTTTAAGATTTTTTCTTCCATAGTAGAAATTTTTTCCATTAAAAAATTAGAATACTTCTAATATTCTTTTTATATTATTCCTTACTTAAAGAAAAGAATTTTTAAAATATCAATTATTGTCATAATCGTTCAATTATTTTAAAAATTGCCTTTATGGTATATAATTTAAAAGTCAATACAAATGATTGATTGTAAAATATTTTATAAAAGAATTATATAAAAATTATTCTTTAAAACAAAATACATTAATTAAAACTGGTCCCCTCCAAAAACAATTTAGACAAAATTGGTTATTATTTTATTTTAAGAGTTAACTAGAATAAATTGATACCTGCATTTTTGGGCAATGACCTCCAAGAACCTTCTCCATTGGCCTGAATATATTTCGACAAGATCTCATCTTCTTCACTAGTCCATCTTCCTCTTTTCAATCCAACTTTCTCACAACAAGGAGCTCTTCCCATATCTAACAAGTGTCCACTATTTTATCCTGCTAAAAAAACAATGCAGAAAAATGTTACACAAGAAAAACAACAACAACAACGTAAATGAAGAAACGAAATGGTATCTACCTAGTTAGTTTAAGAATGAGACAAGACAATGTGGTTGAGAAATTGTAATGTATGTTTGTTGTCTTGTGTCATTCAACAATGGCAAAACGACTTCTGCTCATGGTTTGTGAAAAGTATGAGAGAGGTGTTGAAGTGATTTATAGAATTGAAAAGTGAGCAGTGTGTGTGGGATCGTTGATTTAGATGTGTGTGTGGTGGAAGATTGTGCCACGTTGAGTTTTCTAGAAATTGCTACGATCGTGGCTCATCCACCGTCAATACCCTCCTATGGAGCTTCCATCTCCCACGTTGGTGTGAATGAATGTTACAATTTACATGTACTCTTCTCTGTCCTATGGATTCAATGACATAAATGTGAGATTTTGATTGTCTATTGTATCTGATTGCCGCTATTACAATTATTCACTCTTTAATACTATGAAACCTTTTCTTTTATCATCCTTTATACCGTTCAAAAATAATAATAATAATTATATTAAAAAAATGTCATTCAAATTTTAGAACTCAAAACACAATTTTTTTTTCGTGTTCGTATTTTAAAAAATGTAATATTTATAGTTTCAAAATTTAGAAATTAGTATTTGTTAGAGAATAAAGTTGAAGATGAAGAGATGGAAAAGAGAAAATTTATTGCAAGTAACTTTACTTTCAAAATGAAAAAGAATTACAAAAGAAAATTCATTAAATTAACTTTAGCTTATATACAAGTCCAAACTAATGCAATTCAAGGTAAATGAAATTAAATCTGAATTACAACTAACATTATCCCTTAATTTATATTCAATAAATTAAAATTAGCAACACAAATTTCATCTCTCAAATGAATAAAGTGTTCACTCTTAATTGTTTTGGTTAGATCATCTATAAGTTGCTCCTAAGTGCTACAATGAATAACTTCAAGACTTCATTCTAAATCTAATTGCGTAGAAAATGGAATTTTATGTCAATATGCTTACTTATTCCATGCAACACTAGATTCTTGGCAAGACTTATAGTTGATTTCTTGTCAATCATCAATCTCGCAGGCTTGCCCACCTTGATCTTTAGATCATGCAATAAATTCAGAATCCAAACAGTTTGACAGACAGACAAAGCATCTACAATTTACTCAGTTTCACATGTTAACAATGTAATCACTGGTTGTTTCTTGGAACACCAAGAAATGGATCGTCCAAGATACTTGAAGAAATATCTAGAAGTACTTCTTTTGTTAACTCTGTTTTCACACAAATTAGAGTTTGAATAGAATATCAACTCTGAATCAGATTTAGCACCAGAAGGGAACAAAACTCCATACCTTAGAGTCCCCTTAATATACCTTAGTATCCTTACAACAACTTGGTAATATGACCAATTTATTTTGTTCATAAACTTACTCACCATTCCAACTGCATAACAGATGTCAGGTATGGTGTTACAGAGATATCACAATGAGCCTACCAACTATTTAAAAGATATTACATCTACATCATCACCCTCAACATCAGAATCCAACTTGTGATTTGTTTCAGCAGGTGTGATTGTAAACTTGTAATTCATTAACTCAAATCTCTTTAGAAGTTCATGTTCATACTTCAGCTGATGAAAATTATACCCTTATCAGAGTACATAATCTCTATCCCTAGAAAATATACCATATTTTCTATATCAGTCATCTCAAACTCATTCATCAGCACCTTCTTAAACTTAACTATCTCATCTGAAAACCTCCCTATTAGCAATATGTCATCAACATAGAGACACACTAGAATCACATTGCTATCAAATGTATGTTAAACATAAAAACCATATTCCATCTCACATTTTCTGAATTTTTGAAGCCTGAAAAATGAATCAATTTTCAGATTCCAAGCTCTAGGAGCTTGTTTCAGTCCATATAAGGCTTTATGCAACTTATACACCATCCCTTCCTGAGGTTGTTACATGTAAACTCCCTCTTGTAAAGGATCATTCAGAAACACATATTTCTTATATAAATGCATCATAATGCCAATTTTTGTTAGTAGCTATATAAATCACCAATCTGATCGTTTCATGCCTAGCTACAGGTGCAAACACCTCAAAATAATCTGATCCAGATTTTTGTAGAAATCCTCTAACTACTAACCTTGCTTTGTGTTTTTCAATTGATCGATCTGGATTCATTTTCGACTTGTAAATCCATCTCACGCTGATGGCTTTCTTGTTCTTTGGAAGCTCAGCTAACTCCAAAATCTTGTTTCTTTCTATAGCCTTTTGTTATTTTTTCATAGATTTCAGCCACACTTTCTTTTTGAGAGTTTCTTCAGCGCTAACTGGTTCTGATTCTACCAATACGACACACTGAATGAATTCCCATTCAGAGTCTATCTCAGTATCTTGCAACATGTCAAACTCTGCAAATCTTCTTGATATTTGTTTGATTCTTTATGGTCTCTGAACTTGTTCAAAATCTTTTTCAGATGCTGGAATAATATCAGATATTAAACTACCCTCAGAGGTTGAACTACCCTCAGAGGCTGAACCACCTTCAGAGGCATGACCAGCTTCAGAGGCATGATTACCACTAGATTCTGAATCATCATCAAAATCAGATTCACCTTCAGAGTCAGACTCGCCTTCAGACTCTACTTCAGCATCAGAGTCAATTTCAGACTCTGACTCATCTTCAGAGGAAGAATCTCCTTTAGAGTCTAAAATATCTTCGAAAGTTAACTCAAGTGTTAACACTGCATCAGAGTTGGATTGAGACTTGTTCCGATCCCATGTTTCTATTTCCTTCATAATAACATCTATGTTAAATTCAACTTTGTTGGTGATTAGACAATAAAGCTAGTAAGCACATGTATTGTGGTACCCAATTAGAACATTACTTTGCTTCTATCATCCAACTTTTCTATAGTAGCACTTGGAACATGTTCGTATTAAACAGAACCAAATACCATGGAATAAATTACACTTTGCTTATCTGCAGTCCATTTCTCAAAAGGAACAATTTCCTTCAGCTTCTTGGTTGGACATCTACTGAGCACGTATGATGCAGTGGCAACATCTTCTCCCCACAAAGTATGAGGGATCTTCTTCTCCTTCAGCATGCTCCTTGTCATATCAAGAAAAGTATTATTTCTTCTTAACAAGATAGTTGTGTTATGGAGTATATGGAGCAGTCACCTCATGTTCAACTCCATTCTCTTCACTAAATCTTCTAAACTCTTATGAGTTGTACTCACATCCACCATCAGTTCTGAGAAGTTTTAGTTTCTGACCACTATATTTTTCAGCTTTCACCTATAACTTCTCAAATTCAGCAAACACATCATGCTTAAACTTGATGAGTGTTATCTATGTCATTCTTGTGAACTCGTCCACAAATTACACAAAGTACTTTTCTCCTCCAAGTAAAGATACTTCAAATGGTACACATACATCAAAATTTACTACTCCCAAAACATGTTTTTCTCTTGGAGGCAATTATGATGCAAATGAAAATATAGGTTGCTTACTGTTCATGCATAACATATGTTCATCATCAGACTTTCTTCTAGCTATATTTTCTTCTTCTGACTTCCTTTCCTTGTTTGACCAACATACAACATCAAAATATTCAAACTTCTTTCAACAGTAGCATTGAACCTTCTTCTTGTCAAACTTATCTTTTCCCTTATGATATTTCTTCTCATCAGAGTTGGAAGCTTCTGACTTCTGATAACTACCGCCATGTTTCTTCTTGAATTCTGACCAAGACTGCTTCTGATTCTTCTTATCAAAAGATGCATTCAGAGCATAGTCTACCTCTCTTTTAGAGTTTCTCTCAGTGAAACACAACTCTTGCGCCTCTAGAATACTCTACAACTCTTCAATTCTCATGGTGTTGAGGTCCTTAGAGTGTTCAATTGCTAAAACAATGTAATCAAATTAAGGAGTAAGTGATCTCAGTACCTTTTCAATGATTACTTGTTTAGAGATAGTTTCTCTATAAGACTTAATCTCATTTGTGATCAAAATCACTCTAGAAATGTAATTAGGTACCTTCTCGTTGTTCTTCATGTTGAGATTCTCATACTGCTTACATAGAAACTAAAATTTCACCCTCTTCACTAATGCATCACTTCCATAGTATTGTACCAATGTGTCATGCACAACCTTCTTTGTCGTTGAATTATCGATCTTCTCAAGCACATTCGTATCCATACACTGATGGATATAAGACAACTTCTTTTGATCTTTCTTCCTTGTTTCTCTATGCGTGTTTCTTGGTGCTTCAGTTGTATTTGTTGCAAACGCTGTGTAACCGTCATTGACGAGATCAAGAACATCTTGAACGCCAAATAACACACACATATAAATCATCCATTGATTTCAATTCTTTCCATCAAATACTGGACGCTTTGTGTTCAAGCTACCGTTTCCGACGTTCATTTTGTTCGTATGCAAATTCACTATGACTTTCAAAATCGAAATCAATCAAACACGCCTCACATACATTAATATTTTCCATTCCTAAATCTGGATTGAAGCTCTAGATACCAACTATTAGAACACATAATTTAAGATGAAGAAGATGGAAGAGAGAGAATCTATTGTAACTAACTTTGCTTTCAGTAAAATGAAAAGGAGTCGCAAAAGAAAATTTTGTAACAAGCTTAACTAACTTTAACTTATATACAAGCCCAAAATAAATAAAATTCAAATGCAAACCAAATTAAAGGTAACTGAAATTGAATTTGAATTACAACTAACAATATTGAACGAATATTTCTTCCTCGCTTTAATTCTTACTGAAACACCTTAGATTTTCTAGATTTTTCAATTTTTTACCGACTAAATGTTGGCAATTTCATATATCATATTATTTTTATGTATTTTGTGTGTTTTTCTTCTTCTTCTATATATGTTATACTTATTTCTTTAAGATTATATGTTTTTTTTCCTACTTTTTTATTAAGTCAAAAGTGATAACTATTTTCTCAGTACACTCTTTTATATTTGTTAGGGGAGTTAAAATTGTAAGATTTCTCTTCTTATGAACCTCTTTCAACACACCTTTGTTAAAGATGCATTGTTATAATAAAAAATGAGAAGAATGTAGTTTTATGTGTTGAACATGTATAAATAGGTTTTTGACGATGACAAGAGAAGCAAAGCAAAAAATCACAAACATTATTAAATGAAAAAGAAAGATTGAATCAAATCAAAAAGTTAGAAATTTTTGGTGACTTCCTCAAAAAGAATTGAATATTAAAAAACATTATCAAGATATTGCTTCATATACTAAAAGCTTACATGTGATCATGTGATATACTATTTTATTTATCTAAGATAAAAATGTAATACTAATTGTATTTCTCTCAATGTATTAAAGAAATGCACACACTAAAATTTATTTTTCAAACTTCATCTGATTTTAAAACTTATTTAAAAAAATACCTTGGATTGAACCAAAATGTTTTAAACCAAAGTATAATCGATTATGAAATTTTTGTAATTAGTTATGTTCCGGACTGACCCAATGACTAGACATGATTCAATCCACTTCTCCTCTCAGAATGACCCAATTGTCTAAGTCCAACCAATTTGGGGGAGTATTTACCTTTCTACCCCTCCACCGGAGAAGGTTGGTCGGTTGACCTCTAGCGTCAGCTGCCCCTCCTCAGCAGTTCCTGGCTGTCACACACAGTTCCACCATGCAGAAACAGTCACGATGTCTGTGCCCGCTACTGCACCTATGCTTGTACCAACGATTAGTTTTGGTCACTTCTACCTGTCCCAACGGCTAGTTTTTGACAGTTATCATTCTTCAGGGAACGGTTATCTCGCTCCGAAAATAGGGACCAATGGCCAAGCGTTGAGGGTACTATAAAAACCCTCTCATTTGAGAGGGTCAGATATTCAATATTCATCCTAACACACACATACTCCGTACTTGCCTTCTTTTTTTTTCTTTTCTGATTCTTTAGCATCGGAGTGCGTTGCAGGTACACCCCCTCCTCATCTTTCATATCCAGCATTGCAGACGCCGTCTTTGCCCCACTTCAGGTTTTGATTAGTCGGTAAGATCAAGTTATATAGTAAAATTTAGCCTATAATTAATTATGATACTTAATAGATTATGAGACAAATTAACTTGATAATTAATTATAAAAGCCTTGTAATCAGATCTATTAAAAAAATTTCATTTTTTTCTAGGTCATACTATTTAATTATGAGCGCAACATAATCGATTATTACGTGGAAATGGCTCTTCTGAAATTCCTTTTTAGACTAAATATTTTTTTTATAAAAGGAAGATTTATATTCATTTGAGAAATATTGAGAGAGCAAGCACTTAATAGTTATTTTTGTAATTTTTTTTTTGAATCATTCTTGTATGAAATTGTAAGATAAGAGAAATTATTATCCGAACTTTAATAAATTATAAAAGTTGCAAAATCACTCTAAAATAAAATATGCTGATCAAATTATTTCAAAGGTGAATTATAATATAAATTTATTTTTGCAACATTAAAAACAAAATTAAAATTGATTTAAAAATATGGACAAGACATAGAGAGATCTAAAAAATATATAAAAATAAATAAATAAATTTATTGGAGATAAAGAAAACACTACATTTTTTTTAGTTTGTCTCAAAACTACCGGACATAGTCATTCACATATAAACCCTATTATTTTTTAAATATTTTAAAAACATCAAATACATTTCAAAATATAATCACAACATTTTATAATTTTTCATTAAAAAACCATTCAAAAACTAACTCTTAAGCGAACACTTAAGAATTTTCTACAATATTTATTTCTTTTTGTTGTGATAAATTACTTCTTTAAAAAAAAACGTAAAAGAATCACATGTGTAGAAAAAAGTCAATACAACAGTGTAGAAAACCCAAAAGATTTCCATATGTGAGAGATGCATCCTGACATGATTTGAAATATAATTCTAACCAAGTACCGGTGTCTCTGATGATTGGTCACAAAAGAGATACTGACCGTAATTTTGAAGAGGAGAGCCATGTGAATGTGATGTTGTTATCACAAAATGATGCTTTTGTTCGGAGCGGCTGAGCACTAAACATCCGCAGAGGAGGAGGGAAAATGCGTATTCGGCAAAGAAGAAGAAACTCACTTCAATGGCATGCTCAAATGTACTTTTAATAATATCCAAACTAATTTACATGCCCTACATTTCATTATCAATACTATAGCGTTATAAGTTTTCATTTTCTTATTTAATCTTTCATTTCTGACATAACAGTTTATAACTGGTGATATGGTGATATCAGTTCAGTATATGGTTGGTTCAATAAACTTTTTAATATATGTTTTTTTTAAATATATAAAGTTTAATATTTAATAAAAAAATTCTATAAAATATATTTATATAATATGTGCTTGCGTTTAGCGTGGTAGCCTACGTTAAAATCATCTGCGGCGGTGGTTTCACGTGGGCAATTTTTAATTGAAATATATCAAATTGTTGTATGGATTATATTCTCGATCAAAACATTCCGCTGATAAATTATTCTGCCTCTACCAAATAAATAAATAACTATACTGTTGAAGTTTTTCATTATTTTATGTGTTTTTATTTATTTAAAGAAGTTGCAACTCTTTTTAGTTATTATCTATTAATAAAAAGTAATCTATTTCATAGCAAATTCTTAAATATCTTTCAACTAAAATTGAATATTCATACTCTTAGACCATTTTTAATGCAGATTTTTAATAGTTAAATATTTTATAATTAACGATAATTATAAAAAATTTGTATTAAAATAATTATGATATGACATTTAATTCACTAACTTTTAATTTTCGGCAATTATATAGTTAACATATTCTATTTATTTTGACACATATAATATTATTATTTATATTATTTAAATTAATGATAGCTTTAATAAAAAATAATTATAATAATTAAAAAATATAAAATATAGTGTCAAATTTTAGTTTTTTATAAGCAACTATCATTAAAGTAAAAACAACTCACATCAACTATAAATTTTTTTAATCCTACAAATCATTTTAGATCCACAAAAAATATTTTAGTCTACCCACTTAAGATACTTCTACTAAAGATGCTCTTAATAAGTTAATATTAATTAATTTAATATTTTTAAATATTTTTATTTAAGTAGAAAAAATATTAAATTCAATTAAATTCTAGAGTATTAGAACGCTTCATATTTTTTTAAAAAAAATAATTACCAAAGTAATTATATTTAAATGGACGCATATATTCATTGTCATAGTTAGCCATTGTTATACTTAAGCGTCATGTGGATTGGCGTTTATATACTCATTATCATAGTGTATGCGGTATTTGTTATGTCTACTACATCTTACTTCTACATCTTATTTGGACCTATGTGCCAATTTATCATGCATGCATGTGAGGAATAAGTGATTACTAATTAGCTTTAATATTAAATTATTACGTTAATAAAAGGCCATGCACCATAGGTACAAACATAAATGGTTACTTGCACTCCTGAAACATTATTTGATATTAAGAACTAACATAATGATATTATAAAAATAATCCAAGAGAATAATGTTTAAAACATGTATCATGATACCATACATACCAATCTATATAGTTGACCTAAGTTGTAGGAAAAAGAAAACCAAGACACATAAAAATAAATACCAGAGTTGGACAATCGATCGGTTTTAGTCGTCAAACTTAAAATTTAAATTTGACATAAATTACAATTTTATTTTTATAGTTCAAGTTCGACCGATAAAATTTTAGCTTTTATCAAATTCGGTTAAGTCGGTTTGACGGTTAAATCGATTCGGTTTAATCGATTTAATATTTATTAGAACAATCCTATAAAAATATATTTTTTTAATTTATTATAAAAATTATTAAATTTTAAAATTGAACAATTTTTTATCATTAAAAGAAAAATTATTAATACAAAATAATATTTTCAATATTATTTGACATTAATTTTGATCATTATCATTCTTTAAACCATAGGCTAAACAATATTCAAAATTTTATAATGTATCTCTTGTATTTTTGAGAATACACATGTCACCATTAAATTATAAAAATAATATATCATGTAGTATTATAAATCTCATTTTTATAGTGAGTAAGTCATATATTAATAAAAATAAATAAAATATATATTAATTAAATTCGGTCAATTTTGGTTATCGTCAAATTCAAAATAAGTATTTGAGACCGACCGAAACAATTTTATACTATCTAAATTAAACAATCGAATTAATCTGACACTTATCCTATTCCATCCATTTGCACAAAAGAAACAATAAGTGGATCGGTTCAAATTTGTCCCCCTCTAATAAATAGATATAGATATGTATAATACAAATTATAAGAAAACAGAAAAATATTAAAAATAATTTTGTAATATCATTCTCTCGTACTATTTTTATAATATCATTACAAGCCAATTCTTTTGAAGCATTATGTTTGTACCTATGCACCAATTATTTTAAATAATTATGTTTGTACCTATGCGTCATTTCATAAATGGCATATATATATATATATATATATATATATATATATATATATATATATATATATATATATATATATATATATATATATATATATATATATATATATATATATATATATATATATATATATATATATATATATATATATATATATATATATATATATATATATATATATATATATATATATATATATATATATATATATATATATATATATATATATATATATATATATATATATATATATATATATATATATATATATATATATATTATTTCTCATAACTCCACATGCATGCATCAACCATTTTAAACGGAGCTTTTGTTATAGTTTTTTCTAAAACATTATTATTTTGTTAATTATTTTAAGTTAGTGATTTATTTAATATTTTATTTGAAAATAGTGGTTATTTTAAATTAAAAAAATCCATAAATTGTTCTTACAATCGAAATACTATAGACGGTAGGACATTAGTAACCTTTTTCTTTTTTAATTACAATAATTGTTTACTAATTAATTCTATTGAGAATGAAAAGTCATTGCCCCCACACTCAAAAACTATATCACGCGCTTGGTAATAGAAATAAATATTTGAGAACTCATATTTCTACCACAATATTTATTTGTTCAATCAATTTCTGCTCATAATGTGTTTGACTATGTTAAATATTAGACATTTTTAGATATAAACGTATCTTTTTAAAATATTTTTCTTCAATTTTGTTCAATTTCATCATTTATCATTATATTTCTTCTTCTACTATTTGAGCAAAATTATAAATAAAAAATGTTTCTCCTGCTTGTCGTCCAAACTCAGGGTATCACAAGGTTGAGTTGAAGGGAATTGAGGTCAATTTGAGGCTTATCAGGAAAAGACTTTGTGCAGTGGTGTTTTCAGTGGGTCAGACAAGAGTTTGTTCATAATCAAGACCAACGTATATAGTGTTCAAGTGGTGTGCGTGTCTGAATCTAATTAGGGTTTCTGAGCCTATTCAAGTCAGTTGTGGATGAGTCAGTTTATCAGGTGGTGTTAAATCAAGTGCTTCATGATTAAAGATCGTCAAGGAACAGTTCATCTCCAGTCAGGGTTTGGTGCAGAGGATTTACAATGAAGTTTTGACTCATCAAGGTTGATGTATGATGCAAGGCTTTAGAGGCTAAGGTTGTTGGTTTCTCAAGGGCAAGTCTTAATCATTCACATTTTTATCCATTTCATCTCCACATCCATAATCCATAAGTATCCACTTGTCCGTTCTTATTACAATTTCTAAAATTCTTTTTTGATCCATTTTGCGTATCCAATTTTAATCTATTCTCCATATTTATCCATTTAAACCCATATATCTTTTTCACATTTTAAACCATTTATTTTCCTCACATTTTAAAGACAAATTAAATCGAGTTCTGTCCAAAATATTATCAACTCAAAATCCATGTTTTTTTTCTCTTCACAATTGTAAAGCCCATGTTCTTACAAGACAAAAAAGGCCCATCACACTCATACCAAAAATTCACAAAAAGAATAAATAGAAAAATTGTTTTTTTACAAAGCCCAATTAATAAAAGTGTCAAAGTACATTACACATTCTTGATTAAAAAAAAGTAGCCAAGCCATGACCACAAGCAACACAAAACTCAGGTCATTCACCAAAAAGTGACATGAACTAAATCATCACACCACACACTACAAGCTATCACGTTACCCACCATTTCCAAATACAATATGACTCACAATTAGTTCATATAGGTAATTGCTACTACTATCCAAAATAGAACAACAAAGCTTCAATGATACAAGCTAACCATTCTTGTAATCAAGAAACAAGTATTTTGCACAAATTAATTCAATAACAAATTTAGGACCCACACATTTCAAGCAAACCACACATACACAATAGACCATAGACTCACATAGAAAGTACCTACAAAAAATGACAAAAATCCAAAATTAAGCATACCACACCCAAACTCCAACAAACCATGAGGTCACTCGATAACAATAAACTGGCATTTGAGAGAAAATAGCAAGAGGCCATGACGTATGTAACACCCATTTTTAATTATTTAGTGTTTTGGTGTTATTTTATTTTGGTGTGTCCTTTGTGGGGGGAGTGTATCGGAGCGCGTGGGTGGGTGTCCTTGAGTTATAGGAGCTATTTAATAAAATATAGAGTTTAATAATAATATAATATAATTAATAATGATGATAATCTAATAATTAGTATATTATTATTATTATTATTATTTGTATTATTATTATTATTATTTGTAATATTAGTGGATGAATAAGTGAAATAAGAAATAAGAGATATAAAAGGGGATTTTTAGGGAAAGAGAATTAGAACACGATAAGTCAGTTCTAGAGAAAGGAGAGAAGGAAGAACAAGAGGAAGAGAAGAAGGCTAGGGCTAACGATTCTTGAAGGTTCTTCATCAATTGGAGCATTAATCGAGGTAAGGGGGGAGAAACGGGTTAAGATTGGTAGATTGCATGAACATGGTAGAGGGGATTCCTTAACCCCGTAGGAATTTGGTGAATATGAATGATATATTGAAATGTTGATGATTGTTGTTGTTGTTATGATGAATTGGATGTGCATTGATGTGTTTATGAGCATGGCTACCATTGATGACCTTGGGTATGTGTTGTTGGGAGATTGGTGAAGTTCTGAGTAACTTCTGTAGTTCTGATGATGAACATATGTGTGGGTTCTGGAGTTAAAATTGATAGAAAATGATAGAGTAGTGTTTATTGGTTGTAGTATTGATAGGACTGAAGATAGAAGTAGAGTGATAGGCGTGAATTTGAGCAAGATAACAGTTCTGGACTGTGAGAGTTTTGAGAGATCGCAAAACTCGCTAAGCGAGTAGCTAGCGAGCGATTCACTAGGTAGTTCACTAGGCGAGATAATAGCGAGTGTTCGCTAGGACTTCGCTAGGCGAAATGGGTAGCGAAGGCTTCCAGTAGCCACTGTCTGCCTTCGCTAGGGAGTTCGCTAGGGCTTCGCTAAGCGAATGAGCCAGCGAGCGTGACAGAATGTGTGTTATGATGTATTGCGTTGTGATTTGTTTTGTAGGATCCCTTGGGCTGGAACAGGTACAGATGTGGTGTTTAGTGGTAAAGAATATGTACTTAGCGTTGATAGGTGGAATTATGTAGCATTGAATTTAATCAAAATAATGAAATTGATGTGTGAGATGTGTATGGGGTAGGGTGAGGTGATCAGCGGGGATCTTGTGACTTTAATTAAAATAATTAATTGATGAACAATGTGTATGTATGATGTATGGTGATGTGATCAGGGGATCCTGTGCACCTTGTGTGCTTGAGTTCATTTGTTGTGCATTTGGTGTTATGCATATCATGGTGTTGGTGGGACGAATCATTGCTCAAGAGGAGTGTATGTGATTCATCCGTACTCCATTGCGGAGAATGGTGAGGATAGATCATGGCCAAGGACGGGTGTATGTGATCTATCCGGGGTTCGATTGAATGAACCAATGAGTCGGTACCGCATGCATGGTGTTGAGTTGCATATTTGCATTATAGTGTGTTGCGTTGTTGTTGGACAGTAGGTCGTTTTTGAGAAATGTTGGGTGATATTTTATATGATTGCTACCTTTATTTCATGTACTGAATTACCGATTATTTTGATCATGTTTTCTCACCCCTTTGTTGTTGTTTTGGTCTGTGCTTTTTCGGAAGTACAGATAATCCAGGTACTTAGCTAGCTTGGATAGTGGTGTGTGAGTCGAGTCTTAGGATGCTCTGATACGTAGCACGGGACTTGGGTGTTTATTTGTTTTTATGTTGAACTTGTTTTATTTCCTGTAACATATCATGTTGGTGAACATTTTAATGAATCTTTTTGTGTAATTCGTCGGATGGCCAAGATTGATGAATTAAATATTATTCTGCTGCTTTGTTTTGAAAACCTTCTAATGAAGAGTATTATGGATTATGTGATGTGATGTCCCACTTGTTGAGGGGAGACTCTGATGTTTATTTGGATTAATCGTATTTTATTTTAATTTTGGGAAGTGGGGTGTTACAATTGGTATCAGAGCAGGTCGGTCCGTCTGGCCAGTGTAGTTGTTGAGTCTGTCCTTAGGATAGAGATTGTGTATCTTTTAACCTGGTGTTGTTATTGTTGAGCAATATGGCAGGAAGGAATGATGCTGCTTTGGCTGTTGCTATGCAAGCGATGGCGCAGGTGGTTGCTAATCAGAACCAAGCTGCGGGTGCGCAATTTGGGGATTTGGCACAGTTTCGGAGTAACAAGCCGCCGACGTTTGAAGGAGGAGTTTTGGATCCTAAAGTTGCGCAGAAGTGGCTGAAGGCGATTGAGAAAATTTTCAGGATAATGGGTTGTAGTGATGAGCAAAAGGTGAGGTTTGGTATTCACATGCTGGAAGGTGAAGCTGAGGCTTGATGGGACAACAATCGCCAGAGATGGGTGACTGCAGGGACTGCGATCACTTGGGATTTAGTTCGAAAGGGTTTTCTGGAGAAGTACTTTCCGGAAGACATACGAAGTGCTAAGGAGATAGAGTTCCTAGAGCTGAAGCAGGGTAATCTGACCGTAGCAGAGTATGCTGTGAAGTTTGAAGCGCTGGTGCGGTATTGTCCTCATTACAATATTGAGGATGTGATGACCTCTAAGTGTTTGGAATTTGAGAATGGGTTGCGTCCGGAAGTTAAGTTGGGGATTGCTTGTCAGAAGATCCGGAATTATCCTGAGCTGGTGAGCAGGAGCAGGATTTACGATAATAATAACAGGGCCAGGGTTGCACATTATAAGGATGTGAATGACCGTAAAGGTAAGCAGAGATTTGGTGGTACTCCTTACAGTGTTCCTGCTGATAAGGGAAAGCACAAGGTTGCTTCTGATAAGAAGTCTAGAGAAGGGAAGACATATGCTAATTTAAAATGTTTCCGGTGCGGTGGCGCGAGACATCGTGCTAATGAGTGTCCTAATAAGGTGAAGAAGTGCTTCAGGTGTGGTAAGCCAGGCCATGTAATAGCTGATTGCAGAGCCACTATGCCTACCTGTTATAACTGTGGTGAGAAAGGTCATATCAGTATGCATTGCGAGAAGCCGAAGAAATCTCAGGGGTCTCAGGCCAGTGGTAAAGTGTTTGCTGTAGTGGGAACTCAAGCTGCCAGTGAAGAGCGTTCTATCAAAGGTACTTGTTTCATTAATAATATTCCTTTGACTGCTATTGTTAATACGGGTGCAACCCACTCGTTCATTTCTGTTGATTGTGTGAAGAGGTTAGGATTGGTGCCATCTACTCTTGATCGACGGATGACTATTGAAACTCCCTCAATTGGTTCAGTGACTACTTCTTTAGTGTGTTTGAAGTGTCCACTGACTATCTTCGGTAGAGACTTTGGGGTAGATCTGATTTGTCTGCCACTTGGTAATTTGGATGTTATTCTGGGTATGAACTGGTTGGAGTTCAACCGAGTCTACATCGATTGTTTTCGGAAGGTGTTGTTGTTCCTTACTCCAGAAGAGGAAGCATTGGCGAATTCCTTGTCTAATAAGTAATTGAGTACCCTGTTGGAGGACGAAGCTAAGATGTTTGCTTTATTTGCGTCATTGTCTGTTGACAGCAAGACATCAGTGAAAGAGTTGGCAGTGGTGAATGAATTTCCTGAAGTATTTCCTGATGACATCACGGAATTACCTCCGACGAAAGAAGTTGAATTTAGCATTGATTTTGTTCCTGGTACAAGACCTATATCTATGGCACCGTACAGGATGTCGGCAGTGGAATTGGCTGAATTGAAATCTCAGATTAGAGAATTGTTGGATAGAAAGTTTATCAGACCGAGTGTGTCGCCGTGGGGAGCTCCAGCGCTGTTGGTAAAGAAGAAGGATGGAAGTATGAGTCTATGCATCGATTACTATCAGTTGAATAAAGTGACCATTACGAATAAATATCCTCTTCCAAGGATTGACGATTTGATGGATCAGTTGGTGGGAGCTAGGGTGTTCAGTAAAATTGACTTGAGATCGGGTTACCATCAGATTAAAGTGAAAGAAGGTGATATTCAGAAGACGGCATTTAGAACTCGATATGGACATTACGAATATGCTGTAATGCCTTTTGGAGTGTATAATGCGCCAGGAGTGTTTATGGAATATATGAACCGAATTTTCGATTCTTATTTGGATCAGTTCGTTGTTGTGTTTATTGACGACATATTGATTTATTTTAAGTCTGATGAAGAGCATGCAGGACATTTGAGAATTGTTTTGCAGGTGCTGAAAGATAATAAGCTATTTGCTAAGCTATCAAAGTGTGAGTTCTGGTTAAAGAGAGTGAGTTTCTTGGGGCATGTAATATCTGGTGATGGTATATCGGTGGACCCATCGAAAGTGAGTGCAGTGTTGCAGTGGGAACCATCGAAGACAACGATGGAAATTAGAAGTGTTTTGGGTTTGGCAGGATACTACCGAAGGTTTATTGAAGGGTTTTCTAATTTGGCATTGCCATTGACTCAGTTGACGAGAAAGAATCAAGTTTTCGTATGGGATGCTGCTTGTGAAGAGAGCTTTAAGGAACTGAAAAAGAAATTGACTATGGAACCGGTGTTAATGTTGCCAACTCTGAGCGAACCTTTTGTGGTGTTTTGTGATGCGTCTAAGATGGGATTAGGTGGAGTTCTCATGCAAGATGGTAAGGTGGTAGCGTATGCTTTGCGGCAACTGAGGGTGCATGAAAGGAATTACCCTACTCATGACCTTGAGTTGGCTGCGGTAGTTTTTGTATTGAAGATCTGGAGGCACTACTTGTATGGTTCGAAGTTTGAGGTGTTCAGTGACCATAAGGTCTGAAATATTTGTTTGATCAGAAAGAGTTAAATATGAGACAGAGAAGATGGTTGGAATTCTTGAAAGATTACGATTTCAACTTGAGTTATCATCCAGGAAAGGCGAATGTAGTAGCAGATGCCTTGAGCAGGAAAGCAATTCATATGTTGGCTTTAATGGTGAAAGAGATGGAACTAATTGAGCAGTTCAGAGATCTGAGCATGGTTTGTGAGACTACGGCCGATGGCGTGATGTTGGGCAAGTTGTAGATGAATAATGATTTCTTAGATTTGATTAAGGAAAACCAAAAGCTACGAAGATGTACCATGATTTAAGGAAGTTATTTTGGTGGTCCGGTATGAAAAGAGATATAGCTCAATTTGTGTATGTCTGTTTGACGTGTCAGAAGTCGAAGGTAGAGCATCTGAGACCTTCTAGGTTTATGCAACCGTTGGAAGTTCCGGTTTGGAAATGGGGTTATATCACTATGGATTTTGTGACGGGTTTGCCGAATACGACGAGAGGATTTGACGCTATTTGGGTAATTGTGGATCGACTTACGAAGTCTGCACATTTTGTGTCGATCAATATCATCTTTCCGTTGGTGAAGCTAGCAGAGATTTATATTCGTGTAATTATGAAGCTACATGGTGTTCCATCGAGTATCGTGTCGGATAGAGATCCGAGGTTTACTTCCGAATTTTGGAGGAGTTTGCAGGAAGTTTTGGGTACTAAGTTGAAGCTGAGTTCAGCTTACCATCCGCAAACTGATGGTCAGTCAGGGAGGAATATTCATTCGCTGGAAGATTTGATGAGAGCTTGTGTGTTGGAAAAGGGTGGTGCGTGGTGATCGGTAAAATAGCAAGTGTACTATTTTTATTGTTGTAGTAATAAGGGAAAAAGTCCCAAGTATCGATCTCGAGGACTGCATAGTAATCAACAATTGTTTTAGTATTCAAAGGAACAAAAATACCTTGGGGTTGTTTGGTAACAGATTATAAGAACAAGTAAAATAACAATAGTTTAGAGTAAAAATAAGAACGATGCTAGGGAAGTGGATAAATTGCTAGTAAGGACCTTTCAAGAATCATTTGTGAGATACTCGTTTCCAACCTTAATAAGTCAATTTTCAAAATCAGTTTTTCTTAATTCCTTAATGAAAAACCCTTTGATACTTTTCCTACGCACTAATTCCTTAGTTGCACAGAAAAAGTATCAAGCAATAGTTCTGACATAAAAAACACGTAGTTGCGGGATATCCCCATTCCTAGGCAATATCAACCGTAATATTATTTTGCAAAAGCATTAGGTAGACTTTCCAGCCTGAAACCTAATCGTTACTCAAATTCTATTTTTCAATACAAATTCACATTAATATCGTTGCAAAACAAAAGATATAAGATGAACAACGAAAATCTCATAGAATAATCCAACAAAGGTCAATACATTGCAATTTAGGACCACCCCTTAACAAATGGGGGTTTAGCCACTCATGTTCTTAATCACAACAAATACACTTAAAAATAAAAGAGAAAAAGTCATTACAATAGGAATTGATCTTCTTGGATCATCAATTGCTTCCGCTTTTGATCGATCCTTGCTCTCCAGAAATATCCTTCTTCCGTGTAAAAAATCGATCCCAAAATTCCAGAAAAAAAATGTCTTTGCCAAAAAGCGGCTAATATATCCAAATTCAAATCACATCACAAAATGTCTAAAATGCCCTTCGAAACAGCTCAGCTAGCATCAAAACATGAAAAACAACAAATTCACTATTAGTGGCCCTGACACGGGCCGTGTTGTGTGACACGGGTGGCCGTGTCAGGTTGCTGTTCAATGTGGGCGAGCCATTCTTCTTCAGAGGCTGCAACACGGGCCGTGTTGTGTGACACAGACACCCGTGTTGCACTTTTGTCCTCCATTTCCTCTTCTAATCTTGGCCGTGTCATGCTTCCATGCCTCTCCTGACACGGGCCGTGTCATGCAACACGGGCACCCGTGTCAGACATCTGATTTTCAATTTTTCGGCTTTTCTTTGTCCCCGCAACGGTACGGATGTCGGGCCACCACTTCCTGCTAAAAACACACTAAAAACAACCAAATCAAATGCACCAGCGGCAAAAGTGATACAACCTCAAAATAAGACTCACACAAAGACGACTGAAAATAACTACGAAAACATAAACAAAAGATTTGAAAACGGATGAAAACATTGCGAAACAAACGACATACACTGATCAAACTCCCCCGAACTTGAACTTTTGCTTGACCTCAAGCAAAAAAGCTTGCCAAATTTTTTTTTACGCACAAATGAACCGTAAAAAAGAACTGCGAGTTACGGTGTTGATACTCATACGTGAGTTTCTCGTTCCAAGTCCCACGAGGATTAGCCTTGGCACTACTCCGTCAAAATAGGTAACACACAAACACTAAACCGCGACAAAACCACAGACCTCAATCTCCTTATCGATAACCTCTCCGACTATGCTTTGGACTTAAGTCTTATTTTCGATTTTTCGCCCTTTTCATTCGGACAATCACTTAACAGCTTTTATGATTTTTCCTCGCATGCACAAGATTGATCAACAATTATTTTTTTCTGGCACTGTTATATATATATATATATATATATATATATATATATATATATATATATATATATATATATATATATATATATATATATATATATATATATATATATATATATATATATATATATATATATATATATATATATATATATATATATATATATATATATATATATATATATATATATATATATTACTTAGTGATGGCTTTCAGGTTCGACCACCGTTGGGCTGAATTACCGGGTGAAGGTTACCCAACTTAGAAGGATAAGTCGTGCCTTTATTTTCACTTTTTTTTTATATATGCCTTTTCTTCATATTTTTTTTAGATCAACCTCACACACATGATTCTTATAGATTAAGCCTGACTGTCTAGATAAACTACTATGGGCGTACTTCTCAGGTCAAAGTACTATGGTACAAATCTATACGTCGGACTCGTTCCTTAATCGGGAAACTCAGGGTGTTAATACTTTACCTACATCTCAGGATTGTTCTAATCTCCTCCTCAAGGTTATTTTCACTGAGCACTCTATATACTTTCTCATCACTTCACTTACAAAACAGCTCTCTATAACAATTTTTATCAGCTCAAATACAAGGGGTTTTCACTAAGGACCTTCAATCATGCTTTCAAACTGAACTAAACATACTCAAAATAAATTACATAATAATAAAGAAAAGCAAAAACACACAAATAAATACCCCCACACTTGAACTCAATAGTGTCCCCACTGTTGGCGCACAAGTAGAGGAGGTGACTCACAGAGCTCATTGGTGAGGAGGTTGGTCCCGCAGCATCATCTGCCGCATCCATTCGTGCATTTCTCCTATCAACCTTCCTTGGCGGATCTGCTTGTTGCCTTGCCGCATTTGTTCTTCCCCTTGCCTCGTCTGCTCGCTCCGGAGGTAACGTACCTCATTCTCCATCCAATCCCACTCTTTTTGTGACAAGCTCCAAGAGCCGGAGCCGGACTCCTGATGGGGAGAGACTCAAGTAGTCGGTATAGGGGCTTCTTCCGTCGGATCTCCTTCCTCATCAAAAAAATCTGTACCTGTACCATCATTGAATTGGTCGTCGTCGTTCTGCATCATGTTCTCATACAACCAATTATTCACATTTTGAATGCTAATAAAGTCAGAAGCAGGTAAGGCTAGGAGGTGACTATTGCGACTTACCAACGAGTAATAATTATCGAAGACTTGCATCATACCTTGGATGGTGAGGGTGGCTAAGTCTATCTTAGTCTTACCTACGACCGTACGTTCCTCCATCAGTAGAGTACCGTACCCAAAGTGGTCTGCAATCTGATTTATCATCCCGCTGACACTTATCTCGCCTGAAGCTGCGTTTGCAACCCACTTCAGATGGTCAGCTGCAAAGGCAGCTACATTTATGAGCTCCTGGTTAGCCATAAAGTATAGCTCCTTCTGAGTCGCCACGCCCGTACTGTCCCCCTGCCAAACAATGTGTATGTCAGCCTTTTTTGCGCATACCTGAAACACGGGTTATGAATGCAAGAGGCTTTTGCCGCTTTCGCGACATAATCGGCTTTACCTGTAATGGCCTTCCAAAAATCACCTGCACTGAAATTACCTGGAGGTGCTCCGGGTCCAAAACTAGGGAGCTTCAGAATATCTCCTAATTTCGCTACCGTCAGACTGTGATCAGTATCGAACAGACGAAATTTCAGCGTACCATAGTATTCCTCCTCAGTACCTGTCCACCAATGCTTAAGCTGAAATTCTAAAGTACTCAGAAATTCAAAAGTTATGCGCTCATAGGTTGGCGCTTCGAATTGCATAAACTCAAGCATACCAAGAATGTGAAACATTATGTGTACTTCCATCCTCAGCCCTAAATTATCTAGGGTATCATTACAGATATACCTGGTCGGGATGAGCTTACGCATTACCAATGATAAGTACTTCTTTTGGTGGGCCGGTTCCTCGAACAAGATGTTATGAGGATTCGCCATACGGTGTGATCTCTTTTTAGGACGAGAAGTTTCAGCCACAACTTTACCGGCATCTCTATGAGGAGGCATGATTTATCCTGCAAAAACAAACACTGAAAATTCAAAATGACAGTTAGGAAAATGCGTCACCGTAGAAGTGACCCCAGTGATGAGAGGAATGTTTTTCGTGAAGAGAAGAGGTGCTTTTGAGTAGTGGGTGTTGGTAATTTGTGGAGCTTTTGTGGAGAAGAGGCTATGGAGTTTAGGTTTTGCTTATGAGAAAGATGGTAAAAGATGAAAGAGATAAAGAAATAGGGTTAAGTGAGATAGAAAGAGGTTGGGCCCACACACGGGAAAACATAATGGACTTCCGCGCCTTGCAACACGGGCCGTGTCGTGGGACACGGGCACCCGTGTTGCGCCTCCTGAACCATAATTTCAGCATTTTTCTGGTATTTGTGACACGGGCCATGTCATGGGACACGAGCACCCGTGTCACACCACTAATTCTCACCCCAAAATTTTTGTGTTTTACCTCCTCCTGACACGGCCCATGTTGTGCAACACGGCCACTCGTGTCAGGGCCTTGATTTGTCTGATCATGGTCATTTTTGAGCCGCTTTCTCTGGACTAAGTCATCTGCAAAATAAACAAACCAAATTAGCAAAGAAAAACGTGGGTTGCCTCCCACGCAGCGCTGCGTTTAACGTCGCATGGCTCGACGGTCGTCCATCCTACAGGGTAAGACGAATGACGTCCACTTGGCCGGTTGAGTCTCCTTGGTAGTGCGGTTTCAACCTCTGCCCATTCACTTTAAAAGTATCTGCATTGGCTTGATTTTTTAACTCAATA
This sequence comes from Lathyrus sativus, assembly GCA_963859935.3. NCBI lineage: Eukaryota > Viridiplantae > Streptophyta > Magnoliopsida > Fabales > Fabaceae > Lathyrus > Lathyrus sativus. Next base: position 559,114,641 of record OZ012740.1, on the reverse strand, counting down.
GCTCAGTGTGGAAAAACCTTGTGAACCACAAATGGTCCCGACCATTTGGACCGTAACTTTCCTGGAAATAGCCTCATCCAGGAATTGGATAGGAGGACCAGCTGTCCTTCCCAAAACTCTTTTCTCAGTATTCTCTTATCATGCCATTTTTTTTGTTCTTTGTAAAGTTTGGCATTTTCATAGGCTTGATTCCGAAACTCTTCCAACTCGTGTAGTTGAAGAATTCTAGAACTTCCGGCTAGCGATAAATCCATGTTCAAGAATTTTGTTGCCCAAAATGCCTTATGTTCTAGCTCTAATGGTAAATGGCAGGCTTTTCCGTAGACAAGCTGGTATGCTGACATGCCGATGGGTGTTTTAAATGTTGTTCGGTATGCCCATAACGCATCATCCAACTTAGTTGACCAATCCTTCCGCGACGAACTTATAGTTTTTTCTAGAATTTGCTTGAGTTGCTGATTTGATACCTCCACCTGACCACTTGTTTGAGGATGATACGGGGTGGTTACCCGGTGCTTCACATTGTACTTCTGAAGGAGTCTCTCCATAAGGTGATTTAGGAAGTGGGTTCCTTCATCACTTATCAACGCTCTCGGGACTCCAAACCTTGCAAAAATGTTTTCTTTTAAAAACTTTACCACAACCTTTGTATCATTCGTCGGTAAAGCAACAACTTCAACCCATTTAGAGACATAATCCACTGCGACCAAAATGTAGTTCTTTCCAGAGGATGGTGGAAACGACCCCATAAAGTCTATACCCCAAACATCAAACAATTCAACCTCCAGCATGAAATTTTGGGGCATTTGATTCCTTTTTGAAATATTTCCAGTTCTCTGGCACTTGTTGCATTCTTTCACAACTCTTGAGCATCTTTAAAAATAGAGGGCCAGTACAAACCCGATTGGAGGACTTTGGCTGCGGTTCTGTCCCCGCTGAAATGTCCTCCGTACTCTGAATCATGACATGCTTTCAACACATTTTTCTACTCTTCCTCTGGTACACATCTTCTGACCAATCCATCCACCCCTCTTTTGTAAAGAAGCAGATCATCCCATAAGTAAAACCTGCAGTCATGAACAAACTTTTTCCTCTTCCTAGAATCAAAGTCGTCAAGTATAATACCCCCGACCAAATAATTTGCATAATATGCAAACCACGGAACACCAGTAATAGCTAGGATGTGTTCATCAACAAACTCACTCTTTATAGGACGATTGTCCTCATTTTCTTCAATCGGTGACATTCATGAGAGGTGATCAGCTACAGTGTTTTCACACCCTCTCTTATCGCGAATCTCCACATCAAATTCCTGGAGGAGCAAGATCCATCTCAAAAGCCTGGGCTTTGAGTCCTGTTTAGCAAAAAGATATTTTAATGCAGCATGGTCAGTATAAACAATCACTTTTGAACCCAACAGATATTGCCTAAATTTATCAAAGGCGTACACCACAGCTAACAACTCCTTCTCGGTGGTTGCGTAATTCATCTGTGCGGGGTTCAAAACGTGACTAGCATAATAGATAACATGTAACAACTTCTCTCTCCGCTGTCCCAACACGGCCCCCACAGCGATGTCGCTGGCATCACACATGATCTCAAACGGTAGAGACCAATTAGGGGCAATTACAATCGGTGCTGAAACTAATTTGTTTTTCAGCTTTTCAAACGCATCAACACACTCCTTATTGAACACAAACGCTTTGTCCTTGACCAACAAGGACGTCAACAGTTTAGCTATCTTAGAGAAGTCTCTTATGAACCTACGATAGAAACCCGTGTGGCCTAAGAAACTTCTAATACCTTTTTCGTTCACAGGTGGTGGTAACTTGGATATCACCTCCACTTTGGCTTGATCGACTTCGATCCCCTTGTGGGAAATATTGTGACCAAGGACAATGCCCTCTCATACCATAAAATGCCATTTTTCCCAGTTTAGGATCAAGTTACTTTCCTGACATTGCTGCAAAACAAGTGAAAGGTTATTTAAACATTTATCAAACGACGACCCAAAAACTGAGAAGTCATCCATGAAGACTTCCATATGCTTCTCTAGAATATGTAAGTACAGAGTATGCCTAAGAGGGGGGGGGGGGGTGAATTAGGACTTTAGGGATTTTTTTCCGGTTTTTCGGTATTCTTGAAATTTTACTGGTTAGGTTCTTGGTGATGAATGCAGTAGAAAGTAAAAGAAAGTGGACACCAAGATTTATAGTGGTTCCCCTCACAATCCGAGAGTACTCCACTCCCCTTTCAACACGAAAGAGATTTTTCACTATTGTTTAATAAAGTACAACCTATCACACCATCAACCGGTGAGGCCTACTATCAAACAATAAAACTAACAAGTGTACAAGAACAATCCTCTTGTAAACACTCACCCTTGTGTCCAACAATCCTGGATCACAAGTCAGAATACAAATACTTGTAATGATTTTGTTTTGTGAATAATAATATCAATCAAAATTGATCTTCTTCAAATGATCAAAATTTACTCTTATAATTTTCAACACAAGTGTTCAACAGATGAATATGAAATTTTTATGCAATTATGAACACTTAGAAAGAATTTTGAAAAATGGTGAATTTGATTCTAAGAATATTTGAAAATGAATGTTGGAGTTGGAGGTTGGAGGTGTTTTTCAAAATTGAAAAACTCAGAATTTATATGTGTAAACACACCTTTTCCAACAGGTATATTTGAGCATAATTCAAAATATGAACTGCTATAATTTTCAAATCATTTTTGAACTTGAAACAAAGCCATTTTTCAAAATACGTTCAGTGTTAATCGGTTAATCTATATGGTTAATCGGTTAACACTTGAACGTTATACCAAAATATTTAAAATTTGAAATGGTTAACCGGTTAACCTATATGGTTAATCGGTTAACACTGCTATTTTTCAGAAAAATACTTATAAAAATAGTGTTATACCAATTCTAATAGTTTTAAAAAATATGCTTATGCAATGATTAAATGATAAAGATGTTGAACACTTGTATATCAATTAAATTAATGAATTTTGATATACCATAGCTTGTGTCCAAAACTTGAAAGTTGATCAGTCAAATGTTCATGAAGCTTTGAATGTTGATCACTTCCATTCCACTTGATCTTGGTCTTTTGAAAGCGTTTGCCTTTTTGCACAGATGAATTATTCTTGATCTTGATGTTGACGTCATCAAAACTTTAAGATAAAGCTTGCTTCTACAGTCTCCCCCTTTTTGATGATGACAACCAAAATGATCTTGTGCAATTTTTGACGATGATTAGCAGTGATCTTGTTTTCTCCCCCTATGTCCATGAACTCCCCCTATCGAATACATAGGCAAAAATTCTGCACACATAGACATAAGAAAGCCAAAGCTCTTCTCCCCCTTTGTCATAAGCAAAAAGGAAGGAGCTTTCAAGAAAGAAAACTAGATAGACCAATAATCCAAGTAATCACAATAAAATGGAAGCAAAGCATACTTAAATTAAAAGATAGCAATACTGCGAATATTGTACGAGTTACAAAGCCAAATTAAAACAGAGTTCAAACATAAATGAAAGCATAAAACATCAAATACTAGAAAACAATGCAATAAAGACATCAACAACAACATATTCTCTAAAGATCCTCATCCGCCATATCCTCCTCCTCTTCTTCCTCTTGTCCTTCATTTTCTTCATCAGATACAACAAAGTTGTCAATGTTGGTGTGGTGAGAGGAAAGTACAAGGTTTCGGAGAGAAGCAATGGCCCGAGAGGTTTCTCTATGCTGAGTCATTATAGTTTGGTAGAGGAACTCATTTGTAATGCCTCTTTCAGGTACGGGATAAGCTTGGTTAGCATTGGATCCTTCATCTGAATACTTATAAGTACCGCCAGTATCCTTAAAAATTCCAGTATTCTTGACAATTGTAATCTCGTTAATCTCATTAGTGGTTGATTTCATCTTGATGGTTGGTTCACGGTTAAGATCCAAAGTTGTCAGCTCCAAAATTCTTGACACCAGCCTTGCATACGGAAGACGGGTTGAAAGAGATAGTTGTTGTTGAAGGTGATACATGATGGTCAAAATCCAATTGACACGAATCTTGTTCTTGATGGCGAAAAGGAGTTGCATTTCCAGATCATTAATTTGGGCATGATTCGAATCCTTGGGAATCAGCACATAACAAATTATGTAATGAAGCATCCGATCAGAAACGGTAAGATTATTTGCATAGCACAACAGACGAGCAGTGCGTTGGTTGGCGATAATCATCTCCTTTGGAAATCTGCAGATCTGATAGTAGAACTCCATCTTGTCGTAGTTGGACCACAGCCCTTCCACGTGGTTAACTCCCTTTCTCAGAAAGTACCCAGATGATGGTATGTTCAGCATTGCAGCAACATCAGACAGATTTTCTTCCACAACACAGTCTCTAACAATTGTTTTCATAATATGCTCATCATTTGCATTTATAAACACAGACAGTTTATGCAAAAAGGATTTGACAAGATCCGGATAACTGTTTCCAGAGTCCGACACAAATTTATCGATCCTCTGATATTTGAGCAAAGCAGGAAAATCAAAAGATGATGCTGGAAAAGCCTTAAGATTCACATACTTTACCGGGAGGATGGAACGAACTCGGACTTTGAAATCCATTCTGTGCTTCTTGGTTGTTTCCATAGGGATATCTTCTTCATCAGATGCAGAATGATGTTCTGGTAGCTTTCTCTTGCCGCGATTTGATGCTGAAGCCATGGATGAAAATTTGAGAGAACTGAAGTTGTGGGTTCTGAGGAAATTAGGGTTTGAGAAGTTGTGGGGATGGTTATGAGGAGTTATCCAACTTTAGAGAGTGGGAGAGAGAAGTTAGGGTTTGAAGAGGGAAGTTCCACAAAACTCTTTAAGAGGGGATATGATTTTGGATATGGATTTGGATACTTAAGAGAATATGGACCACATATAAAATGAATTTACGATATATAATATTTTCAAAAATTTAATTAATTTTTGTTTCTGATTTTTAGAAAATTTAACAGTGTTAATCGGTTAACCATATAGGTTAATCGGTTAACACATTAAAAAATTGAGTCAGAATTGAAAATTTAACAGTGTTAATCGGTTAACCCATATGGTTAATCGATTAACACACTCGAATTTTTGAAAAATACTTAAAAACAGAATGCATACACATGAAAACACATCACAAATAATGCATACACATATTAGAGAAAAGTTCAGATATCACCTTCATCAAGAATCCCAAGTTCTCGCCGAATTTTGTAGAATGGTTCTTTCGCCAAAGGTTTGGTGAAGATGTCGGCGAGTTGATTGTGCGTGTCGACGAAAGTAACATCTACATCTCCATTCAATACATGATCTCGAAGGAAGTGATGCCAGATATCTATATGTTTTGTTCTTGAATGCATGACCGGGTTCTTTGTAATATTGATGGCACTTGTATTATCACATCTAAGAGGAATGCAGCCGAGATCTATACCGTAATCGAGGAGTTGTTGCTTGAGCCATAGAATTTGTGCACAGCAACTTCCTGCTGCAATATATTCCGCTTCGGCTGTACTGAGTGCCACACACGCTTGCTTCTTGCAGGCCCATGACACTAATGCATTCCCGAGAATGTGACATGTACCGCTTGTGCTTTTTCTATCGGTCTTACATCCTGCATAGTCAGCGTCAGAGTAACCAACTAAAGAACAAATACTACCTTTAGGATACCATAATCCGACGTTCATTGTCCCTTTGAGATACTTTATGATTCTCTTTACGGCTGTGAGATGCGATTCCTTCGGACTTGCTTGAAAGCGTGCACACAAACAAACGCTAAACATAATGTCAGGACGACTTGCCGTTAAATATAGTAATGAACCAATCATACCTTGATATTTTGTTATATCAACTGGAGTACCGAATTCATCTTGATCAACGTACGTTCCGGATACCATAGGAGTGTACATTACCTTGCAACCATCCATATCGAATTTCTTCAACAATTCCTTGCAATACTTGGATTGGTTGAGGAAGATGCCATCCTTAGTTTGCTTGATTTGTAGTCCAAGAAAATAATTCAATTTTCCCATCATGGACATCTCGAACTCTCCTTGCATCATAAGTGAAAATTCTTCACAAAGTTCTTTGTTTGTTGATCCGAAGATGATGTCGTTGACATAGACTTGAACCAATAAAGTGTTTCCTTTGATCTTCTTTATGAACAATGTCTTGTCAACCTTTCCTTTTGTAAATCCCTTCTCACATAAGAAATTACTAAGGCAGTCATACCATGCTCTTGGTGCTTGTTTTAGTCCGTAGAGTGCCTTTTTCAGTTTGTAGACATGTGAGGGATTCTTGAAGTCTTCAAAACCCGGAGGTTGTTTGACGTAGACTTCCTCATTAATGTACCCATTCAGGAAAGCGCTTTTGACATCCATCTGGAACAACTGAAAATTCATAGAACAAGCGTAATCAAGTAGTAATCTAATTGCTTCTAACCTTGCTACCGGAGCGAACGTTTCATCAAAATCAATTCCTTCCTCCTGGTTGTAGCCTTGTGCGACCAATCTTGCTTTGTTACGAACTATGATCCCATTCTCGTCAAGTTTGTTCTTGAACACCCATCTTGTTCCTATGATGTGCTTATGGTCTGGTCTTGGTAAAAGACTCCAAACTTGATTCCTTTCGAATTGATTGAGTTCTTCTTGCATCGCTACAATCCATTGGTCGTCGCCTAAGGCTTCATCAATCTTGGTTGGTTCAATTTGAGATACAAAAGCCATGTTGAGACAAGCATCCTTTAGATTAAGTCGAGTTGCAACGCCTTGGCTAATATCACCAATAACTTTATCTATCGGGTGATCTCTATGCGTTCTCCATTCCTTCGGAAGATCTTGATGTTCTTCAATGATTTGAGTGACATCTTCTTGTGGTATTTCTTGATTCTTTGAAATCTCTTCTTGTTGTTGTGGAGAACCTACTATATCATCATCATCATTCATAATAATATTATCCTCTTTCGAGGGGTTAGTCTCATCAAACAAAACATGAATGGATTCTTCAATAGTAAGTGTTCTCTTATTAAAAATTCTAAATGCTTTACTATAAAGAGAGTAACCAAGAAATATACCTTCGTCGGATTTCTTATCAAACTTACCGAGATTATCTTTGTTGTTGTTGAGAACAAAGCATTTGCATCCGAATATGTGGAAGAATGTTATATTTGGTTTTCTACCCTTGAACAACTCATACGGAGTCTTTTTGAGGAGTGGTCGAATATTGACACGGTTGCTTACGAAGCATGTTGTACTAACTGCATCTGCCCAAAAATATTTAGGAAGATTTGCATCGCTGAGCATTATCCTTGCAAGCTCTACCAGTGATCTATTCTTCCTTTCTACGACACCGTTTTGTTGAGGCGTCCTTGGTGCTGAAAAATTATGAGAAATTCCATACTCTTCGCAAAATTCTTCAAAGTCTGAATTTTGGAATTCTCCATCGTGATCGCTTCTTATAGAGGCTATGGTGAGTGATTTCTCATTCTGAATTTGCTTTGCATATTTCTTGAATGCTTTAAAAGCATCACTTTTCTGCACTAAAAACAATGTCCAAGTGTATCGAGAGAAATCATCAACAATAACTAAGGCGTAGAAATTACCTCCGAAGCTTTTTGTTCTCAACCACTTGCTTGGATTTGAAAGTTGTCTTGGTCTGTTTTCCCTTTTGACATGCATCGCATAACTTATCCTTGATGAATTTTATCTTCGGAAGACCAACAACTAGATCATGCTTTATTAACTTGTTTAAATGCTCCATGTGAATGTGAGCAAATCTTTTATGCCAAAGCCATGCCTCGTTGTTGTTCGCCATAAGACATTTTACCTTCAAGGAAGAGTCATCAAAAGAAATCATAAAAATGTTATTATATCTTTTACCTTTTAGCAAAATGTCATGAGTGACTTCATGTTCTATCAAGCATTCCTCCTTCGTGAAGTTGATTCGGAACCCTTTGTCACACAATTGACTTATGCTAAGTAGGTTGTGTTTAAGGCCTTCCACATAAAGAACGTCTTCGATGATTGTACATGGAGGTGCACCAATGGTTCCAACTCCAAGAATTTTTCCCTTATTATCATCACCGTAAGTGACGTATCCTTTGGCCTTTAATGATAGACTTGAAAATTTGTTTATGTCTCCCGTCATATGCTTCGAGCAACCACTATCAAGATACCATTGATTTGTGGTTGTCTTCAAGCATACCTACAAAACAAAATTAGGTAGTGTTAGGTACCCAAATTGCTTTGGGTCCTTGATAGTTAGTATCCTTTTCAACCCACACATAATGCCCCTTTGCAACACCAATATTACGTACATAGCAGGCATTAGGTGTGTGCCCTTTAATTCCACAGTAAAAACACGTAGGTTGAAAATGACTTCTATACCTAGGAATATAATTCTTTTTCTTATCAATTCTTTTCTTGTTATGATTTTGATGCTGAATTTTAGAAGTGCTTGTCTCTTCTTTAACAATTTGTTCACTTGCTCTTACGAAAATGGTCTTATTGGTGCTTGGTTTTGAAAATTTAGAATATCCCAATCCACTTTTATCATTAGGATACTTTTGATGTTTAAGAATTTCTTCCAAGCCAATTTGACCTTTTTCGTATCTTTCTAAAACTCTTTTAAGTTGAACAATTTGAAAAGACAAAGACTCACAATTCTTACATACAAGACTTTGTTTTTCATCCATCACTTTTTGCTTTTCATCTTCAATATTTTTCAAGAAGGCAGAATTTTGTTTTTCTAAAAGTAAAATTCTTTTCTTTTGTGATGAGATGTCTTTATACAAAGTCTTGCACTCTTTTAGAAGTTCATCTATAACTTCTTGTGCATCATTATCATAGACAGAGAAATTACTACTAACCTCATTTTCGTCATCGGAATGGTGAGAGGCCATTAAAGCCATATTTGCACATTCATCGCTGTCTGATTCCGATGATGAACTCACTTTGTTGTCGTCCCATGCGACATAAGCCTTCTTCGTTTTGAAATCCTTCTTGCCTTTGAATTTTCCTTTATTTGCGAGTTTCGGGCAGTCTGGCTTTATGTGACCTTGTTTCCCACATTCGTAACATGTAATTTCTTGGTTTGATGTGGGTGCCTCCTTTTTCCTGAAATGTCTATTCTTTTTAGAAAAAGAAGAAATTTTATTATTATTAAAAAACTTACCAAGCTTCTTTACTAGAAGCATGAAATTTTCGTCTTCGGAAGATTCACCATTTTTATCATCCCTTGTGTCAATCTTCAAGGCAATTCCTTTGGACTTCTTGTCTTGACTTTCATGTTTCTCAAGCCTTCCAAGTTCCAGTTCATGCTCTTGAAGTTTCCCGAATAAGGAAGCGGATGTCATTGTTGAAAGACTCTTCTTTTCCGAAATGGCGGTCACCTTCGGTTGCCATTCTCTTGTCAAGGATCTTAGGACTTTTAAGTTGAGATCATCATTGGTGAAGGTCTTCCCGAGCGCAATCAGATGATTTGTTTGATGAACGAACCTTTTTTGCAAGGCAACAATAGATTCACCGGGCTGCATACGGAACATCTCATATTCTTGACTTAACGTGTTAAGTCTTGATCTTTTTACTTCTGTTGTTCCTTCATGCATTTCTACTAAGGTATCCCAAATCTATTTTGCCGATTGACACTATGATATGCGAAAGAATTCATCCATACTGAGAGCGTTTTGAAGTATGTTGATTGATTTCTTCTCATTCAAAATTCTCTTCTTGTCATCTTCATCATATGAGGATTTTATCTTTGGAGTTCCAACACCATTTACCACACTTGTAGGAACATGTGGACCAATTTCTACGGTTTCCCATATACCATCTCCTTGAGCCTCAAGATGTGCCTTCATACGGATTTTCCAAAAGTCGAAGTATTCTCCAGAAAAGAGTGGTGGCTTGTTACTACTTCAACCATCTTTGAAAACCGGGTTAGTACTAGCGGAAGCCATTAGGATCGATAGGAACAGGTTACCTTAACCTGCTATGATGCCAATTGTAAGTACAGAGTATGCCTAAGAGGGGGGGGGGGGGGGGGGGTGAATTAGGACTTTAGGGATTTTTTCCAGTTTTTTGGTATTCTTGAAATTTTACTGGTTAGGTTCTTGGTGATGAATGCAGTAGAAAGTAAAAGAAAGTGGACACCAAGATTTATAGTGGTTCCCCTCACAATCCGAGAGTACTCCACTCCCCTTTCAACACGAAAGAGAGTTTCCACTATTGTTTAATAAAGTACAACCTATCACACCATCAACCGGTGAGGCCTACTATCAAACAATAAAACTAACAAGTGTACAAGAACAATCCTCTTGTAAACACTCACCCTTGTGTCCAACAATCCTGGATCACAAGTCAGAATACAAATACTTGTAATGATTTTGTTTTGTGAATAATAATATCAATTAAAATTGATCTTCTCCAAATGATCAAAATTCACTCTTATAATTTTCAAAACAAGTGTTCAACAGATGAATATGAAATTTTTATGCAATTATGAACACTTAGAAAGAATTTTGAAAAATGGTGAATTTGATTCTAAGAATATTTGAAAATGAATGTTGGAGGTTGGAGGTTGGAGGTGTTTTTCAAAATTGAAAAACTCAGAATTTATATGTGTAAACACACCTTTTCCAACAGGTATATTTGAGTATAATTCAAAATATGAATTGCTATAATTTTCAAACCATTTTTGAACTTGAAACAAAGCCATTTTTCAAAATACGTTCAGTGTTAATCGGTTAACCTATATGGTTAATCGGTTAACACTTGAACGTTATACCAAAATATTTAAAATTTGAAATGGTTAACCGGTTAACCTATATGGTTAATCGGTTAACACTGCTATTTTTCAGAAAAATACTTATAAAAATAGTGTTATACCAATTCTAATAGTTTTTAAAAAATATGCTTATGCAATGGTTAAATGATAAAGATGTTGAACACTTGTATATCAATTAAATTGATGAATTTTGATATACCATAGCTTGTATCCAAAACTTGAAAGTTGATCAGTCAAATGTTCATGAAGCTTTGAATGTTGATCACTTCCATTCCACTTGATCTTGGTCTTTTGAAAGCGTTTGCCTTTTTGCACAGATGAATTATTCTTGATCTTGATGTTGACGTCATCAAAACTTTGAGATGAAGCTTGCTTCTACAGAATATCCGCAAAAATGGACGTCATGCATCTTTGAAATGTCGCTGGGGCATTACACAACCCGAATGGCATCCGTATATACGCAAAGACACCGCATGGGCAGGTAAAAGCCGTCTTCTCTTGATCCTCTGGTGCAACTGCAATTTGGTTGTACCCAGAGTACCCATCCAGAAAATAATAGTAGTCATGCCCAACCAATCTCTCTAACATCTGGTCAATGAAAGGCAACGGAAAATGGTCTTTTCTTGTGGCTAAATTTAGCCTGCTGTAATCAATGCACACCCTTCAACCAATGACTGTTCTGGTAGGAATCAACTCATTCTTTTCATTAGTCACCACAATTGTACCTCCTTTCTTGGGCACCACGTGAACAGGACTTACCCATGAACTGTCTGATATAGGATAGATAAGTCTGCGTCCAATAACTTCACAACTTCCTTTCTTACTACCTCCTTCATAACGGGGTTTAGTCTCCTTAGGGGCTGCACAACCGGTTTGTGATCTTCTTCCATAAGAATTTTGTGCATGCAAACTGTAGGACTTATACCCTTGAGGTCTTCAATTTTCCACCCCATAGCACCCTTAAATTTTGTTAGAACTCCAATCAACTTGTCCTCTTGGACACTTTTCAAACTAGAGCTAATAATTGCGGGACATCTTTCTTCAATGTCAAGGAACACATATTTGAGATTCTCAGGAAGTTGTTTCAATTCTGAACTTTTTGGCTTTTCTTCATCACCTTCCAACACTATAGGTTGCCTTAAATCTTCCCAACGATGTGGTCGGAATCCTCTTTGAAAAGGGTGAGTCTCCAACATCTCCACCACCTCCATGTCACTATCATCAACTTCTTTATCTTCCTTAAAAATTGACATGCTTAACACTCTCTCAAGAGGTAATTGGGTCACACTCTCCAAATGTTCGTTCTATATCACTTGCTCTAGCACTTGTATGTTCCTACTTGTGCCAAAAGCCTCCTTATGCTTCATGGTATTCCTAACATCAATTTTTAACTCCTCGTCATAAACCTTCAAGGTAAGGGTACCACCTTCCATATCTATCATGACTCTCCCGGTTTCAAAGAATGGTCGGCCTAAAATCAAAGGAATTTCTTCATCTTCTGGCATTTCCAGGATCACAAAATCAATCAGAAACACAAACTTATCTACTTTCACAAGAACATCATGAACTACTCTATAGGGTCGCTTAACCGAATGATCCGCAAATTGGAGAGTCATCCGAGTATCTTGAACAACTCCAATTCCCAACTTTTTGTAGATGCACAAAGGCATGAGACTAATACTTGACCCCAAATCGATTAAAGCTCTTTTAAAGGACCTATCACCAATAGTGCATGGAATAGTAACCGTTCCGCTGTCCTTCTTCTTCACCGGAATCTTCAAACCCTGCAAAATAGCACTACAAGTTTCGGTTAGAATAATAGGTTCGGACTCACTGGTTCGCTTCTTAGCGATGATATCCTTCATGAATTTGGCATAGGTGGGCATTTGCTCAAGTGCCTCCAATAACGGAATATTCAGCTCTAACTTCTTAAACAATTCAAGGAACTTCTCGAAGTTCTTCTCCTGTTGTCCTTTCTTTTTATTTCTTGAGGGATAAGGGAGCTTAATCACCGGTTTCGGTTCTACAACTTTTTCTTTAGTTACCGGTGCTGGTGTTACCACTTCTTCTTCAATCACATCATTTTCTTTTATTTCCAGTTCCACTTCAATCATATCATCGTTTAACTCAGTTTCTTTTTCCTCCACTTCCTTAGATTTACCACTTCTGGTTATTATCGCCTTAACTTGGTGGTGATCTTTAGGATTTGGTATTGTAGCGCTCGGAAGTGTACCCGAAGCTTGAGAACTCGTAAGTTGTTGAGCAATCTGAACCATCTGTACTTCAAGATTTTTAATGGATGCACCAGTATTACTTAAATTTCTCCTTGTCTTTTCTTGAAATTGTGAACTTTGGGCAGCCATCATTTTAATGGCGACCTCCCAATCAGCTTTTCTAGAGGCTTGTTATTGCGGTTGTTGGTATTGAGGTTGGTACGGTGGCTACTGATATTGTTGCTGCTGAGGTTGATACAGTTGTTGGCCTTGAACAGGTTTCTGAACATTTCCTTGCTGATCTTTCCATGAGAAATTTGGGTGATTTTTCCAACCCGAATTATATGTGTTGGCATAAGGATTGTTCTGCCTTAACATATTAATTTGTTCCACCCGCTCTTGAGTTGCCACACAATGCACGGTAAAGTGCGGTCCACCACATATTTCACAAGGTGGTGCTTGAACTGGTTCAACTTGGGCCACTGTCTGAGTTCTAATATTCATCTTCTTTAACCTTCTCTCTACCTCGGTGGAAATTTGGTCCTCTATTTTAATAACCTGATCAGCCAGCTTTAGATCAATCTTACCCTCCGGTTGGTTCATAGTGCGATCATACAAATCAAGATGCTCGTTGGCGGCAATTGCTTATATGATCCTCTTGATACCAGTGGCTGTTGAAAAATTAGTCGAGCCACCGGCAGTAGTGTTTATCAGCTGTTTGGTCTTAAGTCGTAATCCATTCACAAAGTTCTGCATCTGCTCAGTGGCATCCATGTTATGAGTGGGACATGCCGTCAGACACCTCTTAAACCTCTTATATGCATCTCCTAGAGATTCCCCTTCTTTTTGTTTGATGTTGATAATGTCGTATCTTTTTCGAATAAACACTGAAGCAGGGAAATACTCGTTAAGGAACACATTTTCCATCTCTTGCCATGTGGTGATACTCCCAGCTGGAAGTGAGTAGAACCATTCTTCCGCATCATCAGTCAGTGTGAACGGAAACATAACAAGTCTCTTGGCCTCTTCGGAATGGCCTTCTATCTTCAAAGATGTGGTAGTCATTAGGAATCTCTGTAGATGCTTGTTTGCATCTTCATTGATTCTTCCTGCGAAAGGCTTGCTCTCCAACTGGCGAATAGTGGAAGGATGTAGCTGAAAGTGTGCCACATTCACCGGTTGATTTATGATAGTCATTCGGTTTGGTTGAGCATTGGCCCCTCCATAGTCTCCCAAAAGTCTTTCAGGCTGAGGTGGATTCCCAGCCATTTGATTATTTTCAGGTGTTGTCTCCCTCTCAACTTCTGAATCACTATGCACAATTACAACCTCTTCTCTTTCTAGCAACAGAACGTCGGAGCCTGAACTTGACCCTGCCAATCTTTCAACTCTAGCTTTTCTCAGTCTTTCGTGCAATGCTCACTCTGGTTCTATATCAAAAGAATATTTAGCTGAGGCCTGACCTCGCATAGACAGTTAAAAAAATGTTAGATATTTTGAGCACAGATATAATACCGCGAAAAATTAAAATTTTTAGTCGCAGAGCAACAAAATTTCTTTTGAATCTTAAAAACAACGTTAATTTGGCAGTCCCCGGCAACGGCGCCAAAAACTTGATCGGTAAAATAGCAAGTGTACTATTTTTATCGATGTAGTAATAAGGGAAAAAGTCCCAAGTATCGATCTCGAGGACTGCGTAGTAATCATATCATTGTTTAGTATTCAAAGGAACAAAAATACCTTGGGGTTGTTTGGTAACAGATTACAAGAACAAGTAAAATAACAATAGTTTAGAGTAAAAATAAGAACGATGCTAGGGAAGTGGATAAATTGCTAGTAAAGACCTTTCAAGAATCATTTGTGAGATACTCGTTTCCAACCTTAATAAGTCAAATTTCAAAATCAGTTTTTCTTAATTCCTTAATGAAAAACCCTTTGATACTTTTCCTACGCACTAATTCCTTAGTTGCACAGAAAAATTATCAAGCAATAGTTCTGACATAAAAAACACGTAGTTACGGGATATCCCCGTTCCTAGGTAATATCAACCGTAATATTATTTTGCAAAAGCATTAGGTAGACTTTCCAGCCTGAAACCTAATCGTTACTCAAATTCTATTTTCCAATACGAATTCGCATTAATATCGTTGCAAAACAAAAGATATAAGATGAACAACGAAAATCTCATAGAATAATCCAACAAAGGTTAATACATTGCAATTTAGGACCACTACCTAACAAATGGGGGTTTAGCCACTCATGTTCTTAATCACAACAAATACACTTAAAAATAAAAGAGAGAAAGTCATTACAATAGGAATTGATCTTCTTGGACCGTCAATTGCTTCCATTTTTTTATCGATCCTTGTTCTCCAGAAATATCCTTCTTCCGTGTAAAAACTCGATCCCAAAATTCCAGAAAAAAAAATGTCTTTGCCAAAAAGCGACTAATATATCCAAATTCAAATTACATCACAAAATGTCTAAAATGCCCTTCGAAACAGCTCAGCTAGCATCAAAACATGAAAAACAACAAATTCACTATCAGTGTCCCTGACACGGGCCGTGTTGTGTGACACGGGTGGCCGTGTCAGGCTGCTGTTCAATGTGGGCGAGCCATTCTTCTTTAGGGGCTGCAACACGGGCCGTGTTGTGTGACACGGGCACCCGTGTTGCACTTCTGTCCTCCATTTTCTTCTTCTAATCTTGGCCGTGTCATGCTTCCATGCCTCTCCTGACACGGGCCGTGTCATGCGACACAGGAACCTGTGTCAGACCTCTGATTTTCACTTTTTAGGTTTTTCTTTGTCCCCACAACAGTACGGATGTCGGGCCACCACTTCCTACTAAAAACACACTAAAAACAACCAAATCAAATGCACCAGCGATAAAAGTGATACAACCTCAAAATAAGACTCACACAAAGACGACTGAAAATAACTACGAAAACATAAACAAAAGATTTGAAAACGGATGAAAACATTGCAAAACAAACGACATACACAGTTCGAAATACACAGCTAAAATCCACTGATCACGTGGGATACTCATTTACCGTTGATAGAGTTCACGTACAACAACAATTACCATTCTAGTATCGGAATGGCACCGTTTGAGGCTTTATACGGTAGGAGGTGTAGAACTCCTCTGTGTTGGTATGAAACAGGTGAGAATGTGGTATTGGGACCGGATATTGTGCAGCAGACTACTGAGACCATTCAGATGATTCGTGAGAAAATGAAAGCGTCTCAGAGTAGGCAGAAAAGTTATCAAGATAACCGAAGGAAAGAATTGGAATTCAATGAAGGTAATCACGTGTTCCTAAGAGTTAACCCGATGACTGGTGTGGGTCGTGCGTTGAGTCCAAGAAGCTGGATCCTAAGTTTATTGGACCGTATCAGATTTTGTAGAGAATTGGTGCTGTAGCTTATAGAGTGGGGTTACCGCCTGAGCTTTCGAATCTACATGACGTGTTTCATGTGTCGCAACTTCGAAAGTATGTCTCGGACCCATCTCATGTGATTCCGAGATATGAAGTTCAAGTCCGTGAGAATCTTACTGTTGAGACGATGCCGTTGAGGATCGAAGATCGTAAAATGAAACAACTTCGAGGAAAGGAGATATCCTTGGTGAAAGTAGCTTGGGGACGTGCTGCAGGAGGCAGTGTAACCTGGGAATTGGAAAGCAGGATGCGGGAAGCGTATCCGGAATTGTTTCCATCAGGTAATTTTCGAGGACGAAAATAATTAAAGTGGGGGAGAGTTGTAACACCCATTTTTAATTATTTTGTATTTTGGTGTTATTTTATTTTGGTGTGTCCTTTGTGTGGGGGGGGGGGGGGGGGGGGGGGGGGGGGGAGTGTATCAGAGCGCGTGGGTGGGTGGGTGTCCTTGAGTTATAGGAGCTATTTAATAAAATATAGAGTTTAATAATAATATAATATAATTAATAATGATGATAATGTAAAAATTATTATATTATTATTATTATTATTATTATTATTATTATTATTTGTATTATTATTATTATTATTATTATTATTATTATTATTTGTAATATTAGTGGATGAATAAGTGAAATAAGAAATAAGAGATATAAAAGGGAATTTTTGGGGAAAGAGAGTTAGAACACGCTAAGTCAGTTCTAGAGAAAGGAGAGAAGGAAGAACAAGAGGAACAAAAGAAGGCTAGGGCTATGGATTCTTGAAGGTTCTTCGTCAATCGGAGCATTAATCGAGGTAAGGGGGAGAAACGGGTTAAGATTGGTAGATTGCATGAACAGGGTAGAGGGGATTCCTTAACCCCGTAGGAATTTGGTGAATATGAATGATATATTGAAATGTTGATGATTGTTGTTGTTGTTATAATGAATTGGAAGTGCATTGATGTGTTTATAAGCATGGCTGCCATTGATGACCTTGGGTATGTGTTGTTGGGAGATTGGTGAAGTTCTGAGTAACTTTTGTAGTTCTGATGATGAACATAGGTGTGGGTTCTGGAGTTAAAATTGATTGAAAATGATAGAGTAGTGTTTATTGGTTGTAGTATTGATAGGACTGAAGATAGAAGTAGAGTGATAGGCGTGAATTTGAGCAAGATAACAATTCTGGACTGTGAGGGTTTTGAGTGATTGCAGAACTCGCTAAGCGAGTAGCTAGCGAGCGATTCGCTAGGTAGTTCGCTAGGCGAGCTAGTAGCGAGTGTTCGCTAGGACTTTGCTAGGCGAGATGGGTAGCGAAGGCTTCCAGTAGCCACTGTCTGCCTTCGCTAGGGAGTTCGCTAGGGCTTCGCTAAGAGAATGAGCCAGCGAGCGTGACATAATGTGTGTTATGCTGTATTGCGTTGTGATTCGTTTTGTAGGATCCCTTGGGATGAGACAGGTACAGATGTGGTGTTTAGTGGTGAAGAGTATGTACTTGGCGTTGATAGGTGGAATTATGTAGTATTGAATTTAATCAAAATAATGAAATTGATGTGTGAGATGTGTATGGGGTAGGGTGAGGTTATCAGGGGGGATCGTGTGACTTTAATTAAAATAATTAATTGATGAATAATGTGTATGTATGATGTATGGTGATGTGATCAGGGGATCGTGTGCACCTTGTATGCTTGAGTTCATTTGTTGTGCATTTGGTGTTATGCATATCATGGTGTTGGTGGGACGAATCATTGCTCAAGAGGAGTGTATGTGATTCATCCGTACTCCATTGCGGAGAATGGTAAGGATAGATCATGGCCAAGGACGGGTGTATGTGATCTATCTGGGGTTCGATTGAATGAACCAATGAGTCGGTACCGCATGCATGGTGTTGAGTTGCATATTTGCATTATGGTGTGTTGCGTTGTTGTTGGACAGTAGGTCGTTTCTGAGGAATGTGGGGTGATATTTTATATGATTGCTACCTTTATTTCATGTACTGAATTACCGATAATTTTGATCATGTTTTCTCACCCCTTTGTTGTTGTTGTGGTCTGTGCTTCTTCGAAAGTACAGATGATCTAGGTACTTAGCTAGCTTGGATAGTGGTGTGCGAGTCGAGTCTTAGGATGATCTGATACGTAGCACGAGACTTGGATGTTTATTTGTTTTTATGTTGAACTTGTTTTATTTCCTGTGACGTATCATGTTGGTGAACATTTTAATGAATCTTTTTATGTAATTCGGCGGATGGCCAAGATTGATGAATTAAATATTATTCCGCTGCTTTGTTTGAAAACCTTCTAATGAAGAGTATTATGGATTATATGATGTGATGTCCCACTTGTTAAGGGGAGACTCTGATGTTTATTTGGATTAATCATATTTTATTTTAATTTTGGGAAGTGGGGTGTTACAACGTAGCGACATGAGCTACCAGCTGTACGTAACGAAGCCCACACAACCTGCGCATCAAGCCATTTCTTGCAGCATCTAGCCATGACTCACACGCATAACCACCATAAACCATCACCTTCAGTAAACAAATTACAAGCCACAATACTTTTTTCAGCTATAAAATGAAGAACGCAACACGTATATGAGACCTCTTACGCACCAAAACCATGTCAACACCTGCATAAGACAAGTGAGTAGATCGTTACGGATACGACAAAGAGAAATTGAAGATGACCACGTCATAAATTCGTACGGCGAAACCACAATTTCACAACATAAAACCTCACCTCTTCTCCTATAAATAAGCCTCAAATATCCTTCATTTTTCCCAAGCTAAAACAACCAAAATCACTTTGTCCAATTCATTCCCAACAACACCTTCAGCATAACCACAAAACCACGCATAAACCTCATAACAAATCTTTTCATTTCTTCACCACCGCAAATTCAAAACAAATTCTTGAATAACACCATAGACAACTTCTTTCATCGCTCTTCATCATCCTAAAATACCTCATTTCTTTTTTATCATTTACATAACCACCCTCCAAATCAAACTCATGCATCATTCCTCACCAAATACTCAAACCAACAACAACTCAACAACCATAAACTAAACCCGCGATTCAGAAATAAGAAGAATAAAGGAGGAAATATTTTGAAACGAGAACAAATTGAAACATTAACCAAATCTGAAATGATATCAAACTGTGTAGAAATCTGAAATCATGAGCAAACTATACAAATCCAAGGCAAATAGAAGCAAAACGAAGGAGTTGAGAATCGATTGTCACGTTTTGTTGTGCCGGTTTTCTTTTTCAAAACTCTGATCTGGTTTCGTTTCATAAGATGGGAAAATGACCCTTTTCATAACTCGGTTGGTTGAACTGAATCCATGGCTTATTTATTCTTTTTTATCTTTTTTTGCTATTTCTTGGTAGGTATGATGGGCTTAGAAGAGTCCATGATTGTGTGATCCACATATACCCCATGATTTAGGTTGTGCCCCCGTCTCATTATATTTGGTTTTTGGCTAGCCATCTTTTTTTTTGTAGATGAATGGGCTTCAAGCCCATAGTGATTCTACTTCTTACTCACACACACACACGCACACACAGATTTCAACACCCTCTCTTTTTGTATTTTATTTTAGTATTTTATTATTTTTGTTATTGTTTTCTCTAAAAATTTAAATTGTTAATCCTTAATATAACTTTATCTAATTATTTTTTTTTTTTAATTTCCATTTTCGATTTTAACTATTGGTCGATGAAACTCTAAAATTGTGGATGGTCGATTTATTGATTAAATTCCATGATTAGGATTATACCATTTTCTTTTCTTACTTATCTCATTCCATTCCATTTCACATTAACTTCTTCTATTTTTTTTATTTCGATCGATGAAGTCTTTTATACACGAATGTTGGTTCATCGAGGTTTCTTAACCTTCATGATTTCAAATATGTAGAAAATGATCATTGAGATCATTTTCTATACTCCGGGATCGGGATAGGTTACCTTCAATTAATCGACAAAAATTTGTGATTAAGACAAGATCATCCACTTTTCTTTTCGTGTGGCACGACTTCTTTGGAGATTGATTCACAATATCATTTCTCTGTCGTTTTTTAGCATAAATATTGTTCTTACGTGGACTTCTATAGTATGATCTTCATCATAGAGCGTGAAACGATGGTTTAGCGCTAAATTCAACTCGATTCATCCGATTATTCACTAACCACTAAGTTTAATTTATGTCAATATATTTTTGATTTATTTTTCTCGTCAATATATCTTGATCTTATTATCTTATTGTTCATATTATTGTTAATATTATCTTGATCATATTATTCATATTGTTCATATCATATTCATCTTATTCATACTTGCTCATCTAACCATATACTTGTTCATATTATTCAAAAACACACTAAAAATATTGAAACCCTAAAAGCCTAAATTGGTGGACTGTTGGTTATTTCTTTGAGCACTGGAACTTGGACTTTGTACAAAAACCCTATCAAATAAGATTTTGTCCGACTCTCACTCATGGCTTAGTTTAGGGTACCTCGCATACACACATCTTCCTCTTGGGCTATCTTACAATGAACCCTTTTATTTTGTGCAATCCCGTGTAACTTACATGTATCCCACTCCCATTCTAATGTACGCATTTATTATTGCTTTGATTGTGGTTTGTTTACTAGAAAAACCCCTAGGGACTAGCATAGACAAAACCATTTCAAACTAATTCTCGATTCGTCGTCGAGCCATTTTCAAAACACCCTCCGTAAGTCGATTGCTCATTAGCATTCTCCATCAACCTAACACATACACTCTCACATTTCTTCGTGGTTTCGTTACTAGGAGCACCCCTATGGACTAGTATCAATTCTTACCTCTTTCGTAAACCCTTGATCCAACGTTAAGTGGCTTTTATTCAAACTTGTAAGTTGAATGCCTTTTGCCTCGTTGTCAGTCTCTTTTCTACCAATCCGATTCAATCTTTTTCAAACGCTTTCTCAAACAAACTTCGAAAGAAGAAGATTCTCGGAGTCTATAATTCCTTGGATCTTCGAATGAATGGCTCTTGAGGTGCACACCTTTGGTTATTATTCATTCAACCTTTCGTCTTAAAACACTTCATTCTTATCTAAATATTTTCTTAATCAACTTACGAAAGAATAAGATTCTTGGAGTCTAACATTCCTTGGATCTTTGAATGAATAGCTCTCAAGGCACACCCTTAGGTTGTTTTTCATTCAATCTTTCGTTCATCTTCAATAAATTCAACTCCTCCCTTTTCATGGTCGCATCCACGAACTACAGACACTTTGATTCTTCATTCATTTGATGTAAGATACGTGGGCACAAGATTGTGATGATCTTGGTGAGCTACCTTTTTCTTTTTCCCCCGTTTACATCACACTTCTATCCATCTTCCGTTTTCCCCTTATCATTTCCTATAGTCGAGCTACGAGCGTTCTAATTCCTCATTCTCGTTCGAATGAGCATACATAGGCACAAGGGCCCCAATCATTCGCAAGTACCCTAACCTAAAATCACCCTTTTTCCCCTTAGCAGTAGAACCCTTTTTATTGTACTGTTTCATATTTATCATTGAGAAGAAAACAAATAAGCTTAGATAACGCTCATCACAAATCAAACTAAGAGGTTCATGTTGAATACAACGGATGTAGAGGGTGCGAATACCTTTCCTTTACATAACCGACTCCTAAACCTATAATGTGATTGGGATGATCATGTTCTTATATCCTTAAAGGTTTTCTTGATATTTTCCTTTCTCTCGTTTGGGATAAATAAAGTTCGGTGGCGACTCTAGCGAACCGCATTCCGCGTCTTTTGCGCGAGGGTCGTATTTCTCGATTTGTATTTTTCGAGGTGCGATAGCTGACGACTCTGCTGGGGATGATTTTCTCCATGCAAGAGAGAGTCAAGCCTAACTTAGGGCAATTTTTGGAGAGCGTTATATTTGTTTTCTTATTTTCTTCTCGTTTATGTATTTGTTCTCTTATTATTTGTCTGTTGGGTCTTAGGGTGTTGTCATGAGTAAAGCTCTATACCCGAGCTTTGGTAAAAGCAGAGGGACCACATAAATTAGAATTGGAAATTGAGTAGTGTTAGTCCCCAAGGACCCGCTCCTTGTGTGCCTAGCACGAAAGCTCCCCTAGAAAAGACCTATTCGTAGATCTTGTTGTAACACAACTAGCCTATTGAACGAATTGATTCATGAAGGGTCTGTGATTCTGGAAACCTTTTAGCACCAGTTCTATACTGGTGGTCATGTAGTATTAGTCTCGAAGGACTCGCTCCTTGTGTGCCTAGCATGAGGACCCCGCTTAGGAAAGATCTTGTCATCACTATCATTGTAAGGCAGCTAGCCTATTGCGTGACATTGATGCGATTAGTGTCCGTGATCCTGGTAACCATATCCGTCAATGTAGAAACCATCCCGTGAGTAGGTTTATGGGTAAAGATCTATAACTTTCTTCATAGAGCCTATCTGTAAGGTTTCTTTGATTAGAAACTTCGGTTATCTACCCGTTACAGTGAACAACCTCAAAATTGATTGAACATGTGGTCCTGGATCTTGCATCTTGCATTGCATACGTACATGTCATTGCATTATATTCCATCAGTCGTGCATCTTGCATTTCATTTCATTAACAAATACTCATTTCTCCTTCCTTCCTCTCTAGTAAATCAAGTTGATTCCTCAACACCAGTATGCAGCTCGAGCGAATACTAGACGCATAATGAAGCAAATTCAACAAGAACAAGCCGCTTTCAGATAGGAGTTTGACTCCATCAAAGGCAAGATTGACCAGATTCTGGAAGCCATCACTATGACCATAAAGGTAGAAGAACTACGTGAAGCCGCTGCCGTCAAAAACAATATTCATATGCAAGGATTTACCTAAAGGCTCTCAGTACATGTTCCCAACCCCGTCATCTATGGGATACCGATGAACTTCACTATCGTAGCTGAAGGAGCCACCTCTTAACCACTCCCAACACCTGAAGTTACTTTTCGAGCTATCCCACAAGCTCAACCTGCTGTCGTTTAGATCCTCACTCCTCATGTTGAAGTAAATCTGCGAGATGAGTATGATGATGTGCAAAACTATCATGTTGTTATCCCCATTTCCAATCTTACTACTATTTAGGATTCTAAAACTATCAAAATGTGTCATGATTTAGCTGAGAAACTCTAAGTCATGGAGGGCACGACTCCACTTCTCTGAATGCTCTAGAAATATGCTTAGTGCCAGATGTCGTCATTCCTCCCAAGTTTAAAGTGCCAGAATTCTCGAAGTACAAGGGTCTCAGATGTCCTAATATTCATCTGAAGATGTACTGTCGCAAGATGGCTGCCTATGCCAGAAACGAAAAGTTGATGATTCATTGCTTCTAAGACAGCTTGTTTGGAGCATCACTCGAATGGTATATACAACTGGAGCGTAGCAATGTGCGCACTTGGGCTGAGTTGGCTGAAGCTTTTGTTAAGCAATACAAGTACAACACTGACCTAGCTCCAAATCATACTCAACTTCAGAGTATGGCTCAAAAGGACAACAAATCCTTTAAGAAGTACGCACAATTCTGGAGAGAGTTAGTTGTAAGAGTGTATCCATCGTGATTGACATCTTTATGGGTACCTTGCAAGGCCAATACTATGAAAAGCTGATTGGTAGTGTGTCTTCTGGATTCTTTGACTTAGTAATTGTCGATGAGAGGATTGAAGAAGGTTTAAAAAGTGGAAAGATTTAAGGAGGTTCTAGCAGCCAAGCTGGAGCGAAAAGCCTTTCAATGGATACAAAAAGAAAGAAGGCGAAACAAATGCCATCTCTGCTCAGAAAGGGCAAGCTCAACAATAAGTTCCCGCTTCAATACCTTTTCAAATCCCATACTTCCAGTATATGTATGTTACTGTTGCGCAATATGCTCCAATTCCTTATTAGTCAGTTGTTCAAGCTACAATGCCTCAGTAACATGCTCCTCAACAACCATCATACAATCAACAAGGGTGTCAGTATCCACCACAAAATCATCAACAACGAGTTGCTCAACAATAGCGTCATCCAAATCAGCAAAGGGCGAGGAGGTCAGATATGAACTTTGATCACCTACCTATGTCATATGCTAAGATATTTATTGAATTGCTGAAGGATAGGATGATCATTCCGAGACACCTAGCTCCTCAAACTATCATTCCTCTAGACTATGATGTTAATGCTCACTGCGAGTATCATAAGGGCACTCTAAGGCACGCGATTGAGGACTGTTGGGCCTTTAAACACAAAGTTCAAGACCTGGTCGACACGAAGTTTCTCACATTCAAAGGGAAGACTCCAAATGTCAGGACCAACCCTATGCCGCCGCCAAACTAGTTCCAGCATCAAGTCAAATCAAATTAAGTTAAATCAAGTTTATCTCCCTGAAGAAGGCGGTCATTATGCCATTTCCTCCATTTACATTCTTTTCTTTTGCTTTTGTTTGTTTAAGTACTGTATGCTTTAAACATTACCTTTCGTATTTGGTTTTATTAATGTAGTGATTATGCATGTTTTGAATAAGTTATGTCGTATTCACTCATCTCTTCCATTTACTACAAAGCACAAACATATTCACCACTTCACTCTCTTCATCAAACTGTTGTTCAACAATGATTGGAGGGAGGATGATGAAAATGAAATACCCATAATTGCGAACTGTATGCTTTCGGATAAAATCCTTCTAATGATGTACACGCATTGTTTCAATCCCCAAACACTGGAGAGACAAGGAGTTAATCCCTAGTAAACCACTTCGAGCCTAGAAGTAGGAGCTTCCTTCGAATATTCAAACCCTTACACTCAACCCGAGGCAGGGTAATGTTCGGTTAATCTGATTACGCACTTGAATCACAAAGAAAAATCTAAAAGCCATGACGGTTGTTCTTCAAAGACCCATGACTTGGCAGTCACAATCCTCCATCAAAAATAAAAATCAGAAGCCTGCTAAGTCGAGTAGCTCAAAAGGAGACTTAGGAAAAAATCAAGGCAATCCCGATGGACTCGAAAAGCAAAATCAGTCCATGCAAAAGTCAGGGATCAAAAACAAAATTAAAAGAGGTCCTCAAATCCTCTATAAAAACAAAATAAGATTCAGTGACTACCATATCAAAATCAAAGGGTCACTATCATCCTTCAAAAACAAAATAAGGTGACTGTCATTTCAAGCATACCTTGAATCATCACCTTTACACCGTTAACCCTTTTAGAAGACAAACATGTGCAGAATTAACCAAACGTAGGACTGGAGATCATCACGAAGAAGGGGTGGGTACAACCTAAGTTTTGAGCCTAATATCCTTTGTTTCATAAACCGCGAACCAGACCATGTTACAACTCTCGAAAGAGCTAATTGAGGTGACATTTATTCTAAAAGCATACTATTGAAAGGTTGTGTAAACTGACTCCTCACATATTTTCTAATCTTCAGCATTGGTGTCATTCTTGTTGCTATATCTTTCACACTAGCAAAAATCAGTACCACGTTTAGACTAACGTTCCATTTTAGAACACTCGAATAAATGACTCTTTTTCAAAACTTGCATGAACATTGCATTAAGATTACCATTTGTGAATGAATAATTTTAACTGCCAATTAATGCTAGACATCAAAGACACTCCAACAAGGGGTAATTGAAGAGGAACTCAAAATTTCAATGGTGTTAACCCGAATCAAGACTACCTCAAAACCCACAGACTGGGACAAATCCTTTAACATCTCGATAACAGGAAAGTCATCTCAAAGTGCATCAAAGCTCATCTTCTAAAGATTAGACTGCTTCAGAACTGGTTAATCATGGGTAGACCATTACCATGTTCAGACTGGGGCAGGACCGTTGCGGAGGGCATATTATCTCTTTACTTTCAAGTCAGTCAAGCAGATTCTTGCCAGAAACTAGCAAACATCGGGGTTCAAATCAAGAGCATGACCTTTATGAGTCAATCAGGTCGCTATGCTCATTTTCAGGTTATCCTGACCATCAAGCATAAAGTTATGTTTCTCTCAGAAACAGACACCATGACTTCATCTGCTTCAATCATGGCATCTTCAACAAGCTGAATGTCGAGGAAATCAATCCCTCCCACCACCCAAAGTCCAATCCGCATTGGCAACTACCAAAAAACCACCATATCAGCACCTTCATAAAACATATCCAATCACCCATCTGCAATCATACATATTGCATTCGACATCATAAACATCATGTGCATCATATGCATACAAAAAACCAAAATCATACTTCCCCAGCATTTGCATCTCCGTGCGTCAGCATTTGCATTGCATTTCCATCTGATATGGAACATTATTACAAAATCAAGCATTCATACATGCATAAGTCAAGATCCAGGATCAATCACGAGATTCCAAGACGATCTTCAACCCAGCCAAGGGCATTTTCTTCAAATACGTGGGCGTTCCTCATGAAGTTGCTTTAACCTTTTGTTGATCAACCTCAAGACAATCTTCAGCCTAGTCAGGGGCATTTTCTTCAAATCTGCAGGCGTTCCTCATGAAGCTATTTCAAACTTTTGTAATCAAAATAAGAGCTCATGATGATCTTCAGCCCAGTCAAGGGCATCTTCTTTGAGTTCATGGACGTTCCTCATAAAGTTATTGCAACCGTTTGCTGATAAAAATGTGATCTCCAAGCAAGTCAGTGGGCGTTCCTCATTGAGTTTTTATCCTCAACCTTTTGTTGATGAAGTGGTCATCCCTAACTGAACCAGTAGCATTTTTCTGAGTTAGTGGGAGTTCCTCAGTGATTTGGTTCTCTTCAACCTTTTGTTGATGAAGTTGCTATCCTCAGACCAGTTATGGTTTTTCTCCAAGAAAAATTCAATCTCCCTCTTAGGTGTTCCTCAGTGAGTTGGTTCCTTTCAACCTTTTGTTGACAAGAGTGGTGTTCTTCAGTGACTTCTTTGCTTCAACCTTTCGTTGATGTTTTCAAATAAGCCTCACTTGTCATATATCCAGAAAACTTGACCTTTTGTCAATTGCCTTAATATCATCCTTATGGTGATAGCCAAATCCTATCAATACAACATAACCTTCATCCTTTTGGTGTTGGTATTCCTCACATGTGGGAATTTCCTATCATCCTTTTGGTGGTAGTAACTTGTGCGTTTGATCTTACCGTCATCCTTTTGGTGTCGGAAATCTGTGAACTTTTGGTTGTGTATCATCCTTTTGGTGAATGACAACCTTTGATATCGTTTTACTTGCTATTATCCTTTTGGTAGTAGTAAGTTGTGACCTCACTTTCATCCTTTTGGTGAAGGGTCATTGCATGAGTGTTTACTATCATCCTTTTGGTGATAGACTCGTCACCCTTTTGGTGTCAGGAATCCATATTTTCTTACCATTATCCTTTTGGTAATAATGAGTTTCGACCTCACTTTCATTCTTTTGGTGAAGGGTCCTTGCGTGAATTCACTATCATCCTTTTGGTGATAAGTCCGTCATCCTTTTAGTGTCGGAGTGGTGTGTATTTACTATTATCCTTTTGGTGATAGGTCTGTCATCCTTTTGGTGTCATATATCTGTGAGCATTCTCTATCATCCTTTTGGTGATAGATCCATCATCCTTTTGGTGTCAGACATGTATTTACTATCATCCTTTTGGTGATAGACTTGTCATCTTTTTGGTG
Organism: Lathyrus sativus; assembly: GCA_963859935.3. Lineage (NCBI taxonomy): Eukaryota > Viridiplantae > Streptophyta > Magnoliopsida > Fabales > Fabaceae > Lathyrus > Lathyrus sativus. The sequence goes on along the minus strand of OZ012740.1, from coordinate 559,086,500 downwards.
TTATATACCTACGTGTGCGTGTGTTCTCTATCATCCTTTTTCTGTCGGGAATCCGTGTATGCTTACTATTATCCTTTTGGTAATAGTGAGTTTCAACCTCATTTTTATCCTTTTGGTGAAGGACTGATGCGTGTGTTCACTATCATTCTTTTGGTCATAGGTATGTCATTCTTTTGGTGTCAGATATCTGCGTGTGCGTGTGTTCTCTATCATCTTTTTGGTGATAGACTCGTCATTCTTTTGGTTTTGGGATCCAATGTATGCTTACTATTATCCTTGTGGTAATAGCGAGTCTTGACCTCATTTTCATCCTTTTGGTGAAAGATATGTGTGTGTACTTACTGCTATCCTTTTGGTAATAGCAAGTGGAGTCATGTGAGTCCACTATCATCCTTTTGGTGATAGGTCTGCCATCCTTTTGGTGTCAGATATCTTTATGCATGTGTTCACTATCATCCTTTTGGTGATAGGTCTGTCATCCTTTTGGTGCCAGGAATTCTCATGTTATTATCCTTTTAGTGATAACGACCTTTGCAAGTTATTCAGTATTCACTCGAGGGTGACATTGATCTGTTATTCCACCTCACAAGAATTTTCTTTCTTTTCGGAAAAATTTGTGGTCTTCTTCATATCTAATTGAATTCTACCTTGAAAGAACAAACGCTGTAGCCTTTCATCTTACTAGGTTCAAGTTAATTAGACAGTGGCATCTGTCATACCCCAAATTTGTCCTACTTGTATATTACCTTCATCTGTACGTCCATCCACTAACCATTATTCAGAAAATAAAAAATAAATATGATGCTCCTTCTTGTTGTCCAAACTCAGGGTATCACAAGATTGGGTTGAAGAGAATTGAGGTTAATTTGAGGCTTATCAGAACAAGAGTTTGTGCAGTGGTGTTTTCAGTGGGTCAGGCAAGAGTTTGTTGATAATCAAGGCCAGGGTATATAGTGTTCAAGTGGTGTGAGTGTCTAAATCTAATTAGGGTTTCTGAGCCTATTCGAGTCAGTTGTGTGTGAGTCAGTTTACCAGGTGGTGTTAAATCAAGTGCTTCATGATTAAAGATCCTCAAGGAACAGTTCATCTCCAGTCAGAGTTTGATGCAGTGAAGTCCATGTTTCAATTCTATGGATTTTCAAGGCATGATTCATTAAGTCTATATTATTAACCAAGAGGATTTACAATGAAGTTTTGGCTTATCAAGGTTGATGTGTGATGCAAGGTTTTAGAGTCTAAGATTGTTGGTTTCTCAAGGGCAAGTCTTAATCATTCACATTTTTATCCATTTCATCTCCACATCCATAACCCATAAATATCCACATATCCATTCATATTACCATTTCTAAAATTCTTTTTTGATCCAAATTTGATATCCAATTTTAATCCATTCTCCATTTTTATCCAATTAAACCCATATACCTTTTCCACAGTTTAAACCATTTTTTCCTTACATTTTAAAAACAAATTAAACCAAGTTATGTCCAAAATATTATCAACTCAAAATCCATGTTTTTTTTATCTTCACAATTGTAAAGCCCATGTTCATACAAGACAAAAAAAGGGCCATCATACTCATACCAAAAAATCACAAAAAGAATAAATAGAAAAATTGTTTTTTACAAAGTCCAATTAATAAAAGTGTCAAAGTACATTACACATTCTTGATACAAAAGAAAAGTAGCCAAGCCATGACCACAAGCAAGACAAAACTCAGGTCATTCACCAAAAAGTGGCATGACCTAAATCATCACACAACAAACTACAAGCTATCACATTACGCACCATTGCCAGCTACAATATGGCTCACAATTTGTTCAAGTAAGTGATTGCTACTACTATCCAAAATAAAACAACAAAGCTTCGATGATACAAGCCAACCATTCTTGTAATCAAGAAACAAGTATTCTACACAAATTAATTCAATAACAAATTTAGGACCCACACATTTCAAGCAATCCACACATACCCAATGGACCATAGACTCACATAGAAAGTACCTATAAAAAAGACAAAAATCCAAAATTGAGCCTACCACACCCAAACTCCAACAAACCATGAGGTCACTCTATAGTAGTAAACTGTCATTTGAGAGAAAATAGCCAGAGGCCATGACGTAGCGACATGAGCTACCAATTGTATGTAACGAAGCCCACACAACCTGTACATCAAGCCATTTCTTGCAGCATCCAACCATGACTCACACATATAACCACCATAAACCATCACCTTCAGTAAACAAATTACAAGCCACAATACTTTTTTCAGCTATAAAATGAAGAACGCAACACGCATACGAGACCTCTTACGCACCAAAACCATGTTAACACCTACATAAGACAAGTGAGTAGATCGTTACGGATACGACAAAGAGAAATTGAAGATGACCACGTCATAAATTCGTACGGCGAAACCACAATTTCACAACATAAAACCTCACCTCTTCTCCTATAAATATGGCTCAAACATCCTTCGCTTTTCCTAAGCTAAAACAGCTAAAATCGCTTTGTCCAATTCATTCCCAACAAAACCTTCAACATACCCACAAAATCACGCACAAACCTCATAAAAAATCTTTTCATTTCTTCACCACTGCAAATTCAAAACAGATTCTCGAACAAGACCATAAACAACTTCTTTCATCGCTCTTCATCATCCTAAAATACATCATTTCTTATCATTTACAGACCCACCCTCCAAATCAAACTCACGCATCACATCCTCACCAAATCCACAAATACTCAAACCAACAACTCAACAACCATAAACCAAACTCGTGATTCAGAAACAAGAAGAATAGATGAGGAAAGATTTCGAAATGAGAACGAAATGAAACATCAACCAAACTTGAAACGATATCAAACTGTGTAGAAATATGAAATCATGAGCAAACTATACAAATCCAAGGCGAAGAGAAGCAGAACGAAGGAGGTGGGAATCGATTGTCTCGTTTTGTTGTGTCGTTTTTCTTCTTTAGAACTATGATCTGGTTTTGTTTCATAAGATGGGAAAATGACCCTTTTCATGACTCGGTCGGTTGAACTGAATCCATGGGTTATTTTTTCTTTTTTATCTTTTTTTGTGTGGCCATTTCTTGATGGGTATGATGGGCTTAGAAGAGTCCATGATTGTGTGATCCACATATACCCCATGATTTAGGTTGTGCCTCCGTCTCATTATATTTTGTTTTTGGCTAGCCATCTTTTTTTAAAAGATGAATGGGCTTCAAGCCCATAGTAATTCTACTTTTTACAGACACATACACACACACACACACACACAAACACACACACACACACACATACACAGATTTCAGCACCCTATCTTTTTGTTTTTTATTTTAGTATTTTATTATTTTTGTTACTGTTTTCTCTAAAAAATTTAAATTATTAATCCTTAATATAACTATCTAATTATTTATAAATTTTTTCAATTTCCATTTTCGATTCTAACTATTGGTCGATGAAACTCTAAAATCGTGGATGGTCGATTTATCAAATAAATTCCTTGATTAGGATTAGACCATGTTCTTTTCTTACTTATCTCATTCCATTTCATTTCATATTAACTTCTTCTATTTTTTTTTATTTTGATCAATAAAGTCTTTTATTCACGAATTTTGGTAGATTGAGGTTGCTTAAGCTTCATGATTTCAAATCTTTAGAAAATGATCATTGAGATTATTTTCTATATTTTGGGATCATGATAGGTTACCTTCGATTAATCGACAAAAATTTATGATTAAGACAAGATCATCCGCTTATCTTTTCGTGTGGCACGACTTCTTTGGAGATTGATTCGCAATATCATTTCTCTATCGTGTTTTAGCACAAATATTATTCTTGCGTCGCCTCCTATAGTATGATCTTCGTCAAAGATCGTGCTATGATGGTTTAGCACTAAATTTAAATCGATTTCATATGATTAATCTGTTGCGGTGAGAATAGGATATCAAATTATTAATTAATTTGATTCGCAAATCTTTAATTCACAACTGACTTTGACTTATCCGAAGGAAAAGGTCAAAAGAAGGAAAACCTAATTTTTGCATCGTAAACAATGTGGGGAAAGCTCTAGGTAAGGGGTTAGTTAAGCTTAGGGAAGGTACTAGCACCCTATACTTCTGTAGTACTCTACAGGAACCTTTTGTTTACATTTACTATTTTGCTTGATTATTAGCTTGAGGGTATATACTGCTAAGGGTTAAGAGTTAAAGTAAAATACCTAAGGGTTAGTCCTACGTTTACTCGGCAAGATTCACATCTTGTGCCTACGTATCCTGGGTAGGGGATGGAATCAGAGTAATCGTAGTTCCCCTCGAAAGGGAGGTTAGAAACTTCTTGACTATGGTCAAGGTTTCAAAGGGAGTAAGCGTTTCTTAAGGACGCGCTTACGTGGAGTTCAGCGAATCTTATTTCTACATTGAAATTAGTTGAATTGAAATTTGGGTTAACTAAGTATTCCACGGTGAGAAACCTAAAATGGAGTGCGGCGACTCCTTGACCTAATGCTAGCGTAAAGGGTATTTTCGTCCACCGCGGGACACCTAGGCAGTTAGGGTTTTGAATGTGTCAAAGGATAGGACTATTGACACGGCGGTCAAACTGCTAGACCTAATCCTTCGGAGGGTTTAACGGTAAACAATGTCATGCAAAATAATTAAAGCGGCAGTATGAAAATATGGAAAAGTGCGAAACAATAAAGGAAATGCACCGCGACGATATACTCGCGTAAAATTACAACCCAAAAGTGCAAGGATAAAAATGGAATACAAGCGACGATTGTCTCACATAAATTACATCCATGAAAATAAATACGGAAAATAAAAGGATTAATAATCACAGCCAAACGATAAACGATGAAAATTTAAAAAAGATTTAGTTAAAAAATGAAACTTTATTAATTGGAATTTTGGGGTTAACCTACATCTAACAATTTTAATTAATTTTGAAAATATTTATTATTATTTTTCATCTTAATTAACACAGAAAATAAAACAAATAACAATAAAACTCAAGACAAAACAGAAAATAAGGCTAAAATTCAAAACGGGTCGGGCAAGTGACCAGACCCGACTCGATCCATCACCAACATAAAAATGCTGGGCGAAAAAACTAGGGTTCTAAGACCCATTTCCGTAGCTGCGGCACCGGCTCCCTTTTGCTTCTTCTCCGAAGCTTCATCCCTTTCTCTTTTCCGTCCATGGCCACGTCTCACTGCTTCTTCCATTTGATCTTTCACTCTCTTTTTCTTTGCCTTCCGTTGCCATGGATGCTTCTCTGTATTATTTGAAAACAAATGAAAAAGGAGAGAAGTTAGCTTACCACAACTTTGTGGAGGCAAATCGCCACACATCACACAAGTCTGCAAGACATTGGTCAATACAGGTTTCGATGATGACAAATTACAGCCTTGGATAGATTGGAAATTATAAACTCCAGATCTACTAAACAGATGCAACGTATCACCTACCATATCCTTTTATAATTGTCTTAAAACTATTGTAATAAATATACTATGTGTAGATAAAATGCAATCATGACCAGAGGCATGAAAGACCACAAACTGATGAATTTTTGCAGGTTTGCAGGGCATGAGTCAACCATAGGGTCGGCGCATGCATCAAAGCACTTTTCCACTGGTCAGCGCACAAAGGCAATGAGTCGACCATAGGGTCGGCGCATGAAGGAAAAATTTTCCAACGGGTCAGCGCATAAAGGCATGAGTCGACCATAGGTTCGGCGCATGAAGGAAATAGTTTTCAACGGGTCAGCGTACGCCGACTGTATGGTCGACGCATACTGATGCATTTTCCAGATTTCCAAAAACAAAGGCCATGCGTCGACGCACAGACCTGCTGCGGTCGACCGTTCGCGCGAAAATCCTGTTTTTAAATGATTCCTTCTTATATTTGAAATACTGTTATGTCTATAATTGGGTTGATCCTATATATACTTGTTTAACCACTTGTGTCATTTGAGCATTTGATAATATTTGATTCATGTGTTCAAAAACAAGAAAGAGTGAAATAGGTGTCCAAGATTCATCATCTTCATCTTCAACATCTCACAACATTTCAATTACACATAACCATTTTTGAAGTGCATTGTGAGTGATTCAAGGTGATAAGGTTCGAAGCTTAGATTGGAGAATCAAGTTCGGGTTGAAGCTTGTGACAGGTTCTTTCTTGAATAAAACCGTTGGGGTTTTACCCTCCAAGATTGGTTTGAATTTTGGGGGTTTTTGGACGAGATTCTTCATCAAGGGTCAACTGAGCGAAGGTGATTGTGAAGAGGTGTTCTTCACAAGTCTAGTAGCGGATTCAGTGATATTGAAGGGAAGATCTCGGGTTCGATGTGTTGCTGTTGAGATCAGCCGGAGTCGAAGGTTTGAACAACAACGTGTTATTTAATAAGGTGGCTGGAATCAGAGGTCCATCAACAACAATCGGAGGACTTGATTCATCTTGAATCAAGGGGCAAGGAGTGAAAGCAACTTTCAACACATTGAGATTTCTGTTGTATATTTGTTGCTCAATCCTTGTATAAACTGTTACATTCAACAGGTGATATCTATAAAATCTATCTCAATTCTAGTTTTAGAATTGAGGGCAGACGTACCCCGAAGCGAGGACGACGGGGGAACTGCCTCACCAAATACTTGTCTTCTCTATTTTTCAGCATTTACGTTATAGCTCAAAATAAGTGATTTTTGTATAAGCACTATTGTAAAATTGTGATATCAATTGAGTAAGGTTAAAACTCTGTTTTTGACTCCAAAGTACTATAAGACATTGTACTAGGCTAGTTGGAATCACTTACTCAACATAAATATCACTTGGAGTGTTTTGCACACCAAGTGTTTGACAAATTACTTGAGCCAAAATTATCTTACTTGTGTATCTAGTTTTGGTTTGCTCTTTGAATCATTGGAACTAGGAATCCTAACAACTGAAGTAGATCATTGATAAGTGTGATTAGTGTTGTGATTCTACTTTCCATATTGTCATTAATCCAAAGGCTTACGCATATCCGGTTTTCCAATAACCGTTCGTTTTAGACTATATTTTCCTCGGCCGCTTCCGCACTTAAAACAATTTTTCAAAACCAATTTTTAATTGGTAGCGCCGACTCAAATCTTAATTGGGGATCTATTCAACCCCCACCCCCTTCTAGATTCGTGCCATAGTCTAACAAGTGGTATCTAGAGCTTCGGTTATTCGGTGCTTCAAATACAACGTAGATAAAAAATGGCTAACGAACCAAAAGGGGCGTACAATAGAGCTCCCGTTTTTAACGGTGAAAATTATAGTTATTGGAAAGACTGTATGCGGGTGCATATAAACTCCATAGACAGAAAAATATGGAACGTTATCCTCAATGGTCCAATAGAAATTACTACGACCAATGCGGATAACGTAGTTGTGCCTAAGCCCGAAGCACAATGGATCGATGACGATGAGAAAAAATACAATTATGATTGGAAAGCCAAAAATATCTTAATCTCCTCATTAGGTGTAGATGAATATTATCGTGTATCCTATTGTCCTACTGCTAAGGCCATGTGGGATTCACTACAAATATCCCATGAGGGGACAAACGATGTTAAATTGGCTAGAATCAACACATTAACACAAGAGTTCGATCTCTTTTTCATGGAGCAAGGGGAAACCATTGCTGACATGAAAAAGAGATTTACTCATCTCATCAATCGTTTACATTCATTAGGTAGGCCTGTTTCCAATGATGTTACTACTAATAAGATCTTAAGATGTCTTAACAGGGAATGGCAGCCAAAAGTGACCGCCATCAAAGAAGCACATGATCTTACCTTATTAGACTTGACAACATTGTTTGGCAAACTACAAGAGCATGAACAGGTACTCTTGAGCCTAGACCAACGCAAAAAGATGGAAAAGAAAGACAAAACGAAGGTGAGTGAAAAGAAATCGATAGATCTCAAGACTTCCTCCTCGAAGTCTCAAGAAAAAGAGCAAAGTGATTATTCCTCAAGCGACGAAGAAGAAGAGGACAAGAGCGAAGATATGGGGTTGTTTGTCAAACGGTATAACCGTTACGTGAGAAAGAACGACATCCAACATTCCGAGAAGAACTTGGTAAACTTCCGGAAACAATCGAGGTACTCCAAGGATGATGACTAAAAAGGTAAAAAGACTAGAGGGACGTGCTACAAGTGTGGAAAGCCCAGTCACTACAAACCGGACTGTCCGATGAACAAAAAGGGAAAGAAAAAGGAATCATCAAAGTCACACAAGAAATCATCAAAGCCTAGGAGAGCATACATAGCTTGGGAAAGCGACAACGACTCTTCCTCCTCTGATGAAAGCTCTAGTGATGAAGAAGAGTCCGTGAATCTATGCCTCTCCGCTCATCAGAAAAATAAGAAAAAACAGGTACGTCACTCTAAATATGATAAGTCCTCAAATATGTCGCATTCAGAATTACAAACCACATTTAATGCCTTACACAATGAAGCAATTGAAGCCTTCAAGAAACTTACCTCTAATAAAAGAATTTTTACGTATTTAGAGCACAAAGTTAAAGAGTCCGAAAAGAAATTAGAGGACATTAAGGCTTCCATTGTGAAAGGCAATGAATCAGATTGTAAGGACAATAGAAATCCTTTCGACTTTGGGTGTGATACTTGTCATATTTGGCAAGGTGAGGTTAGAAACCTCAAGGCCAAATTAAACAAGGCACTTGAGCCTAAAATTACATTTGCTATTGATAAAAAGGATTTTAGAAAAAGTATGATTAACCCATACCAAAAATATGCATATGTAATTAGGGATCAAGCAAGTAAAAGTGATTCTAAAGTCGATTTTGCATGCTTATATTGTTGCAAGAAAGGCCACTCCATTGGTAAATGCCGATTTAGGAGATTTCTTGTTCCTAAAGGCATCTACCAATGGTTGCCCAAACGCAACCATTTTGTCGCTAACCTATTAGGACCCAATATGCCATTGGGTACCTCCTTGTGCTAATTATGTTTTGATAGGTGAAATGTGTCCAGACCACCGAGAGAAGATGGGTTCTCGACAGTGGGTGCTCAAGACACATGTCTGGAGACATATCCTTATTCATAGCCTTTGTGGCTAAGAAGAAAGGGTATGTAACTTATGGTGATAACAACCGTGGAGCAATACTAGGTAAAGGTAGTGTAGGTAATCCCGCCTCTACTATAATTTCCGACGTGTTGCTTGTCGAAAACCTTAAACATAATCTGCTTAGCATTAGCCAATTATGCGAAAAAGGATACAATGTATCTTTTTCAAAAGATTGTTGCAAAATTGTGCATGAAAATGATAAGAAGAATATGTTTAATGGTTTTAGAGTAAACAATGTATATATGCTTGACTTAAATGAAGTATCGTTAACAAGACAAATGCCTCATAACTATGAGTGAAGACTCATGGTTATGGCATAGGCGTTTAACGCATGTGAACTTTGACTTGCTCAACAAGGTAGTCTCAAAAGACCTAGTTTTAGGACTTCCCAAAATAAAGTTCACCAAGGATCACCTTTGTGATGCTTGTCAAAAAGGGAAGCAAACGAGGATCTCATTTAAATCCAAAAAGATAATTTCAACAACGAGACCTCTTGAACTTCTTCATATGGACTTGTTTGGGCCGTCTAGGATCAAAAGTCTAGGAGGAAACTATTACGGGTTCGTAATAGTGGACGACTTTTCTAGGTTTTGTTGGACCATCTTTTTAGTAAGTAAAAGTGATACATTTGCCGCTTTTGAAAAGTTTGCTAAGCTTTCCCAAAATAAGTTAAATACAAACATAGTGTCAATTAGAAGCGACCATGGAGGTGAGTTTGAAAATCACTTATTTGAAGAATATTGCGGTAACCATGGTATAGATCATAACTTCTCCGCTCCACGCACCCCTCAACAAAACGGGGTCGTGGAGCGTAAAAACCGTATTTTAGAAGAATTGGGAAGAACAATGATTAACGAAAGTGGTTTACCGAAATATTTTTGGGCCGACGCCATTAGTACGGCGTGTTATGTTTTGAATAGGGTGCTTATTCGCCCCATTCTAAATAAAACACCGTATGAACTTTTAAAAGGGCGAAAGCCAAATGTTTCTCACTTGCATGTGTTTGGATGCAAATGTTTTGTATTAAATAATGGAAAGGAAAACTTGGGCAAATTTGATTCCAAAGCCGATGAAGGTATCTTCCTCGGTTACTCTCAATCGAGTAAAGCATATAGAATATATAATAAACGATTACTTGCTGTAGAAGAGTTTGTGCATGTTACTTTTGATGAGTCCTATCCGAGAAATGTCGGAAAGGATAGTGTTGTTCATGGTGCAGGTACATCCATAGAAGACATACTCAAAAGTGGCGAGACGGGGATTGATCAACCTGACAAAGTCAAAGTTGAGGAGGATAAGGATGTACACCATGATGTAACAGAGGAAGTTCATCCGCCTTCAAACGATGATCTCCCTCAAGCTTGGAAGTCATCTAAAGACCATCCAATTGAAAACATTCTCGGAGACATCACAAAGGGTGTAACAACTCGATCGAAGCTAAGTAATTTCTGTTATCACTTCGCATTCGTTTCACAGATGGAACCTAAAAACCCTAAGGAAGCCCTACTCGATGAACACTGGTTTTTGTCAATGCAGGAGGAACTGAATCGGTTCACTAGAAATGAGGTTTGGGACCTTGTCCCTCCTCCGCGAGGTCATCGAGTAATCGGCACCCGATGGGTGTTTAGAAATAAACTGGACGAGAACGGAGTAATAACTCGCAACAAGGCGCGGTTAGTCGCGCAAGGGTATAACCAAGAGGAAGGCATCGACTATGAGGAAACTTATGCGCCGGTTGCCCGACTCGAGGCTATACGCCTTTTACTTGCTTTCGCCTGTGCGAAGGATTTTAAGTTATTTCAAATGGACGTCAAAAGTGCGTTCCTTAACGGGTTCATAAATGAAGAAGTCTATGTTGCTCAACCACCTGGTTTTGAGTCTCATGAGTATCCTGATCATGTCTACAAACTGAAAAGAGCTTTATACGGTCTCAAACAAGCTCCTAGAGCTTGGTATGAGAGACTAAGCAAATTTTTACTTGATCAAGGCTACTCAAGAGGAAAGGTTGATACTACTCTCTTCATTAAACGTCAAGGAAAACACTTAATTCTTGTACAAATTTATGTTGATGATATCATATTTGGATCCACTAACATGGATCTTGTAAGAGAGTTTGCTGAGCTTATGTAGGGTGAATTCGAGATGAGTATGATGGGTGAACTCACATACTTTCTCGGTTTGCAAATTAAGCAACTGAAGGAAGGAACATTCGTGAGCCAAACAAAATATTATTTGGAGCTTCTCAAGAGATTTGACATGGAAAATTCAAAAGCCATAGACACTCCTATGCCAACATGTGTAAATATGAGTAAAGATGAAAGTGGTAAGAATGTTGAGGTAAAAAGGTACAGAGGTATGATTGGCTCGCTTCTCTATCTTACTGCTTCTCGTCCCGACATTATGTTTAGCGTGTGTATGTGCGCCAGATACCAATCATGTCCTAAGGAATCCCACCTAAAATCTGTCAAACGCATACTTCGATACCTATCTGGTACTCCGAAATATGGACTGTGGTATTCCAAAGGTAATGATTGTTCATTGGTAGGCTTCTCCGATTCCAATTTTTCCGGTTGCAAATCGGATAGGAAAAGCACCAACGGTACGTGTCACTTATTTTCAAATTCCTTGGTCAGTTGGCACAACAAGAAACAAGTGTATGTTGCTTTGTCAACCGCCGAAGCGGAATACGTAGCCACCGGTAGTTGTTGTGCGCAAGTCCTATGGCTTAAACAACAACTATTGAACTTCAATTTGAAGCTAGAACGTGTTCCAATATTTTGTGACAACACCAGTGCTATAAATCTTACCAAAAATCTGGTGTTACATTCGCGTACCAAACACATAGAAATTCGACACCATTTTCTGAGGGACCATGTAGAGAATGGTGACGTTGTCTTTGAACACGTTGATACCAAAAATCAACTAGCGGACATTTTCATAAAGCCGCTAGCCACTGAGCCCTTCTTTCATATCCTTCGAGAACTTGGTATTCTCGACATTTCTGATCGGGTTTAACAATTACTACGTTCATAATTAATCTATTTACAACTATGCTTTTGTACTACTAACAAGTTTAGCTTTTATTGCAAGTACAAATATGTGGTTAACAAGTGTGGTCGGTATAGAGGTGATATTGCTCCTTTCTCTCTCTCTTTATATTTCTGTCTCTCTCTTTATATCTCTCTATCTCTAAACATTCATGACTTGAAACTAAGTATATCGTTTGACAATCATGGTACTTATATATGTCTATGACTTTTGCTGCTAATACTATGTGTGTTGAATGCAAACTATATTGTGAAAGGGTGAATAGGCATGATAAATAGGCAAGTGTGGCATTCTGCATAACATGAAACTGAAAAATTGGGTTTTTGAAGGTTATGAGTCGACCTAAACAGGACAACGGTCGATGCATGCTGTAGACTTTCAAAATTATTAAAAAACACACAGTATGCGTCGATGCATGCAGGGGCTATGGTCGACGGCTCGCGCAAAAACCCAAAATTTTTTTTGAAAACCGTTCCAGTTTCTCTTCCTCTCCATTTAATGTACTGTGAACTTCTGTTATGATTTGATATTGCATTTGTCTTGTAAATTGCATCTAGGCATCTATTGTGTCCTCTTGTCTCCTCCCTCTTACCAAAACCCTAAAACCTCTCTCTATTAAAGGGAATAGTCTTCATCTTCTCCAAAATCATCTTCAACTACTCTCTTCAAAGTTCATCTCTACAAAATCTCCAAAAATCATCATCAATGGCTTCTCTTTTTCGCAAAAATACAGGTAAGAGATCAAGGGCCTCATCATCATCTGCTTCAGTCCCCATTACCGCTGTCTCACTAATTCATCCACCTGCTGTTGAAAACTCCAGCAAGAGTCTCAGCAAAAGAGCAATCGTTCCACAGCATGCCTTCTACCAGGCAACGGCGGAGCGCTTGTATCTCACCCAAATTTTGTCTCTGCTGGAGGTTCAGGGGTTCTTCAATTTTCTGGAGTGCAACACAAAGTATAGTGAGGATTTGGTCCGGGTGTTCTACACAAATCTACGTGGTAACTTTCAAGGTCAATATTTCCACACTTCTGTCGGCAATAAACTGGTAAACATAAATTCTGAAGTATGGAACAAGTATTTTGATTTGACTGTTGATGCTGATGCACCAACTCTTCATGAGGTAACGGACACTCGTACGGTGCCAGGGTATGAGTTTAAGAGTGCTCTGAATGACATGCTCAAAAGACCCTATCCAGATGCCATTGTCAACAGTGATGCCTTTCCTAGAACGGTCACAGCCGGGAAACTCCAAACAGGGGAGCGCATCCTTCAGTGGATTGTCGCTCGCATCCTACGACCGAAAAAAGGTGGACTGTCCCGTGTCGAACAAGCTGAGGTACATCTCATCTATATATTGAAACATAGGATCAAAATAAACTGGCCATACTATATTGTAAGAAGGATTTTTTCTCTGAGAGACTCAAGTAGAGGCACTGCTCTAGCCTATGGGTCGTTTATTTCGGAAATTCTTGCCGCAGCAAATGTTGTATACCCAACATTTCCTTGTGTTTTAGTCCCCTCTGACAAAGAATTTAGCACCAAAACCCTTGCCATGATGAGGTATTTTTGGTGCGATGAACGACAATCATACAGATTTGTTCGTCGAGCCAATATTCCTCGGGTGACTCGTGACAGTTCCGATGACAGCTCTGAAAAGGAAAGTGAAGAACAAGGTGAACAGGACGATGATGAAGAAAATACAGCTGCAGAGGTACAAGAACCTGTATGTGAGACGCAAGACTATCATCAATCGCCAGTTCAACATGCGTCTCCAAATACCGATTGGCTCCAGCATTCAGCTCTATCTGAAGAACAAGAAGAAGGTTATACAAATCAGGGATGGGGTGAATGGCAATACACAGGCTGGACTACCCTGGGTAGATTCTATGACCCATATCACGGCTACCCTCAAGACTATCAACCTTCCCAGCACTCATCACCTCCTCCACCATCGGACAACTCTGAAGTAATTAATATGCTGCAGTCCATGCAGTTAGATAAACAAACCTTCATGAGGAGTCAAGATACGCAAATGGAGCAGATTAGAGCTGAGCTTCGTACCCAAAATGAAAGGTTAAATTCATTTTCGACTCGGATGGACGCCCGTCTTGAAGCTCTTGTTGAATCACATGAAAGACAAGACCTGGAAATCACCGACTCTCTTCATCACCTCAACATGTCCGTAGAAGCATTTCTGGACTTCTCGGATCCTTACCGCAATCCCGATACTACATACCGGGGGAGGGACCGAGGTTGGGGTCGGGGATATTAGTTTCATAGTTGCATATTTGTTTCTTCTATGTACCTTCCATTTTTCCGTGTTATGTTTGCCTGAATATTCATCTATTTGCATGTTCTCTTAATTATCTATTCATTCAAGTTACTTTTGTTCATTATCATTTTTATGTGTGAAGTTTGGTAATTAACTATCACCTATTGTATGTTTTCTGTTAATTGATGCGTTCTCCTTCTCTTTTTGATGTTGTCAAAGGGGGAGAAGAACATGTAGCAACAGCACCAAAGCCAAGTCAGGATATTAACAACAGTTGATGGTTGTTTGTTCTGCAGCCTTATATTACAAAAGAAAGGGGGAGCTTGTGTATACATTGCATATTGGTTGTTTTGGTTGTATACAGGTTGTCATCATCAAAAAGGGGGAGATTGTGGAGGCAAATCGTCACACATCACACAAGTCTGCAAGACATTGGTCAATACAGGTTTCGATGATGACAAATTACAGCCTTGGATAGATTGGAAATTATAAACTCCAGATCTACTAAACAGATGCAACGTATCACCTACCATATCCTTTTATAATTGTCTTAAAACTGTTGTAATAAATATACTATGTGTAGATAAAATGCAATCATGACCAGAGGCATGAAAGACCACAAACTGATGAATTTTTGCAGGTTTGCAGGGCATGAGTCGACCATAGGGTCGGTACATGCATCAGAGCACTTTTCCACTGGTCAGCGCACAAAGGCAATGAGTCGACCATAGGGTCGGCGCATGAAGGAAAAATTTTCCAACGGGTCAGCGCATAAAGGCATGAGTCGACCATAGGGTTGGCGCATGAAGGAAATAGTTTTCAACGGGTCAGCGCACGCCGACTGTATGGTCGACGCATACTGATGCATTTTCCAGATTTCCAAAAACACAGGCCATGCGTCGACGCACAGACCTGCTGCGGTCGACCGTTCGTGCGGAAATCCTGTTTTTAAATGATTCCCTCTTATATTTGAAATATTGTTATGTCTATAATTGGGTTGGTACTATATATACTTGTTTAACCACTTGTGTCATTTGAACATTTGATAATATTTGATTCATGTGTTCAAAAACAAGAAAGAGTGAAATAGGTGTCCAAGATTCATCATCTTCATCTTCAACATCTCACAACATTTCAATTACACACAACCATTTTTGAAGTGCATTGTGAGTGATTCAAGGTGATAAGGTTCAAAGCTTAGATTGGAGAATCAAGTTCGGGTTGAAGCTTGTGATAGGTTCTTTCTTGAATAAAACCGTTGGGGTTTTACCCT
This sequence comes from Lathyrus sativus, assembly GCA_963859935.3. Lineage (NCBI taxonomy): Eukaryota > Viridiplantae > Streptophyta > Magnoliopsida > Fabales > Fabaceae > Lathyrus > Lathyrus sativus. Next base: position 559,070,778 of record OZ012740.1, on the reverse strand, counting down.
CCAAGATTGGTTTGAATTTTGGGGGTTTTTGGACGAGATTCTTCATCAAGGGTCAACTGAGCGAAGGTGATTGTGAAGAGGTGTTCTTCACAAGTCTAGTAGCGGATTCAGTGATATTGAAGGGAAGATCTCGGGTTCGATGTGTTGCTGTTGAGATCAGCCGAAGCCGAAGGTTTAAACAACAACGTGTTATTCAATAAGGTGGCTGGAATCGGAGGTCCACCAACAACAATCGGAGGACTTGATTCATCTTGAATCAAGGGGCAAGGAGTGAAAGCAACTTTCAACACATTGAGATTTCTGTTGTATATTTGCTGCTCAATCCTTGTATAAACTATTACATTCAACAGGTGATATTTATAAAATATATCTCAATTCTAGTTTTAGAATTGAGGGCAGACGTACCCCGAAGCGAGGACGACGGGGGAACTGCCTCACCAAATACTTGTCTTCTCTATTTTTCAGCATTTACGTTATAGCTCAAAATAAGTGATTTTTGTATAAGCACTATTGTCAAATTGTGATATCATTTGAGTAAGAGGTTAAAACTCTGTTTTTGACTCCAAAGTACAATAAGACATTGTACTAGGCTAGTTGGAATCACTTACTCAACATAAATATCACTTGGAGTGTTTTGCACACCAAGTGTTTGACAAATTGCTTGAACCAAAATTATCTTACTTGTGTATCTAGTTTTGGTTTGCTCTTTGAATCATTGGAACTAGGAATCCTAACAACTGAATTAGATCATTGATAAGTGTGATTAGTGTTGTGATTCTATTTTCCATATTGTCAGTAATCCAAAGGCTTACGCATATCCGGTTTTCCAATAACCGTTCGTTTTAGACTATATTTTCCTCGGCCGCTTCCGCACTTAAAACAATTTTTCAAAACCAATTTTTAATTGGTAGCGCCGACTCAAATCTTAATTGGGGATCTATTCAACCCCCCCTTCTAGATCCGTGCCATAGTCTAACAAACTTAAGTTTTGCTATTGTTCACGGCCGCCGTGATCTTTGCCGCCGTGATTTCTCGGTTATGGTGATGATTGTTTGGTGTTCGATGGGCTTGCATGGTGATCCGCGTTAGAACACTGATGATGGTGATTTCACTCCATCTGAGTTTGCAGCGGTAGTGAGCTGTTGTAGCACTTACAGCCGCGCAGGACCGTCGGTGAGTTGCGGTGACTCGCGGTGGTAGTGAGAGCTCCAACAGATTCACGATCTCCGTTTCGATTTGTTCCTAGGCTTTGCTTGCTTTCATGATGATTCGTGGACGATGATGCTTTCTGAGTCCAGCTGGGTGAGATTTTCTTTGGCCGTCGTTCGATCTTCCCCCCTATTGTTCTTGCATTTGAGCTTTATATTACTCTTGTGGGCTTGGATATCACGACTTAGGTTGTGATCTTGTTGGCCGAGCTTGTTGCGGTTATTGCGAAATTGTTGCTGATGAGTTTTTCCAGGAATTTTGGTTATGGACTTTGCGATTTTTCGCTGTTTGCTTGGCCCTTTCAGATTTGCGGTTGTGACCTTGCATTTTGGGTTTGACAGATTCATTGTAGTTGAAGTGTTACATTTTTTCAGGATTTCTGTTGGCTGGATTTGTTTGGTAGGCGCTTGCTTGCTTGGCCTGCGTTTTTGTGTTTGATCCATGGGCCTTGGAAATTCTGGAAAATTTATGCTAGCGCCCTGTTTGGCTAAAACTCATTTTTCATGAAAAAGTGCTTTTTCCCAAAAGCGCTTTTTCAAAAAATCACTTTTACAAAAAATCATTTATCTCTCTCTCTCTCTCTCTCTCTCTCTCTCTCTCTCTCTCTCTCTCTCTCTCTCTCTCTCTCTCTCTCTCTCTCTCTCTCTCTCTCTCTCTCTCTCTCTCTCTCTCTCTCTCTCTCTCTCTCTCTCTCTCTCTCGAAAAAGAACAAATGTTACCGGATTTACCGAGGTTGGGAAATAAAGTCGGGAGTTGGCTTCAACCTCATCTTTGCCCTCCCGACGTACATGATGATGAACATTTTCTGAGGGTATCGGAACTATCGAAAAACCACCTTTCTATTATTCTAACTTTAACGTCTTTCCTATGTTTTGTCTGTTTCTGTGCAGGTATAAAAGAATCAAAGCCGAAGAACCGGACACGAAGATTAACCTTAAGAACATAGGGCTTAGAAATAGGAATCAAATATACTTTATTTTCCTTTGCAATTTCTAATAAAAATAAATATGAATAAAATTCACATTATTTTTCTCCAATTAAAGTTCTCATGATTAATACCGCCCAAAATATCTTGTCTGATTACTCCAACCGAATAATTTTAACTAAACCAAATTACCTGACTAAACTCAAGTGACTAAGTGCCTCCGAATGAACTTAATCGGTTAAACATAACCGATTAACCTCAACTGATTAAACTCAACCAAACAGATTAAAATTCGCCAAATTAATTCGTCCAAAAAAAACCCCCTGAAAATTATCTGAATAAACTTTTCCATTCCAATTCCAGATTCGACAACCAATCATACTGCTCGATTTAGACCTGACATAACTGAGTGTCAGACAACTCCCTTTTCAAATCAATTCGCGCCTGATAATAGAAACGGTAAATACGGTCTTGAACGAATGAACAGAGAAATTCGACTAACAGCGAAACAAACTGTTTTTCGTATTGAAAAGTTCACCTCGTATCTCGAATGACTAAATTCGATTCCCTGAACCAACTTGGCTAAAAATCATGACCAAACCGATATGATAAATCCAAACACGAGCCGAAATTTCCACTGTTTCCTTTAAAGCTGACTGACAGGTAGCAGAACACAAGAAAATGGGCATCTATTAAAATAAATTCCGCAAAGTGAAATCTCACGCCGATTTAAACCAAACCAACTGATATCTCAATACATTCGTCTCCATATGGTTAAACAACATCTCTAAAATCTGCTGACAACTAAATCTCGGCTCTTGAATAAATTATTGTGTCTCGAGAATCCTGACGTCGAAAATTGCTGTAAAAATCAAATCATCCTCAAATAAATCACATGACTCGGAGATTGAAACCCTAATCGTTCGAGGGATTTCTGATGACTATTCTGCATCCTAAGCCATCGGCCAACCGCAAATTATGACCATTTCGCCCTTCAATAGTTAAAGAGTGCACAATGTGATTTTTCCTGCAAAAACCAACAGACTACACAAACCCGTTAGTGATTAGTTAAATGTAATGCCCAAAATGAAATGAGGGCGACATGAATCGACTAATCTAAGGGTAAAATTTTGGGTATTAAATAATCATTAACCACTAACTTTAATTTCTATCAATATATTCTTGATTTATTTTTCCGTCAATATATCTTGATCTTATTATATTATTATTCATATTATTGTTAATATTATCTTGATCATATTATTCGTATTGTTCATATCATATTCATCTTATTTATTGCTCATCTAACCATTTCCTTATTCATATTATTCAAAAACACACTAAAAATATCGAAACCCTAAAAGCCTAAATTGGTGGACTGTTGGTTATTTCTCCGAGCACCGAAACTTGGACTTTGTACAAAAACCCTAGCAAATGATATTTTGTCCGACTCTCGCTCGTGGCTTAGTTTATGACACCTCAAATACACACACAACTTCCTGTTGGGCTACCTTACAATGAACCTTTTTATTTCGTGAAATCCCATGTAACTTACATGTATCCCCCTCCCATTCCGATTTACGCATTAGTTTTTGCTTTGGTTATGGTTTGTTTACTTGGAGCACCCCTATGGACTAGCATAAACAAAACCATTTTCTAACTAATTCTCGATTCGTCGTTGAGCCATTTTCAAAACACCCTCCGTAAGTCGATTGCTCATTAGCATTCGCCATCAACCTAACACACACACTCTCGTATTTCATCGCGGTTTCGTTACTAGGAGCACCCCTAGGGACTATTATTGATTCTTACCTCTTTCGCAAACCCTTGATCCAACGTCAAGTGGATTTTATTCAAAATTGTAAGTCGAATGCCTTTTGCCTCATTGTCAATCTCTTTTCTACCAATCCGATTCAATCTTTTTCAAACGCTTTCTCAAACAAACTTTGAAAGAAGAATATTTTTGGAGTCTAGAATTCCTTGGATCTTTGAATGAATGGCTCTTGAGGCGCATGCCTTTGATTGTTGTTCATTCAACCTTTCATCTTAAAACATTTAATTCTTATCTAAACATTTTCTTAATCAACTTACGAAAGAATAAGATTCTTAGAGTCTAGCATTCCTTGAATCTTCGAATGAATAGCTCTCGAGGCACGCCCTTGGGTTGTCTTTCATTCAATCTTTTGTTCATCTTCAACAAATTCAACCCCTCTCTTTTCATGGTCGTATCCACGAACCACAAACGCTCTAATTCTTCATTCATTTGAATGTAATATATGTAGGCACAAGATTGCGATGATCTTGGCGAGCTACCTTTTTCTTTTCCCCCTATTTGCATCACACTTCTATCCATCTTCTCTTTTCCCCTTATCATTTCCCATAGTTGAACTACGAGGGCTCTGATTCCTCATTCTCGTATGAATGAGCATACATAGACACAAGGGCCTCAATCCTTGGCGAGCACCCTAACCTAATATCACCTTTTTTTTCCTTAGCAGTCGAATTCCTTTTATTGTACCGTTTCACATTTATCATTGAGAAAAAAACTAACAAGCTTAGATAAAGCTCATCACAAATTGAACTAAGAGGTTCTCATTGAGTACAACAGACGTAGAGGGTGCTAATACCTTCCCTTTACGTTACCGACTCCCAAACCTAGAATATGGTTGCGACGACCATGTTCTTATCTCCTTAAAGGTTTTCTCGATATTTTTCTTTTCCTTTTTTGGGATAAATAAATTTCAGTGGTGAATCTGTCAAACCGTATTCTGCACCTTTTACGCAAGGGTTGTATTTCTCAATTTGTATTTTTCGAGGTGCGACAATAGGGACAATTGAGTTAGAACAATAGTGAGAGAGATAACTCTCCAGGCATGTAGAAATGGAGAATTTTTGAAAATAAACTAAAATTGGAATGATGTGCATTATTCCTTATGCAAAAATAACAAGAGAGAGAGAGGGGGAGAGGGAGAGGGATAGAGAGAGAGAGAGAGAGAGAGAGAGAGAGAGAGAGAGAGAGAGAGAGAGAGAGATTCCTTTTCACGCCTCTTTTGCTTTAAGTTATCGTACTTGCAAATGCTAAGAGTTCCCCTTAACCTTTGAAACTCGACTTTCTTTGCATACTTACTTTCAGAAATAAAAGTGATGTCTTCTATTTTTACTTGATTCTCAATAATTTAGTTGAATTATACACCTAGACTTATCTAAAATTCAAACTGCATTAGTTGGACATAATGTTCCAACATCTTGTTTGACATTTCACCAAACACAAAGTTATAAATGAGTTTTCCTTTATCATTCTTCATACATAAAGTGTTATTTATTCAACTCGGGCCTTTCACTAGTATGGGTTCCATCAGATTTATATAAAGTAACTCCAGAACTTTATAGGAGGTACGATGCTTGAGCTTTGTGAGACATCTTAGTATGTTTGTATAGTTGACAATCTTCACATATTTTTCCTTCTTCAATTTTCAGCTTTGGTAAACCCCTGATGGCTTCTTCAGATATGAACGCCTTCATGCTATCGAGGATGAGATAACTGAAGGTGAGAAAATACTTAGAAGGGGGGGGGGGGGTTGAATAAGTATGTAGAAAAACTTAGTAATAAAAACTCAAGGATTTTTATCCTGGTTCGTTGAACTCAACTACTCCAGTCCACCCTATCAAGAGTGATTTGCCTTTCTCAAACAAGGACTTAATCCACTATTAAATCAACTGATTACAATAGTAAGCACTAAGAACAACTGTTCAAAGTCTTCTCAAGAACTACTGATCCTAACTGGATCTTCTTAAGGTTCTTTACAATTAAATGTAATAATAATACAAGTGTTTAATTTGCTTCTAAGAAAGCTTTATCACAACTGTGATTTTTCACTTAAGATTAAGAACAATGAAATAAATTCATCAAATGAGTATAAGTAGTATGAGAGCTTGTAATGAATTCTTTCAAGTATTTCGTCAACTGAAGAAGATGAATGGAGTCTTACTTTTATAGGCACAGAGGTCCAAGTAGCTTTTCACGTTGAAGGCTATGTACTAAAAAGGTCTGAGCCTTTTTGTCTTCACATCACATGACCTTTCCTAGAAGTAGAATGCACAGAAAAATCCTTTTTGTCTGTGTTCTTGTGTCTAGCATAAATGAGGAAATGATCGTTTGGTCATTCCAACGGACATAACTTTGAATTCTTCTTCAACAAGTTTCAGCAAGTATCATCAGAGTTTGGATTGATCAGAGCCTTCTGATGTTCATCAGAGTTTGCTGAATCAGAGTCTTTGCAGCAGGTATGCTTTTAGCGTATAATTGTTCAGAGCAGAGTTTGGAATCAGATCCTCAGTACTGGCAGCATTAGTACTATCAGAGTCTTCTGAAATAACTGTGCTTGAAACTCTTCTTACAGAATTCTTCAATGCTTCAGATGCTTCTGGCTTCTGCTTCAGATTCTTCTGTAGCTTCTGCTTCAGATCCTTCTGTAGATAGCGTTTAGAATCTTCTGTAGGCAGCGTTCAGAATCTTCTAACAAATGCTTTTGACGCTTCAGAGCCTTGCATATTTTTCATGTTCAGATCTAATTTGCTTCCAGAATGATATTCACTTTAATATCTGCAGCAAACATTCTTAAACAAATTTTAGAGTATATAATTCTTGAATACAAAATTTCATAAGAGTTATCATCAAAACATAGAGATATTATTAAGAACCAATCTGTGTTCTAACAATCTCCCCCTTTTTGATGATGACAAAAACATAAGAAATTTTGTTCAATAAACAATATAAATATAACTCCCCCTGAGATGATGAATCTCCCCCTGAATTGAATACTAAGAAAGAATAGAAACTTCCCTTTTTGCATGAGTATTCTTTTTAGAATCAGAGCCTGATTGTTCCAAAAATTAGATCTTGACTTTGGATGCATGTTTCAGAATCAGAGCCTGATAGGTTAAAACTAGATCTGGGGATCTCAGAGTTCCTCTTAAAGAACTTGTCAGAGTTTTCAAATGTTCTGAAATACTAAGAGTTCACGTTAGTTATAAATTTATATAAATTTATATGTCTAAATTTTCATTTAGGTAGAGTTTATTTGAACAGTCAGATCCATTTTCTCCCCCTTTTTTGTCATAATCAAAAAGTAGAACTTTTAAAAGACAAATAAAAGGAAATACAGAAAAGATAAATCAAGTAGAGAAAACAGTGAGGCATTCATTAATTCATTCAGAGTAAAATAGACAAATCATCAGATAAATATTCAAGTACATGTGCACAAACATCAGATACAGAAAACAAAAACAAAAAACTAGGTTTGCTTGGACAGAATCATCTTCAACAGGTTAGTGATCTCAGATGAAGACTCTTCTTGCTTTGTCATCCACTTAGCCATGTTATCATTTTTCTGATCTTGCTTGGACATCCATTGTGCCATGTCTTCAGTCTTCTGGTCTTGCTTGGCCATCCATGACTTAATCTCAGATTGTCCAGCTTCCTGATAAAACGAAATCATATAGATATTTTCATGCATATTTCAACTAAAGTCTAACCGTTTTCGATCCGATTTCGGGTTATTTCCGTGTATTTGTCTGATGTTTTGCAGGTATTCAACGATCACGTCTAAACAAGGCAACATGAAGAAAAGGAGCAATCTCAGATAAAATATGGACGAAAAAGGAGTGAAAACACAATGAAAAGCGCAGCAATCAGTTTTTGCTGATGTGACGACCGTCACAGATTCATGACGACCGTCACACGGGTGACGACCGTCACACCTTGTGACGACCGTCATGCAGGCAAAAATGCCCCACTCAGATTACACGTCAAAAGAGCAGTTCCAATTCCCATTAAGTGGACCACTACTCCCTAAATTATCTGCCTCAAGGTCCATCATAATCAGAGATAACCGTTGGGATTCCACTTCTATAAAAAGGGAAGCAGGGGACTTCAAAAAGGGTGCTGCATTCATACCACGAAGTGCTGCCGAATTTAATTTCCAGCTCAATTTACTTTCCAGTTTTTATTTGTATCCATTTCCCTTTACATTTCCTTATTCCCATTTCTGCTCTTTTGTAATTGCTATTGTACTGTACGATCAAATTGGCACTAAAGACCAGAATCCTGCCAACATCTGTGGAGGATCTGCCCAAAGGCCAATTGGCATATTTACAGGTTTTCATTTTGATCGACTTCTGTTTTATTTTATAATGCAACTTATTATTTATTATTATTATTTATGTTTTGTTTTTCCCAATTCCATGTCTAGCTAAACTTAGGTAATCGATATGTAGTAATAATTCGAATGGGATTTGATAACTCTTGTTTGAAAACTTTCTTTTCACAAAAGTAATCTATGGTCTAAGTGTTTAAAATCGATTCACGAAATAAACTTCGCCGCGAAAGCGAGAACTTATTTAAAAGTAGTTTTGCCACGAAAGTGGGAGATTAATTAAGATACGAACCAACAAGCGAAAGCTGCGGTAAGGTCAGATAGTAAACACTAGGCATTTGTTTTAATAACAGCGAAAGCACTTTAAAATGAATTAGAACTTAGAGATTTCCAAAAAATGATTTTAACCCCAAACGGGATACGAAAGTGTACGTTTGGCCCTTAGGATTATGGTTAGCATCAACAACCATCGTGAGACGAGAGTCTTCGAATCTCCATTTCTGCTTAAATAAACTGTGAAAACTATTTCATACACCAGTAATTTATCAAATCCCTGAAGAACACAATTACTACGTATCGATTCAATTAATTAAAATCTAAATAGTAATCTTAGTTCCCTCTTTTAGTGACAATCTTATTCCCTTAAAACATATTCTACCTAGCTAAACATAGTAACTCCCGAGAACACTAGTTTGATTACGAGTCCCTGTGGGATCGATATCTTTTATTACTACGCGATAGACTGTGCACTTGCAGTTAGTTGTATTAGACATAGAAAGTCGCGATCAAGTTTTTGGCGCCGTTGCCGGGGACCCGTTTAGTCAATAGTGTAACCTTCTGTTACACCGTATAGACTAGGTTAACAATTTTCATTTTTCCTTTACTAGTTCTGTCGATTGTATGCCAAGAAATCGCCCGCAAAGCGATATCGTAAAACCTTCAGTCGCAGAACTAGAACGCTTCTTACATTTAAGAAGTAGAATCATTGAGTACCAACTCAAACAACTCAAACATAACACTCCCGAACCTCTCACTCCCATTCCCAAATCAGAAGAAGAAGAACCAGAGATGGCTGAAGGACCTCCGAACAAACCGCTAAAGGCATACGCTACACCATCCCAGATGGAGCCTAGAAGTAGCATTGCTGCCCCAGCTATTACCCGAAATGATTTTGAGCTGAAACCATCATTGCTGTCGGCTGTACAACAAAACCAATTCTCAGGAAACGCAACTGAGGATCCGAACGAACATCTAACGAAGTTTGTACAATACGCAGACACAGTGAAAGCAAATGGAGTAACTCCAGACGCGATAAGACTTCGTCTTTTCCCATTCTCTCTTAGAGACAAAGCATGGACATGGTTACAATCATTACCATCCAACTCCGTTACGACGTGGGAGCAATTGAAGAACGTATTCTTAGCGAGATATTTTCCGCCAAGCAAAACTGCTATGCTTAGAGCTCAAATCAACGGATTTCGACAGAAAGATACTGAATCTCTTTACGAAGCATGGGAACGATTCAAAGATATGATGAGAACATGTCCTCACCACGGTCTAGAAGACTGGGTGACAATCCATACCTTCTATAATGGGCTTCTATACAATACTAGATTGACAATAGACGCTGCCGTGGGCGGTGCACTTATGGATAAGCCATACGATGAAGCCTATCAATTAATAGAAAACATGTCACAAAACCATTGCCAATGGGGAGGTGAACGCACTCCAATAGAGAAAACCACAGCGAAAGGTGGGATGTACGAAATCAGCAGCCTTGAAAAGTTCAATGCTAAAGTAGACGCTCTAGCACAGAAGATTGATAGTCTGACCGTTAACCCCACTGCAACTGTCGCTGCAGTAACTCCAAATTGCGAGTTATGCGGAAGCACCACTCATAATGCACCCGAATGCCCATTGCTAGCCGGAATCCCGCCAGACAAGTTAAATTATGCTCAAGGAAATCCCTACGCAAATACCTACAACCCAGGTTGGCGAAATCATCCAAACTTTTCTTACAAAAGCGAAAATGCATTGCAAATGCCTACTGCTCCGCAAGGATATCAAAAACCAGCTGCCCAGAATGCACCTAGGAAATCTAACCTCGAATTGATGATGGAAAAGTTCATAGCTACTCAAGCTCAAACGAACAAAGAGTTCCTAAATCAAAACATACACACTAGTGAGCAAATTAAACAGTTGACAGGAAAAGTAGACGCTTTAGCCACCCACAACAAAATGTTAGAAACTCAGATATCACAAGTGGCTCAACAGCAAGCATCTGCTGCCGCACCTGCTGGCACATTTCCTGGACAACCCGAACAGAATCCCAAAGGCCAAGCAAATGCTGTGATACTAAGAAGTGGAAAAGAATTGGACGAACCGATCGATCCGAGGACCGAAAACTCAGCCATGCAACAAAAACCAACTGAACAAGCAGAAAAGGAATCTGAGTTAGAGAAGAAGGAGGACAACGAGAAGGAGGATACCGCGAGTGAAAAACCTCAAGCACCTCCAGCGCCATATAAACCACCTATCCCTTATCCGCAAAGACTAATAAACTCTAAAACTTCAGGACAGTTTAAGAAATTTGTAGAGCTCCTTAAACAGTTGAATATTACTATTCCTTTTACAGAAGCGATAACTCAAATGCCGTCATACGCTAAATTTCTCAAAGAGATCCTGTCGAATAAGAGAAAGATCGAGGATAACAAAACAGTTACACTTACTGCAGAGTGTAGCGCTATTATTCAGAACCGCATGCCTCCTAAATTAAAAGACCCAGGTAGTTTCTCCATACCCTGCGTCATAGGAAAGTTCGTAATATACAAAGCTCTATGCGATTTAGGAGGCAGTATCAGTGTTATTCCTTTATCTATATGCAAAAAGCTGAATATGGGAGACCTCAGGCCAACCAAAATGTCCGTACAATTAGCTGACATATCAGTAAAATACCCAGTCGGAATACTGGAAAACGTTCAGTGCGCATAGGACAATTCTACATTCCAACCGACTTCATAATCATGGACATCAAGGAGGACACTGTAACCCCAATTATCCTAGGAAGACCGTTCCTAGCTACAGCCGACACCATTATAGACGTGAAGAAAGGAAGGCTAACATTCGAAGTAGGAGAAGAAAAGATAGAGTTCATTCTTACCAAGTTCCTACAAGCACCAGCAATAGACGATACCTGCTATTTAGTAGACGAAATTGACGAATGCATAAGAGAACTTGAAAATGAAGAGACCACGTATTCATAAATAATAAAGATTCAAATACCCGACATTTCTGAAGACGATAATTGGCGTAAACTGTATAAAGACGACAGCCTAAGCGAAAGCTTAGCACTGACTCCAAACCATATGCCAGGTCCGAAGAACCCATCTTTAGAACTTAAAACACTACCCAAAAACCTCAGATATGAATTTCTAGACGATGAACTAAAAAGACCAGTGATAGTCAACGCCGACTTAGGACAACCAGAAACCGAAAAGTTATTAGAAGTCCTAAAGAAGTACCCCACCGCATTAGGCTATAACATAAGCGATTTAAAAGGTATAAGCCCTTTGATCTGTATGCATCGAATTACAATAGAGGAAGACTCTAAAACCTCTCGAGAGCATCAGAGAAGACTAAACCCCATCCTGAGCACTGTAGTCAGAGATGAAGTAAAGAAATTACTAGATGCAGGAATCATCTATCCGATCTCCGATAGTGAATGGGTTAGCCCAGTTCATGTCGTACCAAAGAAAGGAGGAGTCACAGTAGTTAAAAACGAAAAAGGCGAATCAATAACAAAAAGAGTCGTGACTGGAAGCAGGATGTACATTGATTATAGGAAGTTTAACAAGGCTACGCGCAAAGATCACTTCCCGCTACCCTTCATAGATCAAATGTTGGAAAGATTAGCCAAACATTCATATTTCTGCTATTTAGATGGTTACTCAGGATTCTTCCAAATTCCCATCCATCTTGATGACTAAGAAAATACTACATTCACCTGTCCTTACGGTACTTTTGCTTACCGTCGAATGTCGTTCGGACTCTGTAACGCTCCAGCAACCTTCCAAAGATGCATGATGGCAATCTTTGCAGATTTCATAGACGACATTATGGAAGTGTTTATGGACGATTTCTCGGTATGTGGACAAAGTTTCGAAGGATGCTTACAAAACTTAGAAATGGTACTAGAACGTTGCGTAAAAGTAAACCTCGTCCTAAATTGGGAGAAATGCCATTTTATGGTCCGACAAGGAATAGTTCTAGGACATGTCATATCAGATAGAGGGATTGAGGTAGACAAAGCTAAAATAGAGATTATAAAAGATCTCCAACCTCCAAAATCCGTACGAGAAATACGGAGTTTTCTAGGACATGCCGGTTTCTACAGAAGATTTATAAAAGATTTCTCGAAAATCACAAAACCTCTGACCGGCCTGTTAATGAAAGATGCTGAGTTCGTCTTCGACGACGACTGTTTAAAAGCATTCGAAACATTGAAATCAGCCCTTATCACCGCACCAATCATGCAACCACCCGATTGGAGACTACCGTTCGAAATCATGTGCGACGCGAGTGATTACGCTGTAGGCGCAGTTCTAGGACAAAGGAAGGACAGGAAACTCCATGCCATCTACTATGCCAGTAGAACCTTAGATCCTGCCTAAATGAACTACGCTACCACAGAAAAGGAACTTCTAGCAGTTATATTCGCGCTTGACAAATTCCGTTCTTACTTAGTAGGAGCAAAAATTATAATATACACAGACCACGCTGCCATAAGGTACCTAATAAGCAAAAAGGATGCCAAACCAAGACTATTGAGATGGATCCTGTTATTACAAGAGTTTGACTTAGAAATCAAAGATAAGAAAGGAACCGAGAACGTTGTTGCAGATCACTTATCCCGAATAGAAGGCATCAGACATGAACCAGTACCGATAAATGACGATTTCCCGTACGAACGTCTGATAGCCAAATTAGAAAGTGACATACCCAACTCAATCTCGGAAGATCCAGAATTCGAAAAAGCCGTAGAAGCCGTCTATGCCCAAGTCACATTACCTTGGTATGCTGACATCGTTAATTACCTCGCTGCCGGCGTGCTTCCACCAGATCTTATTTATCAGCAAAAGAAGAAATTCTTCCACGATCTGAAACACTATTACTGGGACGAACCCCTACTCTTCAAGAGAGGGGCCGACAACATATATCGTCGCTGTGTCCCAGAGGAAGAAATAGAAAATATTATTTCCCAATGCCACGCAGCACCATATGGTGGTCATGCCAGTACGTCCAAGACGTGCGCTAAGATTCTCCAAGTCGGTTTATTCTGGCCTAATCTCTGGAAAGACGTTCACATTGCTGTGCAAAAGTGCGATAGATGCCAACGAACTGGCAACATCTCACGACGCGATGAAATGCCTCAGAAAGGAATCTTAGAGGTAGAAATCTTCGACGTCTGGGGAATAGATTTCATGGGACCATTCCCTCCTTCTTTTGGAAATAACTACATACTCGTCGCTGTCGATTACGTGTCTAAATGGATAGAAGCCATTGCTGCTCCAACAAACGACGCACGAGTAGTAATCAAGCTCTTCAAAAACACGATCTTTCCTAGATTCGGTGTACCCAGACTCGTCATTAGTGACAGAGGATCTCACTTCATATCACGAATATTCGATAAACTTCTCTCTAGATATGGAGTCAGGCACCGAGTAGCTACACCCTATCATCCGCAAACTAGCGGACAAGTAGAGGTCTCGAACAGAGAAATAAAACAGATCTTGGAAAAGACTGTCGCTACCTCGAGAAAAGATTGGTCATCGAAGCTACAAGAAGCTTTATGGGCTTATAGGACCGCATTTAAGACACCAATAGGTACTACCCCCTATAAATTAGTTTACGGTAAATCCTGCCATCTCCCTGTAGAATTAGAGCATAAGGCCTTTTGGGACATTAAAACACTCAACTTCAACTACACTGAGGCAGGAGAAAAGCGAATCTTGAACTTACACGAGTTGGATGAACTTTGATTAGACGCTTACGAAAATGCCTGTATATACAAAGAACGAACTAAAAAGTGGCATGATAAACGTTCAATCAGGAAACAATTCAGTGTGGGAGACATCGTATTGCTCTTTAATTCACGATTAAAACTCTTCCCAGGTAAACTAAAATCTAGGTGGTCTGGACCCTATGAAGTGACTAAAGTACTTCAGAGTGGAGCTGTTGAGATTACCGATAAGACGAATGCATCATTTATCATAAACGGGCAACGTCTAAAACATTACAATAAGAACGACAACAATCCTCAAGTCAGCAATATAATATTGCTTGAGCTTCCGGCTCAGACACCCGAATAGCTTCTCACCAAGCTATCGTCAGGCTTTAGACGTTAAAAACAACGCTTACTGGGAGGCAACCCAAATTTCCCTCGTTATTGCATTTCATTTTTCTTTAAAATTCTACTTTGAAAAATCCAACAAAAATTCTAAAAGTACTACTACTTTCTACTTTCGTTCATTTTCGTACTTTTATTCTTATTTTATTTTTTCTCTTTTGTCTTTTGTTTCTACCACTTTTCGTTTCTAAAAATCCTGACTTCAATTCCTTGTTTCAAACTTTTCAGGATTTTTAATATCTTCAAAACATTCCTTCTGTTTTCTTCGAATTACCTGCGAATATGGCCGAGTACGATTTCACAAAGGTTCACTTCCGAGGACTCGCTCAAAAGGCAAGATTCGCAACACTGACCGAAAGAGAATTCGCCTTAACGCTGTATTATGACAAGGCTACTATGGATAAACTAGAGATCACGGATAGCATTCAATACCTGTTCAATCAACTGGGTTGGGAGAACACTGCTCTGAAAACACGTTTCGCTACCTACAAGGATCTTACCTACGAATTCCTTAGTTCTTTCAGATACACACCCAACTATGGTTTTGGATCCAGCACAGAGTTGATTACCTTCCGATTGTTTGGAATGGACCAAACCCATAGCCGGATGTCACTAGCTAACCTCCTAGGATTCCCTAGCGGACCGCATGTGTTCATCAGTGCAGAAGATGACGATATTGATTTTCAACTCGATCACTTCTGGGGTAGAATTACAGGCGACTATCACCCTGAACCAGACAAAATGTACAATGATGACATTCATAACCCAGCCTTCAGATACTTCCATAAGATACTAGCTCACACCTTGTTTGGAAAAGAAGAAAATATTACTGCAGTGTCTAAGGAAGAGTTATTCATCATGTTCTGTGCTTCTCAGGGACGTACAGTAAATGCAGTGCCTTTCATGATGAGATCTTTCAAACGCCTCACGCTGGAACCTCAGACACCTATCTTTATAGGAGGCCTAATAACAATGATTGCCCACAAGCTTGGCCTTAGATTCCATTTAAATGGCAGCACTCGTTTTGGTACCATCAGACCCATGAACATACAATTCTGCTTTAACAGGCGAATCTTAGGGACTATGGGACCTGGACCGTATGAGTACCTTATTAACGAAAAACTAGTACAGCTATTCACACTGCCTGATCATATGATGACAAGCATCCACAACAAGGATAACTGGCTCTACGAATTGGATGAGCCTATGGGACCTCCTTCACCATAGTCAACACCCCAGAACTATATGTATGACAGTGACCACATCTCTGAGGCACACGACTATATGTACTATGAAGACGCTGCCTCTGAAACTGAAGTAGACCCTATGACTCCTCCACACTACAATACTTATCCTGAGCCTATCCCTGAGGAAACCACTGACAAAATGGATGCCGTGTTACTCCGGTTGGACGACATTGATAAAGCTCTGACTAATGTGAAAGCTGATATCGCAAGAATGCACGGCGAACTGGTAGGCTTCATGGATCTAGTCTGCGACTAACTCGACTACTATTCACAGAAATTCGATGAGTTGAAGGCACGAAAAGATTAGTTATTAGCTCGTAGCAGTAGTTTCAGTTTAGTCTAGTCTAGTTTAGTTTCATTTAATCATTTGGATTTTTTCGCATTGTTCGTTTTCATTATGTACTACATACAATTGTTTCAATTTTATGTTATTTCAATTCTAGTTTTTATTCAATTATTCTGTTTTCGCATTAATTGTTGTTTGTTGGCTGTTATATTACATCACCGTATCAATACTAAGCTTTAAAATCACCACGAGTACGCCCTCAGAGCAAAATTCTGCGTTCTGCATATTTTGCTGCTGTGACGACCGTCACAGCCCCATGACGAGCGTCACGCGGGTGACGACCGTCACACCTTTGTGACGACCGTCACGCAGTCCAGAACTGCTATCTGATAAAACAGGGTTCGTGTTCCCTTCCACTCCCCCCATTATCACTTTCAAACATCCAAACTCCTACCCCACTAAGAATTTTTGTCCTCCCCACATTGAACTATAAACTTCAACTCCAAATTCAACCTCCAAACCACCGTTCTGTCATTTTTCCCTCTCTGCAGAAAAACCCCAAAACTTCATTGTTAACTATATTTCAGTATTCTGTATTTTCATTTTCAGTTGTATCTCCCTCTCGCATGCTTCAAGAATCAGTGAGGACACTGATCGAGATAGTGTGGGAGCGGAGCCTTATTTCCACTGTACTTTGAACTTCCTTTATTTCCTTTATTTCCATTTCACTGCACTTTGAATTCTAGTAATATCTATTTTTACACTTTCTATTTCTAGCAAATAAAGCTCGTCTATATATTTTTCACATTACGCAAACAATTCCCACGTTATTCAACGTAAACAAAAAAAACTTTCATTTGTTCCTCAAAAGCAAAAGCATCACGAGAATGCACCTGAGTTCAAAACTAGTTTTGAAACTCCGAGGAAACGACAGTTCTAACAAAACCAGTATCGTCCAGACACCTTAGATCTCTAGTTTATGCGAGTCGGTTTCACCACCTACGTGTACCAAAGTCTCAAGTGTCTACGCAAACTCAACCCCAAGTAGTTTATACTAGCAGTCAGCACCATCCTAAAAACACTTCTAAGCGAGCGACCGATGAAAATAAGTGTATGATCTCCAAAAAGATGAAAAATCATGAAAAGAGAGCTAAAAAGCCCAAGAATATAAGATACGTTTCCTTCTAAGTTAGGTGCTCCTCACCCGAGCATTTAGCCCAACGGCACGAAAAACTCATTGAAAAATCAATGACATCAAATTATGATCAATGAAGAAGATCAAAAACAGAAATGAGATCATATTCACTAACAGGTCGACTTGCCATGAAAGTGTGCGGACAACGGGCTTAATGTGATTGCGCTAGAACAAACAGGGTGAACTTGCCACGAGAACCTTGACACTAAGATACAGTAGCATGACTGAGACCGATTTGCATAAAAAGGAGACCTCCGAAGACTCGTAGTCCAGTGTCGTCATGATACTCGTCTTGTTCCTACCAAGAATCCCGGCTTTTCCAAACTCTGCGAACGAAGAAGCAGCCTCGTGCTTGCCGGCTTTTCCATGTTTTACTTGAGGACAAGCAAAGATTCAAGCTTAGGGGAGTTTGATAACACGAAATCATATAGATATTTTCATGCATATTTCAACTAAAGTCTAACCGTTTTCGATCCGATTTCGGGTTATTTCCGTGTATTTGTCTGATGTTTTGCAGGTATTCAACGATCACGTCTAAACAAGGCAACATGAAGAAAAGGAGCAATCTCAGATGAAATATGGACGAAAAAGGAGTGAAAACACAATGAAAAGCGCAGCAATCAGTTTTTGCTGATGTGACGACCGTCACAGATTCATGACGACCGTCACACGGGTGACGACCGTCACACCTTGTGACGACCGTCATGCAGGCAAAAACGCCCCACTCAGATTACACGTCAAAAGAGCAGTTCCAATTCCCATTAAGTGGACCACTACTCCCTAAATTATCTGCCTCAAGGTCCATCATCATCAGAGATAACCGTTGGGATTCCACTTCTATAAAAAGGGAAGCAGGGGACTTCAAAAAGGGTGCTGCATTCATACCACGAAGTGCTGCCGAATTTAATTTCCAGAGCAATTTACTTTCCAGTTTTTATTTGTATCTATTTCCCTTTACATTTCTTTATTCCCATTTCCGCTCTTTTGTAATTGCTATTGTACTGTACGATCAAATTGGCACTAAAGACCAGAATCCTGCCAACATCTGTGGAGGATCTGCCCAAAGGCCAATTGGCATATTTACAGGTTTTCATTTTGATCGACTTCTGTTTTATTTTATAATGCAATTTATTATTTATTATTATTATTTATGTTTTGTTTTTCCCAATTCCATGTCTAGCTAAACTTAGGTAATCGATATGTAGTAATAATTCGAATGGGATTTGATAACTCTTGTTTGAAAACTTTCTTTTCACAAAAGTAATCTATGGTCTAAGTGTTTAAAATTGATTCACGAAATAAACTTCATCGCGAAAGCGAGAACTTATTTAAAAGTAGTTTTGCCACGAAAGTGGGAGATTAGTTAAGATACGAACCAACAAGCGAAAGCTGCGGTAAGGTCAGATAGTAAACACTAGGCATTTGTTTTAATAACAGTGAAAGCACTTTAAAATGAATTAGAACTTAGAGATTTCCAAAAAATGATTTTAACCCCGAACGGGATACGAAAGTGTACGTTTGGCCCTTAGGATTATGATTAGCGTCAACAACCATCGTGAGACGAGAGTCTTCGAATCTCCATTTTCTGCTTAAATAAACTGTGAAAACTATTTCATACACCAGTAATTTATCAAATCCCTGAAGAACACAATTACTACGTATCGATTCAATTAATTAAAATCTAAATAGTAATCTTAGTTCCCTCTTTTAGTGACAATCTTATTCCCTTAAAACATATTCTACCTAGCTAAACATAGTAACTCCCGAGAACACTAGTTTGATTACGAGTCCCTGTGGGATCGATATCTTTTATTACTACGCGATAGACTGTGCACTTGCAGTTAGTTGTATTAGACATAGAAAGTCGCGATCACTTCCAGAACTGCAATCTTATCTTCAAGATCTGGATTCTCTTTCTCGATCTCAGATGAAGAAGGTGGGGTAGAGTCTGAAGATGGAACAGAGTCAATTTCCATGGGAGATGCAGAGTCATGAGCAACAGATCCAGAGGGATGTTCCACAATAGTCATAGCCAGAGGATTTTCTTCAGAAGCAGATTCAACAGTCACTTCTGTATCAAATACTTCAGAAGATGAAGGAACATCTTCAAGAAGCAATGGTTCAGATCTTTTTACAGTCCAGATCATGCTTCTAGCAGTCTCAGCAAATCTGAGCTTCGCATCATCAGAACATACATTGTTTCAGATTTGAGGCTACAGTATTGAATCTGTTGATGAAGCTATTCCAGATAGCATCAGATTCATTTGCATCCATTGTTGACAAACATCTCTTCTGAACAGAGCCTAAATGCATCTTTATTTCTTTCAGAAAACCTGCAAATAAATTATCAACATTCAGCCTAGATTTTGGTTTCAGAAGGGTTTCCAAAGTGAAAGGCTTGGGTTGAGGTGGAGGTGGAATGGTGAACTCTGGAATAATGATTAGAGGGCTAGGATATGTTGGTTTCTTCTGAGCTGGCATAATACGAAAGAATGGTTTGATTCTGCGAATGGAAGGTATGACAGCTGTTGGATTGTCAAAGTAGGGAACAAACACAAATTGGTTTTGCTTAACAAGAAAAGGAACAAAAGCTGATTGAAGTGGTTGATCAAAAAAGTTTTCTATTTCAAGTCCAGATGGAAGAGGATCAGATGGAAATGGTTTAGCAGAAGCAACTGAAACAAATTCAGATGTTCTTGGTTCAGGAGTGGGTTCAGGAATGGTAGTTTCAGAAGAAATGGGTAAATCTGGTTGGTTAGATTCAAATGTTCTGAGGGAAGGGGGTGAGATGAAATCTGGATGGATATCAGATTCAGATGAATCAGATGATGTGGTTGGGGTGCAGGATGTAGAGGATACAACAAACATAGTCTTGAGAGGTTGAACATCCAGAACCTCAGAGTCATGAATATCTGATTCAGGAGAATTGGACGGTTCTGGTTGAATCTTAGAAGGTTTGGATGAAGGTGGTTCAGACACAACTGGGTCAGATGCAATATGATCAGATGCAACTGTTTCAGATGCAACTTGCTCAGATGCAACTCGGTCAAATTGTATGGGTTCAGATGCAGCTGGTTGTTGTATTTCTAGTTGATGTATTTCTGGTGGTTGTTATGTTGTAGGTTGTTCTGTTGGTTTTCTTTGAGGTGTTGGAATTTGGTCTATAGGTGTTGTTGTTGTTGGTTCAGATTGAGGAATTTCAGATGATTTTGGTGGGGAAGGAATTTTTGATGGTTCAGATTTTTGAGATGGAGCAGGAATAGATTAATTTTGAGTGGGAGGAGGTTTAGAAATAGAACTAAATGTTGATTCATTTATAACAATTTTAGAGAAAGAAGATACATATGATTTAGTACCTTTAGTCTTTATACGCTTGGTGGGAATAGATGGAACTTCTCTAGAAGCTTTTCTCTTGATCTGCTTCTGTGGCTTGTCAGCAACTTTTGGCTTCTTCTGAGCAGCAACTTCTTCTGCCTCTGATTGATTTCTTTTCCTCATATTCTCATTATATACATCTGGCATTGGTTCTCTGGCACGAATCATATCTGCAGGAATAGGTGTTCCATCTACTTTGCATGCATCAATGTACCTAACAATGATATCCCTTGGTTCTTCAGCACCAAAAAGTGGAAAATCTTCAACTGGAATCCTCTTCTGACTGACTTTAGAAATATTTAGCTTCTTGGGTGCAGCTGTGAGTTCATCCACAATCTTTAGTCTCTGAAGACTCTTTGCATTCAGTGGTTTTCCAATAATTGATTCAAGCTCATCTTTAACTCCAGCTTCATATAGAGCAGTTACCAGACCATTCTCTGTCAGAATGTCTGAAATCAACCTTCCAAAGGGAATCCATGTCCTGATCTTCTGTCCTTTATCCTTTACAGATTCTCTTGATGCATTGATATGATTCCACAGATGCATGAAGAGAATGTGTGGAAGATCTACCTTTGTACTCTGACTCAAACAGTACATAAAGTAGAGTTGTTCATTATTCACGTAATCTGGAGAATTTGTGGATTTTCTGTGATGGATGCATCCCAGAAAAATCTTTGCCCAGATTTTATAGTCAGGCTTCAGATCCTTAAATTTGTTAGAGGCTTGTCCAGATGTAATGACTTCCTCATAGACTTCTTCCATATCCACACGCCCATCTGGCAGATGACATACTCCATCAGTCTCCTCATAGCCTATGAGTTTCCTAATTAGATCTTCAGTGATGATGATCTCCTTTCCCAGAACAGAAGAAAGTATAAATTTTGGATAGACAGAAGCATGGATCCAAAATTCCTTCCCCAAATGTGGGTATACTGGTCCAAACAACCTGTCAAAATACTTAACCCAACCTTGTGCATCAATTATAGAACAAAACTCAAACCCATTTTCAGCTAGAGAGTCAAATTCCACCATGGATTCACAGAGAACTTCAAGTTTGTCCACAGGGGTTAACAATGTCCTCTTAGGTACCTTGAATGGAGTCACACCCATATTTGCTGACGTAACTGCAGCTATAGTTGATTGAAATTGAGCTGCTATAGAGGATGAGGTTGCCATTGAAGAAGATGAAGATGATTTGGACGAAGGTTTAGGGTTTTTGTGGAGAGCAAAGAGAAGGCATAAATGCATAAAATGGTTTGTGAAGTGAAAAGTGTGAATTTGGTGTGAAATATGGTATATATAGAGAAAGCAATTAGGGTAAACAAACAGACACAAGTAACACGTTTTCACATAGCAATAAATGACAATTAATGAAGAGAATAAAAATCATTTCAAAACATTAATTGATTCTGACAAATTGGGGGGAAAATCAAGATTTTCACTATTCAAACCATACCTCAAATGTCTCTTTAGTAGTGTACACGCTATCTTTTCAGATTCAGAGTGACACGTGTTTGCTTGCATGTGCTTCTGAATTCTCTTGAGAAATGAAACGTTAGCCAACGTTCAGATCCTCTAAGATTGGTTAGTTCAGATACACACAAATAATAATAACTAAATAAATCAAATAAATAACATATGAAATACTTCAGAGTTTTAAACATTTTGCATCTGAGAAATTTGCTTCTGATAAATATCATTCTGGACAAAAATCCATACCAATATTTTTCAGAATAAATTTGAACCTATCTTCAGCAAGGGGTTTTGTGAAAATATCTACCCGTTGATGATCTGTATCAACAAAGGCTAAGTTTATAATACCCTTCTGAACATAGTCTCTGATGAAATGATGTTTAATTTCTATATGTTTTTCCTTAGAGTGTAAAATAGGGTTTTTAGACAAACATATAGCAGAAGTATTATCACAGAATATAGAAATATTACTTTCAAATATCTGATAGTCTTCTAGCTGACTTTTCATCCAGAGCATCTGCGTTCTACATCCAGCAGCAGCAATATATTCTGCCTCTGTAGTTGATAGTGCAATTGTGGGTTGCTTCTTGCTGTACCAAGAGATTAGATTTCTTCCTAGAAATTGACAACTTCCAGAAGTACTTTTTCTTTCCACTCTGTCTCCAGCGTAATCAGCATCACAGAATCCAACTAATTTGAAATCATCATATTTTCTGTAACACAAACCCACATTAGAAGTACCTTTCAGATACCTTAGAATCCTTTTAACAGCTGTTAAGTGTGATTCTCTAGGATCTGATTGGAATCTTGCACACAAGCATACACTGAACAAAATGTCAGGTCTAGAAGCAGTTAAGTAGAGAAGAGATCCTATCATACCTCTGTAGAGTTTCTGATCTACTTTCTTACTTACCTCTTCCTTACCAAGTGTACTTGTTGGATGCATGTGAGTCTTTGCCATCTTACTATCAGTCATGTTAAACTTCTTCAGAAGCTCTTTAACATATTTGGTCTGATGAATGTAAGTGCACTCTGGAGTTTGGTTGACTTGAATTCCCAGAAAGAATCTCAATTCTCCCATCATGCTCATCTCAAATTCTGCCTGCATACATTGAGAAAACTCCTTTCCCAGCATAACATTGGTAGATCCAAATATAATATCATCCACATATATTTGACAAATTAAAATATCTTTCTTAAATGTTTTACAAAAGAATGTTGTGTCCACTTTGCCTCTGATGAAATTTTTCTCCAGAAGAAAATTGCTTAATCTCTCATACCAAGCTCTAGGAGCTTGTTTTAAACCATAAAGAGATTTCTTTAGTTTGAAAACATGTTCTAAAAATTTTTCATTCTCAAAACCAGGAGGTTGGTGAACATAAACTTCTTCTTCTATAATACCATTTAGAAAGTCATTCTTAACATCCATCTGATATAGAGTGTTGTTATTCTGTGCAGCAAAAGAAATGAGTAAACGAATAGACTCTAACCTTGCTACAGGAGCATAAGTCTCTGTATAATCAATTCCTTCTTGCTGACTATAACCTTGAGCAACAAGCCTTGCCTTATTTCTTTCAACTTCTCCTTTCTCATTAAGATTGTTTCTGAAGACCCATTTAGTTCTAATTATGTTGAATCCTTTTGGTCTTCGAACCAAATCCCACACATCATTTCTTGTGAACTAATTGAGCCCTTCTTGCATGGCAATAATCCAGTCATTGTCTTGCAGAGCTTCATCCACAGAAGTTGGTTCAATAACTGACACCAACCCAAATAATGATGCTTCAGAAGATCGGAGGAAGGATCTTGTTCTAATGGGGTCATCCTTCTTTCCAATGATCACATCCTCTAGGCGAGAGGCCTTGATTTTGGAAGATGATCCTCTAACAGTTGATTCTTCAGAAATGTTCAAGTTGTTCATCTGAGAAGCTAAAGGAATTGCATCTGGCGTTACTTCATGTTCCTTCACTTGAGCTTTGTCTGCCTCTGAGCCTTCAGAGTCTGTGAGAATTACTTCTCTATCTGCAGAACTTTCAAACTGCTTTGGCTTTTCAATGCCAAGCTTATCATCAAATCTAACATGTATAGATTCCTCCACAATCTGTGTTTCAGTATTGTATACTCTGTAGCCTTTAGAGCGTTCAGAATACCCAAGCATGAAACACTTTTGTGCTTTAGAATCAAACTTGTTAAGATTCTCTTTAGTATTCAACATATAGCAAATACATCCAAAAGGATGGAAATATGAAATGTTGGGCTTACTGTTCCTCCACAATTCATAGGGAGTCTTTTCCAGAAGAGATCTTACAGACACTCTGTTCTGAATGTAACATGTTGTGTTAATTGCTTCTGCCCAAAAGTGCTTTGCCATATTAGTCTTGTTGATCATGGTTCTGGCCATTTCTTGCAGAGTTCTATTTTTCCTCTCTACAACTCCATTCTGTTGTGGAGTTCTAGGACAGGAAAAATCATGAGAAATGCCATTTTCATTAAAATATTTTTCAAAATATTTGTTTTCAAATTCACCACCATGATCACTTCTGACTTTAATAATTTTGAAATCCTTTTCATTCTGGACTTGTTTGCAGAAGTCAAAGAACACAAAATGTGACTCATCCTTGTGTTTTAAGAACTTTACCCATGTCCATCTGTTGTAGTCATCAAGAATGACTAATCCATACTTCTTGCCTTTGATGGATGAAGTTTTCACTGGTCCAAACAGATCAATATGAAGTAATTCTAATGGTCTTGAGGTTGAAACAACATTTTTAGATTTAAAAGAAGATTTTGAAAACTTTCCTTTTTGACATGCTTCACAAAGAGCATCTGAGTTGAACTTCAGCTTAGGAAGTCCTCTGACCAGATTAAGTTTATTAATCTGAGATATACGTCTCATATTAATATGCCCCAATCTTCTGTGCCAGACCCATTGCTCATCATTAACAGACAAGAGGCATTTAACATTTTGAACTTTAAGTTCTGAAAGATTTATTTTGTAAACGTTGTTCTTCCTCTTTCCATTAAATAGGATTGAGCCATCCTTTTGACTAATAGCTTTACAACATTATTGATTAAAAATTATATCATAAACATTGTCACTTAATTGACTTATGGACAATAGATTATGCTTTAATCCATCTACAAGAAGAACATTAGATATAGAGGGAAGGTTACCATTACCAATAGTACCAGAGCCAATGATCTTGCCCTTCTGATTCCCTCCAAACTTCACTTCTCCTCCAGATTTAAGCTCCAGGCTTTGGAACATAAACCTTTCTCCCGTCATGTGACGTGAGCAGCCAGAGTCCAGGTACCATGACTGGCGTCTTGAATTTTCTGCTAAAAACATCTGCAATAGGGATAATCTTATCCTTAGGTACCCAGATCTTTTTGGGTCCTTTTTGGTTAGCTGCCTTAAAAGTTGGTCTTTTTACAACAGTTTTGTTCTGACTTACTTTTGGCTTAAACACAGGAACGTTCTGATAAGAACTTGTGTGTTTAATGTCATTCAGATGACCAAACTTGAAATGAGAGTACAAGGGAGTTTTCTTAATAACAAGTTTATCAATAGGCATTGGATTTAAATCCTTTCCAGATGAGGATTCATATCTAATTCCTTTCCTGTTATTTCTGCTAACCCCATAGATCATAGAAGCCATCTTGCTTCTGTCTATGCTTTTAGCAAGAAATTTCTGAAAGCTAAAGTCATATTCTTCTAAAATGTTTTTGCATTTAGACTTACTTTCAGATTCAGAGTTTTGTTGAGCTATTTCAAAATTGGTTTTCATTTTCAAATTATTTTCTTTTAGCTCAGCAATTTCTGATCTTAACAGATTATTCTCAGAGCCAAGATTGCACTTAAGCTTCTTGCATTTGAGCTTAATCTGATTATAATTTTTCAGGACTTCTGATAAGACTTTAATAAGCTCTTCCCTAGTGAGATCAGAAAGTACCTCTTCTGAGTCAGATTCAGAATCAGACTCAGATCCAGATGATTCTTCATTCTGATCTTCAATGCCTGCCGTCAGAGCCACATTGGCGCATTCATCTTCAGATTGTGATGAGGATCCAGATTCATCAGAGTCATCCCATGTAGCCATTAGAACTTCTTCTTGTGCTCAGGCTTTCTTTCGGGCTTTTCTTTCTGAAGCTTTGGACATTCACTTTTGTAATGACCAGGTTGTTTGCATTCAAAACAAACAACTTCCTTCTTTCCAGATCTTTTTGGTCCAGAGGACTCCTTGCGCTGATCTGGCTTTTTGAAGTTCTTGAACTTCCTCTACTTGTGCTTCCAGAGTCTGTTGATTCTTTTGGACAGTAAGGATAGTTCATCTTCTTCTTCAGAAGAAGAAGATTCTTCAGAGCTTTCTTCTAACACCTGCAAAGCTTTCACAAATTTGTTAGATTTTAAGGCAATAGACTTACCTTTCTTTTGAGGCTCATCTTCCTCAAGTTCAATTTCATGGCTCCTAAGAGAGCTGATTAGCTCCTCCAGAGTGATCTTGTTCAGATCCTTGGCAAGCTTCAGAGCAGAGACCATAGGTCTCCATCTGATAGGCAAGCTTCTGATGATCTTCTTCACATGATCGACAGTTCAGTAGCCTTTGTCCAGAACTTTTAGACCAGCTGTAAGGATATGAAATCTAGAGAATATAGTTTCTATAGACTCAGATTCTTCCATCTTAAACACTTCATACTTCTGTATTAACGCCAGAGCCTTGGTCTCTTTCACTTGAAGGTTTCCTTCATGAGTCATCTTCAAGGACTCAAACATGTCAAATTTCATTTCTCTATTAGTGATCTTCTCATACTCAGTGTGAGATATTTCATTTAACAAGATTGTTCTAGCCTTGTGGTGATTTCTAAACTCCTTCTTTTGGGCTTCAGTCATAGATTTTCTGTCTACTTTCTTGCCATTCCCATCAGTGGGATGAACATACCCATCTATGACCAAGTCCCATAAATCAGCATCATAACCAAGGAAGAAACTTTCTATCATATCCTTCCAATAATCAAATTTCTCCCCATCAAACATAGGGGGTTTAGTGTTGATTTTGTCCCTTTCTTCATATCTGTTGTTACAGTTAGATGTTGAAGTTTCAACCATAATAACAACCAAATATATATCAAAGTTTTTCTCACTGGATCTTTTCTGTCACTGTGAAGTGGTAGCACACACAGAACCGGAGCTCTGATGCCAACTGAAGGTGAGAAAATACTTAGAAGGGAGGGGGGTTGAATAAGTATGTAGAAAAACTTAGTAATAAAAACTCAAGGATTTTTATCCTGGTTCGTTGAACTCAACTACTCCAGTCCACCCTATCAAGAGTGATTTGCCTTTCTCAAACAAGAACATAATCCACTATTAAATCAACTGATTACAATAGTAAGCACTAAGAACAACTGTTCAAAGTCTTCTCAAGAACTACTGATCCTAACTGGATCTTCTTAAGGTTCTTTACAATCAAATGTAATAATAATACAAGTGTTTAATTTGCTTATAAGAAAGCTTTATCACAACTGTGATGTTTCACTTAAGATTAAGAACAATGAAATAAATTCAGCAAATGAGTATAAGTTGTATGAGAGCTTGTAATGAATTCTTTCAAGTATTTCGTCAAGTGAAGAAGATGAATGGAGTCTTGCTTTTATAGACACAGAGGTCCAAGTAGCTTTTCACGTTGAAGGTTGTGTACTAAAAAGGTCTGAGCCTTTTTGTCTTCACATCACATGACCTTTCCTAGAAGTAGAATGCACAGAAAAATCCTTTTTGTCTGTGTTCTTGTGTCTAGCATAAATAAGGAAAGAGTCGTTTGGTCATTCCAACGGACATAACTTTGAATTCTTCTTCAACAAGTTTCAGCAAGTATCATCAGAGTTTGGATTGATCAGAGCCTTCTGATGTTCATCAGAGTTTGCTGAATTAGAGTCTTTGCAGCAGGTGTGCTTTCAGCGTGTAATTGTTCAGAGCAGAGTTTGGAATCAGATCCTCAGTACTGACATCGTTAGTACTATCAGAGTCTTCTGAAATAACTGTGTTTGAAAATCTTCATACAGAATTCTTCAATGCTTCAGATGCTTCTGGCTTCTGCTTCAAATTCTTCTGTAGCTTCTGCTTCAGATCCTTCTGTAGACAGCGCTCAGAATCTTCTGTAGGCAGCATTCAGAATCGTCTAACAGATGCTTCTGACGCTTCAGAGCCTTGCATATTTTTCATGTTCAGATCTAATTTGCTTCCAGAATGATATTCACTTTAATATCTGCAGCAAACATTCTTAAACAAATTTTAGAGTATATAATTCTTGAATACAAAATTTCATAAGAGTTATCATCAAAACATAGAGATATTATTAAGAACCAATCCGTGTTCTAACAATAACCAAGTTTTTGGTGCCATAAATTAGTCTCATAAGCTTTGGATATCAAACATGATGAGGGCTGAGATATCCACATATAGCAGTTGTCTTTGGACCTTGAACCCTTAATTAATACTTCATGTGCTTTGTTGGTGACCATATATTCAGCCTTATTGAAGTTCACAATCTAACCTTTATCACATAGTTGAGTTATGATGATCAAGTTAGCAGTTAGACCTTCTACCAATAACAGAACATCAAGACAAGGGAAACCAAGATTAATCGATTTATTATGCCCTTAATTATTCCTCTAGCTTCATCATTATTAGTAACATAACTATTAGAGTATAACTTTAACTCTTCAAGATAGTTCTTTCTCTACTAATATGCCTTGAACATCCACTATAAAAATACCAATCTTTTCTTGAGGAAACTCTAAGTGATGTATGAGCTATAAGATTCGTGGCTATTACATTGGGTTTCCACACTTTCTTTGTTTGAACCAGATTTCTTTTTCTTTTGATCCTAGGTTGACTATAGAAATGAGGATAACCATACAATTTATAGCAATGTGGCCTTATATGATCATATCTTCCATATTGATGACATTTCATGGAAGAGTTCTAGTAGCCTCTGTACTGAGGGTACATATGTTGAGCAAATTGCTAAGACATGAGGTCCAACATTAGAAATTAAATTTTCTTCTCATGAGAAACAAACTTCTAAGAGGTAATTTTGATCTTTTTGTTCATGGAAATGTAGTCAAACCCTATAGCCTTCATATTCCTTAACATCTTCCTAACTTCTAAAATTCCATCTAACATATTTGAACCATTATTCAACATACAAACATATTTTGTCATATTTTCAAGCTTGGAGTTTAATAGAGTTACTTTTTCTTTCAAACTAGTTATACTTAAAACAAGTTTTTCTTTTTCTTGAAGGAGAGCACTAATAGTTTTCTTTTGTTTCTCTCCTACCATGTGTTGCACCCTAAAATTTTCCCTCACTTTACATAACCCTAATTTGTTTGTGCTTCGCATTCATATGCATCCCACTAGGTCAATAACATAACATTTCATTTATTCATTTGCATAACCCCTAAAATATGGGATCAAAGGCTTTCTTGTGATTTATGCAAGGTTTAAACTCCCATCATCATGATTATCCTCTTGTGAAGATTCAGTGTCATCTTCATCGAGATTACTCAAAGGTATCAAGTGTTTAGGGTCTCATCACTTGTTCAACTAAGAAAGCTTTGAGTTAGGGATTTGGTTATTGACTATATCTCTAGCTACCCCATCATCAGTGGGCACTCAAGAGAAAAAAGATTCAGGGTTCCATATTCATTGTGTTTTAACTTGGCAATAACTCTTCATTAAAGAGTCATGATCCTAGGATTTCTCCTCAAGGCTACATTGAGCATTATTCCTAAATGCTAGATCATCATCATCTAAAGGATTGATAGGGGTTTTCATCAAGTCACTATGTTTCTTATTGATTAAGCTATGGATTAAGATCTCATCAAATGGAACGTGATTGCTTCTTAAATTTGTAATTAAATTGGAGATTAGGATGCATAAGACAAGCATGGCATGGAAGGCTAATGGATTCATTCTCTTATGGAAGCATAGATTCAAGAATGTTCAAAGGGCATCAAGTTCTTAAGTATCTATTTTGTTCGAGAATTTGACTTAAGTCACAATGGGAAGAAGTTTGTGTGGATTCCTTGGGATTTAAATAAAAAAGGCATTATTCAAGTTCATCATAATTCACACTCAAGTTCAAATTCAAAATATCCATAACCAATTCTTCATTATCTAATTATCCATAACCATTTTTTTTTCATTTTTCACTACCCAAATACCCATAACCATTTTTCCATTCAAAGACATATTCATTTAAAATTTAATTTCCATTTTCAAATTCCAAAATTCCATTCCAAATGTTGTGATTATCATGACAATTCATTCATAAAAATTTCAAGTTATGGTTATAAATGAATGGTGAAATTACAAGGAGTGAAACTACATTTTGCAAAAGAATCGAAGCATCAAGTCTTGAATTTCCAAATATGAAGAGAAACTCCATGAAGAATAAGCCTAATGTCTAGAAAATTAAAGTTCAAAGTTTTTCTTCATGCCAAGTGATGTTGTGATTCGCAAGTGCACGAATATCGTCAGAGTAAAATAAAAGATTATCGATCCCACAAAGACCAAACGTCAATCTATCGATTACTGTTGTTACGGTGTTTATCTAAGGTAAGTTATTTTGGGATTGGGTTGTGCGAAATAAAAGTAAAGTGCGAAAATAAATTCAATAATAAAACAACAGGCTTGGATGTAATTCACATAGCTAGGGAGTATTCCAAATGTGTACAAATGGACTTCTTAAGGGGAAATATTTTCTACTCATGAAAAAAACTAATTTAACGGGAACTGTCGCTTTCGCGTATTCAGAACCGAGTTTATCCCCTAATCGATCCCTCTTATTGTCACTTATAAAAAGGCGCGCATTGCTTTAGAGTGATTAAACCTATTTTTAAGAAATATAGTTTCTTGACTTAGTTGAAAAGTATTTTGACATGGAATTTCTAACAAGAAGAGGTTCTTGTGAACCAGACTTTAAATCTATAAACGCGTTCGAAAATAGTTTTAAAATTTGTTTTTCTAAAGCATTAAACATTCCTACTTAACTGGACTAAGCGCTTTCGCTTCTTTTGAACAGTTAAGACTAACCAAATTTATCTAAAGGTTGGACGGCTTTCGATCTTACCCAACAGATTTTAAGTGCAGAAAAGATGTATTAAAAGTTAGAATAACCTCTAAGTGAATCTATCGACAGCCGTATGGAATACCACTTCTAACTATGATCCTCACATCCTAACCTATAAGATTTAGCCGGACATGGAAACATAAATAGACATGGTAAATAAAATGCGATAAATAAGGGCGGTAAATAATGTGCGGATAAATAAAGTGCAGGAAATAAATGCGGATAAATAAAGTGCAGGAAATAAATGCAGATAAATAAAAGCGGAAAATAAATAAAAATCTGCTCCAAACGGGAGCTTTTAAATCTTGGTACAACTTGAAGTAAAATACAGAAATAAAATGGAGGCAGAATTAACTTCTATCAAAGTGCTCCAAACCTGATTACAGACTCGATTAGACAATGTGATAACCACTCGATGTGAGAAGTTTATCACTTTACAACAGATGAAAATTTATGGTTTGAGTTCTGTAACTAAGCTAGTATGCTTAGAAATGAGGCAGAACTCTTCTATTTATAATGCTAGAAAAGTACAGGAAAAGACTAGACTGCCCCCCAACTTCTTTTGGGAGGGAAACAAAATGCAAGGGTGGCGCCTGCCATGTGTACTAGAGTGGAAAGAAGTGGGAGACGTGGCAGTTGTCAGAAGTTGGCCTCTTATCCCACTCATGGCTTCTCCTATGGCGCCCGCCATGGTGAGTGTCATGTGTACAATTTCCTGAAAAACTGGTCTTGTTGCTTGTTTTTCTTCATTTCTTCTTGAGTAGCTCTGAAAATATAAAATCCTGAAAAAGAGACAAAACGGAGGCATAATACATGAAAACAGAGATAAAATCCTAAATAACACGTGCGAATCGAGTCAAATAAACAATATATTTTAGGTCTATCAAATTCTCCCACACTAAAGCCTTTGTTTGTCCTAAAGCAAAACATCATGACAAAAGAAAGGTGATATCCATAAATGATCTGGGCAAAAAGGGCTTCTAAGTTCAAGCTGGGATGAAGCGATAGGTATTAACTCAGTGAACCACGGGCATCAGAATGGCACTTCTCCGTAAATACGGACATGGGCTTCGTTCTTACAAAAATCAATTTGCACTACCCTACTGTAACTAGGGCCTGCTTTTAAATCTCCTTTTGGGTCCTTTTCATTCAGGCGCAATCACATTAAGCCCGTTATCCATATGTGCTCATGGTGAAGTGACCGGTTAGTGATTCTGATCTCAAGTGTGGGGCTCTGGTACAAAAATTGGTGTAACCCCTTTTATTGACCCTATTGTAGTTGTGGGGGATCGGATCGTAACCCGCCCTACTGAGTTCAGCACTAGACACCTCTGAACCAATTGTCAATGGGAAGCTTTTTATTTTTTTTTGCTCTTATTATATATATTTTTTCTCAAACATTTTACAACTTTTTGGGTTAAATGACCTTGTGAGGGTTACCTATACCCGAGTTACAATTATTATTTTTGAACATGCAGATCATTCACTTATATTCATCGGTCCTTCACTTAGATCACGCTTTGGTCGGAGCTAACTCCTAGGATAAACTACTAAGGACTTACTATGAACATTATTATTAAGGCCATGGTACATAGGGTATCAAGGTCGATTTTTACATTCGCGAAGCCTAAGGTGTTACAATGATATCGATGTTTCAAAGAGGACTTTTCCAAATCATCCGCATCCTAACTCGAACTTGCCTCAAAGCCTAAAAAATTTCAGGGTAGTACGCTTCTTGTTAGTAAAAGTTTTGGTGAGGCTTAAGAAATGAGGGAATAAGGGTATACTGCAAATGACTCGTTAATCACATGTGTATTCTGAAAAAACAAAAATGAAAATGAAGGGGAAATAAACTAGAATTAAACTAAAAAGCGATAAAAAGAAAGAAAGTGAAAATGCGAGAAAATAAATAAAGTCTCCTCCCATACTTAAATTGAACATTGTCCCTAATGTTTCGAAATAGGATAGAGACGAGTTACCTGAAAGTCCTAAGGCATGTTGTTGGTATTGTCGCCAGCGTGCGGTGAGTACCTGGGACAACGAGATCTACTGCGACGACGATCGCTCTGAGAGGCATCGAACTCGTCGAATCTAGTGGTCAAAGCAGCCTGTGATTACATTATGCTTTGCATGGATTGGCTCATCTGTTGCTGAGACTCTTGCATAAATCTCATGTTTTCGGTTAACTGCTGTTGTATGGTACTGAGCAAGTTATCGCTTATTTCCTCTCTTGCTAACTGGTCTCTCCATATCTGCTCAGAATTATAAAAACCAAGAGCGGTACCTGCAGAATGGTAAGAGGAAGATGGTGCAGTGTGTGCGGGTGAAACATGGTGAGGCGGCATAGGGTGATCGGGAGACTGCTCTCTCCGGTCATACTCGTTGTTAGTGTCATCACCTTCACCAATAGGAATATTTGGAGGTAATGGACCCGTAACAGGTGGAGCATCCAAATCGTAGGTCCAGTTCCTCACGATACGCACATCCGTACGTCTAGTGCAAGGCAAAATGATAGATGGGATAGCCTTCCCGTGGATCATAAGCTCGAAGCCCCCTTCCTTCCTTACCTTGCACAATTGCATGTCTTGTAAGAATTTTAAATTAATTATGCGAGGAGGGAGAGGCGCTAAAGTGGCTATCTCGGCATCTAAGTTCAGAGGCTTTGCAATAAACGTGATAAGCCCTCCGAAGGCAATGGGTTCTGTACTCTTGATTGCAGAAATCATATGGGCAATCATAAAAGGAACCACATTGAATTTCTTATTTGTGAGGCACACTTGCAAAAATAGAAGTTCTTTTGCGCTCACCTTGTTTGGATTCTCCCGGCCAAAAATAGTACATGCCAACATGTAACGAAAAACACGGATGGCCGGGTTATAGAACCGGGAGGCAAGTGTTCCTTTAAAAGATGTAATCGTAAAGTTTGACAACCTGTGCCAAAAGGAAAATGCCTCCACTGACCAATCAGAATCCAGGGGTGCTTCACAAATAACATCCTCACCGAAAGGTAGTCCCTGTTAGAACACAGATTGGTGTTTAATATATCTCATTGTTTTGATGATAACATAAATGAAATTTTGCATAAAGGAAATATATACTCTAATTGTGTTTAAGTAATTTTGTTTCAGATCCAAAATTATATATTCATCTAGAAGTAAAAATTACATCTGCAAGTGAAAAGAACGTTAAGACTCTGAGCGTCAGAAGCAACATTTCAGAAGACTCTCTGCGCTGCTTGAAGAGACTCTGATCTGCTACAGGTGACTCTGAGTGAAGATAAGAAGAATTTGAGTAAAGAGTGTACAACATTGTTTCAGAAGACTCTGGAGGTACTTCACGCTGCAAGTACAAAGGCTCTGATATTCAATTATGCGTTGTTTGTAACATTCACGCTTTAAGCACTATTGCTGCAAGACTCTGATATGAAGAACAAGGAACTACATCAGAGGATATGATGTTAGTTTATTTAGTTGAAAAGATGCCAGCTCAAAGAAAAGATCTGTTGCTAATCCCAACGTCTGCTCCAACGGCACTATTCCTCATTTATGTATGACACAAGAATTCAGACAAAAAGCACATGTTTGAACATTCCTCTTTCTGGAAAGGAAAAGTCAGTAGAGGACAAAAAGGCAACAGAAGCAGCAGAACGTACAACATGCACAGTCTTTGAGATAAAGACTTGAAGTAGTATTTAAACAAGCTTCAGCATCTTTCCAATGTTGACGAATCATTTGAAAGAAAACCAATTTACAAGCTCTCATTCAAATATTCTTCAAAGCATACAGTTTTCATATTTGTTCTTAAACTTTGTGTAAACATCACTGTTGTGATATAGCTTGTTAGAAGCAAAACATTTAACACAAATTGTTAGTTTATCTTTATAAAAGATTTCCTTGAGAAGACCAAGTTGTGGTCAGATTTTCTTGAGAAGACTAAGACAGTTGTCTTAGTGGTTTACACTGTAATCAAGTTTGATATAGTGGATTAAGTCCTTGTTGAGAAAGGCAAATCACCTGAGTAGGGTGGACTTGATTAGTTTGAGTTCAAACGAACCAGGATAAAAATATCTGTGTTATTTTTTATCTACCAAAGTGTTTTTAAAACCCTTATTCAACCCCCCCCCCCCTTCTAAGTGTTTTTCTCACCTTCAGTTGGCATCAGAGCTCCGGTTCTGTTAGTGCTCCCACTTAATCGTGACAGAAAAGATCCAGTTGAGAAAAACTTCTAATATCTTGTTCTTTATTCATCATGGGTGTTGAAGCTTCTACTTCAACTTCATACAACAACAGATACGATGATAAAGACAGAATCAACACCAAATCTCCCATGTTTGATGGTGAGAAGTTTGACTACTGGAAAGATAGAATAGAAAGCTTCTTTCTAGGCTATGATGCTAATTTGTGAGATTTGGTAACTGATGGTTACATTCATCCTACCAATGATGAAGGGAAAAAGGTTGACAGAAAATCTATGTCTGATCAACAAAAGAGGGAGTTTAGAAACCACCACAAAGCAAGAACCATCCTGTTAAATGCAATATCTCATACTGAGTATGAGAAAATAACAAACTTCTGAAGGAGAAACCCAGAAGGAAGTTTGAAAAGAAGAAGAAAGTCTTAATGGCCACATGGGATGATTCAGATGCTTCTGAATCTTCATCAGAATCTGAAGATGAGTGAGCTAATGTAGTTTATCAGAAATTCTGGAAAGTTATAGCAGAATCAAACTCAAATACAAGAAGCTTCAAAGCTGTCTTGCATCTGAGAATGATCAGCTGAGGTCTGAGGTTGCTGAGCTTAAAGCAGAAAATCTTAAAATAAAAAATGATTTAGAAAAAGCTCAGAAATCTGACTCAGAACCTATATCATGCTCTAAAAATATTTCAGAAAAGTATGACTATAGCTTTCAGAAGTTTCTGGCTAGAGGCCTAGATAGAAGCAAGATGGCTTCAATGATCTATGGCGTAAGCAGAAACAACAGAAAGGGTATTGGATATGAATCACCTTCTGGGAAGGATTTAAATCCAAAACCTGTTGATAAAATGATCATAAAGTATTCTCCTCTATATACTCATTTCAAATTTGGTCATTTAAATGTTATTAAACACACACGTTCTGATCTGAACAAACCTGTGTTTAATAAATCAAAACCTCAGAAGAACAAGGATGTTATAAGGGAAAGAAATTCACAAAGAATTTCAAACCTACTAACCCCAGAGGACCCAAGAAAATATGGGTACCTAGGACAAAATTATTTTTGTTGCAGACATCCTTAGCAGCAAAGTTGAAACATCAGTCTTGGTACCTGGACTCTGGCTGCTCGCGACATATGACGGGAAGAAGGTCTATGTTCCAAAGCCTGGAGCTTAGATCTGGAGGTGACGTGAAATTTGGAGGGAACCAGAAGGGCAAGATAATTGGCTCTGGAACCATAGGTAATGGTAATCTCCCTTCCATTTCTAATGTTTTACTTGTTGAAGGATTAACACATAATCTATTGTCCATAAGTCAATTAAGTGACAATGGTTATGACATAATATTCAATCAAAAATGTTGTAAAGCTGTCAGTCAAAAGGATGGCTCAATCCTCTTTAATGGAAAAAGGAAGAACAGCATTTATAAAATCAATCTTTCAGAACATAAGGTTCAGAATGTAAAATGCCTTATGTCTATTAACGAATAGCAATGGGTTTGGCACAGAAGATTGGGGCATATTAGTATAAGACGTATATCTCAGATTAATAAACTCAATCTGGTCAGAGGACTTCCTCAGTTGAAGTTCAACTCAGATGCTTTTTGTGAAGCATGTCAGAAAGAAAAACGTTCAAAATCTTCTTTCAAAACAAAAAAATGTTGTTTCAACCTCAAGACCATTAGAGCTGCTTCATATTGATCTGTTTGGACCAGTGAAAACTGCATCCATCAGAGGCAAGAAGTATGTATTAGTCATTGTTGATGACTATAGCAGATGGACATGGGTAAAATTCCAGAAACACAAGGATGAGTCTCATTCTGAATTCATTGACTTCTGCAAACAAGTCCAGAACGAAAAAGATTTTAAAATTGTTAAAGTCAGAAGTGATCATGGTGGTGAATTTGAAAACAAATATTTTGAAAAATATTTTAAAGAAAATGGTATTGCACATGATTTCTCCCACCCTAGAACTCCTCAACATAATGGATTTGTAGAGAGGAAAAATAGAACATTGCAAGAAATGGCCAGAACCATGATCAACGAGACTAATCTGACAAAACATTTTTGGGCAGAAGCAGTGAATACAGCTTGTTATATTCATAACAGAGTGTCAGTTAGACCTCTTCTGGAGAAGACTCCTTATGAACTGTGGAGGAATATAAAGGCCAACATTTCTTATTTCCATCCTTTTGGATGTGTATGTTTTATGTTGAACACTAAAGAGAATCTGAACAAGTTTGATTCTAAAGCACAGAAGTGTTTCATGCTTGGATATTCTGAACGCTCTAAAGGCTATAGAGTATACAATACTGAGACACGGATTGTAGAGGAATCAATTCATGTCAGATTTGATGATAAGCTTCGCAATCAAAAGCCAAAGCAGCTTGAAATTTCTGCAGATAGAGAAGTCCTTCTCACAGACTCTGAAGACTCAGAGGCAGATAAAGCTCAAGCAGAAGCACCAGAAGCAACACCAGATGCTACTCCCTTGGCTGCTCAGATGAACAACTTGAACATTTCTGAAGAACCAAATGTTAAAGGATCATCCAGAATCAAAGCCTCTCATCCAGAGGAAATGATAATTGGAAAGAAGGATGACCCTATCAGAACAAGGTCATTTCTCAGATCTTCTGGAACGTCACTGTTTAGGTTAGTGTCTATTATTGAACCAACTTCTATGGATGAGGCTCTTAACAATAATGATTGAATACTTGCTATGCAAGAAGAGATTAATCAATTCACCAGAAATGACGTCTGGGATCTGGTTCCATGACCACAAGGTTTCAACATCATTGGAACAAAATGGGTCTTCAGAAACAAGCTGAACAAGCAAGGAGAAGTGATCAGAAACAAGGCTAGGCTAGTGGCTCAAGGATACAGTCAACAAGAAGGTATAGATTACACAGAGACATATGCTCATGTGGCAAGGTTAGAATCTATTCGCTTGCTTATTTCTTTTGCTGCACAGAATAACATCACTCTGTATCAGATGGATGTTAAAAGTGCCTTCTTAAATGGTTTTATATAAGAGGAAGTGTATGTTCATCAACCTCCTGGTTTTGAAAATGAAAATTTTCCAAAACATGTTTTCAAACTTAAGAAATCACTCTATGGCTTAAAACAAGCTCCCAGAGCTTGGTATGAGAGGCCGAGTAATTTTCTTCTGGAAAATAACTTTATTAGAGGAAAAGTGGACACTACTCTCTTCCATAAATCAATTAAGAAAGACATTTTAGTCTGTCAGATTTATGTTGATGATATTATATTTGGAACTACCAATATTACGCTTGGAAAGGAGTTTGCTCAGTCTATGCAGGCAGAATTCGAGATGAGCATGATGGGAGAACTTAGATTCTTTCTGGGCATCCAAGTCAATCAAACTCTAGAAGGCACCTACATACATCAGACTAAGTATGTGAAGGAGCTTCTGAAGAAATTCAACATGTCAGAAAGCAAGGTAGCTAAAACTCCAATGCATCCTACAAGCACTCTTGGAAAAGAAGAGGTAAGTAAGAAGGTAGATCAAAAGCTTTACAGAGGTATGATTGGATCTCTTCTGTATTTGACTGCTTCTAGACCTGATATTCTATTTAGTGTTTGTCTGTGTGCTAGATTCCAATCAGATCCTAGAGAATCCCACTTAACAGCTGTTAAGAGGATTCTAAGGTATCTGAAAGGTACTACTAACGTGGGTTTGTGTTACAGAAAATCTGATGATTATAAATTAGTTGGATTCTGTGATGCTAACTATGTTGGAGACAGAGTAGAGCGTAAGAGTACTTCTGGAAGCTGCCAGTTTTTGGGAAGTCATCTGATCTCTTGGTTCAGCAAGAAGCAACCCACAATTGCGCTGTCAACAACAGAAGCAGAATACATTGCTGCTGCTGGTTGTAGCACTCAGATGCTCTGGATGAAGAGTCAACTAGAAGACTATCAGATTCATGAGAGTAACATTTCAATCTTCTGTGATAATACTTCTGCTATATGCTTGTCTAAAAACCCTATTTTACACTCTAAGGCTAAGCATATAGAAATAAAACATCATTTCATCAGAGACTATGTTCAGAAGGGAATTATAAGTTTAAACTTTGTTGATACAGACCATCAATGGGCTGATATCTTTACAAAACCCCTTGCTGAAGATAAATTTAAATTTATTCTGAAAAATATAAGTATGGATTTCTGTCCAGAATAAAATGGTTATCAGAAGCAAATTTCCTCAGATGGAAAATGTTTTAACTCTGAAGTATTTCATTTATTTATTTATTATTTAATTCTTTTATTGTGTGCAAGAAATAAAAGAGTTTCAGAAGCACATGCAAGCAAACACGTGTCATCTGAATCTGAAACGATTGAGTGTCCAGCACTGAAACACCGTTCAGAGGTACTGTTTGAATTAATTTTAATTCTCATTTTCCCCCCACGCGTTGTCAGTATCATTAAATGAATTTCTTGTCATGATTATGTTTGATGTGATTTAATATTTAATTAAATGCTAAATGCTAAATGTGTGACTCTTGTGTGCCCTAACTTTCTCTATAAATGCCACAACACTTCACTTCTCACACTTTTCACTTTCGTTCACTCTCTTATGCATTTCTGCTTGTTGCATTCTTTCATCTTCTCCTCAAAACCCAAACGAAACCCTAAACCCCTTTCTACTTTATCAATGGTAACATCTTCATCAACCTCTCAACAACTTCAATCAACAATGGCTGCTATCTCTTCTGCAAATCTGGGTGCTGTTGCTTTCAAAGAACCAGTTAGAACCCTCCTCACACCAGTTGACAAACTTGAAGTTTTGTGTGAATCTATCGTGAACTTTGAATCAATTGCAGAAAATGGGTTTGATCTTCGTCCCATTGTTGATGCTCAAAGTTGGACAAAATTCTTTGATAGGCTGATGGGATCAGTTTATCCATGCTTAGTGAAAGAGTTTTGGATTC
Organism: Lathyrus sativus; assembly: GCA_963859935.3. Lineage (NCBI taxonomy): Eukaryota > Viridiplantae > Streptophyta > Magnoliopsida > Fabales > Fabaceae > Lathyrus > Lathyrus sativus. The sequence continues at coordinate 559,030,236 of OZ012740.1, read as the reverse complement.
ATGCTACTACATACCCTAAGTTCATTGTTTCATCTGTTCTGGGTAAGGAAATCATCATAACTGAGGATTTGATCAGGAAGCTCATAGGTTATGAAGAAACTAATGGTGTTACAAATCTGCCAGCTGGGCGTATTGATATGACAGAAGTTTACAGTGAAGTTTGCTCATCTGGAGAAGCTTCTAACAAAGTGAAAGATCTGAAGCCAAACTACAGGATCTGGGCTAAGATCTTTATGGGATGTATTCATCACAGGAAGTCTTCAAACTCTCCTGACTATGTAAATACTAATCAGATGTACTTCATGTACTGTCTGAGTTAGAGCATAAAAGTGGATCTGCCTTATCTACTTTTCAATCATCTGTTGACTCACGTGAAACAATCAAGGGAAGAAGTCAGAACTAAGCATCAGAAGATGAGGAATTAGATTCCAATGGGAAGACTCATTTCAGGCATTCTGACTGAGAATGGTTTGGTTGGACATCTGATAGAAGCTGGAATGAAGGAAGAATTAACTTCTGTGGTTGGAAAAGCTCTGAATGGGAAAAGTCTTCAGAGAATGAAGGTTGTAGAAGAACTCTCTTCTGCACCAAAACAAATTAACTCTGAAGAGGTCAGCAAAAGAAGGATACCTGTAGATGATTTTCCTCTGTTCTACGCTAATGAACCAAGGGAAATTATTTTGAAGTATATAGCAACGTGTCTAGCTGATGGAACTCCTCTACCAGAACATCTGATTCAGAAAGCAGGCGAACCAGAACCAGATTTTTATGGAAACAGACACAGGAAGAAGAGGAAAGTTTCAGAAGAAGGATCTTTAAAACCAAAGAGGAAAGCTTCTGGCGAAGCAGCTTCTGTTAAACCAAAGAGGGTCAAGAAGCAAAAAGTTAATCCTCCTGAGGCTAGTTTAGATTCCATCTTAGAAACTATCAAAGAGGTACTAACATCTGATCCCCCTATCTATGAACCCATACCTTCACCCTCTCCTCCTCATGAACCTGAAACCATCCCTTCTAAACCAGAAACATATGAACCTATTCCTTCTACTCCTAAAACAAAACAAACTTCTGTACCTCAACCACACCCATCTGATAAACAACCCTATAAAATTCCCCCACACAAACCACAAACTTCTGAACAACAACCAGAAAAACCCATTCCCTCTTATCCTCAACCAGAACAACCTCAAACTTCTGAATCATTTATACCTGATTCTGATGTTCTTGATGTACAACCCTTAAAAATTCTGTTTGACGTCTCTTCTATATCTTGTCACTCTTCTGTATCATCTGATTCTAGTGAATCTGATTTACCTCCAAAAGTGACCTCACTCCGTGGCTATGAACCAAAACAACCAGATGCAGCCATTTCATCTGAACCTATTATTTCTCAACCAACTCCAAAACCTACAACAGCTTTTGTTCCATTATGTCCCATGCCTTCTGATATCATTCTATATGTACCAAAGTCTGTTACTAAACCTTCAACACCTTATCCTCGTCCTCTTTTCATCATTCCTTCCTTTTCCATACCCTCATCATCTGAAACCACCAAAACAACATCTCTAGAAAACTTTCTGAAACCAAAACCTAGAATGGATGTTAGTACGTTATTTGATGGCTTCAAAAAGGAACTAAACATGTGGATATCTTCTGTAAAGAAGGAGTGCTTGTCTACTGTGAATCCAAATGCTTGTGAAGCCACTTGGAACAAATTCATGTCAAGATTCAATTCTGTAGCTTCAAATCTTCGCACCATTTGCTCTGATGATGCAAAGATGAAATTTGCTGAAGTGATCAGACAGACTCTTCTGAATACGAGTAGATCTCCAGTTCTTCATCTAGACAATGCACCTGCTGAAGAACCTAAGTCTGAAGATGCTCCTCCAGAAGTGGCTGTTGCTGAAGAAACTCTTGTGCCAAACCAGTCTGCTCTAATGGTTCTGAATCAAGCTTCTGACTCAGTGATTCGAGAGACTGCATCTGCTATGGTTATTGAGAATGCGTCTGAATCTTCTCCTGCATCTTCTGAAGTCAAGAAGGAGAATCCAGATCCTGAAGAAAAGTTTGCTCAACTTGAAGCCAGCAACACAAAAATCAGATCTTGGATGGTCAAACAAGAACAGACAACAGATGAGATCAAGACATGGATGACTAGGCAAGAACGGTCTACTTCTGAGATCATAAACCTTCTGAAGATGATTATCTCTCGCCAACCTTAGTTGTTTTTCTGATTGTTTGTGCACAATATGTTTGTTATGCTTATGTTTGTTATGTTTGTTATCTTCTGGATATTTTATTGATCAATGCATCTGTTTGGTTTCTGTTTCTATTTGTTTTATTATATTCGTTTTTCTCTGTTTTTCTTTTGTGTCTTAAAAAGTTTTTTCTTTTTGATATGACAAAAAGGGGGAGAAAATGGAAATTAAAATTGTTCAAATAAACAGTTACCAGAATGGAATTCAGACATAATAAATTATAACTAACATTGAATTTCAGTCTTTCAGAACTATATCGTTGCATCTGACTTTATTCATAAAAGTTACTCTGAAAGCTCCTAAATCAGATAAATCAGGCTCTGATCCAAATCAGGATTCAAACCAGGATATGATTCTGAAAAATACAAACCACGTTCTAATTCTGAAGAGAAAAATTAACCAGGCTTTGATTTTGAAAAGAATAAACCAGGCTTCAGGATCCAGACTCTGTTTCTGAGAAAACCTAACCAGGCTCTGATTCTGAAAAGAATACTCAATCAAAAAGGGAAGTATTTATTTTTTATGGTATTCAATTCAGGGGGAGATTCACAATCTCAGGGGGAGTTATATTTATTTCTCTTATTATTGAACAAAATTTCCTATGTTTTTGTCATCATCAAAAAGGGGGAGATTGTTAGAACACAGATTGGTGTTTAATATATCTCATTGTTTTGATGATAACATAAATGAAATTTTGCATCAAGGAAATATATACTCTAATTGTGTTTAAGTAATTTTGTTTCAGATCCAAAATTATATATTCATCTGGAAGCAAAAATTACATTTGCAAGTGAAAAGAACGTTAAGACTCTGAGCGTCAAAAGCAACATTTCAGAAGACTCTGAGCGCTGCTTGAAGAGACTCTGATATGCTACAGATGACTCTGAGTGAAGATAAGAAGAATTTGAGTAAATAGTGTACAACATTGTTTCAGAAGACTCTGGAGGTTTACGTTCAGAGCTTATAGTTTTCATATTTGTTCTTAAACTTTGTGTAAACATCACAGTTGTGATATAGCTTGTTAGAAGCAAAACATTTAACACAAATTGTTAGTTTATCTTTGTAAAAGATTTCCTTGAGAAGACCAAGTTATGGTAAGATTTTCTTGAGAAGACTAAGACAGTTGTCTTAGTGGTTTACACTGTAATCAAGTTTGATATAGTGGATTAAGTCTTTATTGAGAAAGGCAAATCACCTGGGTAGGATGGACTTGATTAGTTTGAGTTCAAACGAACAAGGATAAAAATATCTGTGTTATTTTTTATCTACCAAAGTGTTTTTAAAACCCTTATTCAACCCCCCCTTCTAAGTGTTTTTCTCACCTTCAGTTGGCATCAGAGCTCCGGTTCTTTTAGTGCTCCCATTCAAATATTCTTCAAAGCTTACAGTTTTCATATTTGTTCTTAAACTTTGTGTAAACATCACTATTGTGATATAGCTTGTTAGAAGCAAAACATTTAACACAAATTGTTAGTTTATCTTTGTAAAAGATTTCCTTGAGAAGACCAAGTTGTGGTTAGATTTTCTTGAGAAGACTAAGACAGCTGTCTGAGTGGTTTACACTGTAATCAAGTTTGAGATAGTGGATTAAGTCCTTGTTGAGAAAGGCAAATCACCTGGGTAGGGTGGACTTGATTAGTTTGAGTTCAAACGAACAAGGATAAAAATATTTGTGTTATTTTTTATCTACCAAAGTGTTTTTAAAACCTTTATTCAACCCCCTCCCCCGTTTTAAGTGTTTTTCTCACCTTCATTCCCTGCCTCTCTGCTAATTCGTCGGTACTGAATTCGTACTCAACATTAAACATTCTAAAATGTATCGTGCTTATGGTACTAGCAGTGTTAGGTCTGACAATATAAATCAGGGAACTCAAGAATTCCCGGGTCAGCCTTTCGAAGGTAGGATCTTGTCTAGCAAAAATTTTGTGCAGACCTAAAATGTCTAATAGATGAAAAACACTATGGTAAATACCTAGAGCATACAGATAGTTTTCATCTACGTACCGTGTCGAAGTGATTTCCCAGTTCTGCAATTTGTCGAGAATCTTCCGTTGTCTTTCTCCGAGCTTTCCTTGACGAAGAACGTAACCGTCGTGTTCCATTGATGTTCCTTTGGGGTGGAAGATGAGTGAAAATGGGTCGTTTTTGGGAATTTGGTAAAAATAGACTTTTGATGGATTTTGGTGGAGGGAAGTGAAAATGGAACTTGGAATGGATAATGGGTTGGTGAATGGATGAAAAAGTTTGGAACTTTTTGGTGCTTGAGGCAGAATTTTCGTATGGGTAAAGATGGAGGTTTGAAGGTTTAGAGATGTAAAAATGGTGGTTATGGAGGTTCTTCCCCGCATATAGCCCAGACCCCATGGCGGGCGCCATAGGCTATATGGCGGGAACCATCCTCGCTAACGGTGTGTGGGTCGGATTCTTCTCTCCTCCTTTGGGCTTTTGTGCTCCTCCCTTTCTGGGGTGTGTAGATAGAAGGCATCATCTGTCCTACTAACATTTCTCCTAATATATATATACATATATATATATATATATATATATATATATATATATATATATATATATATATATATATATATATATATATATATATATATATATATATATATATATATATATATATATTTTCCTTCTTATTTTTGACATAAAAATTTAGAAAACAAAAAAAATGGGTAAAATAACATAAATTAAAATTAACTTAAAAATAAGAACATAATAATCATCGCCAATATAAATATAAAGTGCATAGTCAATGTTATGGAAAAAAGAAACGTGAGCATACAAAAATATAGAGAAGTATGTAAGGGAAAATGGAAATAACGTAAACTATAAAAATAACGAAAGAAGGTGTTATCACTGAGTAGGGTGCTCTTCTGTCTGGTCTGGATGTTGGAGTGTGTGCAACTCTTGGTGCAAGTCTGAGATCTCCTGGTATAAAGTGTCAGCTTCTGTTGCATGAGTCATGTCAGATACCTGTACCTGCAAAGTAAGGTCAACAACTGTTTGCTGGAGCTTAGCTATCTCCATGCGTAACTCTGCTATCTGAGTGTATAAGTCAGTCCTTCGTAGTGAATGATTATTAGATAATATTGTCGTCCTCGGAGAGGGAGGTGAAGGATGGTACTCTGCTGAAGGTGGTGAGCGAGGCTCATCAATTGTCTCTCCATAACCTTCCAAGGCGTAACTCCAGTTGGAAGGATCATGGACACTAGTCATGGCAGGATTAGGCAATGTAAAATAGTGGATAGTCTGGTAGTCGATCAGGAGTCTGAAATAATCAGGCTGAAAGGATGCTCTCCTCATCAACCCTCTGTCTAAACAGAAATCAATGTCCAGTAAGATGTATCCGCAGTATGGAGTCAGGTGCAGCAGCTGGCTGGTAAGTCCTAATGTTGTGGCTATCTGAGTGACGGTGCATCCTACGTGAATAATTCCTTTAGAGGATCTAGTTGTGCCCTCGAGATGATTCAACAAGAAGTTCCCACATGCCACTAGGCGTGACCGGTTTGCACAAAATAGGAAAAAGATCTCTTCCTCACTAACATGAATATCAGAGTCAGCCTTTCCGAGGAAAGTGTGGGCCAGGACCATCTGAAAGTATCTCAAAGTTGGGTTGTGGATGACTGGAGATAACTGAGTGGATGGATCGAGGCTTCCTCCGCCTGTGATGTCACTCCAGAATTGGTCGACGTCTCGACTCATAAAATAACCCATCGGCATATCAAGTATAACATCAGGGGTGGTCTGGAATCCGAGTAGATCGCCGAACTCCTTCATGGTGAAGGCATACTCTGTCCCGAAAAGTCTGAATGTGGTCATTCCATCCTGACCAATGTATGGCTCATGGGGGAAGGAGCTAAGGACCTCTAGAGTAAGGTGCCTGTAGGTTTGGTGTAACTATCAGCATATGCATCCCATTGGAGCTGATGACAGAGAAATTGTATACTGGGCTCAATGCCCAAGGCTTCCATGCAGGCCTGATCTGGGTACCGGGTAGGTGCCATAGGACGTTGCTGAAGAATTAAGTATCTCTGTCTCTGGTTGTCGTCCCTAAAGGCGACGTGCATGTCATCAAGAGGGTGCATCCTGCAAGTAAATTTAGAAAACGAAACCTGAAAGTACAAGCATCATAAACAGTTAGTTGACACATAACAAAATAATAATTACTTATCAAGAAAATAAAATAAAAGATAGGTAAAGAAAAGTAAATAAAACCGTGGGTTGCCTCCCAGGCAGCGCTTGTTTAACGTTGTTAGCTTGACGAGTAGAACCTATGTGGGTGATGTAGGCACTGGTAGATCAATTAAGGTGTGGCTGGAGTAATCATCGGGAATGTCACCTCCTTCGTAGTATTTTAATCTCTACCCGTTTACAATGAATGGGCTACATGACTGGCTCTGGATCTCGACTGCTCCTGATTTTAAGACTTTAGTAACTGTAAAAGGACCTGTCCACCTTGAACGATGCTTGCTAGGAAAGAGTCGCAATCTGGAATTGAATAGGGGAACATGGTCTCCTATATGGAAATCTTTCTTTACGATCTTTTTGTCATGCCAGACCTTGGTTCTTTGTTTATATATGATGGTGTTTTCGTAGGCCGATTGGCGGAGTTCTTCTAGTTTATGAATATCAAGGGCGCAGTTTTCTCCAACAGTCAAATAGTCAAAGTTTAGGGTCTTTATGGCCCAATAAGCCTTGTGTTCTAACTCAAAGGGTAGATGACAGGACTTTCCATAGACCAATTGGTAAGGAGTTGTTCTAATAGGGGTTTTGAAGGCGGTTCTATAGGCCCATAATGCATCTTGCAGCTTCTAAGACCAATCTTTTCTCGATATAGAAACCGTTTTCTCTAAAATCTGTTTGATCTCTCTATTGAATACCTCTACCTAGCCACTAGTCTGTGAATGGTAAGGTGTCACTATCCTATGCTTAACTCCATATTTGCTTAAAAGCTTGTTGAAAATTCTTGATATGAAATGAGATCCACCATCGCTGATGACAAGACGGGGTGTTCCAAATCTAGGGAATATGTAATTCTTAAACAACTTTATCACTACATGTGTGTCGTTGGTGGGTGAGGCTATGGCTTCAATCCATTTAGACACGTAGTCAACTGCTACTAAGATATATTTGTTTCCTAAGGAAGACGGAAATGGTCCCATGAAATCAATGCCCCAAACATCGAAGAGTTCTACCTCTTGAATATTTTTAAGGGCATTTCGTCACGCCGGGAGATGTTCCTAGTGCGTTGGCACCGGTCACATTTAACGATATAGGCGTGCACATCACGCCACATTGTGGGCCAAAACATATCTGCTCTAAAAATCTTGGCGTGTGTTTTGGAGGTGCTAGTGTGTCCTCCGTAGGGTGCAGAGGGGCAGTGTTCTATGATCTTTCTTACCTCTTCTTCTGGGACACAACGACGAAAAATACCTCAGTTCCTCTTTTAAAAAGGAGTGGTTCGTTACAATAGAAGTGTCTTACGTCGCTAAAGAACTTCTTTCTCTGCTGGTAATTAAAGTCAGGGGGTATAATGTCGACAGCTAGATAATTTATAAAGTCTGCGTACCAAGGTACGCTGTTTACTGCCAGAGATCTCTCGGGGGCCTTATGAGGATTTAGGTTATTCTCTTCTATGGCTTCTATCCTAGCTATTAACCCGCCATAGCTAAAATCATCGTTTATAGGGAGTGGATCAGGTTTCAGGTATTCAAGCCTAGAAAGGTGATCGACAACTACATTTTTCGTGCCTTTCTTATCTCGAATATCTAGATCAAACTCCTGTAATAAAAGGATCCATCGAAGTAACCTAGGTTTGGCATCCTTCTTGTTTAATAAATAACGAATGGCAACATGATATGTATACACTATAATTTTGGCTCCTACCAGATAGGATTAAAATTTGTCCATAATAAAAACTACGGCAAGAAGTTCTTTCTCAGTGGTGGCATAGTTAAGTTGAGCAGCATCTAGCGTTCTACTGGCATAGTAAATAACATGCAATTTTTTATCCTTTCTTTGCTCTAGAACAACTCCTACAGCGTAATCGCTAGCGTCACACATGATTTCGAAAGGTTCGGCCCAATCAAGAGGTTGGATAATGGGTTCCGAGATCAACGCTTGTTTTAAAAAGTTGAATGCTTTGAGGCACTTTTCGTCAAAGTTAAACTCGATATCCTTCATTAGGAGGTCGGTTAAAGTTTTGTTTATCTTAGATAAGTCTTTGATAAAACTTCGGACTTCTCTGACGGTGTTAGGGGGTTTTAGGTTTTCTATCACTTCTATTTTAGCTTTATCTACTTCAATACCTCTTTCAGAGACTACATGTCCTAAAACTATACCTTCGGTGACCATAAAGTGACATTTCTCCCAGTTCAACACCAGGTTAACGTCAACACATCTTTTCAGGATTTTCTCAAGGTTAGCGAGACAATTTTTGAAATCAAATCCGCATAAAGAGAAATCATCCATGAACGCTTCCATAATTCCATCTACATAATCAGCAAAGATTGCCCTCATGCAACGCTGGAAGGTTGTTGGTGCATTACAGAGGCCGAAAGGCATTCGTTTGTAGGCAAAGGTTCCATAAGGGCATGTAAAGGTAGTTTTTTCTTGATCTTCTGGGTGGATAGGAATTTGGAAAAATCCTGAATATCCATCGAGATAGCAAAAATAGGAGTGTCTGGCTAAACGTTCCAGCATCTGATCTATAAATGATAGAGGATATGGTCTTTTCTAGTAGCTTTGTTTAGCTTCCTATAATCTATGCACATACACCATCCTCTTTCTATCCGTTTTGCTATATGTTCTCCTTTCTCGTTCTGCACGACTGTGATGCCTCCTTTTTTTGGTACTACATGCACAGGGCTCACCCACTTACTATCCGAGATTTGATAAATTATACCTGCTTCTAATAACTTGAGAACTTCCTTTTTTACAACATCACTCATTATAGGGTTTATCCTTCTCTGATGTTCTCTAGAGGGTTTTGAGTCTTCCTCGAGTGAGATTCGGTGCATGCACACAGATGGACTTATACCTTTTAGATCAGAGATGTTATATCCTAAGGCTGAGGGGTATTTGCGTAAAACATATAAGAGTTGGTCCATTTCTACCTGGTTTAAGGCAGCAATGACTAAAACCGGACGGTTCATTTTTTCGTCCAGGAACTCGTATCTTAGATTCTCGGGTAGTTCCTTAAGTTCTAAAGTAGGTTTCTTAGGGCAAGGCATTGGATCTGGTGTAAGGGATAAACATTCGTGTAGACTAATGTAGGGTTCCATAAATCCATCATCTTCCTTTATGAAGGTTGAAGGTAGCAAGATGGTTTCTTCTAATTCTAGCTCCCGAATGCATTCATCAATGATATATATGGCATAACATGCGTCTCCTAATATGGGTTCCATAAGAAACTTCGATAGAACGAATTCTATCTTTTCGTCACCTACCTCAAAATTCAACTTCCCTCTCTTGACATCTATTATGGCTCCCGCGGTTGATAAGAATGGTCTACCTAGGAGGATTGGAATGTCATCATCTTCTTTAATGTCTATGACAACAAAATCGGTCGGGATGAATAATTGGCCGATCCTGACTGAGACGTCTTCCAATATGCCAACCGGATATTTGACAGATATATCGGCTAACTGAAGAGACATCTTCGTAGGCTGCAATTCTCCCAGTTTTAACCTTTCAAAAACTGCCAGAGGCATTAGGCTTACACTAGCTCCTAAGTTTAGAAAAGCTTTATTGATGACATGACTCCCCAAAATATAAGGTATGGAGAAATTTCCAGGATCTTTCTCCTTTTTGGCAAGTTTGTTTTCAGAAATGGGATTGCATTCCAAGGATTTTGGATTGTCAAGTCTATGCTTATTGGTAAGGATGTCTTTGAGGAATTTTGCATAAGATGGTATCTGGGTGATGGCTTCTGTGAAAGGGAACTCCACATGAAGTTTCTCTATGACTTTAATGAATTTCTAATATTGGTTATTGATCTTGGTTTGTTTTAATCTTTGCGGATAGGGTATAGAAGGTTTGTATGGCAGAGGTGGTTAGTTAGTTTTTTCTTTGTCTTGGTTTTTCTGTTTTTTCGGATCCTACCGGTTCCTCTACTTCGTCTGTGGGTACTATGCTTTCTTCAGAAGTCTTGGGTTCGCTCAATGTCGGGTTTATTGGTTTATCGTAAGCAGTTAAGTAGAGCTTCTAAAGCAATTGACTGTAACTATACCATTCACAGAAGCTATTACGCAAATGCCCTCATATGCTAAATTTCTCAAAGAGATCCTGTTGAATAAGAAAACGCTAGAAGACAACGAAACTGTTTTGCTCACTGCCGAGTGTAGCGCTATACTTCAAAATAACATGCCTCCTAAGCTAAAAGATCCAAATAGCTTTTCCATACCTTGTGTAATCAGAAGGTCTATCATAGATAAGGCATTATGTGATATAAGAGGCAGTGTTAGTCTAATGCCCTTATCCACGTGTAAGAAATTCGATTTAGGAGAACTTAGGCCGACGAAAATGTCTCTACAGCTAGTAGATCGCTTGGTTAAGTATCCAGTAGGTATGCTAGAAAATGTGCCAGTTCGCATAGGTCAGTTCTATATACCGACCGATTTCGTGATAAAGGACATTAGGGAAGATTCCAATATACCAATCATCTTAGGTAGACCGTTCTTAGCAACAATTGGAGCCATAATAGATGTGAAGAAAGGAAAGTTAACCTTCGAGGTAGGGGAAGAAAAAATTGAGTTTATCTTATCCCAATTCCTGAAACCCTTGTTTTAGATGATACATACTGCTCTCTAGACATTATCGACGAATGCGTGAAAGAAATGGAGAAGGAACCAATAAGGTACACAAAAGTACTTAAGATTCCAGCCCTTCCAATATTCGAGGACGATAACTGGCGTGAGTCATATGAAGATGATAGTCTAAGAGAATGCCTATCACTCACACCCGGTCCAATGCCATGCCCTAAGAAACCAATTGTGGAACTTAAAACATTACCCAAGGAGTTGAGATATGAATTCCTAGATACTGAACTTAAAAAACCCGTGATAGTTAATGCAAATCTGGGACAATTAGAAACAGAGAGACTTTTGGAAGTCTTAAGGAGATATCCCTCAGCTTTTGGATACAACATTTATGATCTAAAAGGGATAAGTTCCTCTATATGCTCGCATCATATTATGATGGAGGAAGATTGTAAGAGTCTAGAGAACATCAAAGACGGTTGAACCCTATCTTAGGCGATGTGGTCAAGAAATAAGTACAGAAGCTATTGGAAGCAGGAATCATATACCCGATATCTGACAGTAACTGGGTAAGCCCAGTACATGTCGTACCAAATAAGAGTGGTGTTACGGTTGTAACTAAGGAAAAGGGTGAGTCCGTAGCAAAACGAACTCAAACTGGATGGAGGATATGTATAGATTATAGGAAGCTGAATAAGGCTACTAGAAAACATCATTTTCCTTTACCCTTCATAGACCAGATGCTTGAACGGCTAGCAAAACATTCACATTTCTGTTACTTAGATAGGTACTCAGGATTCTTTCAGATACCTATCCATCCTGATGACCAGGAAAAGACTACATTTACTTGCCCCTATGGCACATATTCATATCGGCGAATGCTGTTCGGACTGCGTAATGCTCCCGTAACATTTCTGAGATGCATGATGTCGATCTTTGTAGATTTCATAGACGATATAATGGAAGTATTCATGGACGATTTCTCTGTGTGTGGGGGAAGTTTCGAACACTATCTATCGAACCTTGAAATGGTACTTGAACGATGCATTAAGGTAAACCTTGTGTTTAACCAGGAGAGATATCATTTCATGGTACGACAGGGCATAGTCCTTGGACATGTAGTGTCCGATAGAGGTATTGAAGTAGACAAAGCAAAGATAGAAGTCATAGAAAATATTCGACCTCCTAAAATAGTTAGAGAAATATGAAGCTTTTTAGGACACGCAGGTTTTTACCGGCAATTTATTAAAGACTTCTCGAAGATCACAAAGCCTCTGACTGGACTACTAATGAAAGAAGCCGAATTCATATTCGATGAAGAATGCTTGAGAGTATTTGAACATCTAAAGAGTGATCTTATTACCGCACCCATCATGCAACCACCTGATTGGAGTCTACCATTTGAAATAATGTGCGATGCTAGCGATTATGCTGTGGGCGCTGTCTTAGGACAAAGAAAGGATAAAAAACTTCATGCTATTTACTACGCAAGTAGAACCCTGGACAACATGCAAATGAACTACGCAACCACAAAAAAGGAACTCCTGGCCATTATTTTCGCCTTAGATAAATTTCATTCCTATCTAGTGGGAGGAAAAATCATTATTTATACCGATCATGCCACGATTAGGTACCTGTTGACTAAGAAGGATGTCAAACCAAGACTCTTGAGGTGGATCTTGCTTTTTCAAGAATTCGATTTAGAAATTAAGGATAAGAAGGGCACAGAGAACATGGTAGCAGATCATCTCTCTAGAATTGAGGGTCTGGAACCCGAAGAAGTGCCTATAGATGATGCATTCCCTTACAACAGACTAGTAGCCAATTAGAAAGCGAAGGAAACACAATAGAACATTCCTTATTATTTAATGATGCAGAAACATATGAAGCAATAGAAGCAATATGTACCAAAACCACATTGCCACAGTGTGCTGACTTTCTTAACTACCTAGCAGCCAAAGTGCTTCCACCCGATCTAACATACCAACAAAGGAAGAAGTTCTTCCATGAACTCAAACAATACTATTGGGATGAACCCCTGCTATTTAAAAGAGGCTCCGGTGGAATATTTCGTCGATGTATCCCTGAGTCGGAGGTAGTGGATGTCATATCCCACTGCCATGCCACACCATATGGAGGACACTCCAGTACGTCAAAAACATGCGCAAATATATTACAATCTTGCCTCTTTTGGCCAAACCTCTGGAAGGACGTCCACATCGCTATTATGAACTGCGACTGGTGTAAATGCACTGGGAACATTTCTAGACGCGATGAGATTCCGTAAAGGGGAACCTTAGAAGTTGAAGTCTTTGATGTATGGAGAATTGATTTCATGGGACCTTTTCGATCTTCCTTTAGAAACAGATATGTACTTGTTGCAGTCAATTACATATCAAAGTGGATCGAGGCGATAGCCTCTCCTATAAAGGATGCACGAGTGGTGGTTGTCGCTACTCGAAAAAATGCATCGCGCAACGACGGGGAGGCGAAAAGGGATGGACAGAAGAGTCGCCACCGAATTTTATTTATCCCATGAGGGGAAAGGAAAATATCGAGAAAACCTTAGGAAAAGAAAGGATAAGGTGGTCTCGCAACCAAGAACGGGTTCGGAAGCCGGTTATGCGAGGGGAAGGTATTAGCACCCCTCGCATCCACCGTACTCGATGGGAACCATTTGCTTGTCAATGCGTGATTATCTGCTTAAATTATATGCTAAATAAAAGTGTTTCCAAAGGGTGCAGAAAAGAGGGTTTAAAAACTAAGAAAGGAGGCAACGGGGAAGAAGAGAGAAAGAACAGACTCGGTAGGACTTCGCAGTCCTATGCCTACGTATTCTCAATAGATATGAGAAAGTCAGAGTTGACGTAGTTCGGGGAACTACATATATGGGGGGAATGTGCTCGGCAAGGATTATGGTCCTTGTGCCTACGTATCTTTACTTAAAAAGAAGTAAAGAATCAGAGCAGCCGTAGTTCGGCCTATGGTTTGTTGATATTTTTATGGATGATGCTATCGTGCGCATTCTAGCATTTTAGGTGTTTTGCTGCTCACATGTGAGGAGACTTATGTGTTACCTGTTTGCGATAGAACGGACGTAACATATCCTTTTTTGAAAGATTGATTAGTTTTCGCCATGCGAGGCAAGATGTCACGTTTGATTGGTTGAATTGTTTTTAGGGGTGAGATAAGTCCTTAGATAGTAACCCCTAAGGGTAGTACCCAATTCTTTATCTCAAAGTTTTTGTTATTAAAATAGTGTGGCGAACATAGTATCTTCATATTGAAAGACAAGTATCAAGACCACCCACACTAAAGTAAATATCCTGACACTTGGAGAGGAAGGAGACTACACTCAATCCTCTCTCTTTAATTTAAACACAAAAGGAACTTCATTCTCTTATTAAAGTGTTTTGGTTTTTTGAATGGTGAGTGCTTTGCGACTGTAAACCCTACGGTAAATGTCAACACTCGGGATAGGAGAAGGCCTATGCCTAACCTCTCCCCGACCAATTAAGTTTTGTTACAAAAAAATGAGTTTTAAAATGCACTCGGTGCGTGACCGAGGTTTTAGGTCATAAAGATTTCGGAGGGGAGTTATGAAAAGAGAGAGATGGTAGATAAAGATGGGTGACGGATAAAATTGCGTCTTTGTATTGAAAAATGAGTATCAAGACCACTTACACTACAGTGAGTATCTTAACACTCAGAGAGGAAAAAATTCTACACTTAATCCTTTCTTAATATAGTTCAACATAAAGAGAAAATGATTTTTATAATTGAAGGTATTTATGAAAATGAATTTGGTACGGGACCGAGGTTTTTTTATGAGGAAGATATGTCAGTTCATGGTGGTAACTAAAAGAAAACAGAGCTTTGATATGTTAATAAACACAAAGGAAACACATGTCAATAAATCTCATGAGATAAAAATAAACACGACATGAAAGATAATTCAACTATATGCAAGATGATGATCCTGAAAACAAACCAACTTTCAAGTAGGTAAAAAGCATTGACTACAAGCAATTGGAAATATTTTTACATTAAATGAAACTAGACATTGTCATGAACATGTTGCAAAAAGAATGGATCAAAAATGATAAAATATGAATAAGTTATGAAATTTTGAAGTTTTGATATGATTTATGACAATAAAACAAATAATTAAACAAATAAATAAACAAATAATAAATAAAAAATAAATAAATAAAAAAAAGGAGAAAGGGCCAAACTAGGAGTTGAACCCAGGACCTTGTGTTTACAAACAAACACATCAACCACCAAGGCACCACATGCGCGCTGGATAGGAAATGGAAGGAGAGAAAGAAAACAAAACAAACACAAATGAAAAATAAAATGCAAAAAGGGTTGATACTCCTCAGGGATCGAACCCAGGTCTGACTGGTGAAACGCATGCTTAAGAGTAAGTTGATTACCACTAGGGTGGCTGTACATCCATTGATGAAGCCACCCCATTAAACATATAGGGAGTATTTTCAAGGCAGGTTGGGCACAAAACAAGAGCATCAAACCAGTTTTTGCAATTTCATTGTAACTTCTCCAATTCTTAATGGATTTTCACAAAATTTTAGCCTAAATTGAGTATTGTTAAATGAGGAACATGATGGTGGCATTGGTTTTTTAAAATTCCTCCCCCAACTCAAAACCCGATAGCACTTGCATGTGGATGTTTGAAAATGCATTTTGAAATGAAACTCATAATCCAATCAGTTTTAGATCAGGGTAACCATACACACACACCACAAAAATGTTATTGAATGAGTGTAAGCACAAGCTGTGGTTAAAATCAAGTTGTGGTGAAGAGTGCTATACAAGTTGCAATTTCGTCATGGGTGATATGCAAGCTGTGAGGCACTTCAGTTTCTATGCACATATTGATCAAATTAATCACTCATACACATTAAGTATATGCTAATGAATGTGCTCATGCTCAAAAACCAGCTCACAACAGTCTGTGGCAAAATATGACTTTCAAAATGCACTTTGGTGTTTTGGTTATGCATGAAAAAAACTCAGTTCATGTTCTAGACATCTTTTGATCAAACAAATCATGTACACAGTTCACATATAAGTTATTAAATGAATTCAAACACAAAGAAAGGCTCAAAAAGGTCTGTTATGAAAAGTTGTATTCTAAATGCAAGTTTTGACAAGTGCAAAGCCTCATGATGCTCAGTTTTGATTCTAGGCACAATTTAATCAAGTTAAGCATACATACACATCATATACATTATATTAGATGAAAATGAACACACATTATGGCTCAATGTTGTCTGGTATGAAAAGTGGAGATCAAGATGCAAGTTTGTATTTGTGAAGTGCATGAATATACTCAGTTTCAATTCCAAACATGTTCAGGTCAAATTAATCATACACACACCACACATACATTGTATTGAGTGAATTCAAACACAAATTGGGGCTAAAAACAAACTGTCATGAGAAATGATGTTTAAATTGCAAGAATAGTAAGTTTTGATGCATGAAGGATGCTCAGTTTAGTCCTATGCATACTTAAATCCAATAGGCCATATACACACATTGTAAATATGATGATGGAAGATTTTGAACACAAAGATTGAGCCTAAACAGAATGTGACAGAAAATGAGGTTCAAGTTGCAAATTGATGTTTTGATGAAATGCAAGATGGTGTTCAGTTCTTATGTTAAGCACAAATTGATCAAGTAAGTCATGCAAGCAGCTCACATATATGTTGTTGAACAAGTTCAAACACACAAAATAGTTCAAAGAGGTCTGGGATGAAAAATGGTATACAAGTTGTGGTATTATGCCTTGTACATACATGAAAAGTTCAAAACTAGGTTCTAAGCATAATCAGCCTAATTGGATCATACCTACACATCATATTCATGGTAATAAAAGAAACCAAACACATATAAAGGTCCAAAACAGTCTGTGGTAATGAAGGGTGTGTGGGCTGCAGTTTTGGCATTTGAGGTGTCCATGAAAAGTCAAAAACCAGTTTTATGCATACTTTGGTCAAGTGAATCATATACACACATTACATACATGGTAATGAATGAGAACAAACACAAACATCACTCCAAAACAGTCTATGGCAGAAAACAATATTCAAACTGCTCTTTACCACTTTGAGATGCATGAAAAACCCAAAATCAATTTTAGGCATATTCAAGTCAAAACAATCATGCACACACCTTCCAAATATACTCACAAATGAGTTTCAACACCAAAATGACCTTAAAACATGCTGGTATGAAAAACAATGGTATGCAAGTTGCCTCCAGAACAAAATTTTCACATGAAAATGACACTTTTTCAATACTACCACAAGCTTCAAGAAATGCCAAACATGAGATTATGATATAAATGAGGAGGTTGATTGTCTACATACCTCTTGCAGACTATATTGAGTAGATTGAAACACCAAGAAACCCAGAGGAACTTCAAATGCACCTAGCTTTGGAGATTTCTTCTTTGTGAAGCAATATTGCAATCCTGAAGAAAGTTGGAGAAATAAGCTACACCAACGATCCTCAATGCTTTGGACAGTTGAGATGTGATATATATGAGGTGTTTGAGTGATTAGAACACCAAGAAAATGTCTAGAACAAGTTTTGACTGATTTTGTGCATTGTGGTCAAAGTAACTTGGTATGGAAGTTGAATTTTTGGAGAATGAGGTTTTGAGAGATTCAATGGTTGGAACACCTTCTATATCATATTTATGGATTGTGGGGATGATGTTTGGTGAGTTTGAGTGTGGAGGAATGGTTTTGGCAGCTGGACTGTCAAGACAAATTTTTCATGGTTTTGGTGGATTTGTGATTTTGTGAAAATGGGAGCAAAGAGTGAAAGAGTGAGAGCTTTTGTATTTCTCTGGTTTTTGAGAGATCTCTCATGTCCTCAATGAAGTGGGGAATGCCTCTATTTATAGGCAAATGGGGGTAGTGGACAGATTTGAAGATTTCCTTCCTAGGAGGGAAAAGTTACTTTTTGGATCCAACCTCCCAAAAGAGCTTTCTTGGCTGATAGGTAAGCTTGAAGTCAAGTTTTATGATGAGTTTAGTGTGTCTAAAGTCAGTCTAGAGAGTGTAGGTTGATGGCTGGTTCAGATTTCACTTTCCACCTCTTGCTTACTTTATGATATTTTAATGCAAGTTGCAAGGCAACTTGCAAGTCCACTTGCAAGCTTGGCTAATTCCATTTCCTCTGCATTTCCTTTGTACTTCCATGCTTCAAAGTCTCTTCATATCAGATAAAACATGATTAAAAATCTGAGATTGGTCCAATTGATGAAAGAATGGATTTTTGAAATTTTGTCAATGTGGGACTCAAGTGTGAAAACACCAAGTTGCCAAATCCATAACTCTCAGCTCACAAATGCTATTGAGATGTTCTAGTACTTTTTAGAAAGCCCTAAAATAGCTCTAAAACATTCATGTTTTCATGAGTTTCAAATTCTCAAAGGAACTTGGCCAAAAAGCCTCTCAAAGTTGCTAAAAAATGAGCTTAAAAGTGAAATTTCTCTAAGTTATTTTCCCTTTTTGAAATGAATTTGATCATAACTCCAAATCTATGCATTTTCTGATCATGGACCACTTGGATACTTTTGTAGGACTTGTCAAGAGCTTTCCAATGAGCTTTGAACCACTTCATTTAGATGTGTGGTTGAGGAGTTATGGTCTTGCCCTTTTCAAAACCCTAATTCCCGATTTTTGCGATTACTTCTCAACCCTTGATCCAATTGTCATGAAATTTTATGGGTAGATGCAATATGTAATTAGGAACATTTTTGATTCACATCTTGAAGTCAAATTACTTATGGTTGGAGAGTTGACTTTTCGGTCAACCGTTCGATCAATCGGTGACTACCGAGTCGACTGTTGACGATTCGGGTGTCTTGAGGCTTTGAATCTTCTTGAATGGACTTCACTAAGCCATATAAACCTCAAATTGAATTCATATTTTAAGCAATGTAGCCTCCTTGACCCTATTTCATTGGAAATCAAATCAAGATGTCGATCGATCAAACCATTGAAACCTCGACTTTTAGCTGTGCGAAAACCCTAATTTCCCCTTGTTGCTTGGATACTGTGTAGATGAACTGGATGATAATCCAACCCCATTATTCCTTTTGAGATACTCAACAAGCTTCTACTTTTTTTCTTCTTTTCAGGCTCCTTATGAATTCCCTCTGATGACTTTGTGATAACAAAACCCACCTGATGGCTCGTACTGATGCTTCTGATCAAAAAAGAGGGTGGGCAAATTTTAGGGTATGATAGATGCCCCTATCTAATCAGCTTAAACCTAGTAAGACGAAATGCCACGTCATTCATTCTTTCGAGGTAGAAGATGATTAGATATAGAAGACCCTGAATTTGTACGGGAAAGTAAATACTTGGAAATGGGATACTGGATCTTTTGCAAAGGTTGCTAACACCAAAAGGATGTTAACAGAGAAAACTTGACACCAAAAGGATGACAAGCCTATCACCAAAAGGATGATAGTACACTCATAACGTTGCTCTGAAAACAAAAGAAAGTGAGGGTGCTACTGTCAAAAGGACAGTGGAAATCATGCTAGTCATGACACCAAAAGGATGCCAGATCTATCACCACAAGGATGATGGAGCGAAAACAAGATTAACCCTAACACCAAAAGTATGTAGGGAATCCATTACCAAAAGGATAATGAAGGATACGCTAGTCATGATATTTTAAGGATAACAGACCCACCACCAAAAGGATGAGGAAGCGGAAACGAGATTAACCCTAACACCAAGAGGATGTAAGGAGTCCATTACCAAAAGGATAATGGAAAACAAGATTAACCTTAATACCAAAAGGATGCAAGGAGTCTATTATCAAAAGGATAATGGAACATACGCTAGTCATGACATCAAAAGGATATCAGACCCATCACTAAAAGGATGATGGAGCGGAAACAAGATTAACCTTAACACCAAAAGGATGCAAGGAGTCCATTATTAAAAGGATAATGGAACATACGCTAGTCATGATATCAAAAGGATATCAGACCCATCACCAAAAGGATGATGAAGCGGAAACGAGATTAACCCTAACACCAAGAGGATGTAAGGAGCCCATTACCAAAAGGATAATGGAAAACATGCTAGTCATGACATCAAAAGGATATCAGACCCATCGTCAAAAGGATGATGGAGCGGAAACAAGATTAACCTTAACACCAAAAGGATGCAAGGAGTCTATTATCAAAAGAATAATGGAAAACATGCTAGTCATGACATCAAAAGGATATCAGACCCATCGTCAAAAGGATGATGGAGCGGAAACAAGATTAACCTTAACACCAAAAGGATGCAAGGAGTCCATTATCAAAAGGATAATGGAACATACGCTAGTCATGACATCAAAAGGATATCAGACCCATCACCTAAAAGGATGATGAGGCGGAGAATAAGATCGATCCTAACACCAAAAGGATGTAGGGAATCCATTATCAAAAGGATAATGGAAAATACGCTGCAAGCTACTATCATAGAGAAGGACGATAATAACTCCCATGAGGAACGCTCATGTTACTGAATGATGTGCCCCTGACCAGGCTGAAACTGCTTTTGATAGACCCACGCTTTTGCAGATAATGCTCCTGACTGGGCTAATGGTCGTTTTGAAGCTCTGGAATTGATCCAACCAAAAGTCGTACAATTTCGTGGGGAACCCCCACAGTCTTGCGGAGAATTCCCCTGACTGGGCTAATGATCTTGGAAACTTTCAAGATTGATTTTGGATCGGAGCTCGCACATGCGAATGTTTGATGATGATAATGTTCCAAAAAAATGGAAGTGCAAGTGCAAATGCTGACGCGCGGAGATGCAAGAGCTGGGGAAAGAATGATATGATTCTGGACATGCATATGATGCAAGATGCTTATGATGTCGAATGCAATGCGTATGATGCATATGATTATGATGGGTAATTGGAAATGCAAGCGCCGACGTGGCTGATTTTGGTAGTTGCCAATGCAAGTTTGGACTTTAGGTTTAGGTGGGAAGGTAGAGGACAAGCCTGACTTCCTGACATCAATCATTTCATGATGTAATAAAACTTGGAGGTGCTGATATCTCCAACTCAGGACCAGCTTTTCTAGGCTTGACGGCCTTGTCGGTCAAGTCATTTCAAGATTTAAAACGGTGTTCCTGTGTATTTAGAATCATGGAGTCGTGGTCACCCCTTAATTACCCTAAAAGAGTGAGTCGTCCCTTAATTCAATCTTACCATAATGTTGTTATATGCAAAACGCATCATCAAATAAACGAAACTTGCAACCATATGGTAAAATAAAAAAGAACAGAGAAAACTTTGATGAAAGTAATTTTTATTGATGAAAACCCATACATGGGAAAATTACAAAAGGAGGCAATTCCTAAAAGATGTAATTGCTTTGAAAGAAATATATAAAAGAAACTAAGACAATGTTGGAAACGAGTCCTTCCGAGTTTCAAATCCGCTATGGCCCATATGTCTCTGAAGACCCTTCCTGCCTTGCTTCTGAATGCAAAGATTGAATTGATCTTTCTCAGTCGAGAGCTTGATGATTATGGAGGAGGGTTCGCACGCCTTTTCAAGATGTAGTTTTGCCTTTTTCGAATCCCTAACTTTTGCCTAAGCCGCCCTTTCGGGTTTTCAACTTACCAGGATACTTTTCTTTTTCTTTTTTTTTTTTTTAATTCTTTATGGTCCTTAATTTTTGCCTGAGCCATTTTTATGGCCCACCAGGATGCCCATTTTTGCGTGGATTCTCTTTTTGGTCCACCGGGTCTATTTTTAGGCATAATATTTTTTAACTGCATCCGAATTCACAGGGGACGGAAGATCCTCATCGTCTATGGTCGAGAGGATCAAGGCTCCTCCGGAGAAGACCTTCTTTACTACGTATGGCCCCTCATAATTTGGTGCCCATTTTCCCCTTGGATCAACGTGAGTTGGCTGAATCTTCCTCAGTACCAAATCTCCTGCTTGAATATGTCGTGGGCGAAATTTCTTGTCAAAGGCCCTCTTCAACCATTTCTGATATAATTGTCCATGACAGATGGCTGTCATGCGCTTCTCGTCGATGAGATTAAGTTGGTCAAGTCTGGCCTGTATCCATTCAGCTTCATCTAGCTTGACGTCTGCCAAAATCCTCAAGGAGGGAATCTCTACTTCAATGGGCAATACTGCTTCCATGCCGTATACGAGAGAAAACGGGGTTGCCCCTGTGGAAGTGCGCACTGAGGTGCGGTACCCATGCAGCGCAAATGGAAACATCTCGTGCCAGTCTTTGTAAGTTTTTACCATCTTCTGGACGATTTTCTTGATATTCTTATTTGCCGCCTCAACAGCTCCATTCATTTTGGGGCGATAGGGTGTTGAATTGTGGTGTTCAATCTTGAAGCTCTTACACAATTCTTCCATCATCTTATTGTTGAGGTTTGAACCGTTGTCCGTAATGATCCTGTTCAGGATTCCATATCGACAAATAATCTCTTTCTTGATGAAGCGAGTCACCACTTGCTTAGTGACGTTGGTATAAGACACAGCTTCTACCCACTTGGTGAAGTAGTCGATGGCCACTAGGATGAAACGGTGTCCATTCGAAGCAGTTGGCTCGATGCGTCCAATTACATCTATACCCCACATGGCGAAAAACCAAGGCGAAGTCAACACATTCAGAGGGAGTGGTGAAGTATGAACTTTGTCCGCATATATTTGGCACTTGTGGCATGACTGGACATGGAGACAACAATCTGTTTCCATTGTCATCCAATAGTATCCCACACTCAAAATCCTTTTGACCATGGTATGACCACTAGCATGTGTTCCAAAAGATCCCTCGTGCATTTCATTTATGATGCATTTTGCTTCGTGTTTATCTATGCAACTGAGCAAAACTGAATCATAATTTCGCTTGTACAACACGTCACCGCTGAGGAAGAACTTCGAGGAGAGCTTTCTGAGGTACTTCTTATCAGTGATAGTTATGCCTTATGGATATTCCTGTGTCTCTAGGTACCGTTTGATATCATAGAACCAAGGATGATCATCAACTTTAGGTTCCTCTGCATCGGCTACCAGGCAATAAGCGGGTTCATCTAGATACTTCAGACGGATAGATGGCGCTTCATTTTCCCACTTGACTTGAAACATGGACGCTAGTGTTGCTAGAGCGTCAGCCAACTGATTTTCCCCTCTAGGAATGTGATGAAAGGTGATCTCATCAAAATACGGGATTAGCTTTAAGACGTGATCTTTGTAAGGAATCAACTTGAGGTCAAGTGTTTCATATTCCCCTTTAATATGGCATATGACAAGCGCAGAATCTCCATAGACTTCCAGGATCTTGATCTTATTGTCGATGGCAACTTCAATTCCGAAAATACAAGCTTCATATTCAGCCATGTTATTAGTACATTTGAAGCATAATCTGGCGGTAAATAGTAGGTGAAAACCAATTGGAGAAGTGATGACTGCCCCGATTCCACAACCTTTGGCATTTGCGGCGCCATCGAACACGAGCGTCCATCGCGATCCTGGTTCAGGTCCATCATCTGGGCCTGGCATGGTATGGTCTCTGGCAAACATGACATCTTCGTTGGGGAAATCAAATCGCATGGACTGGTAGTTGTCCATAGGTTGGTGGGCAAGGTAGTCAGAGAGTACACTTCCTTTGATAGCTTTTTGCGTAACATACTGGATGTCATACTCTGTTAATACCATTTGCCAACGGGCCACTCGTCCGGTGAGAGCGGGCTTCTCAAATATGTATTTGACAGGGTCCATCTTGGAGATCAATAAGGTCGTATGGGTGAGCGTATATTGTCTCAAGCGTTTTGCTGCCCAAGCCAAGGCACAACATGTCTTCTCGAGCATTGAATACCTTGACTCACAATCGTTGAACTTCTTGCTAAGGTAATAAATTGCATTCTCTTTTCTATTGGTTTCGTCATGTTGACCCAACACGCATCCCATGGATCCTTCTAGCATAGTCAAGTACATGATTAAGGGTCGTCCGGGTACTGGAGGCATCAAGATCGGTGGTTCTCGCAGATATTCCTTTATTTTCTCAAAGGCTTTTTGACAATTATCATTCCACACCACTGCTTGATCCTTTCGAAGTAGTTTGAAGATGGGCTCACAAGTGGGCGTTAGATGAGATATGAACCTAGCGATGTAGTTCAATCTCCCAAGGAAACCTCAGACTTCCTTTTCTGTTTTAGGTGCCAGCATTTCTTGGATAGCTTTGACCTTATTTGAATCGACTTCAATCCCCTTTTGGCTTACAATAAAACCTAGCAGTTTACCAGATCTTACACCAAAAGTGCATTTGTTGGGATTTAGTCTCAGCTGGAATTTCCTTAGTCTGGCGAATAACTTTTCCAAGTGAATGAGGTGCTCTTCCCCAGTCTGGGATTTTGCAATCATATCGTCTACATAGCACTCAATATCTTTATGTATCATGTCATGAAAAAGAGTGACCATTGCTCGCTGATATGTCGCGCCTGCGTTCTTGAGCCCAAATGGCATGACCTTGTAACAGAAAGTTCCTCATGGGGTGATAAAAGTCGTTTTTTCCATAACTTCGGGCGCCATCTTGATCTGGTTATATCCAGAAAAGCCATCAATGAATGAGAAGACGAAGAACTGGGCTGTGTTGTCTACTAGTACATCAATGTGTGGTAGAGGGAAGTCATCTTTCGGACTTGCTCTGTTGAGGTCTCTGTAATCGACACACATTCGCACCTTCCCATCTTTCTTTGGTACTGGGACAATATTCGCTACCCATTGCGGATAGCTGGATACTGCCAGAAAACCAGCGTCTAGTTGCTTCTGCACCTCCTCTTTGATCTTGAAGGACATTTTTGGCTTCGTTCTTCTCAACTTTTGCTTCACCGGCGGGCAACCTTCTTTGAGGGGTAACTTGTGCACCATAATATCTTCATCTAGACCAGGCATATCTTTGTAGGACCAAGCAAATACATCGACATACTCTTGAAGCAATATGACTAACTTTGTCTTAATCTCTGACTCCAAAGCTGCACCTATCTTGATTTCCTTGACGTCCTCTTCAGTTCCCATGATGATGATTTCGACCTCTTCTTGACACAGCTGAATGACCTTTGACTCTTGTTTTAGCAATCTAGCTAACTCTTCTAGGAGATCACAATCTTCCTTGCAGTCTTCGTCGGCTTGGTAGATCGGGTTATCAAAACCATATTGGACCATAGCGGGGTCGTTATTGACAGGAACAAAGGAAGATTCGTCTACTAGGGTAACTTCAAGGATTTCGACGACTCTCCAATTGCTCAAAGTTTGATTAGGCGCCCTAGGATACACCATGCACAGCTCTTCATGATCTTCGGCTTCAGTTTCCAAAAACATGACTTGACCATCGACAAGGTGGCCCCCACTAGTAAAAACCAACGGAGTTGCAAGCCCCTTGCCCTTATCAGTTGCATTCTTTTGCTTGTAACCCAGACCAGCTCCATTTTTGTTAACAGGAAATTCCAACACTCTGCCCCATCCTCGTGGATGTCCTTCCTCTATCACTGTTCTCGCGTCCTTCCAAGTCACTATTGAAGATGTTGGCTTTTCGTAAATCATTTCAACATTGATCACTTCAAAGGCTTGAAACGGGGTCTCATGCACTTCACCTCCTACCTCCACATAGCGGAAAGAAGCCAGATGGCTCACAAGAACATCTTCTTCACCTTCAATGACGACCATCTAATTGTTAATCATGAATTTGATCTTTTGATGCAAAGTTGAAGTTACAGCACCTGCAAAATGTATCCATGGACGACCAAGGAGGCAACTGTAAGCGGGATATATATCCATTACATAAAATGTAATGATGAAAGTATGAGGTTTAATCTTGATCGGGAGATCCACCTCTCCTACCACAGTTCTCTTAGCTCCATCAAAAGCTTTTACAATAGTCTGACTCGGCTTCATCGCAAGTCCTTCAATTGACAGCTTGCACAATGAGCTCTTGGACAATACATTCAGCGATGATCCTGTATCAATAAGTACTCTAGAAAATACGACATCCACACATTCGATAGTAATGTGTAAGGCCTTGTTATGATTCCTACCTTCGGGAGGCAATTCATTATCGTTAAAGCTCAAAATATTACCTGATGCTATATTCCCCACCACTTCTTTGAACTGCACTACTGATATCTCCTCTGGCACATGAGCTGCCTTCAAGAATTTTAACAGGGCTTCTTGATGGGCTTTTGAACACATTAGTAATGACAGCATGGATATTTTCGAGGGAGTTTGATTGAGCTGGTCAATCACTTTGTAATCGCTTTTCTGAATGATTCTTAGAAACTCCTCTGCTTCATTATCTGGGACCTCTTTCTGCTTAGATGATTGCCCCTGTTCAATGGTGCTTGATCTAACAGTATCTTTCTTTGCATTGTCACTGCTGTTGACAGGTGGTGTAGTTGGAGCAAAAATTCGACCACTTCTAGTGACACCACCGGTTCCCACGATGTTCTCTACAGTCTTTTTCTCTTCCAAGACATCCTTTTCTTCTATCTTCTGCCCGTTGAGAAAGACAGCCTCATCATATAGCCAAGGTACAACATTAGTGCTTTCGTATGGAAACGGAGCTGGGGCCGAAATGACAAGTTGGTTCATTGATGGTGGAGACATAGGTATCTCCACTGGATCATATGGGATTTGTAGTGGGATAGAAGTCTGTCCATACACGTTGTCCCATTCTTCCTCATCGCACGGTATGGTTAATGGTGTACGAGTCAAATTATCCGAAGGAATCCACAGCTCATACCCATCATCATATGGTATCTCCAACGTTTCAAATGGAATTTCAAGAGTAGCAACTTCTTCAGACTTTGACAGTTGTTCCGCTACTAATACACCTTGATCAATCAGGTTTTGGATGCCTTTTTTCAACTCGGTACATCCTTGAGATTCGCCCAAACAAACGTGGCAGTCAGTTGAACATCCTGGATAAATATTCTTCAACAAGAGTTTCTCCTTAATAGTGGAAAGAGGGGTTCTCAATTTGTCAATATCCGAAATTAATCGGATCCCCTTTGAGTCTTCAATCATGTTTGTTGAGTGGTGAGGCGGCATTGGATTGGTTTTGATGTTTGGAGTATTTCGAGTGAAGTTTATCGCCTTTGAATCAATAAGATCTTGTACAATGTGTTTCAGAGTCTTGCAATTTTCAATGTTATGGTCTGGGGCGCCAGAATGGAACTCACATTTAGCATTGGTGTCATAGCCAAAAGGGAGAACATCTGGGGGATTCCTCATTTCTCTAAGCTGAACAAGGCCTCCTTTCAACAAGAATGGTAGTAGTCTAGCGTAAGTTGACAGAATTGGATCAAATTTTCTTTCTGGCCTCCTCGGCCTTTGCTGACCTTGGTACTGATTTTGTCTTGGTTGATAGGGTTGTTGTTGTCTGTTTTGTTAAACGGCGGGTTGACTTGCTGGAATGGACAACGGTTGCTGCGGAGCGACGGCAGCAACATGGTGATAACCTTGATGATTTCTGCCTCTATCTGCGAACACAACACTAGTTTCACCTTCTTTCTTCTTAACGAATCCCTGATAAGGTTTCTTGAACCCGTTTGAAGGCCCGCTAGCATTCTGAATCTTTCCTGCCTTCATGAAACTCTCTAATCTTTCACTGGCCGTGACAAGTTCAGAAAATACCGTAGAGGTTGTGGATGCTAGTCGTTCAAGGATCGGACCCTGCAACGTGCCCATAAAAAGGTCTGTCAGCTCTTTTTCTATCAATGGAGGTTGTACCCTTGCAGCTACTCCCCTCCACCTCTTAGCAAAGTCTTTGAACGATTCATTTGGTTACTGGATTAAATTCTGAAGCTGCATCCGGTTTGGACCCATGTCAGTGTTGTATTGATAATGTCTCACAAAAGCGGCTGCTAACTCCTTCCAACTCTTCACATTGGATCGTTCAAGATGCATGTACCATTCCAGAGAAGCCTCTGTTAAACTATCTTGAAAGAAATGGATTAACAACTTCTCGTCATCAGAATACGCGGCCATCTTCCTGCAGTAAGACCTTATATGGGTCCTAGGACAACTGTTACCCCTATATTTCTCGAAAGTTGGGATCACAAACTTTGGGGGTATCTTAACTCCAGGTACAAGACATATCTCAGCGGCATCTAGTCCCAAAACATTGGGGCTTTGCAGCGACTTTACCATCTCTTGTAAAGCATTGAACCTCTTCTCTAACTCAGTGGTCTGTGGCGCATATGCTTCGCCTGAATTCTCGTAGAAGCCTTCATGATCATCATAGAGGACTGGTGGTGGAATCGTGGTACCATGAGGATGAGTTGTACCGACTGGGGGATGAACTGTATTGATAGGTGCAACATTTGCAGAGGTAGGATTTTCCCCAACAGGGGTTGGGATGGCGTCGGCAGGAGTTGGAACTGCGCCATCTGCGTTAGGAACTGCACCAGTCAAAATTTGGTTAGCGTTCTTCTCTGCTGTTTGCCTTATCTCTTCTTGACTTCTGGCCATGTTCTGAATCACCTCCATGAGTTGATTCATCTGCGTCTTCATACCTAGCATCTCGTTCCTTAAAGTAGCCTGGTCTTGCTCTAGCTGATCCATGACTCTTTTCTCATTATAACTCGTGTTGTACTGATGTCGAGAAGTCAGCTTGCTTTTACTCTCTCTCCCTCTCTCTGAAAGGGTAAGCGGCGTGTAAGATCGGGTTTTAGGGTATGCAAAAAGGAATGATGCGCAAAACGTATGCAATGTTCAAGAGACTTTCGAGTTTTATGATTATCATTGGTATTATAGAACTATGACCGAATAGTAAAGAAATGCACAATTTAGACCAAAAAGCAAACTTTTATTAATTTGAGGGAAAATTCAATACAAACGATTGCTGAATAAGCTGAAAATAACAATTCATGTTACAAGAAAGATACTTAATAACTAAAACTCTTTCTTTCGGAGACGTTCTTCAAGCTTTTTTGTCTCGAACATGAATCTTCTAACCATTTGGTCGCAGAGTTGGATGAAGTGGTGAATAGAAGGGGGGATATCATTTCCTTTGAAGTCTTGAATTGCGCTTTCCAACCTCCATGGGATATCTTGAATCATGAGATTGCAATGCTCCACCAGATTGTTATACCTAGTGCGACACATGTCTAGAGTCGACTGGTAGTAACAAATAGAATCCACATGGGTGTCCAACAATTCATTGAGCTGAGCCTCTTTCTTGAGCCACTGTGCACTATCCCTTTGCAAGGTGTCGAAACGATTCCTCCATAGAGTAGCTGTTTCTTGAGCGGTCTCTAGTTCCAAACATTTATTGTTCCACATGTCAGAAGTGACATATAAAGCTCTTAATGCTCCTTCCTTGAGTTGTCGCTCGTTTTCCACTAAGGTCAAGGCCTTTCTCAGTTGCTTTTCAAGGTCCTCAATATCAGCTTCAAGATTCTCTCTTGTCTCTTTCTTTTCAGTAGAAGCTAATTCAAAGAAAAGCCATGCTCGATCACAAGAAGCCTTGGTCTCCTTTAGGCGTTGTCGAAGAGTTGTTAATGATGTATCATCCCCTTCGAAACCTTGCTGGTATTTGATTCTCAGGTCTGT
Source organism: Lathyrus sativus (assembly GCA_963859935.3). Lineage (NCBI taxonomy): Eukaryota > Viridiplantae > Streptophyta > Magnoliopsida > Fabales > Fabaceae > Lathyrus > Lathyrus sativus. The sequence goes on along the minus strand of OZ012740.1, from coordinate 559,000,571 downwards.
TTCTAACTTCAATTTCTTGTTATTCTCGGCCGCTCGGTCTTGTTCAAACTCTACCTTCCTTTTGTACTGGCCATTCTCCACTTTTGCTTGGTGAATTTCAGCCTCGAGTTTCTGATTTTCTTTATTCAACCTTTCTACCACTAACTTCAGTTTCTCATATTCTTCCATAGATACATGGGTGAGAGCAGGAGGTCCTTCTTGTATAGATGGTTCTGAGGGAAACGGCAGTAATCTTTCAGCCACTCTGGCTAGCAACCATTGGTTGTATGGTTCTTTAGCCACACAATTCTTTGCCTTCAAGTCTTTCCTCCCTTTTGTATGAATCTTGGCCCATGTTTTAGCAATCTTCCTGGAAAATGCAGGACCTTCTGGTGTGGCAGGAAAAAAGAAGCTTTGAACTTTCTCTGTTTCGGGTTCATCTTCCATAGCATAGCCCAACTGGCGCAATGCCATGACTAGGTTGTAATTGATGCAACCAACCCTACTGACTAGAGGTACATTACCGAACTCCCCACAACTAAAGATAATCTCCACATCGTAGTACTCTTGAGAATACCAAGCAATATCATTGGCTCCTAGAGACATAATACGCTGAGACCACTTCAGCTTCTTCTTGTTTTTCATGAATGGTCCACCCTTCGGTAGATGGGATATGTACCATTTGAATAATAGGTGAGAACAGCATTGGATCATTCCAGTCTTCTTTTCACTTCTCCAATGAATAGAGTGGCAGACATCAGCGAGGAGGGTAGGGATAGGATTCTTTTGCATGAAGAGAATAATAGCAGCGATGTCTATGAAATTGTCTACATTTGGAAAGAGGAAAATCCCATAAATCATTAGAGCAACAACAATACCAAACCTTTCCCAATCTCTCATAGTCTTGTACTGAGCAACTTTATCTAGTAGAAATTTCAAAGGAAAGCCTTGAACCCCTCCCTTATTGGTTAGTCCCTCTTTGACCTCCTCTTTGGTCATACGAAGAGTAAGAGCAATGGCAGGGGGCTTTGGTTTTTCTTCCAAGCCGGTGTAGATAGGTTGATCTTTAATCTTGATATTCAAAATGTGAGAATATTCCTCAAGAGTAGGGGTCAACTGATAGTTTTGAAAAGTGAAACATCTAAGAGGCGCATCATAAAACTGACCCATGGAGAACATAGCCCAAGTATCGACCTTCGAATGGATGAGATCAAGCAATTTCCCATACTTTCCCTGAAAGTTGATCTTCATAGCCTTTGGTACGTCAATCAGAATGTCTTGAATTGATTCCACCTTTGGTTCTCTAAACTTTATGGAATTTGTGCTTCTCCTTTTTTGATCAGTCATTGTGTTCACCAATACCTGAGATAATCATAGTCTCTTAAGTCTCTTGATATGCAAAAATGCTATGCAATGCAATGTTTTATGAATGCACATGATAAAGCACAAAAAAGCGAGATCAAAGTCACAGGTCCTGCAAAACAATCACAAAAGGCATTTCTCCCATCGGCTGGGTAATCTACTGGTTTAGAGGAGGTATCCCAAAGGTTTTAAACAAAGTCCCATGTACTAACCCTCAAAAGTTTCCCATCAGAACGACTACTCGTAAGACGGTAATCCTTTCAAAGGATGAACACAGAGTTATGTTTTAGCGACCCTTGAAATAAGGTTCTAAAAGGTCCTCAGAATCATAGATTCCCAAGTTGGAAAAAAAATGCCATTACGACTACTCATAAGACATAATCATCCCAAAGGGGTCTCATCTGAGCGTTGGGATTCGATCCAACTCAACGAGTCCTAAGTCTCGCAAATCAGAAAGAAACCACCTCTTAATCTTAGTGTATACTAGAAAGCTCGGGTAGAAAGCTTTATCCTCACAAACCAATCCAATAAACCCAAAAGGTTAGAAAACACAACAAAACATAAATAAAAACGGATAAATCACACATGCGACAAGCAAATTTGGTTTGGCTTGCTAGGAGTCCCTAGCAGAGTCGCAAGCTGTCGCTACTCAAAAAAATGCATCGCGCAACGACGGGGAGGCGAAAAGGGATGGACAGAAGAGTCGCCACCAAATTTTATTTATCCCATGAGGGGAAAGGAAAATATCGAGAAAACCTTAGGAAAAGAAAGGATAAGGTGGTATCGCAACCAAGAACGGGTTCGGAAGCCGGTTATGCGAGGGGAAGGTATTAGCACCCCTCGCATCCATCGTACTCGATGGGAACCATTTTCTTGTCAATGCGTGATTATTGCTTAAATTATATGCTATAAAAGTGTTTCTAAAGGGTGAAGAAAAGAGGGTTTAGAAACTAAGAAAGGAGGCAACGGGGAAGAAGAGAGAAAGAACAGACTCGGTAGGTCTTCGCAATCCTATGCCTATGTATTCTCAATAGATATGAGAAAGTCAGAGTCGACGTAGTTTGGGGAACTACAGATATGGGGGGAATGTGCTCGGCAAGGATTGTGGCACTTGTGCCTACGTATCTTTACTTAAAAAGAAGTAAAGAATCAGAGCAGCCGTAGTTCGGCCTACGGTTTGTTGATATTTTTATGGATGATGCTATCGTGCGCATTCTAGCATTTTAGGTGTTTTGCTGCTCGCATGTGAGGAGACTTATGTGTTACCTGTTTGCGATAGAACGGACGTAACATATCCTTTTTTGAAAGATTGATTAGTTTTCGCCATGTGAGGCAAAATGTCACGTTTGATTGGTTGAATTGTTTTTAGGGGTGAGATAAGTCCTTAGATAGTAACCCCTACGGGTAGTACCCAATTCTTTGTCTCAAAGTTTTTGTTATTAAAATAGTGTGGTGAACATAGTATCTTCATATTGAAAGACAAGTATCAAGACCACCCACACTAAAGTAAATATCCTGACACTTGGAGAGGAAGGAGACTACACTCAATCCTCTCTCTTTAATTTAAACACAAAAGGAACTCCATTCTCTTATTAAAGTGTTTTGGTTTTTTGAATGGTGAGTGCTTTGCGACTGTAAACCCTACGGTAAATGTCAACACTCGGGATAGGAGAAGGCCTACGCCTAACCTCTCCCCGACCAATTAAGTTTTGTTACAAAAAAATGAGTTTTAAAATGCACTCGGTGCGTGACCGAGGTTTTAGGTCATAAAGGTTTCGGAGGGGAGTTATGAAAAGAGAGAGATGGTAGATAAAGATGGGTGACGGATAAAATTGCGTCTTTGTATTGAAAAATGAGTATCAAGACCACTCACACTACAGTGAGTATCTTAACACTCAGAGAGGAAAAAAGTCTACACTTAATCCTTTCTTAATATAGTTCAACACAAAGAGAAAATGATTTTTATAATTGAAGGTATTTATGAAAATGAATTCGGTACGGGACCGAAGTTTTTTTTATGAGGAAGATATGTAAGTTCATGGTGGTAACTAAAAGAAAACATAGCTTTGATATGTTAACAAAAACAAAGGAAACACATGTCAATAAATCTCACGAGATAAAAATAAACACGGCATGAAAGATAATTCAACTATATGCAAGATGACGATCCTGAAAACAAACCAACTTCCAAGTAGGTAAAAAACATTTACTAAAAGCAATTGGAAATATTTTTACATTAAATGAAACTAGACATTGTCATGAACATGTTGCAAAAAGAATGGATCAAAAATGATAAAATATGAACAAGTTATAAAATTTTGAAGTTTTGATATGATTTATGACAATAAAACAAATAAATAAACAAATAATAAATAAAAAATAAATAAAAAAAAGGAGAAAGGGCCAAACTGGGAGTTGAACCCAGGCCCTTGTGTTTACAAACACACACATCAACCACCAAGGCACCACATGCGCGCTGGATAGGAAATGGAAGGAGAGAAAGAAAACAAAACAAACACAAATGAAAAATAAAATGCAAAAAGGGTTGATACTCCTCAGGGATCGAACCCAGGTCTGCCTGGTGAAAGGCATGCTTAAGAGTAAGTTGATTACCACTTGGGTGGCTGTACATCCATTGATGAAGCCACCCCATTAAACATATAGGGAGTATTTTCAAGGCAGGTTGGGCACAAAACAAGAGCATCAAACCAGTTTTTGCATTTTCATTGTAACTTCTCCAATTCTTAATGGATTTTCACAAAATTTTAGCCTAAATTGAGTATTTTTAAATGAGGAACATGATGGTGGCATTGGTTTTTTGAAATTCCTCCCCCAACTCAAAACCCGATAGCACTTGCATGTGGATGTTTGAAAATGCATTTTGAAATGAAACTCATAATCCAATCAGTTTTAGATCAGGGTAACCATACACACACACCACAAAAATGTTATTGAATGAGTGTAAGCACAAGCTGTGGTGTAGAGTGCTATACAAGTTGCAATTTCGTCATGGGTGATATGCAGGTTGTGAGGCAATTCAGTTTCTATGCACATATTGATCAAATTAATCACTCATACACATTAAATATATGCTAATGAATGTGCTCATGCTCAAAAATCAGCTCACAACAGTCTGTGGCAAAATATGACTTTCAAAATGCACTTTGGTGTTTTGGTTATGCATGAAAAAAACTCAGTTCATGTTCTAGACATCTTTTGATCAAACAAATCATGTACACAGTTCACATATATGTTATTAAATGAATTCAAACACAAAGAAAGGCTCAAAAAGGTCTGTTATGAAAAGTGGTATTCTAAATGCAAGTTTTGACAAGTGCAAAGCCTCATGATGCTCAGTTTTGATTCTAGGCACAATTTAATCAAGTTAAGCATACATACACATCATATACATGATATTAGATGAAAATGAACACACATTATGGCTCAATGCTGACTGGTATGAAAAGTGGAGATCAAGATGCAAGTTTGTATTTGTGAAGTGCATGAATATACTCAGTTTCAATTCCAAACATGTTCAGGTCAAATTAATCATACACACACCACACATACATTGTATTGAGTGAATTCAAACACAAATTGGGGCTAAAAACAAACTGTCATGAGAAATGATGTTTAAATTGCAAGAATAGCAAGTTTTGATGCATGAAGGATGCTCAGTTTAGTCCTATGCATACTTAAATCCAATAGGCCATATACACACATTGTAAACATGATGATGGAAGATTTTGAACACAAAGATTGAGCCTAAACAGACTGTGACAGAAAATGAGGTTCAAGTTGCAAATTGATGTTTTGATGAAATGCAAGATGGTGTTCAGTTCTTATGTTAAGCACAAATTGATCAAGTAAGTCATGCAAGCAGCTCACATATATGTTGTTGAACAAGTTCAAACACACAAAATAGTTCAAAGAGGTCTGGGATGAAAAATGGTATACAAGTTGTGGTATTATGCCTTGTACATACATGAAAAGTTCAAAACTAGGTTCTAAGCATAATCAGCCTAATTGGATCATACCTACACATCATATTCATGGTAACAAAAGAAACCAAACACATATAGAGGTCCAAAACAGTCTGTGGTAATGAAGGGTGTGTGGGCTGCAGTTTTGGCATTTGAGGTGTCCATGAAAAGTCAAAAACCAGTTTTATGCATACTTTGGTCAAGTGAATCACATACACACATTACATACATGGTAATGAATGAGAACAAACACAAACATCACTCCAAAACAGTCTATGGCAGAAAATGATATTCAAACTGCTCTTTACCACTTTGAGATGCATGAAAAACCCAAAATCAATTTTAGGCATATTCAAGTCAAAACAATCATGCACACACCTTCCAAATATACTCACAAATGAGTTTCAACACCAAAATGACCTCAAAACATGCTGGTATGAAAAAAAATGGTATGCAAGTTGCCTCCAGAACAGAATTTTGACATGAAAATGACACTTTTTCAATACTACCACAAGCTTCAAAAAATTCCAAACATGAGATTATGATATAAATGAGGAGGTTGATTGTCTACATACCTCTTGCAGACTATATTGAGTAGATTGAAACACCAAGAAACCCAAAGGAACTTCAAATGCACCTAGCTTTGGAGATTTCTTCTTTGTGAAGCAAGATTGCAATCCTTAAGACAGTTGGAGAAATAAGCTACACCAATGATCCTCAATGCTTTGGACAGTTGAGATGTGATATATATGAGGTGTTTGAGTGATTAGAACACCAAGAAAATGTCTAGAACAAGTTTTGACTGATTTTGTGCATTGTGGTCAAAGTAACTTGGTATGGAAGTTGACTTTTTGGAGAATGAGGTTTTTGAGAGGTTCAATGGTTGGAACACCTTCTATATCATATTTATGGATTGTGGGGATGATGTTTGGTGAGTTTGAGTGTGGAGGAATGGTTTTGGCAGCTGGACTGTCAAGACAAATTTTTCATGGTTTTGGTGGATTTGTGATTTTGTGAAAATGGGAGCAAAGAGTGAAAGAGTGAGAACTTTTATATTTCTCTGGTTTTTGAGAGATCTCTCATGTCCTCAATTAAGTGGAGAATGCCTCTATTTATAGGCAAATGGGGGTAGTGGACAGATTTGAAGATTTCCTTCCTAGGAGGGAAAAGTTACTTTTTGGATCCAACCTCCCAAAAGAGCTTCCTTGGCTGATAGGTAAGCTTGAAGTCAAGTGTTATGATGAGTTTAGTGTGTCTAAAGTCAGGCTAGAGAGTGTAGGTTGATGGCTGGTTCAGATTTCACTTTCTACCTCTTGCTTGCTTTATGATATTTTAATGCAAGTTGCAAGGCAACTTGCAAGTCCACTTGCAAGCTTGGCTAATTCCATTTCCTCTGCATTTCCTTTGTACTTCCATGCTTCAAAGTCTCTACATATCAGATAAAACATGATTTAAAAGTTGAGATTGGTCCAATTGATGAAAGAATGGATTTTTGAAATTTTGTCAATGTGGGACTCAAGTGTGAAAACACCAAGTTGCCAAATCCATAACTCTCAGCTCACAAATGCTATTGAGATGTTCTAGTACTTTTTAGAAAGCCCTCAAATAGCTCTAAAACATTCATGTTTTCATGAGTTTCAAATTATCAAAGTAACTTGGCCAAAAAGCCTCTCAAAGTTGCTAAAAAATGAGCTTAAAAGTGAAATTTCTCTAAGTTATTTTCCCTTTTTGAAATGAATTTGATCATAACTCCAAATCTATGCATTTTCTGATCATGGACCACTTGGATACTTTTGTAGGACTTGTCAAGAGCTTTCCAATGAGCTTTTAACCACTTCATTTGGATGTGTGGTTGAGGAGTTATGGTCTTTCCCTTTTCAAAACCCTAATTCCCGATTTTTGCGATTACTTCTCAACCCTTGATCTAATTGTCATGAAATTTTATGGGTAGATGCAATATGTCATTAGGAACATTTTTGATTCACATCTTGAAGTCAAATTCCTTATGGTTGGAGAGTTGACTTTTCGGTCAACCGTTCGATCGATCGGTGACTACCGAGTCGACTGTTGATGATCCGGGTGTCTTGAGGCTTTGAATCTTCTTGAATGGACTTCACTAAGCCATATAAACCTAAAATTGAATTCATATTTTAAGCAATGTAGCCTCCTTGACCCTATTTCATTGGAAATCAAATTAAGATGTTGATCGATCAAACCATTGAAACCTCGACTTTTAGTTGTGCGAAAACCCTAATTTCCCCTTGTTGCTTGGATACTGTGTAGATGAACTGGATGATCATTCCAACCCCATTATTCCTTTTGAGATACTCAACAGGCTTCTACTTTTTTTCTTCTTTTCAGGCTCCTTATGAATTCCCTCTGATGATTCTTTGATGACTTTGTGATAACAAAACCCACCTGATGGCTCGTACTGATGCTTTTGATCAAAAAAAGGGTGGGCAAATTTTAGGGTATGACAGTGGTCAAACTTTTCAAAAACATAATCTTTCCCAGATTTGGTGTACCAAGAATTATCATTAGTGGTGGCGGTTCCCATTTCATTTCAAATGTCTTCAGGAATCTATTGCTTAATTACGGAGTAAGACACCGAGTAGCGACACCCTACCACCCTCAAACAAGCGGACAAATGAAGGTATCAAATAGGGAGATCAAGCAAATTTTAGAAAAAACAGTTGCGATCTCTAGGAAAGATTGGTCTACTAAACTTCATGAAGCTCTGCGGGCTTACATAACAGCTTACAAGACCCCTATAGGAACCACACCATACAAACTAGTTTATGGAAAATCATGCCATCTTCCCGTGGAACTTGAGCACAAAGCTTGTTGGTCCATTAAGACCTTGAATATGAACTATAAGGGAGCCGACGAGAAAAGGATTTTGGATATCCATGAACTAGAGGAATTAAGACTAGACACATATGAAAATGCTCGAATATACAAAGAAAGAGACAAGAAATGGCATGATAAAAGAATAGCAAAGAAGGATTTTAATGAAGGAGATATAGTTCTTCTATTTAACTCTAGACTTAAACTTTTTCCTGAAAAACTGCGTTCTATGTGGTCTGGTCCTTTTGAAGTTACAAAAGTCCTGCAGAGTGGAACTGTTGAAATTAAAGGAAAGTCGAATGAGACGTTCATCATGAACGGCCAAAGAATCAAGCAATACCACTTAGTAGAAAACAAGGAATTATGCACATACTGCAAGTTGGAAGATCCTCCCGCTCTTCCTGACTAAGGGCACCTTTTTCATATCTAATGTCGAGCTTCCAACATTAAACAGAGCGCTCCGTGGGAGCTAAACCATGATCTTTTGTTCTTGATTTTTATTTTTTTAGTTTTAGGACATTGTATGCATGATTAGTGTAGAATTTATCTCTTATGCAATTCCAATGTTGTAACTATTATTACTTTATTATTAGTATCTATATCTTAATTGTACTAACGTGTAGTAATTTTATTTCCCTGATAGTGAATTATTTTATTTTGATCTCTAGGATAACCCTCTCTAGGATACCTTTGACCCGATCCCATGCAGACATTTGGGAACCATACTATCACCTTCAGGAATAATGTCCAGAGACGTCGATTTGAGGCTTTGTCTCAAAGAGATTTTGGTCTGTCTGTCTGCCCTGACAACTCTGTTATGCAAACCCTTAGTATCCAAGACAACATTGTTTACCTTATGAGCCAAATAGGTTGGACCCATTTTTCCTTAGAAAATAAGTTCAACACCTACCGTAACCTGACTCTGGAATTCCTCAGCTCCCTTTACTTCGACCCAATCGTGGTTTCGGTTTTGGCCATGGACTGGCTACTTTCAGCTTGTTCGGAAACAAGTATAAGTTCATACATCACGAATTTGCTAACTTGTTGGGCTTTCCTAATGAGCCTGATGCTGTAACCAAGACTCGTATTGATGCCTTTAATAGTTTTGATCTCCGACAATTCTGGGGTACCTTAACTAGAAACGGGAATGCTGAACCCGATGCTATGTTCTCTGAGAGCATCCATAACCCAGGATGGCGATATTTTCATAAGATTATTTCTCTCACTTTCTTTGGCAAGGAAGAGAACATCACCTCTGTGTCTAGGGATGAGTTGTATATCATGCTTTGTGCATCCCAAGGAAAACCTGTCAATGCTGCCCTGTTCCTGCTTGCAAATTTTAGCCGTCTTGCTCGTGATTCTTTTGAGCCGATCTTCATAGGTGGGTTGGTAACGATGATTGTTGATGCAATTGGAATGAGATATCATCTGAATCGTTCCTTTGCTTTCGGTGGCATCCGTTTGATGGACATTAAATTTTGTTTCAATCGGCAAATGATTGCAAATCTTGGTCCTGTTGAATTTGAGCTGCTTATTAATAATGATGTAGTTCATACTTTTACCCTGCCTAACCATGAGAAAATAAGTGTGCACAACAATAATAACTGGCTCTATGACTTGGAGGTCCCCGATGAGTTTCTGACTCCACCTGACTCTCCTCAAGCTTACGAGAACCGTGATACTATTATGTCTGCCTGTGCCACTCAAAGTTCTGAGATTAATCCTGCTGATGCAACTGTCAATGTAGCTGCAGCTATTAACTGCATCCAGTCCGAATTAAATTTCATTCGGAACGAGATTTCGTCCCTCATAATCGATTTTATTGGACTTATGGATGTTGTCCATGAGGAGTTAAACCACTTGTTCCAGATGGTCTATTCCACTGCACAACACCACAGATGAATGCCAAGACGTAGCTTTTTCCCTGTTTTTCTTAGGATAGTTTATTTCTCTGTTTAGTGTTTCCCATTCCCGTATTGTCTGTACTGCTAATTTTTCATTCCACTGTTTACTGTCGAAATGTCGACGCGTAGTTGTAATGTACTTCAAAATTCGTTTAATGCAGGTTTTCTTTTTCTTTAAGTACTTTTGTTTTTAGCTTTCTAAAGCCTTTTTAATTTCTTTTAGTGTAGCATTTTATTGTGTGTAAGTGAAAACAAGAAAAACACTAAAAATATGTCGGCCAAACAGCAGTCTACCTAGTGTCGCAACTGCGAACAACACCCGGCGGAAAACAGAAGAGTCGCCACCTTTCGTTATTTATCCCAAAGAGAGGGAAAGGAAACGATCGGAAAAACCTAACGAAAAAGGGAAAGACAAGGTCATCACAACCAAGTCCTGGATTCGGGAGTCGGTTACGCAAGGGGAAGGTATTAGCACCCCTCACGTCCGTCGTACTCGACGGGATCCACACTTGTTGTCTATCTAAGGGTGTGTTGAACTATCTATGCTATAGGCTTCAGGACAAAAAGGAAAGAAAAGAGACTCGGCAGAGCATCGCCGCTCTGTGCCTACGTATTCCCTCGTGCAATAGGAAAGTCAGAGTCAACGTAGTTCGGCTAACTACGGGAGAGAAGGGGGGAAGGTTGCTCGCCAAGACATCGTGTTTGTGATTCACGTTACACTAAAGACTATGACATGGAGGCGAATGCATCGTATATCACCCCAAAACGGAACATACACTAAACACTATAGATAAGCGAGAGGAGACCCCTCACTCATCATTCCCCATGTAGATTAAGGCTCATAGAGCGCAATGTTTATCGCCTTTATTAGATGAATTAGAATGGTTTTGAGATGAGAAAAGAGACGCACGGAAGGTCTAAGGGAAACTCGGCCCTAACGTTGTCATGCAAAGTGGACTTAAAGTTTGGATTAATAGGGAAACATCTACCCTAATGTTAGCATACTTGGATTGAGCACCTAATGTCTCTCCTACTCCCATCCTAAACTGAGGGACTAGGAACCCTATGGGGTTCATGGCAAAAAGCACAAGAAGAACAAAGGAAGGATCAATCACAAGTAGAAAATGCAAACATGAAAATGCACACTTAGAATGGTGGGAGGGAGGAAAATATGTGTGAGGCAGCAGCCGCCACAAGCGCGTCTCGACCTCAACAGCGATGCAAGAATAATGCAATCATGTGGAGAAAAACAAAAGATGAAAGCATATGAACATGCAAACAAATGATCAATTTGAACCACACACACAAGCATGTAAACAAATGGAAGAATGAACATACATGTCAACAACATCATGATTAACCAACCACAAACAGTGACAAATATCCAAAAACATTTCAATTCTAATGCATCACCCTGATCTATGGTGATTCGAATCGAAACGGTATGCGAACAAGCAAGCAAAACAGCAAATATGACATTCTAGCACAGTGTTAATCGGTTAACCTCTATAAAACATGTGAAAATATGGAAATTCGTAGGTGTTAACCGGATAACACCAGGCGTTAACCGGTTAACACCCTGAAATCTATGAAAATTTTGAATATTTGAATTGGTTAACCGGTTAACCATATACATTAACCGGTTAACACTGTACCAGAAGCCAAAAACAGTAGCAGAGAATCACTTCTAGCACCAAAACAGCTTATCCATGGTTCCAACAGATCAACTTATCAATTAAGCACGAAATTGACAACAGAAAACAGAGATCCAACAGCATGGATACACAATTATGCAGCAATATCACAAATCGAACGGATCGAAATCAACACAATTCAATCGAATATGAAGATTAACATGATAAGCTCAAAAATTAAATCGGATCAAGAATTCCAACCTTCGAAGTGGAGATTTGCTTCGGTAAATGTTGATCACCTAAATTTGAGCCAATCAAATGCTAGAAATCCGGAAAACTTCAAGATACACAATAATTGTTGTTGTATGAATGAAGATCCACCAAATTTGAGTCAAAAAGCTTCAAATAATCACTTCTAGATCCAACTCCAGATTCAGATCCAAGCTTGCACAAAAATTGAAGATGAAGATTGATCCAATGATGATGGTAGATGGGGGTTTATGCTCAAGAATCCATTGATTCCAATGAAGAATCAAGAATTCCAATAAAAAAGAGCTTTGAGTGAGTTTTGGAAATGGAGAAGTTGAGAGAATTTGAGAGAGAATTCTGATCAATTCTGAAAAATGGATGTGAGAAATGAAAATTGGATGGTGAGGTTTGGAGTGAATCACTTAAATATGACTTAGGTTTGGGATCCAACGTAAGGATTGGAATTTGGATTGGAAATCAAGGATTGGAATGTGGAATGGGATTTTGGAGGGAAATCTGAAATTTAAAGGTGTTCTAGATCCTTCCCAAGTGAAAAGTTGAATTCCAAGGTGATCAAAATTGGACCCCAAGTGCAATTGGCTTGCAAAATCACGTACAAGGCAAAATCTGTTATGGTTAATCGATTAACCATATGCGTTAATCGGTTAACACTGTTAAAACTTCCAATCTGGGCTACTTTTCCTTTGGTTAATCGATTAACCATATAGGTTAACCGATTAACACCTTCAAAATTTGAATTCTGGCGCCTTTTGGTGGGAAATCTGTCCATTTGTCATGTTTCAATTGCTTGGAGCTCTATTTAGCTGCCGAACCTCATTTTTGACCGTTATCACCGTGAAAATACTTGACATGAGCCTGAGTGTTGATCCTGATCTGAAATTAACCTGCAAAATAGAATAAAATCGATCGCTCGATTGCAGGGAAAATTAAATGCTGAAGCTCTTGATGCTTGTCGTTAAGTTGCTTGCACGGGAATGAAATCTGAGCCACGGGAACCTTGATCCCCTGCCTCGAGAACAAATGCTATGCAAATGCGGGGATGTAAAAAATGCAAAATGCAAAGAAACAAAAGCCGGCCAAGAAAAAGGTCTGACAAATTTTGGGGTGCAACAGCTAGCCCAGAACTAAAAACTCGTGCCTGAGGCAAATGTCGGTCTCCATGAGCCTAACTAGGGGTGTGCAAAATAACCAATAACCATAAACCAAATTCCTATCCAAATTAATCCAAATTTATATTTTAAATTTGGTGGCCCATTTATCAAATTAAAAAAAATGGTAACCATTTGTTTCAAACCGGATTGAGATTCGATAACCATTTTTCAATAAGCTTCAAAAACAAAAGTAAAATAGTTTGGGAAAATCAAGATCAACACCCCTAGTTTGTAATAAAACTGATTTGGTTTAAATTAGAATAAGTTTAAGGTAGATAGTTTCCAATAATTTTAAAGTAGAATAAGTTTCACGATTAATTGATTTATATCAATTCAACGTACTTCTCGATTAATTGGTTTAATTCACGATGAAAAGGAATTATTCTAATTCCAGTTTTACATTGAGTAGTTTAAAGTTTAAGATATATGGGGTGTTGATTTAATTCAATGTAAAACTGGAATAAAATTGATTAATTGATTTATATCAATTATTTGATAGTTTACAATAAGTTTAAAGTAGAATAAGTTTCAGGTGGTTTATCAATTATTTGATAGTTTGCAATAAAAATGGTTTTTTTTTAAAAATTGGTTTTAAAATTGATTTCGTTAAAGAAAATAAAAAACTGGTTTTGAGAGAAACCGATTTAAAACTGGTTTTTAAAAAAACTTTTTTTTAAAAAAAACCGGTTTGAAACCGAACCAATCCACTTGTAAACTGGTTTTAAAAAAATAAACCGGTTTTATATAAATGGTTTTAAGATCCAAACCAAACCATATATGTGGTTTGGTTTGATTTGGTTTATAATCCATGCACACCCTTAAGCCTAACGATGCTCACCGTTTGGTCCTGGGGGAAGAACTGTTTTTAAAATTTAAAAATACGTTTTGCCTCTTCTTTTCTTCACTCTTACCACCCTTGCATATTTCCAGTACAACATTAATCACCCTACAACCTCCTCATTACCCCACATTAACTTCTAACCATCCAACTTCTCTATTCAAACCTTATTTAAACCCACCAACTTCACCCTTTCCATCATCACTTTTAAAACCATTTTCCATTCTTGCATCCATCTTAGAAACCCAAAAAAACAAGCATTATGGAAGCCAGCCAAGAAATCGATTACATGGGCATTGAGTTCCCCGAAGCAGTGCTCTGAAACTCCATATGCGCAATCTTTCACCGACTCTCCAAGAGACTCGTCTATGCGACACGGTATCCTAACTCGGACACTCTTTGCACCTTGGGTCTCTACCAGAGCGTCTCTTGGATGCTCCAAAACCTCGATATGACTCATTTCTGTTCTATGTTTAATGCTTCCTCCGTTAGGCTTACATATGAGTTTCTAAGTTCACTCAAGTATGTTCATGATCTTTCCCGCATAACCGGTACCACCCACTTCAGAATGTTTAATGATGACTATTCGTTAACTCATGAGCAAGTAGCGGAATACTTTGGCTTTCCCGCTAACGAAGGATCTGTTACCCTTGCACCTCTAGAAAGTGACTGGGAGGACAGAGCCTTTCAGTTTTGGTACCAAATCACCAACACCACAACCACCAAATAGGAAGGCCTAAAGGCCACTACCATCCACAACCCAGCGATTCGATACTTACACCGTATACTCACTTCCACCATTTTTGGACGTGAGAATCTAGGCAATGTAAACTCTAAAGACCTATTCTTTATCCATTGTACTCTGCTCCAAACCCCTGTCAATCCCACACCGTTCCTCTTAGCCTATTTTGTCAGTGTTTCAAATAAAATTAGTGGTCCCATCTGCATTGGCGGTATCGTCACTGCTATCGCCTGCTCCCTAGACTTAGAGGCCTATTTAGCAAACACTGACAGTATACCTTTCCTCTATGCCAATATTGACTTTTGTCGTAATATGCAGCTTGTCAAAAGTTTTCCTAGTGGTAAGTATCATATTATGGTCCGTACCACTGAGTTTCGAGGTTTCTCTCTTCCCTACTCTGAGTGTATCGACGTGCGCCAATGCACTAATTGGTTGATTGATTTAGGTACGCCAGATTTATAGGAGGAAAACGCAGAAAGGCAATATCGTAAGGTTACGGAACAACCTTCCGAGAGGCCCCGTACTCGTAGACGTACTGCTGACGCACCTGGGCCTAGCACCCAGGAACCCGCTGCTCCTTTTTCTAATTTTGTAGGTATTTGTCCATCGCTGGATGACATTTTATCGGACCTCCAACAGCAAAGAGAAAGGGACACCGAGCGTGACGCAATGATGCAGGAGATGCAGAGGCGCCAATAGGAGTTTATGGACAGAACTGAGCTGGACTTGTGAGACATTATCTCCGGCATGGCAGGCTTGCGCAGAGAGGTGAGCTGTATTATGGAGTGTGTCCAGCATGTCCCACAGGACAACCCAGCCTTCAACCAGGATAGACACCATCGTGGAGGCCGTGGCCACCATCACTGACTTCTCTAAGTTTTATCACTCCTTCTTTCACCTTAGACTTGGCCATTGAAGACAATGCCTAGTTTAAGTGTGAGGATGAGCTGTTTACTAATTTTGTTTACTTTCTGTCATTTCCAGTTTTCTAGTTTTAGTTGTTTCTTTTTTGTCATATGCACGTTTGAATCAATAACTGCTTTACATTTTTCGTACTGTCTGTTAAATCCCCTATTTTGACCATAATTTAAAATTTTTTATTCATGGCACGACACTCCGAAAGTATATAGATTGCTTAGGCTGTGTTAGTTAGACTTCGGAACATTTTGAAAATATCGGTACCATACCTACACCTTATATTCCCTAAGTATGCGATATTGATTTAAATAGACATTATGATAAGACCTTATGCCTAGTTTCTTAGAAGTAGCCTCTTGACTAATTTATACTAGCAGTAAGCACCATCCTTGTGTACAAACTAAGTAACGAACCAATGCAAATATGTGTTAATCTCAAAGATTTGAATAATGTGATTTTTATAGAAAGCGAATGAAAGACATGATCCTGCTAAGCTAGGTGGTCCTCACCTAACCATTTAGCCTAAAGGTTCAGACTCTTGAAATTTGTAAGCAAAAGAAAGCATAATGTGCGAAAAGAGAAAAATTTCTAAATATCGAGATCATATAACACAAACAGGTTCGCTTACCATGTAAGTGCAAGGGATAACGAGCTTAATGTGATTGCGCGGGAATGAAAAAGAGGTGAAATAGGATAAAGGATATAGGTCTGGTTATAATTTCGTGATCTGAATTGATATTGCATAGGAAGGGAGTGTTTGTCCGCAAATATGGAGATGTGTCAGTACGATATCCTTGTTTTCATTATTTAGTACCTATCAATCGAACATTAGCCTAGCAACCGCATATGATCAGAGTTTCATTGTGCCAATGTTTCAGACCATGCTTACTTTTTGTTTACCATATTGGTCGATTGCTTGAGGATAAGCAAAGATTTTATTATTGGGGAGTTTGATGACTCGACTTTGTATCACATTTTTTTATTCATTTCGTGCATCTTTATCCGTTGTTTTATCGAGTCATTGTCGTTTTAGCTATTGATTACTTACATTTTCTTCTGTTTTTACTTGATAGGTGTTAAATCAATAACATAGAAGAAAAGTGTTAGTTCCATGATTGTCCATAGCCCTAAGATTGGCTATATTTTGGTAAAACATGATCCTGCACTGATGTTAAGCAGGATGTTATAACATCTCCATCTGTTGTGGTGACAGAACTGTTATGGAGTGTTTTAATGTGAATGTCATGCTGAATGTAGTGACATCCATCTGCTGTCATGACAGAACTGCTGTCATGTGTTGTTAATCACAATGTCATGACCAATGTCATGACATCGCTGTCTGATGCAGCAGGAGCTAGCAGAAGCAGATGGCAGAACTGGTGTCATGTGTTTAAACAGGATGTCATTACCAATGTCATGACATCACTGTCTGGTGCAGCAGGATCTAGCAGGAGCTGATGACAGAACTGTTGTCATGGATGTCATACTGAATGTTATGACATCGCTGTCTGGTACAGCAGGTGCTGCTGTTTTATCACTTGACAAAAGTGCTTTGGATACACCTCATTAGTATGTGCAGGCCAAAGTGATTCATTAGGAACAAAGTGCAGATTTAATTGGTGTTCATAAAAAGGATCTTTGATACTTTTTAGAAAACTATAATATGCTTGTTTCTACTGTTGTGAAGAAGATTCTGCAGGAGTGTTCAGCAGGGGGAGCCTGGTCAGCTAAGAGTAAGTGAAGTTGAATGTCATGACTGAATGTTATGACATTGATCGTATGAGATCAGGCGTGCAGGGTTTGTTTTTCTGTTATGATACCTGATATATCTCAGGCTAGATTTCAGGAAACCTGTTATGGCTCCTTAGTTATATCAGGCGAGATTCTAGTCAGGGCTGGACATAACATGAAGCAGTTGTGACCTAATTTGACAGCACCTTGAATTATGGAAAGTGGTTTAACTTGGTTTAACTTAAAGTTTTTTACTTGTGACCAGCCCAAGCCCAGTATGCACTACTATTTAAGGAGGAGCAGAAGCAGAGGAAATCAAGCACTCATATAAAGAACAACTTGAGTGTAAAATAAAGGTCTAGGGTTTGAGAGTCCCTTGTGTGTGTAAGTCACCCTTTGTATCTTTTGATACATTGTGGTAGACATATTTATGAGTGAAGAGTTTTGCTCTTCACGTGTGTTGTGTGAGTGAAGAAGTTTGGTTCTTCATGTGTGTCTTAGGATACTTGTGTGCCAAGCAATTGTATGTTGTATAATTGCTTTGGTTAGTGTGTATCAACTGTTGTGTTCATTGTCCTTGATTGAAGTTGTTAAGCAAAATCAAGTATTGTGACTTTGAAGAGTGTCTTCTAAAGTTTGTCTTTTTTTATTGAATTGTATATCACTACTGTGATTGAGGGGGAGTGAGTGGGTATACTCTTGTCTAGTGGTTTCTAGGCAGAAATTACATTTGGTAGAGTTTAAGTGAGGAGTTGTAAACAGGGGAGTTTAGCTCTGAATTGATTCTGCTAATAGTGGATTTTCTTCCTGGCTTGGTAGCCCTCAGATGTAGGTGTGCACCGAACTGGGTAAACAATTCATTGTGTTATTTATCTTTCAACATTTACAATTCTGCACAATTTAAATGTTTAGATAAATAGTCTGTCTGTCTGCTGATGTTACAATAGACGTCATGACGTTGGTCATGACATTTGTACAATTTAAAGAAATTTAAATTGGTTATGGTCTATCCTCGTCCTTGTTGAGCAGAGATCAATATTCTTGGGACATATGAGATCTGCATACCAGAATTTCAATTAGTATCAGAGCAGGCATCCTGTCTGTCCTGGATGAGATCTTGGGAGATACTTTCTGGTGGTTTAAACAAGGAGAAGTGGTAGCTGATTTGCGGATCTTGCTAAATGGTTGAGCTACTTCTTATGGAGTTAAGAAGAAATGTGTGTTCACTCCTGCTGATGAAGGATTCTGTGTATCTGTTGCTGTGCCCTCTGATAGAGAAGCCTCAATGACCTGTTGAATGCTCTGATAGCTTGTGTAAGGCTTGCTGAAGATGTACTTTTGATGGTTTCGCTGCATATGTTTCTGATGGAAGAACTCTGATATCAACAATTCTAAAAGCTCTAGTCATTCCAACGTCGGGAGCAATGGGATGAAGAGAGCTGGTTGTTGATATATGTCATTGCTGGCTTCATACTTGGATGATTGGCTTTATCATGTACCTTGAAGTCAATTTGAAGAGAAGAGCTCTTAGTCTTGTTCTCATGCTGTAAATGGATTTTTGAAGATCTTTGGTGCTGACAGATGGTATAATGGGAGGTTACTTGTTCATGCTTTGGAAGAGGAAGTCATAGGCAGGTTGACTCAAGGGTGTCAGCCTTGATGTTTCAGCCTTGGTATTCCTGAAGTTGTGTGGATTTAAGATCAATTGCTATTTATAGACTACACACGTATTTAATTGGTTATCCATGAAGTTCAAGATTGCTGAAGTTCAGAGAAGGATTAGTTATAAGGATTTAAGATTCATTGCTATTTGAGATCTTCATAAATATTTAATGAATTATCCTTAGTCAATGATCAATATGTCTCATCATTTGCAGCACAAGCATAAGGTCCCTAATCTGCTTTGTCCACTTCAAGGATCTGATGTACAACCAGATGTTGAGATATTCCATCAGCAGAGATTGTACAGAAGTCCGTTGAAGGAGATATAGCTGATGATCGTGTTACCATACTCATGTGTGGTAGGATTTGTCATTATTCTAGTAACTTTCCTGGCAAGAAACTAAGACTAGAATGTAGTGCTATTGGAAGATGAAGACTGTTTTGGATCAGCTTATTTCTAATCCAGGAGAATTGGAGTGCAGCAGGTTTGTTCTAGTGGAAGCCTCTGATCGTTATCTAGAAAGTTTCCTAGCAAGAAACTTGTCTAGAATTTGGTGCTGGTAATAGCATTGCTTAGGTCAATTTATTTCTGATTTAAGTGCATAGGATCATGTGACCATGCTCATCTTGGAAGACAAGGATAAGTGGCAGTTATCTCTGACCTTCTGAAGAAGTCTCTACTTAAGGAAAGCGGAATTCCTTCTGTAAAGATCTCTTGTGACTAATCTTCCCTGAAGAATCAAGCCTTGGCACGTCTGGTTTCTCTAAAGAGGAGTCTTCTGGAACAAATGCATTTCAAAGGTAGCTATTACAGAATAGAGAATGTCTATTTAAACCTGATATCAGCAATCAAGTCTATGTGAATATGGTACTCTTGATGAGGTTCTTCTAAATGGCATAATGAAGGACTGAATACCCCAGCAGGATGTCTTATCAGATGTTGTGACACCAAGCAGTAACTTCAGGGCCTCAATGGATGTTGTGGTACATCATTTGAAGATAATCTTCTAAGGTATGAATGGAATTGATACTATCTCATGTAGTTTGCAGAAGTTGTATGAAGGAGTAGGTGTTACAGGTCCAAGTCTTGGTGCATCTAAGTTGCCTTGGAGCATGTAGGATATGAAGATCAAGCTTGCTAGAGCTTTGAAAGATGCTGAGTAACTAAACTGTGGCATTTGGTTATTTAAGTAGTGAGCCTTTAGAAAAATATTCTTGTGCAGAAGGGTAGTTATTTGAAGACCATTGAAGGTTCTGGAACTGTTCATGCTTGGAACTAATTACTCTTGTGCAGAAGGGTAGTTGGTTGAAGACCAAAAGAAGAATCTATTTCTGTTCATATATTGGAGCTTGTGGAAGAAGTTTCTAAGCTGTGTATGGAAGATTACCTTCTTTTGGAGATGTATTTGATCAAGCTGGTGGAGCTGCGTTCTCTGAAGATCTTCAGTTGGATTACTAGGCAGAAGTAAGTCCAGTTGTGGGCAGATAAAGAACCAGTGGATATGGTTTGGTTTTCCTTGGCAAAGGACTTGAAGATCTAGTGTAGAACTTGTGATTCACATCTTGACTAAGAAGTACTCTATCTTGTCATACGGGAGAATGATGAGGTAAAAGGACTATCTTGGAGTATGATGTAAAAGGATTGTACAAGACTGGAGTGGATCATTGGTTGATTTCATAAAGTCCCTAGTTGAATCAGAAGTGTTCTAACTTATCATTTAGGAGAATGATGAGGAAAGAATGTCTTGGATTATGGGGTGTCTATCTTGTACTCAGCCTAAGGTCAGAATGCTTGTGGAGAAGTGGTCTCTTCTGCTACAAGTAACTCTAGGAAGAGGTGGATCAGCTTGGTGCCTTCTCACTGTATGAGCATGGAGTTGGCCATGAGAGATAATGTGGTGATCTTGGAGCAGCTTGTATAAAAGATAGGGGGAGAGCTTTTGTTTGATGGGTGTACTATGTGCTTATGGTTCAAGAAGTAAGTGAATGCGTTCAACATGTGTGTTGAACAAAGAGCGAGCTCTTGAAGACATGAAGATGAGTCTTATGTTTTCCATTCACGTGCTTCTGGAAAAAGAGCACTGGTTATCCTTGATATGGGAGGTATACTTTTATCTAGGATATGTTGTTGCAATGGTACAGTTGTGTCTCAAGATTGCTTGTGGCTTCAAGCAGTTTGTGACTGTATGCCTCTAGGAGGGTGGAATGTCATACCAGGTGTTGTGACATTGTGTTACTGATCATGATGAACTCAACAATGGTTCTTCTCTTGGTTCTCTCATTGGGTAGCAAAAGATCAAACTAGTGTTTATAGCCTCTCTCCCTGTGTTGTGTCTTGTTTGACAAGTGAAGATGAAGATCAAGACACCATCAACCTTGATCTTGTGCATAAGGAAGGACATTCACCCTGACATCTTGGAGATTGCTCCAGTTTTGTTCAAAGATGAATGTGAGTAATCTTACAGATAGTTCTCTCTTTTAGGGGGAGTGCTGATTATGCATAACAGGGGGAGTTGTGTTTGATGTGTAGCTGCATTACTTGTCTGAACAGTGTGTCTCTAAGGAAGCTTCATGAGAGTTTATTTCTCTCTATGATGTTCTGGTGGTTGATCTAGTAAGCTGCTACTGGTGTGCTCTTCTGAGACCCTCATGTACATGACATCTTGCATATCCAAGGAGTTATGACAACTTGTGAGGATGCGTTAGGCCATGGTGTATTCTCAAGGAGCTGTGGTTGAGTGTGATCGGCAAGGGGGTTTAAGACCTGGTCCATGGATTATTGCTACAGTGGTGCAGTCTTCATACTGATGGGGATCAAGCAGTTTGTGTATCTCTTGAGAGATTGTGAGATGACTAGATGTTTGGACACCATGTGCAGTATGTACATTTACTCCAATTTTTGTCAATTTTTGACTAAACCAAGGGGGAGTAAAGTGTTGTTATCTGTTGCAACTATCAAGGGGGGCATGATAGTGTGTGAGGCTGGAACAACTACTGTTGCTGCCCTGATAAGGTGTTTGGTTGTTTTAGCCAAAATTTTCCAAAGGGGGATATTGTTAGTTCCATGATTGTCCATGGCCCTAAGATTGGCTAAATTTTGGTAAAACTTGATCCTGCACCGATGTTAAGCAGGATGTTACATCTCCATCTGTTGTGGTGACATAACTAATATGGAGTGTTTTAATGTGAATGTCATGTTGAATGTAGTGACATCCATCTACTGTCAAGATAGAACTGTTGTCATGTGTTGTTAATCACAATGTCATGACATCGTTGTCTGGTGCAGCAGGAGCTAGCAGAAGCAGATGGCAGAACTGGTGTCATGTGTTTAAACAGGATGTCATTACCAATGTCATGACATCACTGTCTGGTGCAGCAGGATCTAGCAGGAGATGATGACAGAACTGTTGTCATGGATGTCATACTGAATGTTATGACATCGCTGTCTGGTACAACAGGTGATGCTGTTTTATCACTTGACATAAGTGCTTTGGATACACCTCACCAGTATGTGCAGGCCAAAGTGATTCATTAGGAACAAAGTGCAGATTTATTTGGTGTTCATAAAAGGATCTTTTAGACTTTTAGGAAACTATAATATGCTTGTTTCTACTATTTTGAAGAAGATTCTGCAGGAGTGTTCAACAGGGGGAGTCTGGTAAGCTAAGAGTAAGTGAAGTTGAATGTCATGACTGAATGTTATGACATTGATCATATGACATCAGGCATGCAGGGTTTGTTTTTCTATTATGATACCTGATATATCTCAGGCTAGATTTCAGGAAACCTGTTATGGCTCCTTAGTCATATCATACGAGATTCTAGTCAGGGCTGGACATAACATGAAGAAATTGTGACCTAATTTGACAGCACCTTGAATTATGGAAAGTGGTTTAACTTGGTTTAACCTAAAGTTTGTTACTTGTGACCAGCCCAAGCCCAGTCTGCACTACTATTTAAGAAGGAGCAGAAGCAGAGGAAATCGAACACTCATATAAAGAACAACTTGAGTGTAAAATAAAGGTCTAGGGTTTGAGAGTCCCTTGTGTGTGTAAGTCACCCTTTGTATCGTTTGATACATTGTGGTAGACATATTTGTGAGTGAAGAATGTTGCTTTTCACGTGTGTAGTGTGAGTGAAGAAGTTTGGTTCTTCACGTATGTCTTAGGATAATTGTGTGTCAAGCAATTGTATGTTGTATAATTGCTTTTGTTAGTGTGTATGAACTGTTGTGTTCATTGTCCTTGATTGAAGCTGTTAAGCAAAATCAAGTATTGTGACTTTGAAGAGTGTCTCCTAAAGTCTGTCATTTGTATTGAATTGTATATCACTGCTGTGATTGAGGGGGGGGGGGGTGAGTGGGTATACTCTTGTCTATTGGTTTCTAGGCAGAAATTGCATTGGGTAGAGTTTAAGTGAGGAGTTGTAAACGGGGGAGTTTAGCTCTGAATTGATTATTCTAATAGTGGATTTCCTTCCTGGCTTGGTAGCCTCCAGATGTAGGTGAGGTTGCACCGAACTGGGTAAACAATTCATTGTGTTATTTATCTTTTAGCATTTACAATTCTGCACAATTTAAATGTTTAGATAAATAGTTCGTCTGTCTGCTGATGTTACAACAGACGTCATGACGTTGGTCATGACATTGGTACAATTTAAAGAAATTTAAATTGGTTATGGTATGTCCTCATCCTTGTTGAGCAGAGATCAATGTTCTTGAGACATATGAGATCTGCATACCAGAATTTCAAAAAGGGTCGAAAAGCGAGCTAAACGGTGAAGAAAGCCCTTCAAAAAGTAACATTCTGGCCTCCTCAAGACAATGGCGCTTGCCATTGCTTGAGGAAGGTGTTCACCATTCAAAAAAGGAGGGAACCCCAATTTGAAGCTAATGGCGGTCACCATTAGGCACACGGCGGTCGCCGTTTACCGCGGGAACACTTTACCCATTGTAGTTTGGCAATTCAGAAGGAATTCAAATTCTAATATTTTAGAGCCATTTCCCCTCTATATATAGACCCTTGTAGGTCAGAGTTAGCAATCCAAGTAACCCATGCGGAAGCACTGTCGAAATTATGTCAGACCTTCCTTACATATTCATTAACCAAAGCAGAAATCGCTCACACCGAGTGATTACTGCCCCGTTGTACCTTTACTTTTTTGTAATCGCTGATTGTACGCTTGGATCAAATTTGTAATCTATTGAAGTTGTTTCTATTTCAATTTATCTCAGGTTATTTACAATTTCGTTTTACTGCATTACTTTACTTTTGTATTATTTGCAATTATGTATGTTTTAATTTACAGCATGATAAGTACCTTAGGTTTATAGATGAACATGTCTGAGTAGTTTCATCGGAGTCCGTAGTCTGAGTACCATCGGTGTTTAACTTAGTCATTCTAAAACTCCAATTCTGGGGTCTATTATGAATTTATCCAATCTTGTCGCGAGAGCGAGAGGCTGGTTAACAGTGTTTTGTCACGAGAGTGAAAAACACACCAAGGCGTGTCCGATAGAGCAAGAGTTTGAGGTGATCGTCGGATAGTAGACACCAAGCACTGAGTCTGAATGCAGCGAGAGCACTTTAGGTCTCAGTTAAGCTTTTCTAGTTTTCAAAGCGTGCCTTTTAACTACCGAGCAAGCTTGAGCAAAATCTTGGGGTCATCAGGTGTGGTTGGATCAATAGCGCGAGAGTGTGAGATCAAATCTTTAAACCAGTTTCTCCTACAAAATAACTTTGAGACCTTTGTTAACACCCAAGATCTACAGAGTCCTTTAGGAGCATGTGGATCATTCTTTGGACCTATTTCTTTACCTTTTTCAAATCCT
Organism: Lathyrus sativus; assembly: GCA_963859935.3. Taxonomy (NCBI): domain Eukaryota; kingdom Viridiplantae; phylum Streptophyta; class Magnoliopsida; order Fabales; family Fabaceae; genus Lathyrus; species Lathyrus sativus. The sequence continues at coordinate 558,975,720 of OZ012740.1, read as the reverse complement.
GTTACAATTAAGTCCTTTTACCGCAAAAACCAAGCCTTAGCTTTGCACCGCAACAATTGATCACTCTAGGTTGATTATTAGTCCTTGTGGGTTAGACAATCTTTTAAAACTACGCAATAGACTGTATACTTTCAGTAATAATCCGACAAATACGCAAATTCATGATCACATACCAAAGACCTAAAGCACTTAAGAATTCTAAATATGTACAGGGGTAAGAAATCTTAAGGCTTTTACAATTACAACCTAAAACAGAAAATCTGCATATTACATAGAGTTGACAATTTCTTGATCTTGCTACTCCTTCAACAAAAGAATCCTTGTTAAAAATTCAGGCTTGAATCTTCAGCCATATATATAGGCTTTCCAGAAACTAGCCATTGAGAAGGTGAATTGATCAAGTGTCTTTGCTTTGTACAACAGACGTTGAAGATGGATGCACATCAGATTTTGAATCCAGTGTGTAACACGTTTAACCTTTGAGTCTTCAAGAGGTTCTATACTAATAAATCCGTTGGAATATGACATCCATAGAACATACCAGCTTTTCTTGAGCCTTACAATCTTATAGAATCGAGCTGATAGGCTGATAAGACAATATAGATGCTTTCAGTCGTATGGATACTGTTGCGGTGAGAATCGCGATACCAAGCTATTGATTAACTTGAATCTTAATTCTTACAATTCACGACCGGACTTTAATTTATCCAAAAAGGAAAGTTTTAAAGAAAGAAAAACCTATTAAAATGCAAAGCAAAAAGCAAGGCTTAAATCTAAGAAAAGAGATCTAAAGGTTCGGGGGTTGGTTATGCCTAGGGTAGGTATTTCACATCCTAAACATCTATAGTACTCTGCGGGAACCTCTTGTTAGTATTTGTGTTTGCTAAAGTTTGCTTGCTAAAGAGAAAGTGCTAAGGGTAAAGATATAAAGTATATACAAAGTATGCTCGCCAAGACATCGCATCTCGTGCCTACGAATCCTGACGGGAATGGAATCAGAGCAACCGTAGTTCCCCTGGTTAGGGGGAAGGAACTCTTGATTATGGTCAAGGTTCCAAAGGGAAAGTAAATGTCTGCGGCGAGACACTTACATAGAGTGCGGCGACTCTAAACTAAAGTTAAGTTAGAAAAGAAGGGAATGTCCACGGCGGGATGACTAAATAGAGCACGGCGACTCCAAATCTAAGTTGTAAATGTTAACAGGAAGTTAGTTATTAGTGAGGGAGAAATAAAAGGTTGGAAAAAAATGTGAAGTTGGCTCGCCAAGACGTTGCATCTTGTGCCTAGGTATTCTTATCGAGAAATCAGAGCATTTGTAGTTCCCCTAGCTAGGGGGGAGGAACTCTTGACGGTGGTCAAGGTTCCAAGGGGATGTAAGCATTCACAGGGAAGTACTTACATGAAGTGCGGCGACTCCTGAATCTATGTTGAGATTGTTATGGTAGAGAATATCCACGGCAGAACGCTAAACATGAGTACGGTGACTCAGATCCTAAGGTTAGGATAACGGGGAAAAGATGTCTACGGCGGGACGCTAAAATAGAGCACGGCAACTCCAATCCTAAGGTTAGGATAAAGGGATAAAGCGTGTCCACGGCGGGATGCTAAATAGAGCACGGCGACTCCAATCCTAAGGTTAAGATAAAGGGGAGAGAATGTCCACGGAGGGACGCCAAATAGAGCATGGCGACTCCAATCCTAAGGTTAGAAAGGTGTAATAATGTCCACGGCGGGACGCTAAAAGTGAGTACGGCGACTCAAATCCTAAGGTTAGGATAAAGGGGTAAAGGGTGTCCACAACGGAACACTAAATAGAGCACGGCGACTCCAATCCTAAGGTTAGGATAAAAGGGATAAAAGATGTCCACGACGGGACGCTAAAAGTGAGTACGGAGACTCGGATCCTAAGGTTAGGATAAAAGGTAAAGGAAAAGGATATCATCAAACAATGTCACAATAATGTAAACAAAAGGTTCAAAACCTCATGGGGATAATCAAAAGTTTTTAAAGGTGAACCACCTAAATGTGTACAAGCAAAGTTGAAATTCAAACTTAAATTCCCAAGGAATCTAACAATTCATGTTCATAATCTCAAATTAAAAACTCAAAGAGAATGAAATCTAAATGTTTGAAATAAAGAAGGAAAGATAGGAAGGTGAAAACTCTAAAATGGGTTATAACTTTCTCATAATGCAAAGTGTTTCTAAAATAGGATTTTTAGAATTATTTAAACATTATATAGAAATATGTTACAACATAAGAATTTTGCAAAAAGAACCACTTAAAAATGATTTAAAATGGAGAAGTTATATGGTTTTTAAGTTTGTGAACAAAACATAAAAATCTAAATGATAAAAAGAATAAAATGCACATGGTAAGACAATGAATCAAACAAGTTTGATTATTTAAACATGTTAACAAACATGTATAAATAATATAAGATCAATATCACAAGAAAAATCAAGTTACAAGTTGAAAAAGTTTAAGAACATCATGGTAAAAACCCTAAAAACAGTCATGGTAGCATGTGAAATGCAAATGGAAAGTTCACATTTATGAGTTTTAGGTTTACCTCTTGAAGAAAGATTAAGCAATAAGAAAACCAGAGATCTTGAAAGCTCTTCCAAGATCTTCAAATGTTCCTAGGATGATGAATAGATGCTCCAAACAACCTCCAAGCAAGCTAGTGGACGAAATGCCTTGTAAATGAAGGAAAATCTCCAAAATCCAAAGATTTCAAAGACCAACTCACTAGAACCTTGTTACATAAATATGGAAGTGATTTGGATAGCTTCAATACATCATATTTGATGTGTTTGAAGTGTTTATTGAGTTGGAAGAAGTTTGGAAATGGTTTTGAAAGGTGTTTTGCAAAAGTAGATTTTGAGGGATTTTGGAAACTTAATGAAATTTTGCAAGAACTTGTGATTGTGTAAGTGTTGCACCCTAAAATTTGACCAACCGATTCCCCTATCTGACTCGTGGTTTAAATTCATATTCGCAAATCAGACATATGATTTTTGTGCAAACAGAGGATATCAGGGTTACGGTTTGATTTTCGTCCATCCGATATGGCAGATCCAGTCTAGAACATCAGGGTTTTATTTTCGGGAAATTGTGCGCTCCTCGGTGATTTTTAGCTTGCATGGTGATTTTGGGATATTCTGATGCTCGGGGCTCTCTGTTCGATTCGATCTGGTCTCGTGCACACTTTTATGGGGATCATTTGCATTTGTCTGCATTTTTAGGGTTTAATAGCCTTTTGCGGATTTTTAATAGGCTTTATAGATTTTTCTGGAATTTAAATAGAGTTTTTGTATTTTTTTCAATAGTTTAAATCATTTTTAGAATTTTATATAGATTTTAAAATAGGTTTAATTGTGTTTTTTATCATTTTTAGAACATGCTAGATTTTAAATATAGTTTTAATTGTTTTTTAGATAATATAGAAAATAATATAGTTTTTCTTTTATTAATAATAGATTTTAATAGATATTAAATAATGGTAGACATTTGTAGAATTTTAATAGAAATTAGTAGAAATTTAGAGTCAATTAGATCTTAATCTTTTTTAGATTTAATTAGGATAATATAGAGTTAATTAGATTTTTAATCACTTTTTAGAGTTTAATTAGGTTAATTGAATTTTTTAGATATAATTAGGTTTTTATTAGTTGTGGTTTATTAGAGATTAAATAGAGTCAATTAGATTTTAATCATTTTTAGAGTTGATTAGGGAAATTAGTTTAATTAGGTGTTAATTGATTTTAATTAGTTTAATTAGGTGTTAATTGATTTTAATTAGATATAATTAGGTTTAATTGTTTTTAATTCAGTTTTGTACAGGTTTTATCCAATATTTTCGTGTGGGCTAGAGTGCATTTTTTGAGGCCCAGCATACTATCAGTCCAAATACATTTTTTGTGCAGGTTTTTGGCCAAAAAAGGACACTTGTCAGCGTATAAAAGAAGCCACGCGGTACACTCTGGAGGGTCCCAGCACACAACTCAGAAGTTCCCCAGCTCACGCCACGCGTCCCACTCAGCCACCACCTTCTCTCTCTGTGCATGCGTGCCACGCGTTGCTCAGGCTGATCTCCCCTTCGCCACTTGTCACCGTCTAAACATTCACCGGAGCTTCGCCAGAAAACCCACCGGCGGCCATGCATCCGCCATAACCTCCCACCGCCGGTCACCCCCAACGTCCTCCGGCCACCGCAACAACTCGCCGGAGTTCGTTTTGCACCCAGAATTCCCAGAAACGCTCTGAGCTTCATCTTCTTCCTCCGTCCACCTTCATCGTCGCCTCGCCGGAAAAATTATACTCGCCGGAAACTTCAAGAACTAGTTCCCAGAACCTTCATATTATTTTCCAGAACATCATCAACATTCATCGTTCTTCATACAGTATTCAAGAACACCATCAAACCTCCATTGTTCTTCACGGAGTTTCCCAGAAAAGCCTTAGAACTCCATAGTTCTTCAATCCCTCCCCAGAACATCATCGTTCCTCAGCATCGATCATCAAGAACTTTGTGGATTCATCAGGAACCTTCATCCTTCGATTTGTTTTCCAGAAAATTTTTCTGAGCTTCATCTGAACCTTCTTCGCCCTCAAGAACACCTTCAGAGGATCCATTTCCTTTTTCCAGAAAGTTATCCGGAGATCTTCTCAACGGCGTGCATCCTTCGTCAGATCTATCACGATCTTCAAACGTCTCCCTTCAACGAGACTCAAGAACGCCTTCAGCCTGTTCTTGCTTCATCCAGGTACGCAGCACTCCGATCTTGTTTCATGTTCGTCTATGTTGATAACACAGCTCCAGTTTATGTTATTTTACTGTGAGTAGCGATCGGTTAGGGTTGTATTTGATTTGTGCTTAAGTGTGAGAGAACGGTGAGATTGTGGTGTTTGGTTGTTGTTACGTTTGAGTGTTGAGAGAGCGTGAGGGCTTGGACTGGTGGTTAGAGAGTTGCAGAGAGAGGGTGGGGAGGATGAAGGTGAGCTGCGAACGGCTAGGGTTCCATAGGTGAACAGTAATTTGAGTTGGGGAGAAGGAATTAGGTTTTTGTTTAGGGTTTCGTTGGGTTAGGGTTAGGTTTGGGCTTAGGCCCAAATGTGTTTTGCTGAACACTACTCCCTTGTTACTCAATTCCCCCCCTTGGCGTGTGAGAGGCAGATGAGTGTGACTTGGGCCTAGGGCCCTTATCACTATCCACACCCCCCTGGGCGTAAGCCCAATGAGAATCAACTGGAAAGCCTTGCTGGCTGCACCCCCCCCCCCCCCCCCCTGCGCTTTTTTTTTCTTTTATTTCTTTTTTTTTAAGGGATTTCTGACTCATTTGGGCCTTACGCCCTTATTTCTATGTGCACCCCCCTTCTCTGGCCCAAAGCCAGAATGAGCCTAGAAGCATTGCTTTCAGCACCCCCCTCCAGTTTTACTTCAATTTTGTTTTTTTCAATTTCTTTTATTTCTTTGCATCTTAAACAATTCATAATAAAATGTAAATGATTGATTTTTAAGTTCTTCTTTTTGCTACCATTTCATGAAAATATCTAGAAAATTAAATAAAAATAAAAATGTCATTTTATTTTTGTTTACTATTTTTGGTCTATTTTCCATTTAATTGACTTCTTTTAATATTTTTTGTGCATACATATTGTTAGAAAATTCATAAAAAATAGTAGATTTAGTCAAATAATTCCATTCTTTTTTCGTAGACTCGTAATTCAATGTAGAATTTTATAATGTAAAAACATTAGCTTAATCATGCATTTTCATTTTAATTGCATTTTTTCATTGTTATTGATATTGAATAAATTGGTTTGTGGATATGTCTGTATTGCTGATTTTAATTCTTTCATCTGGTATTGCATTCTGTTCTGATTTTTCAGTATGTTGTCATAGAGCCATGTAGGTTTCCCGTAGTTTTTTTTGATAGATTTTTGTAGGATGTTCTGATATTGTTTTGGCTGAGCTTGAGGATAGGAGAAGTCTTGATGACTTCTGACTTTGAAGTTCAACTGTGGTTGAACTTCAGAGATAGTTGCTTGAGGTTTGATGGCCTGTGGGTTCTTCTTGAAGATGGGAGCTGGTTGAAGTCCTGTTGGAGCTTGCAAGGATGCATTGGATTGAGGCTTAGTCTAGGAGCTTGTTATCTGTTTGTGAGGTTCGAGATCCTGAAGTTTGAAGGGAGTTTATGGTACTTTCCTGAGGAAGGCACTATGAATGACTTTCATTCTTTCTTCTCACCTCTTTCGTAAGTATCCAACGATGTCGGAGCCAACTTGTGAGTTTAATTTCTCCTGAGGAGGAATGTAAACTGATCACATGTTGTTGAGCCACATGGGATACGATTCCTAAGTGGAAGCCCCCTAGTACTTTCCTGAGGAAGGTCCTATGGGTCTATTCATTTAGTTCCATTAGTTTATCTAGGATTTCCTCAAGTATCCAGTGATGTTGGAGCCAACTTGTGAGTTTAATTTCTCCTGAGGAGGAATGTAAACTGATCACGGTTGTTGAGCCACGAAGGACACGATTCCTAAGTGGAAGCCTCCTAGTACTTTCCTGAGGAAGGTCCTATGGGTCTGTTCACTTAGTTCCCTTAGTGCATATAGGTTTTCTCAAATATCCAGTGATGCCGGAGCCTTCATGTGAGTTTAATTTCTCCTGAGGAGGAATGTAAACTGATCACAGTTGTCGAGCCGCATAGGATATGACTCCTGAGTAGTAACCTCCTGGTACTTTCCTGAGGAAGGCACTATGAGTTTGTCTGCTTAGCTCCCTTTCTCTGGTAAGCTTGTTCTGAAGCTTGGAGGCTGGGATTGATTCCTTTTGCTTAGGAGTTTTGATTAGAATTTTTGCTTAGATCTTTGCTTAAGGTGTTGTATAGGGTTTTGTTTAGAGATATATTAGGAGATTGTTTCAGGTTTGTTAGGGGCCTTGCCCAGGAGTGGTTTCTTGTTTTGTAGATAGAGGCTTGTCAGGTTAGCTAGCCTTCTCTTCGTGTTGTTTGACTTGTATGATGTTATGTTGCATTAGACTTAGGTGTTCATCTAGATAGTTCTGAGTAGGTGCATCTTAGAAGTAGACTTTGTGTGCATGAGAAGTTGAGGTGGTCCTCCTTCTGCTCGCTTGTTATTGAGTGGCTTTGCTTGTTGGTATTTGGTAGAGCTGAGCTCCCTTGCCTCCGTGGTTTGCGGCCTTTGCGCCTTGTTTGTTTAGTTGTTGCATTCATGCATATTGTCAGTATTTCTTTACTTTGCAGTTTCTTGTTTGTAGTTTAGTCCTGTTGCCATGATCCCTTAGGAGCTCTGACTTCTCCGCTGCGGAGTTGTTATGATAGACATTAGGATGGTCAACCAGGCATGATAGCAGTAGGTAGATTCCCCTTTTCTCGGCTATAGTTTTAGGGTTTCCCCTTTCCTTTCAGTAGGAGCTTTTGAGTAGCTTGATCCGTAGTTAGCTGAACTACAGCTGCTCTGATTCTTCGTACCAGACAAAGATATGTAGGCATAGGATGCGATATCCTAGCGAGCACACTAACAACTAACTTTTGTTCTCTCGCGGCTGTGCGATTGAGACTTTCCCGCTAACGACTAATTGTTTCCCTTTCTATTGCCCGAGTGCATTTGAGGCCAGATCGTAGTTGTAGGTTCCCGAGCCTTAGAGACCAGTTTGCTTTCTCATTGCTGTGTGAGAGCGCCCAGTTTACCTGTAGGTAGTCGAACTACGTTTGCTCTGATCTTCCATGCTGTGTGGAAGTACGTAGGCACAGGACGCGATGTCCTGGCGAGCAACCTTTCCCCGTTTAGTCATAGGTAGTCGAACTACGTTGACTCTGACTTTCCCATTGCACGAGGGAATACGTAGGCCCAGAACACCGTATGTTCTGTCGAGTCCTGTCCTTTTATTTTCTTTTCAGACCGACCATTAGCGTAGATAGATAAACACACCCTTTTCCTTATGAACACCAAGCGTGGATCCCATCGAGTACGATGGACGTGAGGGGTGCTAATACCTTCCCCTTGCGTAACTGACTCCCGAACCCAGACAATGGTTGCGATGACCTTGTCTTACCCTTATTCGTCAGGTTTTTTCGAGCGTTTCCTTTCCCGCTCTGAGGGATAAATAACGCACGGTGGCGACTCTCCTGTCAAGCCGGCGCCGATTTTCGCAGTAGCGACAGCTGGCGACTCTGCTGGGGACTTATAGCATCTAGGGACTTTTCCCATCCCTTATGCTGGGACCGTTTCCCATCCCCTACGCGAGTCAATCCTAGCGCTTGGATGTTTATTTGTTGGGAGTTGTGCATATTGTGTTTTACTTTTTCGCACTTTACTTCTCTGTACCTTTACCTTTCCGCATTTATTTTCCAGCATTATATTATTATGATTATTGTTGTGGGCAAGGGAGGTTACTGTGAGTGAAAGCCGGACCTGGGCTTGAGTACACACCTAGATATAGTTGCGGAGAAGTAGTAGACGAACCTGTCTGCTGAGCAGGCACAGTTCCCTATGAAAATCTGCGCTCAGACGAGATTCTTGCAGAGGTGCTCCTTTCCGGTCCTGAGGATCTGAGGGGAGTCCAGACGTGAGGATTGTCGACTCTGGGGACCGATCATTTGGAAGTCAGCTAAGTGAGGCCTCTTCATGACTTGATGATGCCACTCCTTCTGGGAATCGTATCGTCATTCGTGAAAGTCTGTGACGCTGACGACCGCATAGGATGCCGTACCTTTGTCTGTGGATTAGGTCTATCATACCTGTGAGAGGGATTGGGTTATTGCAGGAAAACTGGCCTTCAGAAACCATGATTCAGTACCTTTATCAGATGGTGTTCTTGATTCATCTCCAGGTGTGTTGTCTGGGTCAGACGGGTTTCTTATCTGAGGTTGAGGCTATTATCAGATGGCATTCTCGCCAGATACAGAGGTTCAGATGGATTTCTTACCAGGGGATTGATATTTTGAGTATCAGACGATAGTTAGTGTCCTGAAGTTCTGATGACCGTGATGGTTTTCTGTTCTTGATCACAGAGATATTCCTCTTCAGGCTACAGCATAGCCCCTGTGTTCACAGATTGCATTATTTATCATATTGCATCATTTCATTACCATCTGCATTCAACTAACGTGTGTGTATTGCAGGTACATATTTTCCCTTCCTGTTCTGGTGTCTGTTCCTAGCAAGACATGGAAACCCTGAAGAGAGTATTGCCCTACAAGTTTCCGTCGCCGGATATCAGTTTGCTGCTAGAATTGATTGCTATTGCTAAGAAGAGGGTAATGGGTGACTTCAGAAAGAGATATGGGAGGATTCTGACCTACGTTTATCAGCCATCTGCCTACGAGACTAGCGGCATCTATACTCTGTTACAGTTCTATGACGCAGAGCTCAGGTGTTTTGTATTCCCCGACTTTGTTTTGGCTCCTACCCTGGAGGAGTATTCTGCACTTCTGGATATACCGATCCGCGAGCAGATGCCTTTCTATCGTACGGACGCTGAGCCTAAGCTGGCTGAGCTTTCTGCCATCCTGTGCTTGAAAGAGTCTGAGCTGTCTGGGAAGATGATCAGAAGAGGAGACGTATGGGGATTTCCATTGGATGTCTTGGTAGAGAAGGCTCGGGAATATGCCCGGAAGGGTAGCTGGGGTGTTTTTGACGTCATCCTTGCTGTATGTGTTTATGGCATCGTGTTGTTCCCAAACATTCCTGATTTTGTTGATTCAGATGCCTTCTATATTTTGGCTACGAAGAACCCGGTTCCTACGTTGCTGGGAGATATCCACCATTCAACTCACTACCAGAATGAAAAGCGGCGAGGAAGGAATGTGTCTTGTTGTGTACCTCTCCTGTGTAGGTGGTTCACCAGTCATATGCCTAAGTCAGGCCCATTTGTCACCTCTATTGATTCTCTAGGATGGCCCGAGCGCTTAATGGGATTGACTGCTGAGGACGTGGTATGGGTCAACGAAGAGGTATTCGGAGCTGAAGTCATACTCAAATGCGAAGGATTCCCGAATGTTCCTTTGGTGGGAAGGAAGGGGTGTGTCAACTACAACCCTTCCTTATTGATCAGGCAATTTGGGTACGTACCTCAGGGAGCGCCAAAACCCGAGGAGATACAGGAATATCTGTATCTCACTGGGGCAATAGGGAAAGAGATGCTGACCAAACTCGAGAAGGCATGGAAGAACTTGCACAAGAGAGGGAAGCTTTCAGGTAGCAGAGGGGATACTCGAGTTCCTGGCCCGTATGCGGAGTGGATTCGGGAGCGAGCTGTGAAATTCCTTATGCCATATCCAGCGGTTCAGCCATTGCATCCTTCTCCCATGGAGGAGCCTACCACAGTGGACATGCAGGTATTCAGGCAGCTGATGGCCGAGAAAGAGGAGCTAGCAAGGGCTAAAGAGGCTTTAGAGCAGGAGAATGCCCAGCTTCGTCATGAAAAGATTGAAACAGGATACTTTTCTAAGCAACAGGCTGAAACTCTGAAACATCTAAAGACTACGTTATTGGAATTGACTGAAACCAAGAAGCGTCTGGAGTTAGATGTAGACTCAGTTAGTAGTGTGTTGGCCACTAAGAAGCAAGAGCTGGAAAGGGCCTACACGAAGCTAGCCAAGTTCAGAGAACACTGGGATCTCACTATGACCAAGCGCAAAGAGCGGGAAGAGGAGCTGAAGACACAGGTTGCTCAGTTAGAAGAACAGGTCAAAGTGAAGACTGAAGAGCTTGAAGAAGAAGCCTGTCGCCGATACGAGGACGAGCGCAAGCTGGCTGATGCCGTGAAGAATTTGGAAGATTTTCAGCATAGAGCAGATGCCAAGAGACTCAAACCTGGGGGCGGTGCCAATGATAAGGCTTGGGAAGACTTTGTCAGAGACATCCAGGGGACGGTCAGGAAGAGGGATCAGTTGATAGAAGGCTTGATTTATCGACCGGATCACGCAGAGACAAAGAAGATGGTCGAAGACTTCCGCAACCGTACCCGTACTTGATTTTTCTCTTGTATTCTGTATGTTGAGATCACCACCAGGCATGTTGGCTGGGATCCTCCTTTATCGTATCAGCTGTATAAAGCATAGTTATGTAACCTCTTGACAAGATTGTTATTCTAATGAATATATGAGGGTTTTTCTAAATATTGTCTTTATGGTCTATCTTGTCTCGCTACCACTGACACTGGAATTGGAGGGGAAACATCTCCAATGCACACATGCACGTTAGCATTTTTGTATTTCTGTTTGCATAAATCATATTGCATAGCATTACTCTAGCAGGCCAGAGCACTTATCCAGCCTTTGTTTTCACCAGAGAGTGATTCTCGGGGGACTGTTTGAGGCAAGAGTGGAGTGTTGAAGACGACCAAGGGGCTGAAGCAGTGTTGAGCAGGATCAAGCAGTGTAGTCAGTTACAGGTAATTGGTAGCTATGTCTGAAGGCAATTTCCAGGCTCCTAACACCTTGGCAAGGTTTACTATGGCGTCCAACCATCAGTATGATTCTATGGAGGGCTTCCCGCAAGCGAACAATCTTACTGCAGACCAAGTTGTGCAGCCTACTGTTGAGAACCGAGATCGGCATGAGCAGTTCGTTGCCCGAAATCAACGTTATCCTCCTGTTAACAATCAAAGTGTTGCTTTCCCTGTGATGAATTACCAGAGAGATATTCCAATGGCCGGGATGGTAGATCCAAGAGCTCATGAGCAGGATAGAAGACTCCGAGCATTGGAAGAAGGTATAAAAGCCTTAGAAGCGAAAGATGCCGTTAACCTGGATGCTGTAGCCATGTGTTTGGTTCCTGACCTGGTGTTGCCGTACAAGTTCAAAGTGCCGGAATTTGAAAAATACACAAGAGATAGCTGTCCGAAGCTGCATTTGATGATGTTCTGTCGAAGAATGACTTCGTTTGTGCGAAATGACCAACTAATGATCCATTGCTTCCAGTATAGCCTGACTGGGGCATCGTTGAGATGGTATGTGCAATTAGAGAGTAATCAGATCCGATCATGGGTGGATTTAGCCAGAGCTTTCATGAAGCAGTACGATTACAACCTGGATTTGACTCCTAGTCTCGTAGATCTGCAAGAATTGTCTCAGGCGGAGAATGAATCGTTCAGAGGGTATTTGCGAAGATGGAAAGAATTGGCTGCTGGTGTTCAACCACCGCTTCCGGAAAGAGAACTGGTTGACATCTTCTTGGGTACTCTGAAAGGCCATTATTTTGACAAATTGTTCAGTTGCACAAACTTTGTGGGCCTGATGAGGCTGGGAGAGATTGTTGAGAGAGGACTCAGGAGTGGAAAGTTTCGAGATGTTCCTTACGTCCCAGTTGATAAGGTTGAGTCAGTTGTCAGTTCCCAAGAAGAGTGGGAAGAAAGAACTGACGCCACCTCGGAATCTCTAGCATCTCAGGATCAGTTTTCAGACACTTCAAGTCAACGATCATCTTACCGCCGATCGCGTCAGCATGCTCCACGAAGACCAAGGAAGCCTGAAAGGCAGTTTACTCAGCTACCGGTGTCGTACAGTCAGTTGTTGCCAGATCTGGTCAAAAGCGGATTGATAGTGCCGAAAGAGACTAAGCCGGTGATTCCACCGTATCCTCCAGGTTTTGACGCCAGCGCCCGCTGTGAGTACCATGTTGGGGCACAGGGGCATTCAACAAATGATTGTAAGGTGCTTAGAAGTCAGGTTCAAGATCTGTTAGACTCTAGTCGTATGTGCATCACTCCTCAGGGTTTTATTCAGATTAATGGCTTTCCAACCTCCAGTTGTGTGGGTTCGTCAGTTAATGTCATGGAAGACTCCACAGGAAGTGTGTGCTCTGAAGATTGTCAATCAGAGAGTTCAGTTGTGTGGGAGAAGTTCCTAGAGGTTTTTGCGCCGGATGTCGCATCTGTTTTCTCTGCTTAATCCGTTTAGCTTTTTGTGCACTAGTGTCCGCCGACCACCACCAGGATTGTTGGCTGGGGTCATTATATTCGTACTCATTTGTGCTTACCGGCTGATTTTGTTGGTTGTACATGTGTGGGAGATGTTCGTCTGTATGCTTATAGCTTGAGTTTCTCTTTATCTTGTATCGAATATGTGCTTGCTTTCTACGCTGCATTATCATTTAACAGGTATATTAGAACCGTGGGCCTTATTTCCTCATCGTCCAGTTTGTTGCAGGAATTCCTTCAGAAATACGGAACAGAATCAGTTCGAATTGATTGAAGTCCGAAGCCAGCTAGGGCAGATGATGAGAGACATGCAAGAGATGCGTCTGGAGCAGAAGATTCTCAAAGAGGAGAACAGTCAGCTGAATACCCAAATGAGCTTGATCATGGAGGTAGTCAAGAATGTGCTTAGGAAAGAGGACGATCAGTTATTTGAAGCCGCAATGAAGAAGCTCGCGCCACCCGCGCATGTGGAACCTGAGCAGCAGCAACAGAAGATACATCCGGCTCAACGGAGGATTCAGGAAGGGAAGCCAAAGAGAATATTTGAGGCGCCGCCTATAACATATGCTGAGCTCTTGCAGGCTTTATTGAGGTTTAATCTGGTTGAGAAGAGAACGTTGGAACCACCAACGAGAGCGCTTCCTCAGGGGTACGATGCCAGTAAGCAATGTAAGTTTCATTCTGGGGCATTCGGACACGACATCGAGGGTTGCCATGCTTTTAAGCACAATGTTCAAGACCTGATCGACTCGCACGATATTGAATTCACGCCGGGCGGCGTAGCTGTACGTATTGCTCCTGTCTCGATCGATGCTAAGATGACAGATGTTTCTAAAGCTGCAGTGGGTCAGAAGCGTATCTTGGACTCCATGGTGTCAGAATCTCCAGGCCCACAACTGTTGCCTATTCCTGGGGCAGATCTGAGAAAGAAAATGGCTAAGCATAAGGAGGGTGTTAATCAATACATTGAAGGTCAAGAAACTGATGTTGCATCTGATACGAAGGGTGTTCAAGAGTCAACTAGATACCGGCAGCAGCGGCCTCAGCAGCAGAATAATCAGGGGTACAAAAGATATCAGAATCGAGCTCCTCTGGCAAGCCGTCATCTTGATACTCCACCTATGCCATATGCGCAGCTTCTGCAAACGTTGATTCAGCTCCAATTGGTTCACAAAAGGACAATGACTCCCTTAACGGGACCACCACCACCGGGGTATGATGCCAACGCTACTTGTGAGTTCCACACTGGGGCACCAGGCCATACGGTTGAGAATTGTAAAGCTTTTAAGCACAAAGTGCAGGATCTGCTTGATAGTGCAGCAATCAGCTTCGGGCAGAAAGGTCCCCAAATCATCTGAATGAAGAAGGAAGGGCTCTATAATTTGGTTGAATTGTTGAAAGCAGATCCGGACAGCATCGAAATGTCTCTAATAAAGATAGCTGGTTCAGCAGCAGGACAGATGTGAAAGCCCGGCTCTCGGAAGCTAGCATTTTTCTTTGTTTTATCTTGTCATTTCTTTACATTTGTAGTTGCTTTCCTGTTTGAATTTGTAATCTTGTTTGTAAAACTTGTTGTTTTCATTTCAATTGATGACAATGAAATAAATATGCATGTTTTGATTAAATCCATTCGTGTTCACTAACTGTTTTTTACAAACGTCCAACGCTTGGTTAAGAAGAATTTAGGGAGGATGACGAAAATGACCGACATGCAACTACCGATATTGTATGCTTTTGAAATAAAACCTGCTGATGATGTACAGGCATTGTTTCAAATCCCTAAACACCGGAGATATAAGGAAGATAATCCCTTGTCAACCCCTTTGAGCCTTGTAGTAGGAGTTCTTTCTGAAAACGAAAAACCCTCGATCTTAACCTGGGGTAGGGTAGGTGTTAGCTAATTTGACCGAGCGTCCAAATTGGAAAAGGAGTGTCCGTTTGGGGATCAATCACGTCCCTAGAGGTCGTGCCTAAAAGACCACAATGGTTCAATCAAGAGTGGGACAGCCACATCATTTCCCAAAGAGTCAGACAACCAGTGTCACACGACTTGTCCAAGAAAAAAGAGTGAAAAAAGAACCAAAAGCCCGCTAAGTCAAGAAAACTTCAAAACAAATGACTTAGGCAAAAATGAGGGCATCCCGCTGGACTTAAAAAAATCAATCAAAAGAAACTCAAAAGGAGTCAGTCCAGGCAAAAGTTAGGGATATGAAAAGAAAAAGATGAAAAGGATCAAAAGAAAAATCCTCGATGGAAATACGAGTCGTGTGACCTCAAGTGTCAAAGACGAAAGGTGAGTGGCTGTCACTCCAAAATCCGAAAGTTTCTCGAATTATCACTCCTATCTTTCAGCCTCTGAGAGGTGAGCGCTAAGGTCGAATTAGCTAAACGTAGGATGGGAGAACATCAAGGAGAATGGGTGGGTTAAAATAAACTTTGAGCCTTTATCCTTTCCTTCAAAACCATGAACCTGACCACGTTACAACTTTCAAAAGTCCTAATTGAAGCAGGTTGTTTCGAAAGCATACTCCGGTAAAGGTCGCGTCGATTCTGACTCTTAAAAAAGGTTCCTCTTACCATGTTGGTAATGATGTTGATATTCTTGATAAATGTTTTGTGCATTATATGCCATAAACTGTTTTTCCTTTTCCCAGTGAACAGATTGGATGTCAAAGCTGTCATATGTATTGCATTAGTATATCTTTTACGCAGAACAACTTGTTTTACTTGCGAGTAAGCGCTTGACAGCAGAAAAGCTTCCTACAGTGGAAAGTATGGTCAAGATAGAATGCAGAACGCCCGAATGTTCCGAGAGCAGGGGCAAGCTATTACCGTAATCCCCAGTCAAGTCAGCTTTTCGAAGTCAGTTATCCTGGAGCAATCGGGTTGAGATTTTGGCAAATATGGCGTAGTCAGGGGCACTACTTTGAATCAAATAATCAGGAGCGAGGTCAATGCAGTCAGGGGCAGACCATCTTAAAAGCACGCAGAAGTTATTCGAGGAGCATTCGATGTGAAGCATCTCCCCGAAGTTCAGAACGCTGGGGCATTTCATATCAGACCATCAGGGCTCAGATTTGCAGATTTCCTTTCGAGAACTATCCCCACGTAGGTTGGGGCATATCAGAGGCGAAAGGTTTGTTCTTCTCCGTATCAGCAGGGCCATTCAGAGTTATTCGAGCAGATTTAGCCAATCTTTCGAAAGCGAGACGAATGCGGGAAGTCGTGTCATTATCCCTGGACTCTTCACCCGGAGACTATGTATTCAGGCAAAGTGTTTCCCAGCGTCAGTTGTACCTGACCCATCACAGGTAGCCCAAAAGCATAGATTCGTGTTGGCGATCGCTGTGAGGCCCATCCGTGTTGGCGCATCGGTTTCCAGATCCGAGCTTCATCAGTACGCGGGAAGACTCCCTCCATTTTCTCCAGCAAAGTCCAATTCGTCGTCGGTACAGGTGAGCTATCCCCAGAGAAGTCCAATCATACTTGGCGCATCCGCTATCTTACAGCAGAGTTATATTCCTCAACAGGGTATTACTTCGTCGATGGTATTCTGTTAAGTTCCTAATATCCCCAGCGGAGTTGATCTCACTCTCCCAGCATTTATTTTGCTGGGATAATCCTGTGATATCCGGTTTATCCCCAGCGGAGTTGGCTTCGTCTTCAGCATTTATTTTGCTGAAGTGGTTTTCTGTACCCAGCTTTCTCCGGCAGCTCGAGCCCGCATCAGCATATTGTATGCATTATCATATTTGCATCATACTTGCATGTCATTTTCAAAACGCATAGCATTTCCATCCTAAATGGAGCATTACGCCATAGAAAGATTAAAGCATATGCATGTGCATACGAAGCATAAGTCAGGTTTTCTATCAGCCTCATATGGCGCGCGAATTACTCTGTGATCAGTACAGGAGCAGTGTTCAGACAATTCAGCGGATTATTTATCTCAGATCATACAATAGATGTGCTTTGATCAGTCGGTCATCTGGTATCGGCAGACTTTTCTTCCCGTCAATTCATATTGACGATGTGTTCCTCCAATAAGTGGATTTCTCCGTCTATCATTAGACGTCTTGAGTACGAATGTGGTTTTCTTTCCGTCTATCCTTAGACGATGTGAAGTTGCGGGTGATCGCAGTAGGGTTTCAAGAAGGGGTTTCCCCAGGATATGCTTTTCTTCCCGTCTATCAGTAGACGATGTGAAGTTTTGGTTGATTGTTCAGCGGGTTTCTTATTGCCAGATCATACGTATGATGAGGTGTTTCCCCAGCGAGTCTTCTCCGGCTATCTTTGATTGTTGAGGGGTTTCAAAACGATATTTCGGATAGTGGTTTTCTTTCTGTTTATTGGATGAGATGACGTTTCAAGAGGGACTTTTCTGACTGTCAATCCTTATTGATGTCGAGGCTCTTCGAAGAATGTTCAGTTTTCGTGATTGTCGATTCTTATTGACGACGTGGTTCTTTAAAAGGTGGTTTTCTTCCCGTCGGTCCATACTGACGATGTGGCCCCTTCAAGGATATTGATCTCCCCATAAATTCCCGTAGGCAGAAGGATTCTGAAATTCAAGGGATGGTGTTGAATTGCGTTATGGTGTCTTTCCGTCTATCCTTAGACGATGTGAGTATGGAGATTATTTCTTCCCGTCTATCCTTAGACGATGTGAATAGTGATTTGTGTCATCAATCAGGATGATCCCGTCTACCCTTAGACGATGTGAGCATGGAGATCAGGTGTCTTTCCGTCTATCCTTAGACGATGTGAGTATGGAGATTATTTCTTCCCGTCTATCCTTAGACGATGTGAATAGTGATTTGTGTCATCAATCAGGATGATCCCGTCTACCCTTAGACGATGTGAGCATGGAGATCAGGTGTCTTTCCGTCTATCCTTAGACGATGTGAGTATGGAGATTATTTCTTCCCGTCTATCCTTAGACGATGTGAATAGTGATTTGTGTCATCAATCAGGATGATCCCGTCTACCCTTAGACGATGTGAGCATGGAGATTAATGGTGTCTTCCCGTCTACCTTTAGACGATGCGAGTATGGAGATTATTTCTTCCCATCTATCCTTAGACGATATGAATTGGTTTGTTTCATCAATCAGGATGATCCCGTCTATCCTTAGACGATGCGAGTATAGAGATTAATGGTGTCTTTCCGTCTACCCTTAGACGATGCAAGTACGGAGATTATTTCTTCCCGTCTATCTTTAGACGATGTGGATATTGATTTGTTCATCAATCAGGATGATTCCGTCTATCCTTAGACGATGCGAGCATGGAGATTAATGTGGTCTTCCCGTCCATCTTTGGACGATGCGAGTATATTTCTCGTCCTGCCTATCAGTAGGCAATGTGAAAGGATCAGGTATTTTGTTGCAGCCCTCGGGTTTTGTTATATGGGGTATCACAAGCAACGGGTATTCAAATCAGGAGTCCTTTATCAGATGATTGATCAGTTTGGTGCCATAATGACTGGACTCGGTTTTCTGGATTTTATTCCCCAAGCAGTTTACAGTATATGCTCGCGATTGGCAAATTTTCGGGTTTTATTTGTATTCAACCGTCTCGTACCTCCGAATGTTTGAAGGCTGCGCGCTCTTCAAACCCTTCAGGTCCAAGTCGCTTGAATAGGGGCAGCTGTTGCACCCTAAAATTTGACCAACCGATTCCCCTATCTGACTCGTGGTTTAAATTCATATTCGCAAATCAGACATATGATTTTTGTGCAAACAGAGGATATCAGGGTTACGGTTTGATTTTCGTCCATCCGATATGGCAGATCCAGTCTAGATCATCAGGGTTTTATTTTCGGGAAATTGTGCGCTCCTCGGTGATTTTTAGCTTGCATGGTGATTTTGGGATATTCTGATGCCCGGGGCTCTCTGTTCGATTCGATCTGGTCTCGTGCACTCTTTTATGGGGATCATTTGCATTTGTCTGCATTTTTAGGGTTTAATAGCCTTTTGCGGATTTTTAAAAGGCTTTATAGATTTTTCTGGAATTTAAATAGAGTTTTTGTATTTTTTTCAATAGTTTAAATCATTTTTAGAATTTTATATAGATTTTAAAATAGGTTTAATTGTGTTTTTTTATCATTTTTAGAACATGCTAGATTTTAAATATAGTTTTAATTGTTTTTTAGATAATATAGAAAATAATATAGTTTTTCTTTTATTAATAATAGATTTTAATAGATATTAAATAATGGTAGACATTTGTAGAATTTTAATAGAAATTAGTAGAAATTTAGAGTCAATTAGATCTTAATCTTTTTTAGATTTAATTAGGATAATATAGAGTTAATTAGATTTTTAATCACTTTTTAGAGTTTAACTAGGTTAATTGAATTTTTTAGATATAATTAGGTTTTTATTAGTTGTGGTTTATTAGAGATTAAATAGAGTCAATTAGATTTTAATCATTTTTAGAGTTGATTAGGGAAATTAGTTTAATTAGGTGTTAATTGATTTTAATTAGTTTAATTAGGTGTTAATTGATTTTAATTAGATATAATTAGGTTTAATTGTTTTTAATTCAGTTTTGTACAGGTTTTATCCAATATTTTCGTGTGGGCTAGAGTGCATTTTTTGAGGCCCAGCATACTATCAGTCCAAATACATTTTTTGTGCAGGTTTTTGGCCAAAAAAGGACACTTGTCAGCGTATAAAAGAAGCCACGCGGTACACTCTGGAGGGTCCCAGCACACAACTCAGAAGTTCCCCAGCTCACGCCACGCGTCCCACTCAGCCACCACCTTCTCTCTCTCTGTGCATGCGTGCCACGCGTTGCTCAGGCTGATCTCCCCTTCGCCACTTGTCACCGTCTAAACATTCACCGGAGCTTCGCCAGAAAACCCACCGGCGGCCATGCATCCGCCATAACCTCCCACCGCCGGTCACCCCCAACGTCCTCCGGCCACCGCAACAACTCGCCGGAGTTCGTTTTGCACCCAGAATTCCCATAAACGCTCTGAGCTTCATCTTCTTCCTCCGTCCACCTTCATCGTCGCCTCGCCGGAAAAATTATACTCGCCGGAAACTTCAAGAACTAGTTCCCAGAACCTTCATATTATTTTCCAGAACATCATCAACATTCATCGTTCTTCATACAGTATTCAAGAACACCATCAAACCTCCATTGTTCTTCACGGAGTTTCCCAGAAAAGCCTTAGAACTCCATAGTTCTTCAATCCCTCCCCAGAACATCATCGTTCCTCAGCATCGATCATCAAGAACTTCGTGGATTCATCAGGAACCTTCATCCTTCGATTAGTTTTCCAGAAAATTTTTCTGAGCTTCATCTGAACCTTCTTCGCCCTCAAGAACACCTTCAGAGGATCCATTTCCTTTTTCCAGAAAGTTATCCGGAGATCTTCTCAACGGCGTGCATCCTTCGTCAGATCTATCACGATCTTCAAACGTCTCCCTTCAACGAGACTCAAGAACGCCTTCAGCCTGTTCTTGCTTCATCCAGGTACGCAGCACTCCGATCTTGTTTCATGTTCGTCTATGTTGATAACACAGCTCCAGTTTATGTTATTTTACTGTGAGTAGCGATCGGTTAGGGTTGTATTTGATTTGTGCTTAAGTGTGAGAGAACGGTGAGATTGTGGTGTTTGGTTGTTGTTACGTTTGAGTGTTGAGAGAGCGTGAGGGCTTGGACTGGTGGTTAGAGAGTTGCAGAGAGAGGGTGGGGAGGATGAAGGTGAGCTGCGAACGGCTAGGGTTCCATAGGTGAACAGTAATCTGAGTTGGGGAGAAGGAATTAGGTTTTTGTTTAGGGTTTCGTTGGGTTAGGGTTAGGTTTGGGCTTAGGCCCAAATGTGTTTTGCTGAACACTACTCCCTTGTTACTCAATTCCCCCCCTTGGCGTGTGAGAGGCAGATGAGTGTGACTTGGGCCTAGGGCCCTTATCACTATCCACACCCCCCTGGGCGTAAGCCCAATGAGAATCAACTGGAAAGCCTTGCTGGCTGCACCCCCCCCCCCCCCCCCCCTGCGCTTTTTTTTTCTTTTATTTCTTTTTTTTTTAAGGGATTTCTGACTCATTTGGGCCTTACGCCCTTATTTCTATGTGCACCCCCCATCTCTGGCCCAAAGCCAGAATGAGCCTAGAAGCATTGCTTTCAGCACCCCCCTCCAGTTTTACTTCAATTTTGTTTTTTTCAATTTCTTTTATTTCTTTGCATCTTAAACAATTCATAATAAAATGTAAATGATTGATTTTTAAGTTCTTCTTTTTGATACCATTTCATGAAAATATCTAGAAAATTAAATAAAAATAAAAATGTCATTTTATTTTTGTTTACTATTTTTGGTCTATTTTCCATTTAATTGACTTCTTTTAATATTTTTTGTGCATACATATTGTTAGAAAATTCATAAAAAATAGTAGATTTAGTCAAATAATTCCATTCTTTTTTCGTAGACTCGTAATTCAATGTAGAATTTTATAATGTAAAAACATTAGCTTAATCATGCATTTTCATTTTAATTGCATTTTTTCATTGTTATTGATATTGAATAAATTGGTTTGTGGATATGTCTGTATTGCTGATTTTAATTCTTTCATCTGGTATTGCATTTTGTTCTGATTTTTCAGTATGTTGTCATAGAGCCATGTAGGTTTCCCGTAGTTTTTTTTGATAGATTTTTGTAGGATGTTCTGATATTGTTTTGGCTGAGCTTGAGGATAGGAGAAGTCTTGATGACTTCTGACTTTGAAGTTCAACTGTGGTTGAACTTCAGAGATAGTTGCTTGAGGTTTGATGGCCTGTGGGTTCTTCTTGAAGATGGGAGCTGGTTGAAGTCCTGTTGGAGCTTGCAAGGATGCATTGGATTGAGGCTTAGTCTAGGAGCTTGTTATCTGTTTGTGAGGTTCGAGATCCTGAAGTTTGAAGGGAGTTTATGGTACTTTCCTGAGGAAGGCACTATGAATGACTTTCATTCTTTCTTCTCACCTCTTTCGTAAGTATCCAACGATGTCGGAGCCAACTTGTGAGTTTAATTTCTCCTGAGGAGGAATGTAAACTGATCACATGTTGTTGAGCCACATGGGATACGATTCCTAAGTGGAAGCCCCCTAGTACTTTCCTGAGGAAGGTCCTATGGGTCTATTCATTTAGTTCCATTAGTTTATCTAGGATTTCCTCAAGTATCCAGTGATGTTGGAGCCAACTTGTGAGTTTAATTTCTCCTGAGGAGGAATGTAAACTGATCACGGTTGTTGAGCCACGAAGGACACGATTCCTAAGTGGAAGCCTCCTAGTACTTTCCTGAGGAAGGTCCTATGGGTCTGTTCACTTAGTTCCCTTAGTGCATATAGGTTTTCTCAAATATCCAGTGATGCCGGAGCCTTCATGTGAGTTTAATTTCTCCTGAGGAGGAATGTAAACTGATCACAGTTGTCGAGCCGCATAGGATATGACTCCTGAGTAGTAACCTCCTGGTACTTTCCTGAGGAAGGCACTATGAGTTTGTCTGCTTAGCTCCCTTTCTCTGGTAAGCTTGTTCTGAAGCTTGGAGGCTGGGATTGATTCCTTTTGCTTAGGAGTTTTGATTAGAATTTTTGCTTAGATCTTTGCTTAAGGTGTTGTATAGGGTTTTGTTTAGAGATATATTAGGAGATTGTTTCAGGTTTGTTAGGGGCCTTGCCCAGGAGTGGTTTCTTGTTTTGTAGATAGAGGCTTGTCAGGTTAGCTAGCCTTCTCTTCGTGTTGTTTGACTTGTATGATGTTATGTTGCATTAGACTTAGGTGTTCATCTAGATAGTTCTGAGTAGGTGCATCTTAGAAGTAGACTTTGTGTGCATGAGAAGTTGAGGCGGTCCTCCTTCTGCTCGCTTGTTATTGAGTGGCTTTGCTTGTTGGTATTTGGTAGAGCTGAGCTCCCTTGCCTCCGTGGTTTGCGGCCTTTGCGCCTTGTTTGTTTAGTTGTTGCATTCATGCATATTGTCAGTATTTCTTTACTTTGCAGTTTCTTGTTTGTAGTTTAGTCCTGTTGCCATGATCCCTTAGGAGCTCTGACTTCTCCGCTGCGGAGTTGTTATGATAGACATTAGGATGGTCAACCAGGCATGATAGCAGTAGGTAGATTCCCCTTTTCTCGGCTATAGTTTTAGGGTTTCCCCTTTCCTTTCAGTAGGAGCTTTTGAGTAGCTTGATCCGTAGTTAGCTGAACTACAGCTGCTCTGATTCTTCGTACCAGACAAAGATATGTAGGCATAGGATGCGATATCCTAGCGAGCACACTAACAACTAACTTTTGTTCTCTCGCGGCTGTGCGATTGAGACTTTCCCGCTAACGACTAATTGTTTCCCTTTCTATTGCCCGAGTGCATTTGAGGCCAGATCGTAGTTGTAGGTTCCCGAGCCTTAGAGACCAGTTTGCTTTCTCATTGCTGTGTGAGAGCGCCCAGTTTACCTGTAGGTAGTCGAACTACGTTTGCTCTGATCTTCCATGCTGTGTGGAAGTACGTAGGCACAGGACGCGATGTCCTGGCGAGCAACCTTTCCCCGTTTAGTCATAGGTAGTCGAACTACGTTGACTCTGACTTTCCCATTGCACGAGGGAATACGTAGGCCCAGAACACCGTATGTTCTGTCGAGTCCTGTCCTTTTATTTTCTTTTCAGACCGACCATTAGCGTAGATAGATAAACACACCCTTTTCCTTATGAACACCAAGCGTGGATCCCATCGAGTACGATGGACGTGAGGGGTGCTAATACCTTCCCCTTGCGTAACCGACTCCCGAACCCAGACAATGGTTGCGATGACCTTGTCTTACCCTTATTCGTCAGGTTTTTTCGAGCGTTTCCTTTCCCGCTCTGAGGGATAAATAACGCACGGTGGCGACTCTCCTGTCAAGCCGGCGCCGATTTTCGCAGTAGCGACAGTAAGGAATGGAGTTCTAGCTGGTTTCTAGCATGAAACTTGTATGCTTTTTATGTAGGAAGTGAGTTCTATTTATAGCCAAAAGCCTTGGATCAAGGTATGGGTAAAAAGTGAAGCAAATTGCCAATTTTAACCTTCCATCATGAAAATCTTTGAGTTTTCCAATGCAATCTTCATCTTTGTCTTTAAGCCACTCTACTAAGATATTCTCCATGTCCCATATATTTTTTTCATCATGGTTTATAGGATAGGAGGTGACTTGTTGAATTAAAGTTGATGATTTGACAAGGGTAGCCACCTTTTTCTCTTTCTTCACTATTCACTTTTGCAACTTGCATTAAATAATGATTTCCTTTGATCTTTGTACCATTTTTGTGGGAATTGATGTACAAATGTTCATTATCAATATAAACATCATAAATGAGTCTTAATCTTTTATTAGCATCGATTTGGAGAGGTTTTGGAATCACAAAACTCATGATGACCTGGTTTTGCCAATGTGAGTTTTTGCCAACTTGTGGACCTCGGTTCTCTCTAACCAGGAAGAGTTATGGAACCCACTTGTACTTTTTAGAAAGACCCAATTAGGTACTACAATATTTATGTTTTTTTTAGGAATTCATTCCTCTTGAAACTAGGTCAAAAAGCCTTGTGTGGTTAAGGAGTTATGGCTTTGCCCTTTTCAAAACCTTAATTCCCCAACTTTTCGATTACTTCTCAATTCTTAATCAATTGGTCACAAAACTTCATGATTAGATATTAAATGATGTTGGGAACATATTTGGCTTCAATTTTGGGTTAAAACCCTATTGGTCAATGAGTTGACTTTTCAGTCAGACGAACCAAACGATCGAAAACCTCTGAATCGACCGTTGGTGTCGTGGGTCTTCTGAGGCCTTGAAACTTCTTTAGTGGACTTCCCTAATCCATATGAGCTTAATGGACCATAAATCCATAATTGGAACACCTTTAAATAAGAAAGTCAAACCACAGTTGACTTTTCCTGATCAAAAACCCTAATTGGGGGTCCTGAACTGCACTGTTTTTAATCTTCGGGTGACAATCTCAAATTGGATTCATACTTGACCCAATGGGGTATTATTGATGGTGTAGAGACATTCTTCATGGATAATAAATCCAAGACATTGACTGATTAAACTGTTGGAACCTCGATTTCCAACTGTACGGAACCCTAATTCACCTGTATCTTAACAAAGACAAACTTGAAATAGGTTAAGGTTAGATAAACAATGATAATGCTCCTAGAATGATGATGAAGATCTAAGAAGTCAAAATTTGGGGTGCAACAAATACTCCACAACTTTATCACCAACTCTGAATGGTACCATATGCTTGATAGTCTGAGTTGCACCTAAGAGGGGGAGGGGGTGAATTAGGTTCTTTAAAATTTTCTGGTTTTTATCGAATGAGGTTATTATTTTTCTTGAGATATGAAGGGTTTATGAAAGAAATAAAGTGCATAAAGTAAATGACACGGAGAAGTATCCTGGTTCCCTCCATAATCCGAAGGTACATCCAGTCCCCTTTCACACTGAAAGAGATTTCACTATAGTTAGAATGAGTGTACAACTTACTATCTAACCTATAGGTAGAATAAAGGATCTTAACATCTTTAAAATCTGAACACTAAGTGCAAGAAGAACAATCCTCTTCAATGCACACAGTTGCTTTCAACAATCCAGAATAGCAAGGGGAATAGATACAATCTTTGATTTACAATGAGTTTGAAATATGTGTATACAAAGTTATCAATCCTATGATTTATCTTCTCTTTCAATGATAATTTCCACAACTATTTAAGACTTTGTTGCTCAAGAATTTTCTTTCAAATGATATAAAAATATGCAGAAAATTCTTATGAAAAATGACTTGACTCAAGATGTGGAAAGCTGAAAATTTTAGCAAAGATTTTGAAAGAGGTGTTTTTGAAAAAAATGAAAGTTTAGGTATTTATATGTCACAAGCACCCTTTTGAATTATCATGCAGAACTTCAGAAAATATAATGAACAATTGCCATGATTCAATGGAAACAATTCAGAAAAGAATGGTTGAAGAGATGCAATTTTTCAAAACAATTTTTTAAAAACGTTTAGTGAGCAATTGATTGCACACTCAGAAAAAAAAACACTTGAAATTTCAATTTTTGAACTGAGCAATCAATTGCATGAAAAGCACCAATCGATTGCACCAAACACTTAAGCAAAAACAAGAAGATTTTTCACGTATGCAATCGATTTCACATTTATGCCAATCGATTGCACCAAAAAACAGTAGCCAACAGAAAGGAAAATTTTGATCATGCAATCGATTGCTCCAAAGAGTGCAATCGATTCCTCTGGAAAAAACTTAGAAAAATCTTGCTAACAAAAGCTTGTGAAAGTATTATCATGTAATGCAGTGATTTTTTTTATTATTTGAGCAACTAGGACTTAAATACCTGATGAAGATTTTCATTATACATTCAAATGAGATTATTCTTTATATCAACTATTTGTCCTGATTCTTTGCTTTAAAATGATGTCTTGAAAATGAATGAACATCTTTGCCTTCTTGTCAAGTGGTTTGTCTTCATCAAAACATATGTTGATCTTGAGAAACTTGATTCCATATTCTCCCCCTTTTTGATGATGACAAAGCATTCTCTTATGTTGCAATGTTCTTTCCGACAAGTTTCTCCCGCTGGGATATAGATCTCCCCCTCAATGTGTGAAGTGTTGAGAAAATCTGATTTTGTATTGAGGTTTGGAGTAGCCTTGCATTTGTACCTTAAAGATCAAGGAAAGAAAACAAGAAAAGAAAGAGTAACACCCTTCTCCCCTTTTGACATTATCAAAAAGAAGGGAAAGATGGATAAAACAAAACATATATAGACAAGAGACAATGATTCAAGTATCATAGCAACTAATCATAGATTTAAAGTGCAAAGTACAATAGATAAGAAAAAGTGCAGAATTAAAAAGTGCATAGATAGAAAGATAAACACAAAAATATATAGACAACTTAGGAAAGGTCCATGTTGGGGTAAAATGACCGTTGGTTTGGAAAATATTGTTGTAGTGGTGGTTGATGTGGTGGGGGAACAACCGGGTTTGATGGATCGTATGGTGGAATGTAAAGGTGAGAATAAAGTATGAGAACTGTTGATTAACTGCCTCTTGAAAGTTGTTGATCCTAGTGGTGGTTGACTCATTAATGGCATTGTATTGATTGTTGATGGAAGTGTTAAGGTTTCCAAATTATTGAGCCATGAAGTCCATAGGTTCTTGGTTACTAGGGCCATTTTTAATAGGTGGATGAGGAACATCATCGTCTTCTTCATTCTCTTGCTCGTCTCCGTCATTTCCAGCCACACCCTCACCAATGTAAACAATAGTTTTTGCTTCCAGGTCATACTTCACGCCCATCCTTGAGTCCACATTTTTGATGGAGATTTTGTTGGCATTTGAGTCCACGAGACACACATTAAAGCCTTCGAGATCTACTTCAAAATGCTCCAAAATCCTGGTAATAAACCATGCATATGATAAAAATTTTGATTTTGCGTTGAAAGTCATCATATGAACCAAAATTAAGTAAGCCCAGTTCACATGGATGCCTTTCTTAAGTGCATACAAAATCTGCAATTCCAAGTCAGTTACAATGCAATGGTTTCCAGCCCTTGGAAACATAATGTAGGCCATAAAGTAATGGAAGAGCCTATCATCAATATTGAAAATACCTGCCGACCAAGAGGTTCGAGAGGGTTCCATGCCGCCTAATGATCTCACACACTTGGCATGAAATTCTACCTCCAACATTCTTCCGAGGTTGTAGTAAAGTTCTTTTTTGTTTTGATCCGCCCAAACTTCATCTTCTTCATCATAGAGTGTCCCACCGATACTTGGAATATTCAGGATTCTACCAACGGTTTTTGAGTTGAGATAGATTTTCTTGCCTCTAACAGACGTGATAAATTTTCATTCTTCCATGTGTATATTACTATAAAACAGACTTACTAAATCCGGATAATATTGTCTGGATGAAGAGATCAAAGAATCCAAGCCACAAGCAATTAAGGAATTTTGAAAGGAGAAGCATTCTTCAGGAAAAGATAAGAGCATACCGTATTTGGGGCTTTGGACAACCTTTTTCTGAAAGTGCTTTGTAAATCTCTCTTTTTGTTCATCGGAGAGACGTTGAATTCGAGTGGAGTCTCTGAGGATGATGATGCTGGAGCTTTGCCTTTGTTTTGAGCGGAGGTTTTCCTTTTTAGACGAGAAGCCGTGGGAGATGATGAAAGGTTGTGGCTTTAGGGTTTTTGAAGAAGAATGAAATTTGTAGATTTTAGGTTTTGGAAGAGATGATGAAGTTGGTTTAGATGTAGTGGGGTTTTATAATGATTTTGATAATAGAGAATATGGAGGGATAGTGTGGAATATTTTGAAGAAATATTATTTAATATGGAATATGAGTAGTTGATGGTTAAGGACATTGATGATCAAAGACCTTTGAAATATGAGAGATTGATGGTCAAAGTTTTTGAAAATAGGATTAAGTAATAAAATAAAATAAAACATTAATTGATCAAAGGTATAGATGGTAGGATAGTTGGTAGGATGAAAGACCCATGGACCACTTAAAAAACATATGAAAGAATTGATTTCGTAGTAGGTGCAATCGATTGCACTACAAAACAGTAGCGAAAGAGACTCAAAAATCACAGGGTGCAATCTATTTGCACTAGGGTGCAATCGATTGCATGCATAGAAATTTCAATATTTTTGAAAAAGTTACAGTGAGCAATCGATTAACACCAAGGTGCAATCGATTGTAAGCAGTGAAAAGTGAGAAAAAAAATTCAAAAAAAAATACTTGTGCAAATATGGACATAAACACGTAACATTTTTCAGAAAAATATGTAACATTTGGAATATCGAAAACATGTTATACTATGATATTTTGAGAATAGAAAAGATAGTATGTACCATAGTTGATGATCTTTCATGATTAAACATCATTTTCATCCAAAATTCCGAGTTCTCTCTGAATTTTGAAGAAAGGTTCCATTGCCAATGGATTTGTGAATATATCTGCAAGCTGATTATGAGTATCCACGAAGGTTATCTCGACATCTCCTTGAAATACATGATCTCACAGAAAGTGATGTCGTATGTAGATATGCTTAGTTCTTGAATGCATGACTAGATTCTTTGTAATGTTGATCGCACTTGTGTTGTCACAATGTAAAGGAATGCATCCAAGATCGAATCCATAGTCACAAAGTTGTTGCTTGAGCCAAAGTATCTGTGCATAGCAACTACCCGCTGCTATGTATTCTGCTTCGATCGTACTAAGTGCTACGCACGCTTGCTTCTTGCATGCCCATGAGACTAGCGCATTTCCCAAGATGTGACATGTTCCACTTGTGCTTTTTCTATCTGTTTTACAACCTGCATAATCCGCGTCAGAGTATCCAATTAAATTGCAAATACTACCTTTAGGGTATCATAAGCTGACATTGGTTATCCCTTTGAGATACTTCATGATCCGCTTGACTGCCATGAAGTGAGATTCCTTTGGGTTTGCTTGAAAGCGAGCACATAGACAAACACTGAACATAATGTTAGGGCGACTTGTTGTCAAATATAGTAAGGAGCCAATCATACCTCTGTATTTTGTGATATCAACTGACACACCAAATTCATCTTGATCTATATATGTACTAGATCCCATAGGTGTAGACAAAGTCTTGCAATTGTCCATATCAAATTTCTTCAATAATTCTTTACAATATTTGGATTGATAAATAGAGATGCCATTTTTGAGTTGCTTGATTTGCAGTTCTAGAAAATAATTCATTTTTCCCATCATAGACATTTCAAATTCTCCTTGCATCATGGATGAGAATTCTTCACATAACTTTGTGTTGGTTGATCCGAAGATAATGTAATTAACATATACTTGTACCAAAAGAGTATCTTCTTTAATTTCCTTGATGAACACAATTTTGTCAACTTTTCCCTTTTCAAAGCCTTTGTCACATAAGAAATTGTTGAGACGATCGTACCATGCTCTTGGTGCTTGTTTTAATCCATAGAGAGCTTTCTTTAATTTGAAGACATGAGAAGGATTTTTGTAATCTTCAAATCTAGGGGGTTGCTTGACATAAACTTCTTCATTTATGAATCCATTCAAAAATGCACTCTTGACGTCCATCTGAAAAAGCTGAAAATTCATAGAGCATGCATAAGCCAATAAAAGTCTAATTGCTTCTAACCTTGCAACTGAAGTGGATGTTTCTTCAAAATTGATTCCTTCTTCTTGGTTGTATCGTTGTGCGACTAATCTTGCTTTATTTTGGACTATTATTCCATTTTCATCAAGTTTGTTTTTGAAGACCCATCTTGTTCCTATGATGTGCTTATTGTTTGGCCTAGGTGCAAGACTCCAAACTTGATTTCTTTCAAACTAGTTTAGTTCTTCTTGCATAGCTATTATCCATTGATCATATCCTAAGGCTTCATCGATTTTGGCTGGTTCAATTTGCGAAACAAATGCCATGTTCAGACAGGCATCCTTGAGATTCAATTTTGTTGCTACACCTTGACTAATGTCACCAATGACTTTATCGATCGGGTGATCTCTATGAGTCCTCCATTCTTTAGGTAGATCATTATGTTCTTCATTATGTTGTGAGTCATCTTGTTGTTGTTTTGGTTGATCATTTGCAACATCATTGAGAGTATTATCTTGAGAGGTTTCTACTACATCATCATCATTAACGATAATATTATCCTCCTTGGAGGGGTTAGATTCATCAAAAGATACATGGATAGATTCTTCAATAGTTAAAGTTCTTTTGTTAAAAATTCTAAATGCCTTACTAGAGAGAGAGAGAGAGTAGCCGAGAAAAATACCTTCATCGGATTTCTCGTCAAACTTACCGAGGTTATCTTTGTCATTGTTCAAGATAAAGCATTTACACCCAAAGATGTGAAAGAATGATATGTTTGATTTTCTCCCTTTGAAAAGTTCATAGGGGGTTTTCTTGAGAATAGGTCTAATGTTGACATGATTGCTTACAAAACAAGCCGTGCTCACTGCATCTGCCCAAAATTATTTAGGTAGGTTTGAATCGCTAAGCATAGTTCTTGCAAGTTCTACCAATGACCTATTCTTCCTTTCTACGACACCATTTTGTTGTGGAGTTCTTGGTCCGAAGAAGTTGTGTGACATTCCATTTTCTTCGCAAAATTCTTCAAATAAAGCGCTCTGAAACTCTCCACCATGGTCACTTCTAATGGAGACAATTGAAAGTGACTTCTCATTCTGAATTTTTTTTGCATACCTCTTGAATGTCTTGAAAGCTTAACTTTTCTTCACTAAGAAGAAAGTCCACGTATATCTAGAGAAGTCATCAACAATTACTAATGCATAAACGTTACCTCCAAAACTTTTTGTTCTTGATGGTCTGAAGAGATCCATGTGTAGAAATTGTAGTGGCCTTGTTGTGGATACCACATTCTTGGATGTGAAAGTTGATTTGGTTTGTTTCCCTTTTTGGCAAGCGCCACACAATTTATCTTTGATGAATTTGATCTTTGGAAGATCACCAACTAATTCATGTTGTATCAATTTGTTCAAATGCTCCATATGAATGTGAGCAAACCTTTTGTGCCAAAACCAAGAGTCGATGTTGTTCGCTATAAGATACTTAACCTTCAAAGACATCTTATCAAGGGAAATCATAAAAGTGTTGTTAATTCTATTACCTTTTAACATTACCTCATGAGTGACTTTGTTTTCTATCAAACATTCATCTTTGGTGAAGTTGATTCTGAAACCTTTGTCACATAGTTGGCTAATACTAAGTAGGTTATGCTTTAGACCTTCTACATAGAGGACATCTTCTATGGTTGTGAAAGGTGGTACACCAATGATGTCTATGCCAAGGATCTTTCCTTTGTTGTTATCACCATAGATTACAAATCCTTTGGCCTTAAGCATTAGATGTGAAAATTTGGTAAGGTCACCCGTCATATGCCTTGAACACCCACTATCAAGATACCGTTAATATGAAGAGATCTTCAAGCATAACTACAAAACAAGTTTAAGTTTCATTAAGTACCCAGATTGCCTTGGGTCCTTCATAGCTAGTGTCTTTCTTGATCCACACATAATGCCCTTTTGCAACAGTGAAGTTTCTTACATAACAGGCATTAGGTGTATGGCCTTAGATACCACAATAAAAACAGGTGGGCTCAAAGTTACTTTTGTATCTAAGAGGATAAGACTTCTTTTTACTAAATATTTTCTTCTTAGGGCATTGATGAACCATTTTAGGCTTAATCACTTTCTCTTTAGGAGTTTGTTCACTAGCCTTAACAAAGATGGTTTTGTTGGAGCTTGGTTTAGAAAATTTTGAGAAACCGATACCACTCTTATCATTTGATAACCTTTGTTGACTAAGAACAGACTTCAATCCAATTTGTCCTTTTTCATACCTTTCAAAGACTCTTTTTAATTGGATAATTTGAAACGAAAATGACTCACACTTTGTGCATACAAAGTTCTGCTTTTGATCACTAATTAATTTTTGTTTTTCCTCTTTGAAATTATTTTCCATTGTCTCAACCTTTTCTTCTAAAGTTGAGATTTGATTCTTTTGTGATGAAATAGTTTTGTACAGAATTTTGCATTCACTCAGGAGTTCATTAATTGCCCCTTGAGCATCATTATCATAAACTGAAAAATTATTGCTAACCTCATCGTCTTCATCGTCAGAGTGATGTGAGGCCATTAGTGCTAGATCCACGCTTTGATCACTATTTGAGTATGATGAGGAACTTATCTCGTTATCCTCCCATGCCACGTAGGCCTTATTTTTCTTGTAACCATTTTTGCTTTTATAGGCATCGTTCTTGGAGAGTTTAGGGCAGTTTGGTTTGATGTGTCCTTGTTTTCCATATTCATAGCATTTAACATCTTGTGTGGATGTTGACGCCTCCTTTTCTTTGTTCTTTGAAAACCTCTTCCTTTTGATATAGTCAGAATTTCCAATATTATTCTTAGAACCAAAATATTTTCCTAACCTTTTTACAAGAAGCATGAAATTTTCATCTTCAACCGGATTGTCTTCCTTTCCTACTTCTTTGGAATCAACCTTTAATGCGATGCTTTTAGATTTATTTTCTTGATTCTCATGTTTTTCTAATCGCCCAAGTTTCGTCTCATATTCTTGAAGTTTTCCAAACAATGTAGCGGATGTCATCGTGGATAGACTTTTCTTTTCAAATATTACTGTCACTTTGGGTTGCCATTCTCTGGACAAAGATCTAAGAACTTTAAGATTTAATTCATCATTAGTAAACGTCTTAACAAGTACTCTCAGATGATTTGTCAAGTGCACAAATCTTTTATGCAAATCAAGAATTGATTCTCCTGGCTGCATTCTAATTATGAATTGTTGAAAAAAATATGGATCACAGTCACTAACAAGCTTAGTTACCATGCGTGTGAATAGATAAAGGGCTTAATGTGATTGCACTAGAATGAAAGAGAGCAAAAAGGAGGATGAGTAAGTTAGACTTAGGCATAACGACATGATTTAGATTGGTTTGTATAGGAGGGAGTCTTATGATCGCAAAATTACGGATTTGTGTTCTTACGATATCCTTAGTATGCAAAAGTAGTACCGATCAATGCAATCTTGACCAAAGAGGAGTTCACAGCCTAGATTGAATAGCTGAATGTTTTTGTGTTTCATGAGTTTTGACAATACTTTGCTCGGAGTGCAAAAGTTCATGTGTGGGGGAATTTGATCAGTGCATTTTAATGTACCTTCCTCTATGTTTAGACTTAGGCATTTCTACCATTTAGTTTATTTAATTTCCTATTTTATAATGTTTTTACATTTTATTTTATTTTAAGCTTTATTTAATTTTTGTTTGTTATTTTTCAGCATTAATAGCTTTTAGTGAAAAATTCATAACTGGAGCTACAGGAATCGGATTGAGGTATTCTACCAGTCGTTGGAAAGCTAAGAAAGAGATCTACAACTTTCATGTTGCACAAAGGAGTTGATTCGGATTTCTTGAGTCTCGAATAATTCGTTTAAGTTTCTGACTTGTGACAATGTAGTTTTCCTTGCGGGCCTAGTTTAGGTTTCTGGCCCAGTTATTTTCTATTTAAAGTTGTTGTTGTGATGCAAAACAGGGACCTAGTTTATTTTTCCGAATTTTTTCCTTTGTTTTATAGTTTTCATGGAGAACTAATACCTCCGGGCAAATCCTGCTGTGTACGGTTTCAACACTTTGAGGTTATTATTATGTCAATTTACTCTGATTCCTTTCAATCATTTTCTATGAAGTCATCTGCTTAATTTGATTACAATTGTTTGCTTAATTCAATTGTTGTTCATAGGATAGAATTGATTAAATTCGATTGTATGCATGTTCCTAAATTTAATTGCGTGTTATCGTTTGCTTAATTCGTTAATTCGTCATATTCTTAACCGTTTGCTTAATTCGGTAAACAGGAACATAATTCATTTGATGTTGATAAGCGCTTGTCTGATTAATATCATAATCGAATAGGATTGGTACCGCTTAGGGATTGATGTTATAATAACCGATGATAAGTCGGAACCCGAATCAGTAGGATTAACCGTTTTAGTTTGTTTGATAATCACTTTTTTTAATCACTTTTTTTTTCTTATTTTATAAATCAAAACTTAAAACCCCCATAAACATTTTCTTTAGTTGGTTGAAATAATACAAGAATCCTTGTGAGAACGATATTTCGAGTCATTTGTCGCTATACTAGCATTTTTATAAAAACACTCGTTTTTGATCCGCGAGCGACCGCGGATCAAATTGGCGCCGTTGCCGGGGATTCTTATTAATTTTAGCCAAATGTAAAATTTTAATTTTAGAGTTTTTGTTTTTTTTGTTTTTTGTTTTTTGTTTTTGTGTGTAAATTTTCAGGGTTGCAGTACAGTGGTAAGCGTTTCAGCCTATCAGGTGAGTTTGTAAGCTATTGTTCCGCGAGCGACCGCGGATCAAATTGGCGCTGTTTTTTGAACTGAACAATCGATTGCATGAAAATCACCAATCGATTGCACAAAACACTTAAGCAAAAACAAGAAGATTTTTCATGTATGCAATAAATTTCACATTTGTGCCAATCAATTGCACCAAAAAACAGTAGCCAATAAAAAGGAAAATTTTGATCATGCAATCGATTGCTCTGGAAAAAACTTAGAAAAATCTTGCTAACAAAAGCTTGTGAAAGTGTCATCATGTAATGCAATGATTTTTTTATTATTATTTGAGCAACTAGGACTTAAATACTTGATGAAGATTTTCATTATACCTTCGAATGAGATTATTCTTCATATCAAGTCTTTGTCTTGATTCATTGCTTTAACATGATGTCTTGAAAATGACTGAACAACTTTTCCTTCTTGTCAAGTGGTTTGTCTTCATCGAAACATAAGTTGATCTTGAGAAACTTGATTCCACAATGCTGACATACAATTACTAAGTGTAGAATCTCTCTTGAATCTGAGGCCTTCAGTTCAAATTCTTCGTCAAACCACACTAGAAATTATTCTTCAAACTCTGCCACCAGAAGCTAGCAATAAAGTAACTCTAAGTGTGTCTTAAGTAAAACAGATTCTATTTATTTATGTTCAAGAACAAGAACCTGCATAAATAAAACACACATCAAATAAACCATTATACTTTTAATAATTTTGTTATCATCAAAACTAAAAGAGAAAATATCAAGAACAAATATTGTTCTAACAAAAAGGACAAGACAAAAAGGTTTATATTTTATTAGGATGCATGAAGAGACTTTGAATCTTACTCCTACGTATCTCCGACTACGATAGAGAACTTAAGGCTTACATAGTTCTGGGTAGTAAATGTTTGTTTGTTGGTCGATTTTAGCGAAAGCTACTTTATCTTAATTGACAAAAAAATATTGCTTGCTACCCGAAACAAGTGAAAAGAAAATTTTTGCATCACATTGAATGTATTTCTAGATAAACTATTCACGGGGAAACACCACTTATCTTAACTCACACGATTGTGGACGAAACATTGTGTTGCATTGTTTGAGAAAAAATACCATTTGTTTGTGAAAAGGATTTGAAGATTATCACATGACGGCTAGAAAAATGTTTGATGTGTTTGAAGTATTTTTGGGTGATGAGAGAGTTCAGACGGTTGAGAACTACATCTCATGTCTCAAATCTCGAGAGCTCGTGGACTACACCCTATTCCTTTTTCATCTTATTTGTGAAAAAAGTTTTGATATTTTTAGATGTTTTAAACTTTTGATTGGGAAAATGCAGTCGATGTTGATCGAGGTTTTGTGGTTATGAGAAAGGTTTGAACTAATTTTTAGGGTTTGAAAATGATTTGAATGTGAAGAGAAATGAAGTGCAGATGGTTGATGGTTTGAGTTGAGAAAAATGGCTCGACGTTGGATCGAACGCTTATTTTTGTTCTTTTTGAAAAGGGTTGGTTTTACATTTTTGTTATGACCATTTTCAATTATTTATTATCTAGTTAATGGAAATAAAAGTGACAAAAATAAATAACAATTACAAACAAAGGGTGAGGGAAACACTTGACAATTGGGGAATATAATGAAACGATTAAAGTGCGAGCTATCAAACAAGTAAATAAAAACACACAAAAAGAAAAGAGCTCATTGTAAGAAGGTCAAAGAGTAAGCCACGGGTCCAAAACCAACCGAACTTATTGTAAGAAGGCACAAGAGTAAGCCATGAGATCAAAAACCAACCAAAATCGAAAACCAACTAAATTTAGCTTTAAAGCTAACTTAAAATGGATTCATGTAAGAATCACTCTATAGAAAGCTGAGCAATGAATCTATGCATCCAAGCGATTTTCTTAAATTAAATTGAATTTTAATTCTAAGATTGCAACGCCATTAAAAACAGGGTATGGACATATGTCAAAAGAGAAATTACCTAATTAATCTACTAAACACAATAAAATTGACTAAATAAATAATCTACTTAACAAAAAGAAATTAAACAATTAAACTCGAACTAATCAACTAAATATCTAATCAAACAATTAACTAACATTTTAAAAGATTAACTAAACTAAAATAAAACATAATAATAAAATAAAATTAAAAGACTAACAAAATAAAAAAAAATGATCTTACCAGTTGACCAAAACCTGAGGTGGGCCAAAGACAAGCGTTTGTGGTGCTGGGTGTCAAAAAGGAGAAGGAAGTGTACCTGTAAGGCACTCCGATGCTAAAGTAAGAAAACAAGCAAGAGAGAGAGCAAGTACGAAATATGTGTGTTTCAGGGTGAATATTGGATACCTGACCCTCTCAAATGAGAGGGTTTTTATAGTGCCCCTAGCGCTTGGCCATTGGTCCCTATTTTTGGGGCAAGATAACCATTTCCCGAAGAATAGGTAACTGCTAGAACTAGTCATTGGGACGGGCAGACGTGCCCATAACTAGCCGTTGGCGCAGGCAGAGGCGTAGTTACCAGCACAAGTATGTTAGTTGTTTCTGGATGGTGGAACCGTACGTGACGGGAAGAGACTAACAGGGAGAAGTGTTGTGACCAAGGGTAAATTGGTCAGCCTCCCCTATTGGAGGGGAAGAAAGGTAAACTTTCCACCAAAGAGGTTGGACTTAGACAATTGGGTCGTTCTGAGAGCAGAAGTGGATTGGGCCATGCCTAACCATTGGGCCAGTCCAAATAGTAGCCCCCTAAGTTGTTACTACCGGGCATGGTAGTGATGACTTAAGGATGGTCTGCTTCCCAGGCATAGTTACAGTGAGCTTCCTTGTGTTCAGAAGAATGCTTGAGCAGGCACTAGAAATTTTATTGTTGGGGAGCTTAGGATCCAGAAAGCCCAACGGTTGATGGGATCTGAAGAGTGGAGATGCCACATGTGCCTCGAGCCGTGTGCTGCATTAAATGCGTGATGATGGCTAGGCTATGGTCATAATGATGCCCTACTCGTGCATGCTCGTGCACGTGCCTGTCATTTTCCTATAAATAGTGAGAGGGTTCGTTCACTCATAACTTTCACTTCTCTCTCTCTTCTTGCTTATTGTTCCCCGTTTTCCGCCGCTTGCTGCCTTCAAGTTTTGCTCCGGCCTTTGTACGACGTCCGACTAGAGCTACTCAAATCCAGAACTTCTTCCTCTACCAAGTAAGTACGTTGGTTCCTTGCTTACTCTTTGTTTTTCTGGTTTGATGTTGTATAATGCATATGGTTAGGACTGAAACGACATAGTTATAGAGCATTTTCATGGTGGATGTTGGTGGCGCGACCATCTGTCTGTTGCTGGTGCTGTAGTGGCCGTTTTATAAGGAAGGGCGAATTAGCGGACCATAGATCTTAGTTGATCACGGAGTAGGGACGCTATGGCAGTGCCACTGCCAGAGGGGCCACAGACTCTGGTGGTTTCCTCAAGGGAGTTTTGGGTTTTATGCATGGGGAACTGTCCTCGGATGTACCATGGAGAACTACTGGGCACTTCCCCATTTGTTTAGCTGCGTCATTTGAGTAGGGCTTAGGTCGAGGATTCTGTCCTTGGCCCTTTGCGTGCCCTTTCACTTGACTAGCAGTGAAAGGGTGGATATGATTTTGTAATCGAATTCACTTTTTTCCTTTGCTTTTCAAGTAAAATCGATGTAGTGAAGAGTTGACGAGGACGAACATCCCAGGGACTTGTCCAAGGATAGCTCCTTAAAGGACACTGAGACAGACGATGACTCTTCGTCTCCTAAGGCTGGGGTCATGACCGTCGTGAGGTCATTGGCTGATAAGTGAATTGTAGCTGAGTCAATGGAGCATGCCTCACTCTTCGCTTCATACACTGGGGATGCATTTACTATGGTAGGGCCAGAGGGAGAGTGGATGGTCCACTTCCCTTCAGAAGGCGAACGTATTTTCTCGATGTACAGGGAGAGATTTCCCATGTACGAATACATTTTTAAAGAGATAGAGCTAAGGTTTCCCTTCACGGATTTTCAACAGGCGGTCTTCGTGCATCTTGACTTGGCGCCCTCTCAACTGCATCCAAACTCCATTCCTTCATGCGGGCGTATGAACCGGTGTGCGAGTACTTGCAGATCAGGGCCACCATCCTGCTCTTCTTCGCCATCTTTCATCTTCAATAGTAGGTGTCGGGGAGGAAGTTAGGTTAGGTTTCCTTGAAACAAGGAAGAAAACTATTCAAGCCTTTCTCTGAATCCATCCGGACTTTCAAAGATAGGTTTTATGTGATTGAGACGGTGTTAGAGAAAGTCGCGGACTCGACTTTTGTGTGGAAGGTTTCCACTGATGAAAACACGGAGGGCCTGATAGACGAGGATCGTAAAATAGTTGCCCAAAGGTTGTTCACCTTCCCCTTCTGCTGAAGAGGGGCTCACTTCACCCGTTTAACTAATGAGTATATAGTTACTCCTCATCAGTTGGTAGATGATGATCGAGCCAGCTATGCCAAGTTGGTGGCCTTTGTGGACAGCTTTCTTCTTGCTCAGTGCGTGACTCGCGCCGGGTAGGTTCTTTACGAGGAAAATAGGGGGCTGCAGGTGGAAGCCCAGTATATTAACACTAAAGAGCTCCTCAAGTGTAGCACTGGCGAGGAGGCTCTCGAAGTTTTGGGTAGCTTCTCGCTTTTTCTTATTTTATTCGAGATGTTTTTCTTTCGACGTGCTGAAGTGCTCGTTATTTTTGCAGGTAAAATGTCTTCAGCAGAGGAGAGGATGGTAAAGCAAGCCCAAGGAAAGATGAAGGGAGACACTACCCTAGGAAGAAGTCGCCTTGGTCAGCGAACGGCTCCCCTGAAAAAAGGATCGGGGACTTCATCGTGAACTCCTCCGACCACTTAGACGTCCCCTCTGCCCGTGAGTTCGAGGCCCAAACGCGCCCGTACGAGTGAAGAGTAGGGGAAGGTAACTCAGGAGAAGGCCTAGCAAGAGGAGCAGTGAACCTTTCCTAGTTTGTGCTTTGGCCTACGTGCCATTTGATCAACTTGTAATTTTCTTGTAATTTTATTTTGTGGGGCTTGTCCCCTTTTTACTGTATCATGCACAGTTGAGGCCCTTCGTGGCCGTGTTATGTAATATGTATCTGTATGTTGTATGTTTATATCTTGTATAATACTTTCTAAGTGTCATGTGCCGTCCAACGCGGTCGTAACAAGCACTTAGTAATTTGTTGTGTTCCGGGTATGCTTAATGGATGATGTTCGTCAATGCAGGGAACTAATCAAAAAGCTTGGGTTGTTTTCAGGCAGGGCGGAGCTTAGGTCACAATCATGGTCTGAGTTTGCAGTGTGAACTTCCCATCACGAGCTGGGAGTTTTGCTGTTCATGGTACTGTGACGATGGCGGGCTCGGTCGAGGAACCACCGTCGAGTATGGGTAGGTCTCTTCGCCTGACCCTTGCTTAGATCCTTTTTGGTGGTGCATCGCTTGTACCTAGGCGTGCACATGTGGTCGGTTGCCGTGTCCGCCGCCTGGGCGAGGCACGTCGATAGTGGAAGGCCTTAGCTGTAATATCGTTTCAATTTTTTGGTGTTCCATGGTCGAGCTAATTCTTCTCGAGTAAGGTGTTCTAGGTAGTAGGCCCCGTTACCTGTTTTTGCTCTAATGTGGTAGGGTTCCTCCCAGTTTGTGGCGAGCTTTCCCTCTCGAGAATCTTTGTGATTCCTCCTTAGGACGAGGCTGCCCACTTGGAGTTCTCGTCGGATGACCTTAGTGTTGTGCCTAATCATGATTTTCTGTTTGAGTAAGGATTCGCGGAGGGATGCCCCTGACCGAACTTCTTCGACGAGGTCGAGTTCTTCCTTTAGGGCATTGCTATTTTTTTCTTCGTCCAAAGGTGCTTCAGTTTGTATGTTCGGCACATGGATTTCAATGGGGATTACCGCCTCTGTCCCATATACTAGGCGAATGAGGTGTAGTACGATAGGCCCAAAGCACATTGTGCAGCTCCTCGATTCACTGCCTCTTTGTTTCGTTCAGTCTTCATTTGAGACCTCATAAGATTACTCTATTCGCTGCTTCGGCTTGCCCGTTAGTCTGCGGGTGCTCGACAAATGCAAAGTGTTGTTTAGTGCCAACTTGAGCGACGAACTCCTGGAATTTTTTGTTTGTGGACTGTTTCCCAATGTCTGTGAAGATCGCTTGAGGAATGTCAAAACAGGAAAGGATGTTTCTCTTGTAGAAACAAAGCATGTTTTGGGCTGTTATCTTGGTCAGGGCCTTAGCTTCTATCCACTTGGTGAAGTAGTCCACGCCTATTATTAAGTATTTATTTTGGTTGGAGCCTACAACGAAGGGTCTCAGGATGTCCAGGCCCCACCAGGTGAAGGGCCACAAGAAGGACATTTCCTTGAGCTCGTTGGGTGGCGCCAAGAGCATGCCCCTGTGCCATTGGCAGTTGTCGTGTTTCTTCACATGCTCTTTCGCGTCATTTTGCATGGTCGGCCAGTAGTAACCTGCTCGCAGAGCTTTCCTCATGAGGGATCTCTCGCCTAGGTGTTAGGCATTGGTTCCTTCGTGGATCTTGGGTAGGACATGGGCGACCATCTCCTCTTCGACGCATTTGAGGAAGGGTATGAATAATCCTCGCCTATACATCTTGTTCTCGACCAGAACATAGGAGCACGATCTACGCCTTACTATGCTGGCCTCCTTAGGGCCGGATGGTAGTTCGTTTTTAGTGAGGTAATTGTATATAGGGTCATCTAGCAATGGTCGTCATCAATGATATGCACGTCAAGGGTCGTGGATGCTTTCTCGATGCTGGGTCGTGGGAGTATTTCCTGGATGACGGATTTGTTTACCCCTTTCTTCTTCGTGCTGGCTAGTTTTGATAGGATGTTTTCCCGAACGTTGTGTTCGCGGGGAACGTGTTTTACTTTCACAGAAGTGAACTTTGCCATCTTCTCCTTAACCAAGGCCAGGTATTCGAACAAGTTGTCGTTTTTGACCGAGTATTCCCCTCGGAATTGGAGGGCCACTAGCTGAGAGTCGGTGCAGATGACGATTTCTTTTGCTCCCAAGTCTTCGGCGAGGCGTAGACCAGTCAAGAAGGCTTCGTATTCAGCCTGGTTGTTGGAGGTAGGGAAGGAAGTGTGAGCAAAACTTCGATGAGGATTCCCTCCTTGTTTTCCAGGATGACACCTGCTCCGCTCCCTGTTGAGCTGGACGCTCCGTCAACAAATATGACCCATTTGCTGGCACCCTCATTCGGCTGGTCAGGCAAGGTCATTTCTACTACGAAGTCAACTAGTACTTGTGCCTTGAGGGCCTTTTTGCTCTTGTATTGGATGTCAAATTTGGATAGTTCCAGCAACCATTTGAGCATCCTTCTAGCCATGTCTGGACGGCCCAGTAGTTGCTTTATAGGATGGTCCGCGCGTACCACGATAGTGTGGGCCAGAAAATAGTGCCTCAGTCTCCTTGCAACATTGATAAGGGTGAGGTTCATCTTCTTTATTTATTGATACCTCAGCTCTAGCCCTTGCAACGCCTTGCTCGTGAAATAGATGGGTTTCTTCCTGTCAGGGGTTTCACGTATGAGGGAGGCGCTCACAGCCTTGGTTGCAATGACGAGGTAGAGAAAAAAGGTTCCCCATTTTCTGGACGGGAAAGGAATGGCGATGCAGACAGGGCTTGCCTCAAGTAGAGGAGATCTTTGTCACATTCCTTTGTCCATTCGAATGCAGCTTCCTTGCGGAGGAGTTTGAAAAAGGGGAGGGCGTCTTAGGCTGATTTGGCTACGAAGCGGGAAAGTGATGCAAGCATCCCATTGAGGGACTGAATGGACTTTTTTGAGTTCGGGGTGGGGAACT
Organism: Lathyrus sativus; assembly: GCA_963859935.3. Lineage (NCBI taxonomy): Eukaryota > Viridiplantae > Streptophyta > Magnoliopsida > Fabales > Fabaceae > Lathyrus > Lathyrus sativus. Next base: position 558,932,984 of record OZ012740.1, on the reverse strand, counting down.
CAGAGAAGGCTCTACACTTGTTGGGGTTAGCTTCAATTCGTCGTTCGGTTAGATAGAACCCGAAGAACTTGCCTGTTCGTACCCTGAACATGCACTTCTTCGGATTGAAGTGCATCCTGTACTTTCTAGCCTTCTCGAAGACCTTCCTCAGATGGACCGTGTGATCGGATTCATCGTGGAACTTCACGATCATGTCGTCCATATAGACTTCGAGCATCGACTCTCAGGCATCTCCACAGCACTCCATGCAAACAGGTCTGCATTCTCTTGGAGGCATGCTCTCAGTTTTTTCCTCGCTAGCTCGGGGAGACCGACTCCAACCTTTACTCCAAACTTAGGGTAATTGTCGAGTGGGACAAGCTCAAAATCTCAATCTGGGACGGGGCACATCGAATTGGCGGCTTCGCTGCTAATAGAGGGGATGCTTGAAGATGACTAGATCTCTTTCCCTTTTGTCCTCTGAGTTTGGTGGTCGTCTTTGGAGAAGCGGCAGTCGAGGTCGACAAAATCGATGCGAGCAAGCAGATCCGCCTCGTTGGAACTGCTGAGCAGAGGAGACTGGGAAGGAGTCTTCTGTAACACCATTTTAATTATTTAGTCTTTTTGATGTTATTTTATTTCGATATTTCTTTATGTGAGGGTGTGTCTGAGTGCATTGGTGGGTGCCCTTAATTATAGAGATCATTTAATAAACTGTAGAATTTAATATTAATAAAATATAATTAATAATGATAACGATTTAATAATTAATAGTAATATTGTTATTCTATTGTTATTATTATTATTATTTGCACTATTATTAGATTAAGTGAAGAGAATATAATGGAAGGGGGAGGATAGAACATAAGATAAAAAAGAAAGTGGATTGGAAAAAGGGAGATAGAAAGAAATAGAAAGAAAGAGAAAGAAGAAGAGAAAAAGGGGAAGAAGAGGAAAAGGGGAGAAAATTAGAGTGGAAAGCTTGGATTCTCCAAGATCAGCCTGAGGAATCAATTAATCGAGGTAAGGGTGTGAAACTTGTGATTCTGTCTATGCATGTGAATATGTGGGAATTATTTGGATGGTTTGGGTGATTTTGTGTAGTTTACCATTTTAGGTCGAAAATGATGTAATCGGTAGAATTGATGTTTTATCGGGTAAAATCCGGAATAAGTTGTGTAGTTTAGTCGTAGAATGTTAGGCTAAGACTACATGGACTGGTTTGGTGAAAATCGGATGATTTATGAGCTTCTGATGAATTTCTGGACAGTGAGGGTTTTGAATATCGCAGACGCTCGCTAGCAGGTTCGCTAGGCGAGCAGGTAGCGAGCATTCGCTAGGGAATCGCTAGGCGAGATAGGTAGCGAACAATTTCAGTAGCCACTGTCTGCCTTTGCTAGCGAGTTCGCTAGGAGAGTGAGGCAGCGAGTGTTCGCTGAGGCCTCGCTAGGCGAGTGGGCCAGCGAGCATGACAACAACTTGTTGTATTTTTGTAGTTCCATCCAATGTGGATGTTTTTTAGGATCCCTTTAGTCAAGATGGGTGTAGGGACGATGTTTAATGGTGAGGAATGTATACTTGGTGTTGCAATGTGAATTTCTTGATATTTAATGTAATTAATATAATGGATTGGTGTGTGTGTGTGTGTGTGTATATATATATATATATGATGCATGGTGATGTGATCAGTAGGAGCGTGTTCACTTAGGGTGCTTGAGTTTATTTGTTGTGCATATGGTGTCGTGCATGTCATGGTGTCTTGGCGGGATGAATCGTTGCTCAGGAGGAGTGTATGCGATTCACCCATACTCCCTTGTGCAGAATGGTGGGATGGATCGTTGCTCAGGAGGAGTGTATGCGATCCATCTGTACTCCTTTGTGGAGGATGGCGGGATGAATCGTTGCTCAGGAGGAATGTATGCGATTCACCCGTACTCCCTTGTGGAGAATGGTGGGATGGATCGTTGCTCAGGAGGAGTGTATGCGATCCATCCGTACTCCTTTGTGGAGGCTGGTGGGATGAATCGTTGCTCAGGAGGAGTGTATGTGATTCATCCGTACCGTATGCATAGTATTGAGTTGCATTTTTTGCATTATTGTATGTTGTGTTTGATGTTGGACAGTAGGTTGTGGTTGGGGCGTGATGGGTGATATTTTATGTAATTACTACTTTTGATCATGTATCTTACTACTAATAATTTTGATCATGTTTTCTCACCCCTTTGTTGTTGTGGTGGTCTGTGCTTCTTCGGAAGTACAGATAATCCAGGTACATAGAGAGCTTGGATAGTGGTGTGCAGGTCGAGTCTTAGGATGCTCTGATACGTTACGCGGAACTTGGGTGTTTACTTTTATTATGATTGGATTTGTTGTATTCCTGTGACGTATCATATTTTGATGAACCTTGATGATGAATGACTTTATGTAATTTGGCGGATGGCCGGAAATGTTGAATTAATGATTATTTCCGCTGTTTATTTTGGAAACATCTAATGAAGTGTTTTGTTGAATTATATGAATGTGATACCCCACTTTTAGGGAGGAACTCTGATATTTATGTGAAATAATTGTGTTTTATTTGAATTTTGGGAAGTGGCCTGTTACAATTGGTATCAGAGCAGGTGGGCTGTTACTATTAATTGGAACTAATTAATAGTAATATTGTTATTCTATTGTTATTATTATTATTATTTGCATTATTATTAGATTAAGTGAAGAGAATATAATGGAAGGGGGAGGATAGAACATAAGATAAAAAAGAAAGTGGATTGGAAAAAGGGAGATAGAAAGAAATAGAAAGAAAGAGAAAGAAGAAGAGAAAAAGGGGAAGAAGAGGAAAAGGGGAGGAAATTAGAGTGAAAAGCTTGGATTCTCTGAGATCAGCCTGAGGAATCAATTAATCGAGGTAAGGGTGTGAAACTTGTGATGTCTATGCATGTGAATATGTGGGAATTGTTTGGATGGTTTGGGTGATTTTGTGTAGTTTACCATTTTAGGTCGAAAATGATGTAATCGGTAGAATTGATATTTGATTGGGTAAAATCTGGAATAAGTCGTGTAGTTTAGTCGTAGAATGTTAGGCTAAGACTACAAGGACTGGTTTGGTGAAAATCAGATGATTTATGAGCTTCTGATGAATTTCTGGACAGTGAGGGTTTTGAATATCGCAGACGCTCGCTAGCAGGTTCGCTAGGCGAGCAGGTAGCGAGCATTCGCTAGTGAATCGCTAGGCAAGATAGGTAGCGAACACTTCTAGTAGCCACTGTCTGCCTTCGCTAGCGAGTTCGCTAGGCGAGTGAGGCAGCGAGCGTTCGCTAAGGTCTCTCTAGGCGAGTCGGCCAGCGAGCATGACAACAACTTGTTGTATTTTTGTAGTTCCATCCAATGTGGATGTTTTTTAGGATCCCTTTAGTCAAGATGGATGTAGGGACGATGTTTAATGGTGAGGAATGTATACTTGGTGTTGGAATGTGAATTTCCTGATATTTAATGTAATTAATATAATTGATTAGTGTGTGTGTGTGTGTGTATATATATATATCTATATATATATATATATATATATATATATATATATATATATATATATATATATATATATATATATATATATATATATATATATATATATATATATATATATATATATATATATATATATATATATATATATATATATATATATATATATATATATATATATATATATATATATATATATATATATATATATATATATATATATTTGATGCATGGTGATGTGATCAGTAGGATCGTGTGCACTTAGGGTGCTTGAGTTTATTTGTTGTACATATGGTGTCGTTCATGTCATGGTGTCTTGGTGAGATGAATCGTTGCTCAGGAGGAGTGTATGCGATTCACCCGTACTCCCTTGTGGAGAATGGTGGGATGGATCGTTGCTCAGGAGGAGTGTATGCGATCCATCCGTACTCCTTTGTGGAGGATGGCGAGATGAATCGTTGCTCAGGAGGAGTGTATGCGATTCACCCGTACTCCCTTGTGGAGAATGGTGGGATGGATCGTTGCTCAGGAGGAGTGTATGCATACCATCCGTACTCCTTTGTGGAGGCTGGTGGGATGAATCATTGCTCAGGAGGAGTGTATGCGATTCATCCGTACCGTATGCATAGTGTTGAGTTGCATTTTTGCATTATTGTATGTTGTGTTTGATGTTGAACAGTAGGTCGTGGTTGGGGCGTGATGGGTGATATTTTATATAATTACTAATTTTGATCATGTATCTTATTACTAATAATTTTGATCATGTTTTCTCACCCCTTTGTTGTTGTGGTGGTCTGTGCTTCTTCGGAAGCACAGATAATCCAGGTACATAGCGAGCTTGGATAGTGGTGTGCAGGTCGAGTCTTAGGATGCTCTGATACGTAAAAGGGGACTTTGGTGTTTACTTTTATTATAATTGGATTTGTTGTATTCCTGTGACGTATCATATTTTGATGAACCTTGATGATGAATGACTTTATGTAATTTGGCGGATGGCCGAAAATGTTGAATTAATGATTATTTCCGCTGTTTATTTTGGAAACATCTAATGAAGTGTTTTGTTGAATTTTATGAATGTGATACCCCACTTTTGGGGAGGAACTCTGATGTTTATGTGAAATAATTGTGTTTTATTTGAATTTTGGGAAGTGGGGTGTTACAATTGGTATCAGAGCAGGTCAGTCGGTCCGGCCAGTGTAGTAGTTGAGTCTGTCCTTAAGATAGAGATTGTGTAACTTTTAACCTAGTGTTGTTATGGTTGAGCAGTATGGCAGGAAGGAATGATGTTGCTTTGGCTGCAGCTATAAAAGCGATGGTGCAGGTGGTTGCTAATCGGAATCTAGCTGCGGGTGCTCAGTTTAGCGATTTAGCTCAGTTCCGGAATAACAAGCCATCGACGTTTGAAGGAGGAATTTTGGATCCTGAAGCTGCACAGAAATGGCTGAAGGCAATTGAGAAACTTTTCAGGACGATGGGTTGTAGTGATGAGCAAAAAGTGAGGTTTGGTACTCACATGCTGGAAGGAGAGGCTGAGGCTTGGTGGGACAGCAGTCGCCAAAGATTGGAGACTGCAGGAACTGCGATTACTTGGGATGTGGTTCGAACTGGTTTTTTGGAAAAGCATTTTTCGAAAGATATACGAAGTGCTAAGGAGATAGAGTTTTTGAAAACATCTAATGAAGTGTTTTGTTGAATTTTATGAATGTGATACCCCACCTTTAGGGAGGAACTCTGATGTTTATGTGAAATAATTGTGTTTTATTTGAATTTTGGGAAGTGGGGTGTTACATCTTCGGTCTGGCGGCGATGGCATTCAGTCCCTTGGGCGCTGCTTCAAAGCATCTCCTCGCGGCTTCTATGTCCCCATGTAGAGGTGTGACGAGGCCTTTGGAGGTGTAATATTTCATCTTCAAGTGTACCGTTGAAGGTACGACCACCAGCTCGGCCAGAGCTGGTCACCCGAAGATGCACTGGTATAGTTACAGACAGTCTATAACCAAGAATTATACCTTGATTGATATGGCCGTTTCAATAGATCCGAAGGTTACGATCAGCTCAACATAACCTCAGGGTTTTGTCACCATCCATTAAAACCCTGTATGTCAGAACCCATGTAATGAGTCAAATGTGATTCGTCCAGTTGGAGCGTGGAGAACAGCTGGGAGTACATAATATCGACAAAGCTGCCTTGGTCGACGAGGATTCGTCGAACGTCAAAATTCGTCATCTGAGCCCTTACGAGCAGGGGGATGCTTGCGTTGGAGGCTCCGCCGAGGAGCTCCTCGCGGTAGAAGAAGATGGGGACAGACTCTCCCCGGAATCTTTCGAGGGTGGAGTTCCGGTTCAAGCTGTTGCTGATGAGGTGCTCAAATTTCCTTTTGACGAACCCCACTGTTACTTTGTTGAAACCTCCTGTCGCTACTGCGAAAATCGGCGCCGGCTGACAGAAGAGTCGCCACCATGCGTTATTTATCCCTCAGAGCGGGAAAGGAAACGCTCGAAGTAAACCTCGCAAAAAACGGGGAAAAGGTATGGTCATCGCAACCATAGCCTGGGTTCGGGAGTCGGTTACGCAAGGGGAAGGTATTAGCACCCCTCACGTCCGTCGTACTCGACGGGATCCACGCTTGCTTGGGTTGTCTACTGGATGCAAAACAATCTTATCTACGGCTGCTAAATCTAAACGGAAGGGAATTGACTCGATAGAGCGTCGCACTCTATGCCTACGTATTCTCAAGAGAGAAAGTCAGAGTCAACGTAGTTCGGGACTACGGGGAAAATTGGCTCGCCAAGACCTCGCGTCTTGTGCCTACGTACTTCCACTGGATGGAAGATCAGAGCTTTACGTAGTTCAGACTAACTACGGCTAAACAAACATTCTCACACAGCAGTGAGAAAAACAACTGGCTTCACAGGGTCGGGAACCTATGGTCACAACTATGGCTTGGTCTCAAATGCACTTGGGCAAGAGAAAAAAAGGGTTCTCAATTAATCGTCAGCGGGAAAGTCTCGATCGCACAGCCGCGAGAGAACAAAAGTTAGTCGTTAGTGTGCTCGCTAGGATATCGCATCCTATGCCTACATATCTTCGTCTGGTACGAAGAATCAGAGCAGCTGTAGTTCGGCTACTATCGGGACCACAGCTCAAATCTCGTTTTATTCATCTCTGAAAAATGATTACAATGGGTTGAATACTGAAATGAATCTCCTAGGAAACGCTATCCTATTCTATTCTGAAAAATCGAATGGAAATAGCCCCCTAACAAATGGGCCTCTAATTCTATCCTAAAAGATCGGGAAGATACTCTCTATGAAAATATCCTAAAAGAAAATGCTTTAAAAATATTAAATCGGCACTTTAATATTTTTTCCTCTTTTTCTCCTTTTCTCTTCTCAACATATTTTTTCTCTTTTTCTTAAAATATTTTCTTTTATTTTTCACAATATTTTTTCTATTTTTCTTTATTCTTTTTCTTTTAATATTTTTTCTTTTTTTCTTTTTTTTTCTTTTCAAATATTTTTTCTTTTCTTTTTCTTTTTTCCTTTTTTTCTTTTCAAGTATTTCTTCTTTTTCTTTTTCTTTTTTCCTTTTTTAAAATCTTTAAAAGAATAAAAACAAGAAAATGGGCTAGGGGTATAACTGTCTACAAGGGATTACAAAAAATAAAACAAAAATTTGAAGGGCCCAGCCCAATCACTTCAAAAAACGCAGCAGGGGGGTGTATGGTGTGATTCTGAGTGTGTAAGCCAGAAGGATTAGGGCCCAAAGCCCGTTTCAGCCAAAAATTGTGAGGGTCAAAAAAATAGTTGGGCCCAGAGGCCCACTTTCTTCTTCCCTCTCTCACCATCTGCAAAAAAACCTAATCTCCTTCGTCTAGCCTCTTCCGCCGCCACCAACGCCTCTCTCCTCCGTCTCTCTCAACCTTTCTCGTTTCTCTTTATTCCTCCTCCGTTCTTCCTCTCCTTTTCCTTCAATCTTCCTTCGTTCTTCCTCTCAAACCTGAAGAACCATCAAAGTTTCTGGATGACTGTGTTCCTGAGTTGTTGATTGATGATCGGAAAAACTTTGCTAGAAATTCGTTGAAGCTCTTGTAAAAGTAGTTACTGATGGATTTTTGATGGAGCTCTTGCGATGTTGATAAACTTTGATGATGGAGATTCGTTGAAGGTTGAGCTTCTGGAGATTAGCGTTGAAGAAATTCCGTGTTGACGCTCTTCTGGAGATGGAAGAAGAACAGATGATGGACGTTCTCGATAGGTTGTATATTTCTGGGAATCAGATATGGTTGAGGATCGTTCATGGATGAACTCGTTCGCGATTGATAAGATCTTCTGGAGATTTGTAAAACAGATAAATGTTTCTGGAGTTTGTTGAAGGTCTTGTGATGGTGATTGTTGAACGAATCTGGTCTTGATGATGAACATTCGTGGATGTTGATGATGGAGGACGATGGAAGAAGATGAACGCTCATCGTTTTCTGGATTTTTGGGGATTTGATGATCGCCGGTGAGTTGTGGTGGTTTCTGGGAGTTTTGGTTGTTTCTGGAGTTTGGAGGTTGAGAACGGTGGAGATCTGGAGTTGATCGGTGGTTGATGGAAGAAGACGAAGACGGTTGGAGGAAGGTGAACGGAGGGATAAAGGTTGGATGGAGGAAAATGAACGGATTCTGGGCTTGGAGATCGCCGGTGGGGGTTGTGGTGGCCGGAGCACATGCACGGTGGCCGGAGCTCTCTTCCGGTGAGGCGTGGGAGAAGGACACGTGGGTGGACGGTGGTGGTGTGGAGGCATGCATGCCTGCCACGTGGGGATAACGTGGCTGAGAGAGAGAGAGGATCTGGGGTTACGCGTGGCGTGCTTTGGAAGTGAAAAGTGGGGTCCCTCTCTCCACAACACGTGTCAGCGCTGGGTATTTAAGCTGAGAAATTGCTGGAAGGCTCTGGAAGGATCTAGAGATAGCTGGAAATAGTTGGAATACGCTGGACATTTGGACTCATTCTGCTTGGACCTTTTTTGCTGAATTCTTTGGACAAAAAAACAATGGGCCTGCACTGACTGGGCTGAACGAAAAAAGCATTCTGGGCCTGCAAAAATGAATTAAAAACCCACAAAGAAATCTGAATTGAATTAAAATCTAACAACTAACTAATACTCAATTAAACCTAATAAATCTAATTGACTCTAATTAAACTCTAATAAACCTATTAAGAAAAAATCTAATAAATTCCTATAATATCTAAAATTAAACATTTAATTTCTATTTATCCTAATTTCTATTATTCTATTAATATCTAATAAAAGAAAAAAAACCTATTTATTTTTAATAAGGAAAAATCTATTCATTTATTATTATTATTTCTATTTAAATTCTATCTAAAAAATATACTAATATTCTAAAAAAAATCCTATATTATCTAAAAATATTAAAAATCTATTAAAACCTATTAAATCCTAAAATGAATTTAAAAATCTATTTAATTCTATAAAATGCTAAAAATTGATTTAAAAATATTAAAATCTATTAGAAAATTCTATTAAATCCTAGAAATTGATTTAAAAGCTAATTAAACCCTAAAAAATCCTATAAAATCCAGAAAAATCAAGATAATTCCCAGAGGGACAAAATAAGCACCGAACGACACAAAAATAATCGGTAAAAATAAACGGGCACCGAAATAACCCAAAAATCGATTCTACTGATTAAAAACACCTGAAACACGAGACGGGAGCTGTGATCCCTGGTAAAATCAAAACAAATGTAAAATGCAATGTATGCGATATGCAGATGCGAATGCGATTATGCGTCGAAACATCGAGCCAAATGCGAGACCCGGTTGGTCAAATTTTGGGGTGCAACAGCTGCCCCTATTCAAGCGACTTCGACCTGAATGGGTGAAGAGCGCTTAGCCTTCAGACATTCAAGGTAGATGACGGTTGAATACAAATGGAACCCTGAAATTTGCCAACCGCAAGAATATACTGCAAAGCTGCTTGAGGAATAGCTTCCAATAAACTGAAGTTTGGTTGTAACGGCAACATCTGGTCAATTTTCTGATAAAATTTTCTTCTCTCTTTCAACACCTGTGTGACGCCACAAGTATTGAAATAATGCTTCATAAAGCAAACACTTTGATTCCCATCTCTCTCATGGGATCAAATCTGGTCAACTCACAGTTCATTGCGAACTTGAGGACAATTCTCCTGGGGAATTCTGAATAGAACTGCCTTGCACCTGTTTTGACAAAGGGGGCAGCTTCAGAAGTCTGGTATATGTCAATCTTTGTTGTTGTTGTTGTTGTTTTTTCCGATGCCGACGTAACACCCAAATATGAAGACTCACTCCGCTGGGGAAGATAGGAAGCTGAACCACACACAACTCTGCAGGTGAACAAATTCGAAATCCAATAGGTAACCATCTTGGTCTATGTTTCGACATGCGTATGCTTGATAATGATGTAATGCCCTATATGACATGAATATGCTATGCGTTTTGTTTGAAAATGCGATGCCCTATATGACATGAATATGCTATGCGTTTTGTTATATACAATGACTATATATGCTAATGCTAATGCAGGTTCGAGCTGCCAGAGAACACCAGGTCTGAAAACCATTTGGCAAAATAAATGCCGAAGATAACGTCAACTCTACTGGGGATGACCTGAAGTCACAGAACCCTCTCAGCAAAATAAATGCTAGAAACGAGAAATCAAATCCGCTGGGGATAACTGCCCTGCTGGAGAAATGAAAAGGCAACCCTGCTTGACGACTTCACTGGGGAAAGAAAGACAACTCTGCTTGGGAACGCTTTCTTCAAACCATTGGCAACTGATTGTACTCTGCGGGGATTGACCCAAACTGAGGTTGATTACGCGCAGCACACTGCTGGAAATGCTCCTACTATCAAGGATGTCAATCTTAATCTGCTGAAGATACTCCTGATCCTACTCTGATACAGGGTAAAAGACAAACTCGACTCTTTCTGGGATAATAAGCAACTTTCATCTGCTGAAGAGTGGCAATTCTGATTTAACAATATCTACAAGGATTTCAAACACTACTCGGAGCACTGGCATTAATCGAGCTTCGTATCGGGAAACATGACGACATGCGAGTCATTGGGAACTATTGTGTCAGACACCTTTAGGTTTTTTTGTTTCTGTTTTTCTGGTTTAGAATAAACATGGACTATGTACACAGTGGAATGGAAAATACTAGACGAGAACTAGCATTCAAAGGTAAACTACCAGGCGAGAACTGATAGGGAAATAGGTTAGGAAATTGATTTTTGTGTTTTTGTGTTTTTGAACATCAGACTGAGGTATAGACAACCAGGCGAGAACTGGTAGGAAGCTAACGTACACCAGGCGAGAACTGGCATACCACATAGGTTAAAACACACGAGCACTGATTATGCGATGACATGTACCAGGCGAGAACTGATACAACACTTGAAGAAACGGTGACCAAACGAGAATTGGTTACCAATAAACTGCACCAGGACGGGAACTGCTGCTTACAATAAACTGCACCAGGACGGGAACTGATGCTTACAGAAGGTGGGCCAGACGAGAACTGGTTACCGATTTGCCAGGCGAGAACTGGACTTTGGAAACGACTGGTTACTGACACGCAATAAGTTTAAACTGCAGGATAATGATCCAACGACAACAAGATCTTCTTATTTGAAATATTCTCGATAAGGGTATTGACATGATTCCCCGATACTCAACTCTGGCTGGGGATAAACAAGCGGGTTTGAATGACTTGCCCCTGGCACACTCAGCTGGGGGATAAAAGACTGGCTTGCACAACTTGCCCTAGTACAATTCACTTGCCCCAATCTAACTCTTGGGAGTACTTGCTCTGAACAGCTTGCTACGAGAATACTTCGAGAATATTTGCCCCAGTATCTGCACGACAACAGAATTCAATCTCCAATTAAACACCTAACAACCCAGTTGATTTCAACATTCTCTGCAATGACTTGCCCCTGAATGAGCGTTCTAGCGACTTAACCCGCTCTGATTATCCATTGGAAGCATCTACTTTCAAATCTCAGCATTCTGAATAACTGCCCCTGATTGGATCTTGAGAAGATTCACCTCTTGATTAACTGCTTCTCAAACAAACTGCCCCTGCTCAACTGGAACTTCGGGGCTGGCCCTCAGACTGACTGATACTGAACTTACTGGAAGATAATGCCCCTGATTCACAAGGCTTCACAACATACACCATTCTGGTTCAGACTGCTGGATTATTCAGTCCTGATTGATTATTCCCTGCTGGAATTTCTTTCATGCCAACTACTAACCTGCAATTTAGAATCGTCTGTTCACGAATGGTAATCTTAATGCAATGGTTATGCAGATTTTGAAAAAATTTGAGCTGTCACTCATTTACATGCATATGATTGAAAGTGACGAATGAACCAAAGTTCGAACGCAGTGCTTACGTGGTCAGTGAAAATACAACAAGGATGCGACTAGCAAGTCAAGAAGGAGTCAGGTTACTCAACCTTATCGTAATGCGCTTCAGACTAACCCTACCTCAATTAGGTCTTTTAAGGGTTGTATCGTGGTCGGGTTCACGGTTCGTGAAACAAAGGATATTCGGCTCAAATTTTGATTTGTTCCCACCCCGTCTACGTGATGATCTCCGATCCTAAGGTTCAGTTAACCTGGCACAAACACTCGCCTCTTCGAGAAATATGTTGACTGGTAAGAACCACAGTTAAGGAATTCACAAGCTTTTCTTTCAGAGTGATAGTTACTCCTTCTTCGCTTTCGGTGTCTGTGTACACGACTTTGTGATTTGCTGGGGAAAATTTCTTTTTAACCCTCTTTTTCATTCTCTTAATTCCCTAATTTTTGCCTGGACTGACTCATTTTGAGTTCTTTTCGATTTTTCTCGATTTCTTTTGAAGTCCAGCGGGATGCCCTGATTTTTGCCTAAGTATTAGCTTTCTAGCTTTTCTTTCTTTTCACTTAGCGGGCTTTCTTTCTTTCTTTCTTTTGGAACAAAGTCGTGTGACACTGGTTGTCTTGATTGCTCCGAAAGGATTGTAACTGTCTCACTCCTGATTGGTGAGGTTTGATCTCTTGAAAGGTATCAACTGATTGGTCCTTGAAAGACAACACTCCTCTGCAAGACTTGAATGCTCGGTCAAGCTAACTGACAACTACCCTGCCCCGGGTTAAGATGTGAGGGTTTATAAGTCCGAAAAAACTTCTACTTCCTGGCTCGAAGTGGTTAACAAGGGACTAACTCCTTATATCTCCAGTGTTTGGGGAATTGAAACAATGCCTTGTACGTCATCGGTACGGTCTTATCTGAAAGCATACGATCATCGGTTATGAGTCTCAGTTTCGTCATCCTCCCTCCTAACTTTGCTAGTCACAGCGAAAAAGTGGAGTGAAATAAATGCAAGTGTCAGTGCAATGCAATAAATGAGCGACAGCGACATGATTAATTCAGAAAATGCATAGTCACTTTATTATTATCACCATTCAAAACATACAATGCTTAAAAGCAGGTAGTAACTAACAGGAAAAGAAACTACAAATGCAAATGATATAAAAGCTTGAGAACTGCCACTGCTGAGGCGCCTGCCTGTCTGAACCACTGGCTTATGCTGGGGAATACCCTTCTGAATCTACGAGCTTAGACAGCTGAGCGATTAGGGATGAACAAACAGAAAACCTTCTCGAAAGGAAATGCGATCCTGATCAATCAACTGCTGTACCTTTTCCTGAAATGCTTTACAATCTTCGGTTGAATGCCCCGGAGAGCCACCATGATAACCACACTGAACGTGGGGATTATACCCAGGAGGGTACGGTTCTGGAACTGGCTTAAGAGCTTTCGGCTCCACCAAAGACTTCTGAATCAAAGATGGTAGCAACTGGCTATACGGCATAGGCACTGGGTGAAAAGGACCATTCCTCCGTTCCAAGTTGTTGCGAGGTCTGTTCTGATTCTGACGCTGATTCTGATAACCTTGACCACGAGTTCGCTGATTTGCGATGGAAGCGACATGAGATTCCTGATAGAGTGCCCCAGGCACGGCTGTCTGTTCAGTATAACAAGCCACGGGAGGTACTGATCTCTGATAAGATGATGAACCGACAAAATTCACTGATTCGCTTCGAGGATATTCAATCTTTGGCATGACTGAGTTGATCACCACTTCTTCTTCACTCTGATAGTCACAAGGGTATTCAGTTTCACTAGCTTGCTCATATGACGTAATCTGAATTTTCCCCATTCTTATGGAATACTCCAGGCGTTCTCCTAATTCTACCACGTCAGAGAAACTTGCCGGAACTCCGAGCAATCTTTTGAAGTACGGATATTGTAGGGAATCTACAAACATGCTTGCCAGCTCTTGGTCTAACAACGGGGGACGCACTCTAGCAGCAAATTCTCTCCATCTCTGAGCATACCTCCTGATAGGTTCATTGATCTCTTGAGACAACTCTTGCAAATGCATGCGATAAGGAGCAATGTCTAAATTGTAATCGTACTGCTTCAGAAAAGCTCTGGCTAAATCCATCCATGACTGAATCTGATTCCTCTCTAACTGCATATACCACCTCAAAGATGCCCCAGTCAGACTATCTTGAAAGCAATGGATCATCAACTTGTCATTTCGCGCAAACGCAGTCATTCTTCGACAGAACATCATCAAATGCAGCTTTGGACAGCTATCTCCCGTGTACTTCTCAAATTTCGGCGCTTTGAACTTGTAAGGCAACACCAGGTCAGGAACCAAACACATGCCTACAGCATCCAGGTTGACAGCATCTTTGGCTTTCAAAGCTTTCATTTGCTCTTCCAACACTCGGACTCTTCTACCATCGTCAAGGGCTCTTGGATCTACCATCCCAGCTGCTGGAATATCTCTTCGGTAATTCATCACAGGGAAAGCAACACCTTGATTGTTGACAGGAGGAGGACGCTCATTCTGGGCAACAAACTGCTCATGTCGATCTCGGTTCTCAACAGAAGGCTGTACAACTTGGTCTGCAGCGACGTTGTTCACTTGCGGGAAGTCTTCCGTGGAATCATACAGAGGGTTGGACGCCATAGTGAACCCTGTCAAGGTGTTAGGAGACTGGAAATTGCCTTCAGACATGGCTACCAATAATCTTCAGCTGACTTCGACACTTGATTCTGCTCAAATCTACTCAACCCCTAGGTAGGTCTTCTGACAATCAACAGCTGCTCAATCCAAACTCCGGGTAATCACCTTCAGGAAACAAAGGCTGGATCAGAACTCTGGCTAGCTGGAGGATGATATGCAATGCAACACTGATATGCACATGATATGCAAAATGCAGCAAACAATGGGACCACAGCCCCCACACAAAATCTAAATACTGCTGCGCTGCTGACGGAGACGCTCTCTGAAAAGAGGACCAAAATAACGGGTAGGTTGGAAGTCAAGTTTCCTGCACAAAAAACCCCCCACTCACAGGTATGGACCTATATCTGACAAGGTACGGCATCCTATGCGGTCGTCAGCGTTACAGACTTTCATGAGGAATGATACGATTCCCAGAAGGAGTGGCATCGTCATCTCATGAAGAGGCCTCACTTAGCTAACTTCCAATTGATCGGTTCCCAGAGTCGACAATCCTCACGTCTGGACTCCCCTCAGATCCTCAGGACCGGAAAGGAGCACCTCTGCAAGAATCTCGTCCGAGTGCGAATTTTCGTAGGGAACTGCGCCTGCTCAGCAGACAGGTTCGTCTACTACTTCTCCGCAACTATATCTAGGTGTATACTCATACTCGAGCCCAGGTCCGGCTTATCTCAATCATAGAACACCCGTAACAGCCCAACAGCAATAGATAATATCGATAAATAAACACCTAATAGACAAGCAAACAAGCGCTAGGATTGACTCTCTCTTAGGGGACGTTGGATCCCCAAAATTGACTCGCTTTCGGGACGTTGAATCCCTAGGAAACTATCGCAGTCCCCAGCAGAGTCGCCAGCTGTCGCTACTGCGAAAATCGGCGCCGGCTGACAGAAGAGTCGCCACCGTGCGTTATTTATCCCTCAGAGCGGGAAAGGAAACGCTCGAAGTAAACCTCGCAAAAAACGGGGAAAAGGTATGGTCATCGCAACCATAGCCTGGGTTCGGGAGTCGGTTACGCAAGGGGAAGGTATTAGCACCCCTCACGTCCGTCGTACTCGACGGGATCCACGCTTGCTTGGGTTGTCTACTGGATGCAAAACAATCTATCTACGGCTGCTAAATCTAAAAGGAAGGGAATCGACTCGATAGAGCGTCGCACTCTATGCCTACGTATTCTCAAGAGAGAAAGTCAGAGTCAACGTAGTTCGGGACTACAGGGAAAATGGCTCGCCAGGACATCGCGTCCTGTGCCTACGTACTTCCACGGGATGGAAGATCAGAGCCTTGCGTAGTTCAGACTAACTACGGCTAAACAAACATTCTCACACAGCAGTGAGAAAAACAACTGGCTTCACAGGGTCGGGAACCTATGGTCACAACTATGGCTTGGTCTCAAATGCACTTGGGCAAGAGAAAAAAAGGGTTCTCAATTAATCGTCAGCGGGAAAGTCTCGATCGCACAGCCGCGAGAGAACAAAAGTTAGTCGTTAGTGTGCTCGCTAGGATATCGCATCCTATGCCTACATATCTTCGTCTGGTACGAAGAATCAGAGCAGCTGTAGTTCGGCTACTATCGGGACCACAGCTCAAATCTCGTTTTATTCATCTCTGAAAAATGATTACAATGGGTTGAATACTGAAATGAATCTCCTAGGAAACGCTATCCTATTCTATTCTGAAAAATCGAATGGAAATAGCCCCCTAACAAATGGGCCTCTAATTCTATCCTAAAAGATCGGGAAGATACTCTCTATGAAAATATCCTAAAAGAAAATGCTTTAAAAATATTAAATCGGCACTTTAATATTTTTTCCTCTTTTTCTCCTTTTCTCTTCTCAACATATTTTTTCTCTTTTTCTTAAAATATTTTCTTTTATTTTTCACAATATTTTTTCTATTTTTCTTTATTCTTTTTCTTTTAATATTTTTTCTTTTTTTCTTTTTTTTTCTTTTCAAATATTTTTTCTTTTCTTTTTCTTTTTTCCTTTTTTTCTTTTCAAGTATTTCTTCTTTTTCTTTTTCTTTTTTCCTTTTTTAAAATCTTTAAAAGAATAAAAACAAGAAAATGGGCTAGGGGTATAACTGTCTACAAGGGATTACAAAAAATAAAACAAAAATTTGAAGGGCCCAGCCCAATCACTTCAAAAAACGCAGCAGGGGGGTGTATGGTGTGATTCTGAGTGTGTAAGCCAGAAGGATTAGGGCCCAAAGCCCGTTTCAGCCAAAAATTGTGAGGGTCAAAAAAATAGTTGGGCCCAGAGGCCCACTTTCTTCTTCCCTCTCTCACCATCTGCAAAAAAACCTAATCTCCTTCGTCTAGCCTCTTCCGCCGCCACCAACGCCTCTCTCCTCCGTCTCTCTCAACCTTTCTCGTTTCTCTTTATTCCTCCTCCGTTCTTCCTCTCCTTTTCCTTCAATCTTCCTTCGTTCTTCCTCTCAAACCTGAAGAACCATCAAAGTTTCTGGATGACTGTGTTCCTGAGTTGTTGATTGATGATCGGAAAAACTTTGCTAGAAATTCGTTGAAGCTCTTGTAAAAGTAGTTACTGATGGATTTTTGATGGAGCTCTTGCGATGTTGATAAACTTTGATGATGGAGATTCGTTGAAGGTTGAGCTTCTGGAGATTAGCGTTGAAGAAATTCCGTGTTGACGCTCTTCTGGAGATGGAAGAAGAACAGATGATGGACGTTCTCGATAGGTTGTATATTTCTGGGAATCAGATATGGTTGAGGATCGTTCATGGATGAACTCGTTCGCGATTGATAAGATCTTCTGGAGATTTGTAAAACAGATAAATGTTTCTGGAGTTTGTTGAAGGTCTTGTGATGGTGATTGTTGAACGAATCTGGTCTTGATGATGAACATTCGTGGATGTTGATGATGGAGGACGATGGAAGAAGATGAACGCTCATCGTTTTCTGGATTTTTGGGGATTTGATGATCGCCGGTGAGTTGTGGTGGTTTCTGGGAGTTTTGGTTGTTTCTGGAGTTTGGAGGTTGAGAACGGTGGAGATCTGGAGTTGATCGGTGGTTGATGGAAGAAGACGAAGACGGTTGGAGGAAGGTGAACGGAGGGATAAAGGTTGGATGGAGGAAAATGAACGGATTCTGGGCTTGGAGATCGCCGGTGGGGGTTGTGGTGGCCGGAGCACATGCACGGTGGCCGGAGCTCTCTTCCGGTGAGGCGTGGGAGAAGGACACGTGGGTGGACGGTGGTGGTGTGGAGGCATGCATGCCTGCCACGTGGGGATAACGTGGCTGAGAGAGAGAGAGGATCTGGGGTTACGCGTGGCGTGCTTTGGAAGTGAAAAGTGGGGTCCCTCTCTCCACAACACGTGTCAGCGCTGGGTATTTAAGCTGAGAAATTGCTGGAAGGCTCTGGAAGGATCTAGAGATAGCTGGAAATAGTTGGAATACGCTGGACATTTGGACTCATTCTGCTTGGACCTTTTTTGCTGAATTCTTTGGACAAAAAAACAATGGGCCTGCACTGACTGGGCTGAACGAAAAAAGCATTCTGGGCCTGCAAAAATGAATTAAAAACCCACAAAGAAATCTGAATTGAATTAAAATCTAACAACTAACTAATACTCAATTAAACCTAATAAATCTAATTGACTCTAATTAAACTCTAATAAACCTATTAAGAAAAAATCTAATAAATTCCTATAATATCTAAAATTAAACATTTAATTTCTATTTATCCTAATTTCTATTATTCTATTAATATCTAATAAAAGAAAAAAAACCTATTTATTTTTAATAAGGAAAAATCTATTCATTTATTATTATTATTTCTATTTAAATTCTATCTAAAAAATATACTAATATTCTAAAAAAAATCCTATATTATCTAAAAATATTAAAAATCTATTAAAACCTATTAAATCCTAAAATGAATTTAAAAATCTATTTAATTCTATAAAATGCTAAAAATTGATTTAAAAATATTAAAATCTATTAGAAAATTCTATTAAATCCTAGAAATTGATTTAAAAGCTAATTAAACCCTAAAAAATCCTATAAAATCCAGAAAAATCAAGATAATTCCCAGAGGGACAAAATAAGCACCGAACGACACAAAAATAATCGGTAAAAATAAACGGGCACCGAAATAACCCAAAAATCGATTCTACTGATTAAAAACACCTGAAACACGAGACGGGAGCTGTGATCCCTGGTAAAATCAAAACAAATGTAAAATGCAATGTATGCGATATGCAGATGCGAATGCGATTATGCGTCGAAACATCGAGCCAAATGCGAGACCCGGTTGGTCAAATTTTGGGGTGCAACACCTCCCCCGAAGAGTACCATGGCAGAGGGAAACGTCTCCCATGGGTTGTGCGTGGAAAAATATGGAGGGGGGTTGAGCCCCTTGGGAATGCAGAAATTTTTAGGCCGTGAGACGCTCATGGAGACCTGAAGGTTAGCTTCCTCAGAGGAAGGCACTTCTTCTTCGACCTTCTGGGACTCTTGGGCGTCTGGCCGAGGAGCTTCCTTTCGCTTGGTGAACTGCTTCAGATGTCCATCTGTGAGGGAAAACTGTCTCACAACATACGTTCTCAAGTTTCGATGATGACAAAGTACAACCTCGGATGAATCAGAATCGTCATGCAATACTTAACATATTACATCCTTCCTATATCCTTTTAAATCATCATATTTCATTGGCAATATATGTGACTAATGTTTGGTCGTGACAAGATGCACGAAACAACAAACATATCAATTTTTGCAGGTTTTGTAGCTATGAGTCAACCATACCACTCAGCGCATGAAGCTGTGTATTCCCCACGGGTCAGCGCATGGAACCATGCGTCGACCGTTAACTTGGCGCATGCAGGTTTAAGAATCAGACGGCTCAGCACATGAAGATCATGCGTCGACCGCTGACTCGGCGCATGACAGTTTGAGTGTCACACGGCTCAGCGCACGCCGACCCTATGGTCGACCGTTCGCGCGCAGAAACAGAAATTCTGCTATGTTTCTTTGATCTGTCATCTGTCTGTTTTGTATTTCTATAAATAGCTGTCTTTTCAATTTCAACAACTAACATTTTTCATAGAACAATTTTTCAATAACATTTTTGAAAGCATTGTGAGAAAGTGTTCAGGTCAAGAAACGTGAAAGAGGTGCATCAGTGTTCTTCATCTTCATCGTTCAATCAACTCACAAATCCTCAAATTACAGATAATCAATTTTTTGCTGCGATTTGTGGTTTGCTCGACGGTGATAAGGTTCGAACGCGTGATTGAAGATCCGGTTCGAGTGGAAGCTGGTGCAGGTGTTTCTTGGGAGAAAACCTTGAGGTTTTACCTATCAAGACTACAGGTTTTGAAGGCTTTTGTTACGGAATCGTCGGTTCAACAATCAAGCGAGTGCGAAGGTGATTGATTAGCGGAAGGTTGATCAATCTAGTAGCTAGGGCGTTGAAAGGTTGAAGACGTTCCGGGTTCAATTTGGGTGTGTCTAAGATCAGCCGTGCCGAAGGTTTGATCAACGGAAGAGTTGTCAATAAGGTGGCTGCAATCGGAGGTCATTCACATCAAATTGGAGGACTTGATTCATCTTGAATCAAGGGGCAAGAAGTGGTAGAAATTGTCAGCAACATTAAGATTGTTTGTATCAATTGTCTATCGATTCTTGTGTATAACTGTTCTACCAAACAGGTGATATCTATTCAATACATATCTCAATTCTCTTTGTAGAATTGAGGGCAGACGTACCCCAACGCGAGGACGACTGGGGGAACTGCCTCATCAAATCTTGTGTTCCTTTATTTTCTGCATTTTCAATTACAGCTTAAAAATTAAGTGATTCTAGAATAAGTGATTTTGTCAAATTGTAGTATTGATTGAGTGAGTTGGTGAAACACTGTTTTTTAACTACTAAGTACAATAGAAATACTGTACTAAGGCTTTTTTAATCACTCATTCAACACAAATATCATTTAAGGTATTTGTGCACACCAACTGTTCGACAAAAGTGCTGAACTAAAACTGCCTTAATTTTGCTGCTAGTTTTGTGCACACCAACTGTTTGACAAAAGTGCTGAACTAAAATTGCCTTAATTTTGCTGCTAGTTCTGGTGTAATTTTTGATCATTGGAATAAGGAAATAGTACGAGTGAATCACATCTGAGTTTTGCATAAAAGTGTGTAGTGATTTACTATCCGTTATCGTCTTAATTTCATCCGCTTGACGCATATCCGGCTCTCCAATAGTTGTTCGTTTTAGACTATATTTTCCAAGGCCGCTTCCGCATTTGAAAACAATTTTGAAAACCAATTTTATTGGTAGCGCCACTCAAATTTTTAAAAGGGATCTATTCAACCCCCCCTTCTAGATCCGTGCCTTAGTCTAACAAGTGGTATCCAGAGCTCCGGTTATTCGGTGCTTCAAATACAACGAGATAGAAAATGGCAAACGAACCAAAAGGGGCGTACAATAGGGCTCCCGTTTTTAACGGTGAAAATTATAGCTATTGGAAAGACTGTATGCGGGTGCACATTAATTCCATAGATAGAAAGATATGGAACGTTATTCTCAATGGTCCGATTGAAATAACCATGACAAATGAGAATAACGAAGTTGTGCCAAAGCCCGAAGCACAATGGACCGACGACGATGAGCGAAAGTATAATTACGATTGGAAAGCTAAGAACATTCTAATCTCCTCATTAGGTGTAGATGAATACTACCGTGTATCCCATTGCCCTACGGCTAAGACTATGTGGGATGCACTACAAATTGCCCATGAGGGGACAAACGATGTTAAGTTGGCTCGAATCAACACTCTTATACAAGAGTTTGATCTTTTTTTCATGGAGCAAGGGGAATCCATTGCTGACATGCAAAAGAGATTTACTCATCTCATAAACAGACTACATTCACTAGGAAGACCTATTTCCAATGATCTTGCTACTAATAAAGTTTTGAGATGTCTTAGCAGGGAATGGCAGCCGAAAGTGACCGCCATCAAAGAGGCAAATGATCTTACGGTATTAGACCTGACTACATTGTTTGGCAAACTACAAGAGCATGAACAGGTACTCTTGAGTCTTGACCAACATGAAAGGAAAGAAAAGAAGGACAAAGTAAAGATGAGTGAAAAGAAGTCAATAGCTCTCAAGGCTTCTTCCTCGAAGTCTAAAGCAAAAGAGCAAAGTGATTATTCTTCAAGCGACGACGAAGAAGAAGACATAAATGAGGACATGGGGCTGTTCGTTAAACGGTATAACCGGTACGTGAGAAAGAACGGCATCCAACATTCGGAGAAGAACCTGGTAAATTTTCGAAGGCAATCAAGGTTCTCCAAAGATGACAATCAAAAAGGCAAAAAGACTAGAGGAACGTGCTATAAATGTGGAAAGCCCGGTCACTACAAACCGGACTGTCCAATGAACAACAAGGGAAAAGAAAAGGAACCATCGAAGTCACATAAGAGAGCATCAAAGCCTAGGAGGGCGTACATCGCGTGGGAAAGCGACAGTGATTCTTCCTCCTCTAATGAAAGCTCTAGTGATGAAGAAGAGTCCGTGAATCTATGTCTCTCCGCAAATCAGAAAAAGAAAAAGAAACAGGTACGTCACTCTAGATATAATATGTCATCTAATATGTCTCATTCCGAATTACAAACCGCATTCGATGTTTTACACAAGGAAGCAACTGAAGCCTTTAAGAAACTTGCTTCTAATAGAAGAATTTTTACATATTTAGAGCACAAAGTCTTAGAGTCCGAAAAGAAATTAGAGGACCTTAAGGCTTCCATTGTGAAAGATAACGAATCGGATTGTAAGGACAATAGTAATCCTTTCAACTTTGGTTGTGATACTTGTCATATTTGGCAAGGTGAGGTTAGAAACCTTAAGGCCAAATTAGACAAGGCACTTAAACCTAAAATTACATTTGCAATCGATAAAAAGGATTTTAGAAAAAGTATGATAAACCCATATCAAAAATATGCATATGTAATTAGGGATCAAGCAAGTGAAAGTGATTCTAATGTCGACTTTGTATGCTTTTACTGTTGCAAGAAAGGCCACTCTATTGGTAAATGTCGATTTAGGAGATTTCTTGTTCCTAAAGGCATCTACCAATGGTTGCCCAAACGCAACCGTCTTGTCGCTAACCTATTAGGACCCAATATGCCATTGGGTACCTCCCTTTTCTGAGTTATATTTTGACAGGTGAAATGTGTCGAGTCCACCGAGAGAAGATGGATTCTTGATAGTGGGTGCTCAAGGCACATGTCTGGAGACATATCCTTATTCATAGACTTCGTGGCTAAGAAGAAAGGGTATGTAACATACGGTGATAACAACCGCGGAGCGATACTAGGTAAAGGTAGTATAGGTAATCCCTCCTCTACTACAATTTCCGATGTATTGCTTGTTGAAAACCTTAAACATAATCTCCTTAGCATTAGCCAATTATGCGACAAAGGTTACAATGTTTCCTTTTCAAAAGATTGCTGCAAAATTGTGCATGAAAGTGATAAGAAGAATGTGTTTATTGGTTTTAGAGTAAACAATGTGTATATGCTTGACTTGAATATGGTATCCCCAACAAGCGATCAATGTCTCATATCTATGAGTGAAGACTCATGGCTATGGCATAGGCGCTTAGCGCATGTCAACTTTGACTTACTCAATAAGATTGTCTCAAAAGATCTAGTACTAGGACTTCCCAAAATTAAGTTCACCAAGGATCACCTTTGTGATGCTTGTCAAAAAGGAAAACAAACGAGGATCTCTTTTAAATCCAAAAAGATTATTTCAACAACGAGACCTCTTGAACTACTTCATATGGACTTGTTTGGGCCGTCTAGGATCAAAAGTCTAGGAGGAAACTATTACGGATTCGTAATAGTGGACGACTTTTCTAGGTTCTGTTGGACCATCTTCTTAGTGAGTAAAAGTGACACGTTTGCCGCTTTTGAGAGATTTGCCAAGCTCTCCCAAAATAAGTTAAATACAAACATTGTGTCAATAAGAAGTGACCACGGAGGTGAATTTGAAAATCATTTATTTGAAGAATATTGCGGTAACCATGGCATCGATCATAACTTCTCGGCTCCACGAACTCCTCAACAAAATGGGGTTGTGGAGCGTAAAAACAGAATTCTAGAAGAATTGGGAAGAACAATGATTAATGATAGTGGTTTACCAAAATACTTTTGGGCCGACGCCATTAGTACGGCATGTTATGTTTTGAATAGGGTACTCATCCGTCCCATTCTAAACAAAACTCCGTATGAACTTTTAAAAGGGCGAAAGCCTAATGTTTCTCACCTTCATGTTTTTGGATGCAAGTGCTTTGTATTAAACAATGGAAAGGAAAACTTGGGCAAGTTTGATTCAAAAGCCGATGAAGGCATTTTTCTAGGGTACTCGCAATCAAGTAAAGCATATAGGATTTATAATAAAAGATTACTAGCTGTTGAAGAGTCTGTGCACGTTACGTTTGATGAGTCCTATCCGAGAAATGTCGGAAAGGATAGTGTTGTTCATGGTGCAGGTACATCCACAGAAGACATACTCAAAGGTGGCGAAACGGGGATTGATCAACCCGATAGAGTCAAAATTGAGGAGGATAAGGATGCACACCATGAGGTAACTGAGGAAGCTCATCCGCCTACAAACGATGATCTCCCTCAAGCTTGGAAGTCGTGTAAAGATCATCCAATTGACAATATTCTCGGAGACATCACAAAGGGAGTCACCACTCGATCTAAGCTAAGTAACTTTTGTTATCACTTCGCTTTCGTTTCACAAATAGAGCCTAAAAACCCCAAAGAGGCCCTACTCGATGAGCACTGGTTTTTATCGATGCAAGAGGAACTAAATCAGTTTAAAAGAAACGAGGTATGGGACCTTGTCCCTCCTCCGCGAGGCCATCGAGTAATCGGCACCCGATGGGTGTTTAGGAACAAGTTGGACGAAAACGGGGTAATAACCCGTAATAAAGCGAGATTGGTCGCTCAAGGGTATAACCAAGAGGAAGGCATCGACTATGAGGAAACTTATGCGCCGGTTGCCCGACTCGAGGCTATACGCCTTTTACTCGCCTTTGCATGTGCAAAGGATTTTAAGTTATTTCAAATGGATGTTAAAAGTGCGTTCCTTAACGGTCACATAAATGAAGAAGTATATGTGTCTCAACCTCCCGGTTTTGAATCTCATGAATACCCTGAACATGTTTACAAGTTAAAAAGAGCTTTATATGGTCTCAAACAAGCTCCTAGAGCTTGGTATGAGCGACTAAGTAAGTTTTTACTTAATCAGGGGTACTCACGAGGAAAGGTTGACACTACACTCTTCATTAAACGTCAAGGAAAGCACTTGATTTTGGTGCAAATCTATGTTGACGATATTATATTTGGATCCACTAACATGAATCTCGTGAGAGAGTTTTCTGACCTCATGCAGGGCGAATTCGAAATGAGTATGATGGGGGAGCTCACATACTTCCTCGGCCTGCAAATTAAACAACTCCAAGAAGGGACATTCGTGAGCCAAACAAAATATTGTTTGGACTTGATCAAGAGATTTGACATGGCAAAATCCAAGGCCATAGACACCCCAATGCCTACATGCGTAAATTTGGATAAAGATGAAAATGGCAAGGACGTAGAGGTAAAACGATATAGAGGTATGATTGGTTCACTTCTCTATCTTACTGCGTCACGTCCTGATATTATGTTTAGTGTGTGCATGTGTGCACGATACCAATCATGTCCCAAAGAATCCCACCTAAAAGCTGTTAAACGAATTCTTCGATACCTGTCAGGTACCCCGAAGTATGGATTGTGGTATTCTAAGGGTAGTGATTGCTCGTTGGTAGGTTACTCCGATTCCGACTTTGCCGGGTGCAAATCGGATAGGAAAAGCACTAGTGGTACATGTCATTTGTTTTCAAACTCCTTGGTTAGTTGGCATAGCAAGAAACAAGTTTCAGTTGCTTTATCAACGGCCGAGGCGGAATACGTTGCCGCTGGTAGTTGTTGTGCTCAAATTCTGTGGATTAAGCAACAACTACTAGATTTCAATCTTAAACTTGAACGTATTCCTATCCTATGTGACAACACTAGCGCTATTAACCTTACCAAAAATCCCGTATTACACTCTCGTACTAAACATATAGGAATTCGACACCATTTTCTTAGGGACCATGTTGAGAAAGGTGATGTTATATTTGAACACGTTGACACTAAAAATCAACTAGCGGACATTTTCACAAAGCCGCTAGCAACGGACCCTTTCTTTCATATCCGCCGAGAACTTGGCATCCTCGACATTTCGGAACGGGAATAATATTTGCTGATGTTATCTTATTTCATTCAAATAATCATGCTGTTGTACTTCTAACAATTTGATATTCGTGTAAGTACAAGTATGTTGTTTATCAAGCTACTCCGGCATTAAGGTGATATTGTTCCATTTCTCTCTCTCTCTCTATATATATTTTTATGTGATCTCAAAATAAAATATGTGATGCATAGTTGACCTATCTGTTATGTATTGAATATTGTTTGATTAAACACTATTGTGGCATTTTGTCTGCATCAACTAAGCATCATAACATAGGTAGCAAAAGAAAAATTCTGATTTTTCGTGGCTTGAGTCGACCATATCAGAACAGAGGTCGACGCACTCTGTTCAAAATCTGTGATTATCAAAATTTCTACAGCATGCGTCGACGCATGCAGGGCTATGGTCGACGGTTCGCTAAAAATCCCAGTTTTTTTTCTTTAGCGCTAACTGTTCAAATTCTGCATTAATTCAAAGCATGCATCCATTCATATTCTTTGGTAACCGCAGCTATTCCCATCCACTCCTACTTTTCTCTCTTCTCCACAACTACTTGCCTCCTCCACTTTCCCACAAACCCTAAGTGTGTTTGCAACAAAAAAAAAAAAAAAAAATTCACCTTCTCTCCATCTTCAACTTGTCTCTTACCCATGGCAACCTATGCTCGCCGAAAAAGATCACGAGGGTCAACCTCCGGAACAGTGCCAATCACTGCAGAATCCCTGGTTCATCCGTCTCGTCGGGAAAACTTTAACAAAGACATTGGTAAGAGGAAAGTGGTTCGACAACACGCCTTCTATGAACTGGTTGCTGAACGCATGCATCTGGGTGAGTTCATGAACTTTCTTGCTTATCATGGTGTTGAACGATTTATTGAATGCAATGAACAATATAGCGAAGATCTGGTGCGTGTATTTTACTCTGAATTGAATGATAAATTTCACGGAGAAAACTTTCATTCCCATATTGGAACAACTCAAGTGACTGTAAATACTGAATTCTGGAGTAAGTATTTTGATATGTCTGTAGAGGATGGTCAACCTCCCCTAGCCGAAGTGACCGATTCTAAAACTCTTGAAGGTTATGAGTATAACAAAGCACTGAATAATATGCTCAAGAGGCCTTATCCGGAGCACATTGTAAACAGTGCGGCTTTTCCGAGGTCCGTCACATCCGGAAAACTCAAAACATATCCAAGGATCCTTCAATGGATTGTGGCGCGCATTCTGCGGCCTAAACAAGGTGGTTTGTCAAGAGTCGAACAAGCTGAAGTGCATCTCATCCATATACTTGGTCACGGCATTAAAATTAACTGGCCGTACTATATTACAAGCCGGATGTATGAACTAAGAGACTCCAAGCGAGGCACCGCGCTCGCCTATGGCTCATTCATTCAGGACGCTTTAAACTCTGCAGGTATCAATTACCCGTCTTTTCCATATACTCCAATTTCTCCCGATAAAGAGTTCAGTTCAAAGGTCTTTGCTATGATGGGATATGTGTGGGATCAGTCGCTCAAAAAGTACAGATTTTATCGGCGCTCAACCATGGCTGCAGCTGCCTCCTCGAGTGAAGAAAGTGCTGATGAGTCAGAGGGTGAAGAAGATGAAGAAGCAGAAGGAAGCTCAAGTGAAGATGAAGACAATCAAGGTGACAATGCAGGAGAGGCACAAGAAACCGCTGATGAGCCTCAGCTGGACCACGATATTAATGAAGGTCATCAACCATACGTGCCTTCTGAAAACTATCAACAAACATATCAAGATGACAATCAACACAATAACTGGTCTGCCTACTCAAACCAACAGGAAAATGAGGATGAGGAGAATAACCAAGGCTGGGGTGAATGGCAATACACCGGGTGGACCACCCTTGGCAAATTTTATCAGCCGTATCAACCAAGCACTGCAGACCCACCTTCTCCTCAACAACCGTCAAACAATTCGGAGATTTTAGAAATGTTGCAGTCGATGCAGTTGGAACAGCGAAATTTTATGACCAATATGCAGGAACAACAGCAAAAATTCATGAGGGATCAAAATGAAAGTATGGCACAAATTCGTTCTGAACTGCATAACCAAAATGAACGGATCAGTGGAATGTCGACTCAGCTGGACGCTCGATTCGAGACTCTAACTCACTGTCATCAAGCTGAAGAACGCGCCATTGTCGACAGTCTTGACTTTTTGAATAACATCACAGAAGAATTTACTGATCTAGCTCATCCCCAACGCCATCCTCATTACTATGACAGGCGTGGTCGTGGTCGCGGACGTGGACGGGGCTATTAGCATGCGCTCATATGTCATTTGTTGTTTCCTATTTTGGCTTGCATTCATTTTGTTGGTTGTGTTTTGCTTTTCTGCCCAAACTCACTATGATTGTTGCTTACTTCTATGTTGATATCATGACATTTTTGTGGTTCTGTAATCTATTAACTGTTATTTCCATCGTATGTATAACTGTTGTTTACTTCTCATCTGTTGGTATCTCATTCATGCATGATTCAATGTGTTGTTATTGGGTCACGAGTTTACCTCTTTTTGATGTTGTCAAAGGGGGAGAAAAGACAAGTAGATTGTAGATCACAACAGCTATGACTGTAAAAGAAAGGGGGAGCTTACTACTATGTTAAAGATATCGCATGTTGTGTTCACCAAGCTTCGCACAGGTTTGTCATCATCAAAAAGGGGGAGAATGTGAGGGAAAACTGTCTCACAACATACGTTCTCAAGTTTCGATGATGACAAAGTACAACCTCGGATGAATCAGAATCGTCATGCAATACTTAACATATTACATCCTTCCTATATCCTTTTAAATCATCATATTTCATTGGCAATATATGTGACTAATGTTTGGTCGTGACAAGATGCACGAAACAACAAACATATCAATTTTTGCAGGTTTTGTAGCTATGAGTCAACCATACCACTCAGCGCATGAAGCTGTGTATTCCCCACGGGTCAGCGCATGGAACCATGCGTCGACCGTTAACTTGGCGCATGCAGGTTTAAGAATCAGACGGCTCAGCACATGAAGATCATGCGTCGACCGCTGACTCGGCGCATGACAGTTTGAGTGTCACACGGCTCAGCGCACGCCGACCCTATGGTCGACCGTTCGCGCGCAGAAACAGAAATTCTGCTATGTTTCTTTGATCTGTCATCTGTCTGTTTTGTATTTCTATAAATAGCTGTCTTTTCAATTTCAACAACTAACATTTTTCATAGAACAATTTTTCAATAACATTTTTGAAAGCATTGTGAGAAAGTGTTCAGGTCAAGAAACGTGAAAGAGGTGCATCAGTGTTCTTCATCTTCATCGTTCAATCAACTCACAAATCCTCAAATTACAGATAATCAATTTTTTGCTGCGATTTGTGGTTTGCTCGACGGTGATAAGGTTCGAACGCGTGATTGAAGATCCGGTTCGAGTGGAAGCTGGTGCAGGTGTTTCTTGGGAGAAAACCTTGAGGTTTTACCTATCAAGACTACAGGTTTTGAAGGCTTTTGTTACGGAATCGTCGGTTCAACAATCAAGCGAGTGCGAAGGTGATTGATTAGCGGAAGGTTGATCAATCTAGTAGCTAGGGCGTTGAAAGGTTGAAGACGTTCCGGGTTCAATTTGGGTGTGTCTAAGATCAGCCGTGCCGAAGGTTTGATCAACGGAAGAGTTGTCAATAAGGTGGCTGCAATCGGAGGTCATTCACATCAAATTGGAGGACTTGATTCATCTTGAATCAAGGGGCAAGAAGTGGTAGAAATTGTCAGCAACATTAAGATTGTTTGTATCAATTGTCTATCGATTCTTGTGTATAACTGTTCTACCAAACAGGTGATATCTATTCAATACATATCTCAATTCTCTTTGTAGAATTGAGGGCAGACGTACCCCAACGCGAGGACGACTGGGGGAACTGCCTCATCAAATCTTGTGTTCCTTTATTTTCTGCATTTTCAATTACAGCTTAAAAATTAAGTGATTCTAGAATAAGTGATTTTGTCAAATTGTAGTATTGATTGAGTGAGTTGGTGAAACACTGTTTTTTAACTACTAAGTACAATAGAAATACTGTACTAAGGCTTTTTTAATCACTCATTCAACACAAATATCATTTAAGGTATTTGTGCACACCAACTGTTCGACAAAAGTGCTGAACTAAAACTGCCTTAATTTTGCTGCTAGTTTTGTGCACACCAACTGTTTGACAAAAGTGCTGAACTAAAATTGCCTTAATTTTGCTGCTAGTTCTGGTGTAATTTTTGATCATTGGAATAAGGAAATAGTACGAGTGAATCACATCTGAGTTTTGCATAAAAGTGTGTAGTGATTTACTATCCGTTATCGTCTTAATTTCATCCGCTTGACGCATATCCGGCTCTCCAATAGTTGTTCGTTTTAGACTATATTTTCCAAGGCCGCTTCCGCATTTGAAAACAATTTTGAAAACCAATTTTATTGGTAGCGCCACTCAAATTTTTAAAAGGGATCTATTCAACCCCCCCTTCTAGATCCGTGCCTTAGTCTAACACCATCCCTAATGAGTATTTCGATGGGATCCTTCATGTGGATGCAGTCTTCAGCCGTATGGCCATGGCTCTTATGAAATCGGCAATATTTGGACTTATCACTGTTGGGTTTGGACGGTATCTGCTTTGTGAACCAGACTCCTGCCTGCCAAAATTCTGAGTTGGCGCACTCAGTGAGGATCTTTTCCCTCAAAACTGTAAGGGGAATGTATTTGTGGAACTGGTCAAAGGGTCCCTTGTTGTCCCGGGGCTCGCGGGGACGGTCTTCTCGTCTTTTATCTCCTCAACAGAATGTCGAGGGCTCATCGAATCTAGATGGATATGCATTTCCCCTGTGCCCGGAATCACGGGCAAAGCTGACAACCTCTTTTTCCTCATACTGAATATACGCTTGGGCCTTGAGAAGGAAGGCGTCCAGCGTTACCGAGGGTCGGATGCCAATAGCTTTAGCGAATTCAGTGTGGGGACGGAGCTTGCGTTCGAGCAGGAACTTTTTCATGTCATCGGTGGTAGAAACTTGAATGACTTTCTTGTTGAATCTTTTAATGTAGGCTCGCAGGGGTTCTTCCCTTCCTTGGATGATGGCCTCAAGGAAGGCTTCAGCCTTCGGATGACAGTGAGAGGCCGTGAAGTGTCTGGAGAAGAGTCTCCCCAGTTGCCTCTATGAGGTGATGGAGCCGTCAGGAATCCCTTTGTACCAGGTCATTTCCCCCTTCCTGAGTGTGGTCGGGAATAACATGTACTTGATGGTGCCCTGAACGCCGTGATAGTCTAGCAGCTTGATGTTTTTTATGTGCTCGTCGGGGTCAGTTGTTCCGTCGTATGTTCCTAGAGAGGGAGGTTTCTCTAGTCCTTTTGGTAGGTGCATAGCAATGATCTCTTGGGACAAGGGGCCGCGAGGCTCGTCGTCGCTGCTGCTACTGGTCCAAGACGGGGAGTAGGTGTCCCGTCTGTAGGTAAGATGGCGATCTCGTCGGGGAGACGGGGTTCGTGCTCGACCCTTGGATCTGGGTGGAGGCGAACATTTTGATTCTCCTTGGTGGCCTCTTCTGGCCCTCTTGGGTTGTGGGGAATGCTGGTTCTGAGAAGAAATCTAGTCGCGTTTGCGGATGGTCAGGGTCTCTAGCTCTAGAGGTGTCTGATTGTTCCTCTCGCGCCGGGGAGGGGGACTCCATCGTTGCTGACGTTCTTCCTCGATGGAGGGGATCTTGGAAGACTGGACTCTTCTAACACTCCAATCCTTGTGTTCTGGTTGAGGATTAGGAGGTTGGTTTTGTTGAGAATAATCTGCTGTCGCGCACAGACCAAAAACAAGTTTTTCTAAAAAATATAGTAAATTGACAATGACTCAGATGTCGATTCACAAGGATTTTTGATGATGAATTAACCAATTGAAAATGATTATGGGGGGTTGTTTTCTTTTAGAATTCGATTAAGAAAATTAACAAAGTAAATAAGTGATTACTGAAATAAGTGATTAAACAGGTTAATCTATCGGTTCAACTACCAACTTATCATCGGTCATTATAATTCCAATTGCCTAAGCGATTCCAATCCCTATTCGATTGCAATATTGAACAAACAAGCATCGACATTACTACACGAGTTATGTTCCTAATCACCGAATTAAGCAAACGGTTCACCGAATTAAGCAGATGGTTAAAGATAGCGCGAATTACGATTAAAGTAAGAAACATAGATCAACCGAATTAAATCCAATCTATTCTATAAGAAACGAATTAAGCAAATGAAAATTATAGAACAAATTGGAAAGGAACTGAATTAAATTGAAATTGATAAGAACCTCAAAGAATTAAGGAATTCGAATCCGACAGATTTCTCCTCAGGATTAGTTCGCCATGAAACATGTGAAAGTAAAAATAAAATTTGTGAAAGCTAGGTTATCCTATTGTAGCACGGAAGCAAACCTTATAAACAAAATAAGGTTTGCATTACACACTCAACCGGATCGAAAACATAAACCAAGCCCAATAAAAATGACCAGAAACAACATAATTTATACAGTCATAAACTTCAACAAATTATTTGAGACCCATGCACTCCGAATCCGATTCTTCTTCCAAAATGAAAGTTGTATATCTTTTTCTTAGCTTTCCAACAACTAGTAGAACGCCTCAATCTGATTCTTGTAGCTCTAGTTATGAATTTTTTATTGAAAGCTAATAATAATAAAAATAACAAACGAAAATCAAATAAGGCTGAAAATAAATTGAATTATAAAAACATCATAAAATAGAAAAATAAACAAACCAAACTATAGAAATGCTTAAGTCTAAACATATAAAAATGCTCATCAAAATGCACTGGTCAAATTCCCCCACACTTAAACTTTTGCACTCCGAGCAAAATCAAGAATTTAAAACAGAAATTTCAAAGCAAAAAACAAACAGAGCATGCAATCTCAAAGATTCTCTAGATACGAAAGGCAAGCAAACTTCTAATTCTAAGCTTCAAGAATATGACATTAGTGATTAACTCTTTTGTGACATTCAAAGAATATATGAAAAGCAGATTGCTAAAAAGTACATCACAAGCATCAAGATCCTCACAAGATAAACTGTTTCCACTCAACTCTCAAGTGTTTAGGTTACATGTTTACACTCAAAGCACAACATGAGAGTTAGTACTACCATAAGCTTGAAAAAGAACTCTAACATTCACAATTGACTTACATGCACACAAAAATCAAAAGGACTTTTATTAAGGTTGTAACGTGGCCAAGGTAAGGGTAGGATAAATCCTAAGGGGTACTAGGCTAAAATCAAAGAGTTAAAATAAAATTGAAAGAATTGCGGGAGTTGAACTACATGATAATTAAATTGCTTTCAACAACAACCTCACGACTTATTTCTCTTCTCTTTTTCCTTTTATTCTTCTTTTTTTTTCGGAAGAGATATGTATTGACATCCTTCTCTATTTTTTATTTTTTATATTTTTTTTTCTTTTGTGCCAACATCATAACAACATTACAACAAAGATAATATTCAACCCCACACAACTCTATACAAGACTCCCTTAACCCTTTGAATAGGACTATTTCATTTTTTTCACTTTTCGGCTTGTAATGAGTTTTAAACAAAAAAAAAGAGATAATAGGCTCAAAGGGGCTTGAAAACAAGGGTAATATTATCAAGGTTGGCTTTTTGGCTAACTGGCTAAAAATAAAACAAAATAACATGCCTGTATCATTTCAGTGTGTACAAGTAAATAAAAAGCTTCAACAAGAGTCAATTCAAGTTCTAGAGACTAACAAACATGAGTGAAATCACACAAGAAAGAAAGAGATAGATTTTTGATGTATATCCATTATTAGGCTCAAAATCTCACAAGGTTTGGTGATCTACCACTAGTGATGTACAATTTAGAGTTTACTCATACATACATACCAAGAATGCACAAAAATACTCAATCACATCACACCACAAGTCTTTCATCAAAGAACATAGAGAAAACTCACAGTTGTAACAAAATAACCAACAAAAAAGCATGCGATTATATTTATTTTTTTTGGAAAAGAAACAAATAGAAACAAAGAAAACAAAATGAAAACAAATGTTTCCCTCCCCCACACTTAAAACAGACATTTTCCTCAATGAAAGGAACTCAATTATAAAGTAAGAGTGAGTGAAAGGAAAGGGTGCTCCCTGGTCAAGTTGCAGTGTAGTTAGACACTTCCAAAGAAAACTCTTCCATGGTAGCATCTTCAGGCATTGAACTTTCATGGAATAGCTTCAGGCGCTATCCATTGACCTTGAAAACCTTGTTAGTACCTGCACTTTTAGTTTCTACTGCACCATGAGGGAAAACATTAGTAACAACAAAAGGGTCAATCCATTTGGATCGAAGTTTCCCAGCCATAAGCTTAAGGCAGGAGTTAAACAGTAAAACTTATTGGCCCACAGAGAATTCCTTTCTAGAAATTATTTTATCATGAAAGTGTTTAGTTTTCTCTTTATAAATTTTAGAGCTTTCATAAGCTTCTAGCCTAAGCTCTTCAAGCTGTTGTAATTGGAGTTTTCTTTCAATACCTGCTTGTTGCATCTCCAAATTACAACTCTTTACCGTCCAATAAGCACGATTTTCTATCTCAACAGGAAGATGACATGCCTTACAAAAATAAGTCGATAGGGGGACATCCCTATTGGTGTCTTGAAAGGTGTTCTTTGAGCCCAGGGTGCGTCTTCTAGACGATTTCTCTAAAATCTTTTTGATCTCCCTGTTAGAGATCTCAGCTTGCCCATTAGTTTGTGGATGATATGTAGTAGAGACTCTATGCATAATTCCATACTTCTGAAGTAAAGCTTTCATGGCGCGGTTACAGAAATGAGTGCCTTGGTCACTTATGATAGCTCGTGGTATTCCGGACCTGCAAAAGATATTAGACCTGACAAAATCTGCAACAACTCTAGAATCATTAGTCCTAGTGGGGATAGCTTCCACCCATTTTGAAACATAATCAACAACAAGTAAAATATAGAGAAAACCAAATGATATAAGAAAGGGACCCATAAAGTCAATTCCCCATACATCAAACACCTCACAGAAAAGCATAGGTTGCTGCGGCATTTCACTCTTACAAGTGATGGTTGTACCTGCTATCTAGCATTCTTTACAAGTGTCGTACGTCTCATAAGCATCCTTAAAAACAGTGGGCCAATAGAAACCCGATTCAAGGACTTTTCTTGCAGTTCTTTGCGGACCAAAGTGTCCCCCTACTTGAGAGGCATGAGAAAAATGCAAAATAGATTCAATCTCATAGTCGGGGACACACCTCCTAATAACCTGATCACTACCAAACTTCCAAAAATAAGGATCATCCCACACATAGTATTTGACACCACTCTTGAGTTTGTTAATTTGTGCCTTAGATGCACCTGCAGGAAAAACACCAGCAACAAGATAATTAACAATATCAGCAAACCAAGGAGTAAGTCCCTGTAAAAGTAGCATCTGCTCATCAGGAAAGTCATCTTGAATGGGAGAAGGATCTGTATCGCGCTCTATTCTACTCAAGTGGTCAGCTACTAGGTTCTCGACTCCACTTTTGTCCTTAATCTCTACATTAAACTCTTGGAGCAACAACATCCACCGAATTAATCTCGGTTTTGCTTTTGGTTTCTTTAAAAGGTACTTCAAAGATGCATGGTCAGTAAAAACAACAACCTTGGAACCTAGCAAATATTTTCTAAACTTGTCAAGAGCAAAAACAATCGCTAAAAGTTCCTTTTCAGTGGTAGTGTAATTAGCTTGTGCAAAATCTAAAGTCCTAGAAGCATAGTAAATAACATGGGCAGGCTTATCCACCCTTTGTGTAAGGATCGCTCCAACTGCATAGTCAGATGCATAACACATAATCTCAAAAGGAAGGTTCTAATCAAGAGGCTGTATGATGGGAGCGAGGGTCTGTGCTTTCTTCAAGAAATCAAACGCCTGCTTGCATTTCTCATCAAAATTGAAGGTCACGTCGTTCTTCAACAGGTTTGAAAGTGGAAGAGCTATCTTGCTGAAGTCTTTTATGAAGCGCATGTAAAAACCTGCATGACCAAGAAAAGAATGAATCTCGCGAATGCAAGATGGGTAAGACAATGTAGAAATCACAGCAATCTTAGCAGGGTCTACTGGAATTCCTTTTTCATAAATTATGTGTCCTAAAATAATTCCCTGCTCAACCATAAAGTGGCATTTTTCATAATTTAAAACAAAGTCATTTTCGATGTATCTCTCTAAAACCATATTCAAACTGCTCAAACATACATCAAAAGAAGAACCATAAACAGTGAAATCATCCATAAACACTTCCATGCAATTTTCAATAAAATTAGAAAAAATGCTAATCGTGCATCGCTGGAAAGTGTCAGGAGCATTGCAAAGACCAAAAGGCATCCTCCTGTAAGAAAATGTACCAAAAGGGCATGTGAAAGTGGTCTTTTATTGATCTTCAGGTTCAATATGAATTTGAAAGTAACCTGAAAAACCATCAAGAAAATAATAATGTGATTTACCTGCAAGTCGTTCGAGCATTTGATCAATGAACAACAAAGGAAAGTGATCCTTTCTAGTCGCCTGGTTCAACCTCCTATAATCAATAAAAACCCTCAAGCTATTCTTAACTCTAGTGGGAACAAGTTCATTCTTTTCATATTTTATCATAGTGAGTCCAGATTTCTTTGGTACAACCTGCACTGGACTTACCCAATTATTGTCAAAGATAGGATATATGATACTTGCTTGTAATAGCTTGGTTACCTCTTTCTTCACCACATCAAGAATTAAAGGATTAATCCTCCTTTGGGGATGCCTCACCACCTTAGCTCCTTCTTCAAGTAGAATCTGATGCATGCACCTGGAAGGGCTAATACCGGGAATGTCCGCCAAGGTCCACCCAATTGCCTTTTTGTGCCTCTTTAAAACCTACAAAATCCTACTTTCTTGATCGAAATCAAGGTTATCTGAAATTATAATAGGAAGTTTATCATTTATGTCTAATTAGGCATATTTGAGATTTTCTGGGAGAGGTTTGAGGTCTAAAGAAGGAGGTTACTTAATAGATGGAATGGTCGCGGCAACAGGGACATCCAGAACCTTAGCCGCACAAACCACTTCATTTGTAACCTTATCCACTTGCAAAATATCAACATACAATGCAACATTTATCTCGGTACAAATAGAGCAAACATTAGTGTTAGTGCATACATCACAAGAGTAAGTATCATCATAGTTTAGTAAAGACAGAAAGTCAGATAAAAACTCGGGATATGAATCATCTACTAAGTCAGAAAGTAATTCAATGTGAAATACAGAATGTTCTTCCATGGGATGTTTCATTGCATCAAAGATGTTAAATTTGGCGATAATATCACCAAACTCCATGGACACCGTGCCATCATCAACATCGATTTTTATCTTCTCCGTTTTCATAAGCGTTCTGCCGAGAATGATCGGTGCCTTGCTTGACTTTGTTTCTCCTTCCATGTCAAGAATATAAAAATCTGCAGGAAAAATCAAGTCATTAACTTGCACGAGGACATCTTCCACGACTCCGGTGGGGCGGGCATTGCTTCTATTTGTCAGCTGAATGATTAAACCTGTATGCTGCAAAGGACCAAGGTCAAGATTATCATAAGTAGAAGTAGGCATAACATTAATACCGGCCCCTAAATCAAGCATGCAATTTTCGAGTTTACTATTCCCAATGGTACAAGGGATAGCAAAAGTTTCTGGATCCTTGCACTTTTCTGGCATGGGCTGGAAGAGGGCTGAAACATTTTGCTCAGCTGTATTATTAGATTGGATGAAGGCAGAAATATTCCTTCCCATATTCACCCTCTCATTCCCTTTCAATCTCCTTTTATGAGTACATAAATCCTTAAGAAACTTTGCATACTTTGGAATCTGCTTGATTACATCAAGAAGCAGAATATTTACCGCCACTTTTTTAAACACATCCAAAATATCTCTCTCTCTCTCTCTCTCTCTCTCTCTCTCTCTCTCTCTCTCTCTCTCTCTCTCTCTCTCTCTCTCTCTCTCTCTCTCTCTCTCTTCCTCAAGAATGTTCTTATTTTTCTGCACTCGGTGAGGGAAAGGTATCCGAGGTACATACTGCTTTTCCTCAACAACAGAAGGCTCAGGCTCAACAACAACAGAAGGCTCAACAATTTCCTCATTTTTTTTCTGGGGCAGAATCTGTAACTTTTCCGGATTGCAAGATTATTACACTCACATTAGGACCTTTAGGATTCACCACGGTTTGAGAAGGTAGTTGGTTGGATCCTTGTGCTTGTTGAATACCATTAACTGAAGAAGCAAGTTGTCTTATTTGTGTTTGCAAGGCTTAGATGGTGGACTCTATCCGTTGTTAGGATTGGAGATTATTGGCATCCAATTGCTTAACAATATCCTCTAATGAAGGACCAGAAGCTGGGGCAGCAGTGGTTGCAGTTTGTGGAGGATTTTGTAATGGTGGCAAGGGTAGCATCAATTGTTGTTGGTTGGGATAGTGTTTTTGGTTGGAAGGCTGGTTTCCATATTGGAGGTTTGGATGGTTCCTCCAATTTAGATGGTATTTATTAGTGGACAGGTCAGAAATATTGTACCGGTTTTGGTTGTTACCTTGATTGTAAAGGGTTACGGCATATGCTTGAGGTAATTCAGTAGGCCTTTCATCTTGTAGAATAGGACATGTATCGGTAGGATGATCAGAAGAAGTACAAATACCACATAACCTTACTGTTTGGGCTTGTTGGGCTGCTTGAGCTTTACCTATCACTACCAACTGTTTCACTAATTCGGTCAGTTCATTCATTCTACTTTTGAAGGCTTTGTCGGAATGAGAAACATGAGAAGAAATGTGAACCTCATTCACACCTTTTATTTAAACAGAGTTTTCTTTCGTTGTGAATTGTTGGGAGTTAAGAGACATGTTCTCAATCAGAGCCTTGATAGCGCTGGAGTCTTATCAACAAGTGCTCCGCCACTAGCAGCATCTAAAATATTCTTATCCATTGGTTTTAATCCTTCATAGAAATACTGAATCAATAATTGCTCAGTGATCTGGTGTTGTGGGTAACTCGAAACTAATTGTTTGAATCTCCCCCAATATTCAGCCAATGATTCATTATCCCGTTATCTAATACCACACATGTGTTTTCGTATCGAGGCATCTTTGGATGCAGGAAAGTATCGTATCGGCTCAAGATAATATGACCAGTCTTTGGCCGCACCTTGTAGAGAAAACAGAAAGTCTCTCAACTTGATGTGATCTTCCGTAATTCCTTTAGGCCTAAGTGGGGTTGAACAAACAATCTGAAATTCTTTAAGATGCTTGTGTGGATCCTCACCTGCAAGACCACTAAATCTCGACAACAAATGTATTAATCCAGATTTTAATTCAAAAAGGACAGCAAGGTCATCATATTCAATAAATAAGCCATTATAGTTAACATCGGGAGCAGCAAGCTCTCTTAGTGTCCGCTGTTCAGCCATGTTATTTTCGAAAGTAAATTCAGAGTTAGAATCAAACAAGCAATGAGAAAACAAAGAGTTAGAATCAAAATCATCAAGAATCCCCGGCAACAACGCCAATTTGATCCACTGTTGCGCACGGATCAAAAATGAGTTTTTCTGAAAAATGTAGTAAAGCGACAATAACTCAGATTTCGATTCACAAGGATTCTTGATGATGAATTAACCAATTGAAAATGATTATGGGTGGGGTTGTTTTGTTTTAGAATTCGATTAAGAAAATAAATAAAGTAAATAAGTGATTACTGAAATAAGTGATTAAACATGTTAATCTACCGGCACGACTACCAACTTATCATCGGTCATTATAATTCCAATTTCCTAAGCGGTTCCAATCCCTATTCGATTTCAATATTAAACAAACAAGTATCGAAAATACTACACAAGTTATGTTCCTAATCACCGAATTAAGCAAACAGTTCACCGAATTAAGCACACAATTAAAGATAGTGCGAATTAACGAAAAAGCTAAGTTAAACGCGATTAAAGTAAGGAACATAGATCAACCGAATTAAATCCAATCTATTCTATAAGAAACAAATTAAGAAAACGAAAATTATAGAATAAATTGGAACGGAACTTAATTAAATTGAAATTGATAAGAACCTCAAAAAATTAAGGAATTCGAATCCGGCAGATTTTCCCTCGGGATTAGTTCGCCATGAAATATGTGAAAGCAAAAATAAAATTCGTGAAAGCTAGGTTATCCTACTGTATCACGGCAGCAAACCTTATAAATAAAATAAGGTTTGCATTACACACTCAACCGGATCGGAAACATAAGCCAGGCCCAATAAAAATGACCTGAAACAGCTGAATTTATATAGTCAGAAACTTAAACGAATTATTCGAGACTCATGTATTCCGAATCAGATTCTTCGTCCAATATGAAAGTTGTATATCTTTTTCTAAGCTTTCCAACGACTGGTAGAACGCATCAATCCAATTCTCGTAGCTCCAGTTAAATTTTTTATTGAAAGCTGCTAATGTTAAAAATAACAAACGAAAATCAAATAAGGCTGAAAATAAATTGAATTATAAAAACATCATAAAATAGAAAAATAAACAAACTAAATTATAGAAATTCTTAAGTCTAAACATAGAGGAATGTGCATTAAAATGCACTGATCAGAGAACCTCAAGGAGGTCCGTCATGGTCGGGTCGGCGTTGGGCAGAACTGAAACTGCCAGGTGCTGCAGGACAAGTGGGGCTTCATCGTGATCTACACGAGTAGGGGATGTGGAAGCTGTGACTCCGTCCCTTTGCCGGTGGACGTCTCCGCCACGAGAGGTGGTTGCCTCATCAACATCAGTCTTGCTGAAGGGGAGAAAAGTAGACTTACGAGCATCAAGATTGTTGTCACAGGCAGTCATGATCAGAAATTTGAAGAATTATTTTTATCTTGTGTTCTACGAAAAGAGAAAGGACGGTGTCGCAACTGTGAAAAACACCCGGCGGAAAATAGAAGAGTCGCCACCTTTCGTTATTTATTCCAAAGAGAGGGAAAGGAAACGATTGAAAAAATATAACGAAAAAGGGAAAAGACGAGGTCATCGCAACCAAATCTCGGGTTTGAGAGTCGGTTAAGCAATGGGAAGGTATTAACACCCCACACGTCCGTCGTACTCGACGGGATCCACGCTTAGTTGTCTATCTAAAGGGTGATTGAAGCTATCTAACTAAAGGTCTCGGGGACAAAAGAAAAGAACAGTGACTCGACAGAGCATCGCCGCTCTGTGCCTACATATTCCCTCGTGCAATGGGAAAGTCAGAGTCAACGTAGTTTGGCTAACTACGGGTGAAAGTTGGGAAGGTTGCTTGCCAAGACATCGCGTCTTGTGCCTACGTATTCTCGCACGATACGAGAAATCAGAGAAAATATAGTTTGGGCAAATAAGAACACCGGTTGGTTCAAAATTTTTTACCCAAGTAGAGTTAACAAACAGTTCTAGCAATTAGGCGTACGCAACTCGACCATTGGAGACTTAGACGTTACCTATTTGCGATAGAACTAAGAGTTAACGAAACTCTTGTTTATGAAAAGGTTTTCCATTACTAAAGGTCCCAGAGGACAAAATGAAGTTTGATTATTTGTTTTTGAAGTCTTTTAAGGAGAAATGTTTTTGAATTGTTTATAATTCATATTGCACAAAAGACTATGACCTGAGAGCGAATGTGTCGCGCATCACGCAAAGGGTGAACACTAAACACTCTAGGCCATCAAGAGGAAACCCCCCCAATAACCATTTCCCAAGTACTTAAGGCTCGTAGCGTACAATATTCATTAGCCTTTATTAAGTATTTTGAAGTTGTTTTGAGATGAGAAAGAAATGGGCAAACTAAAGGGAACTAGACTCAAACCCTAAAGTTGGCATGCAAGATAAACATATAGTTGAGGTTAAAGGGAATTCTACTTAATGTTATCATACATGGATTGAAACCTAGTGTCTATCACGATCATCCTTAAACAAGGAAATTGGAAGTTCTAAGGGAGCATGGTAAGAAAAGAGAACAA
Source organism: Lathyrus sativus (assembly GCA_963859935.3). NCBI lineage: Eukaryota > Viridiplantae > Streptophyta > Magnoliopsida > Fabales > Fabaceae > Lathyrus > Lathyrus sativus. The sequence continues at coordinate 558,890,931 of OZ012740.1, read as the reverse complement.
CATGAAATAGGAATGGATGAATGCATATGTGTAACACCCCCTTCTATACCCCAAATAAATGCATATAAAACAATTAAGCACATACAAATTCATCAGAGTAAAAATTTTAGGATAAGGTATAAAGGAAGAATGTCACAATTTCACCCACAAAACTCTTTAACATTTTGCTCCATAAAATATGTAACATTTTCGTAGTTTTAGAAATCACATTTCAACATTTAATTTAAGCGGAAGATAACATCATTTAATCAGTTCCAAAATATTAATTCAAATGCACATAAGTCATCCAGATTAATACATCATATCAGTTAGATTACAAAACCACATCAGTTGATACATCGCAATGTATCACAAAAGAATGACTATACTAGTCTAACTACCCGGTGTTACATATCAGAGCAGCCGACTCAAAAGAATGAAGACTAACTTCACAAAAGGACTCCAGCATCCTAATCTGCAATGCCTCATAGAGCATTATAAAACAGCAGAAGGGTAAGAAATATAACCATAATAATCAAAGCATAAGATTACATATATAGGTAATCATGTAACACATATTCACATTTCTCACCACACTTCATTCCCATAATCATAATTATATCATGCTCACATATATCAACATTATGAACATTCGCAAGCACATCCCTTCATGCTTAATTTCACAATCATTCACAAGCACATTTATACAACAACAATATTATGCAATGTGACTCAACATATCCAATACAACTCAATGCTATGCGGTACCGACTCTCGTTATCTTTTTTCGGTTTTCACTCTAAACCGGGTCCACCCTTCTAGACCGATAACTCGTTATCATTTTTTGGTTTTTACTTTAAACCGGGTCCACCCTTCTAGACCGATAACAACCAAGCTCGTTCCCTAGGCTTCAAACCCACCCTTCTAGGTTTGGGACAAGCCACTAGTTTCCACGAAACTAACAGACATTGCCTCTTGACTGAATGATGCATGTACAATCAACCAATCACAATAAATGCACTTAAGACCGTTCCCGCGTCTTAATCCCATGCATTCGAATAATTCACCCCTTCGAGAATTTCATTATGATTGCACATACAACATATATCAAACATTTATCAATGTATTCATTTCACCCATCATCATCATCATATTCAACAACAATGCACACATATCACATATGTTCCCATGCATTTACACAACAATCGCATACAAATATGCACTCACAATTCATTAGACAATACACATACATTCATAATTATATTCCCATGTATTCGAATAATTCACCCCTTCGTGAATTATATCATGATTGCACACACAACATATCATAATAATCATCAACGTATTCATAATTCAATACCATCACACAATGCACACATATCCACGATATGTTCTCATGCATTATTCACAATTAACTACACAATGCACACATATCCACGATATGTTCTCATGCATTACCCGCATACAATCACAATTCATTTCAAACATTATATTTGTCAAGCAATGCACGCATATCCATCAATATGCTCTCATGCATTCTTCATGTATTTTAACATACAATCGCATATAAACATTATGCATTCACAATACATTTTTCATAGTATGTTTATTATTCATCTCATGCCATTTTATACAAGGTATACGCCTCACAATACCAATAATACAATTATAAGCCATGCGCACATATATCCACAATGTTCTCATGCATACTTATTACATAATTGTACATAACAATCAAACATTCACAAACTCATCAATTAATACACACATAATCATCATTATGTTCTCATGTATTTTAACCGATTACAATTAATCATTCATATCACAACTCTAGGATTCACGCCCAAAGGCTACCCACAACACATATCATCACCATGGATCACATACTTATTCATATCATAGAGGTATTAACCTATGTGAATCAACCAAACAACCACCACATGAACAACACAGCAAAAGAAAATGCTGTCACATTCGCTTTCATTCGCCTGGCGAACCCTCGCAGCGAACCTTCGCTAGGCTTCGCCTGGCGAGACTTCCCAGCGAGCCCAAGTCAGTAGCTACTGACTTCATTCGCCATCATTCGCCAGCACCTTCGTTGGGCGAACCTTCGCTATCCAACTTCACTTGGAGAACTCACCAGCGAAGTCCACTGGAACTTAATTATAATTACTCGTCAGCATTCGCTAGGCTTCGCCTGGCGAAGCTTCGCCTTCGCTCGCCTGGCGAGAGCCAGCGAACCTGCGCAGAACAGAACCCTATTCTGCCTCTCCTTCATCAATCCATCATCAACCAAACCTCAAACATCCAAATCAGTACAAATAGCATCAATACATGTTACCCGACTATTCTACGGCATTATTGCTCAGTTCCAACCGATTAAATCATCAATCTACCGATTATTCCAACTTTTTCCCTAAATGAAAAAGGATGGAAACTACACCAAAACCCCAACCCAACATATATAACATCATGCAATGATCAAATAGAAACATTTCTCACCCTTACCTCGATTAATCGGAGCTTTGATGTTGGTTCTTGATGATTTTCCACTTTCCTCTTCTTCTCCTCCTTTTCTCTCCTTTCTTCTTCTTTCCTCTTTCTTTTCCAAATGTTTTCTATCTTTGTTTTCTTTTCTTTCTCTCTTATATATTTCCTTCATTTTCCTTCCTCTCCAATTCCTTCTTAATTTTCTATCCATACCAATTAATAAAAATTAATTCCAATATTAACATAAAATCCCACTAAATCAATTAATTACTACAATTAATTATTTAATGAAATTCGGGCTGTTACAACTCTCCCCCACTTTAGGAATTTTCGTCCTCGAAAATGTTACCTGATACAAACAGTTCTAGATAAGACTCCTTCATCCGACTCTCAAGCTCCCAAGTAACATTTCCACCAGCCGGTCCTCCCCAAGCGACCTTCACTAAAGCAATCTCTTTACCTCGAAGCTGTTTTAATTTCCGATCCTCAATCCGCATAGGTGATGTCTCAACAGTCAGGTTATCTCTCACCTGCACATCATCTATTTGGACTACATGAGACGGATCCGCAATGTATTTCCTCAACTGAGATACATGGAATACGTCGTGAAGATTAGCAAGCGACGGTGGTAAAGTCACACGATAGGCCACTTCTCCTATCCTTTGCAAAATCTGATAAGGACCAATGAAACGCGGCGACAACTTGCGCGACTTCAGTGCCCTACCAACACCTGTCATCGGAGTGACTCGAAGAAACACATAATCTCCCTCTTGAAATTCAAGTGCCTTCCTCCTCTTGTCATAATAACTCTTCTGACGACTCTGAGTAATTCTCATCTTTTCTTGAATCATCTTGATCTTATCAGTAGTCTGTTGAACTAACTCGGGTCCAACAACAGAACTCTCTCCGGACTCGAACCAACACAATGGTGTCCTACACCGCCTACCATACAACGCCTCAAATGGTGCCATACCAATACTCGAATGAAAACTGTTGTTGTAGGTAAACTCAATCAAAGGCAAGTAGCTATCCCAAGCTCCTCCTTTTTCCAATACACAAGCTCTCAAAAGATCTTCAAGCGACTGGATCGTCCTCTCCGTCTGACCATCAGTCTGAGGATGATACGCTGAACTCAAATGCAACTTAGTACCCAAAGCACTCTGCAAGCTCTCCCAAAATCTTGAAGTGAACCTCGAATCTCTATCCGAAACAATACTTAACGGAATACCATGCAGACACACAATCCTCTCAATATACAACTTAGCCAACTTCTCCAAAGGGTAATCCATACGCATAGGAATAAAGTGAGCAGATTTAGTCAACCTATCCACGATAACCCAAATAGCCTCAAAATTACTCGGCGTCCTCGGCAAACCCGATACAAAATCCATGGAGATACTATCCCATTTCCACTCAGGAATAAACAACGGCTTCATCAAACCCGATGGCTTCTGATGCTCAATCTTTGACTTCTGGCAAGTCAAACAAGAATATACAAATTCCGCGATATCCTTCTTCATACTAGGCCACCAAAATACTTTCCTCAAATCCTGATACATCTTAGTAGCACCCGGATGAATACTCAATCCGCTACGATGTCCTTCCTCAAGGATGCTCTTCTTAAGCTCAACCATGTTCGGAACACAAACTCGATCCCGACATCTCATAATACCATTCTCATCAATCCGAAAATCACCACCTTGGCCTTAGTTGATTAAAGTCAACTGATCAACTAAGCTCAAATCCGATTTCTGTCCTTCTCGAATTTCGTCCAAAATACCACTCGTAAGCTTTAACATACCCAACTTAAATCCAAAAGAAGTCCTCTCACATACCAAACTCAAATCCCGAAATTGCTCAATCAATTCCAACTCTTTCACCATCAATGCCGACATATGCAATGATTTCCGACTCAATGCATCCGCTACTACATTCGCTTTACCCGGATGGTAGTTCAAGCCAAAATCAAAATCCTTCAAAAGTTCAAGCCATCTTCTTTGTCTCGCATTCAATTCCTTTTGATCAAAAAGATATTTCAAACTCTTGTGGTCGCTAAACACTTCAAATCTTGCGCCAAACAGATAATGCCTCCAAAGTTTCAACACGAACACAACGGCGGCCAACTCTAAGTCATGCGTCGGATAATTCTTCTCATGCACTTTGAGTTGCCTCGAAGCATAAGCCACAACTTGATTATTCTGCATCAACACACCTCCTAAACCTATCAAAGAAGCATCACAATACACAACGAATGGTTCTTCCGGATTTGGCAGAATCAAAACAGGAGTTGTCGTCAACCTTCGCTTAAGTTCTTGAAAACTCGCTTCACACTTGGCGTCCCAAACAAAGGCTTGACCTTTCCTAGTCAACTGTGTCAACGGCAACGATAACTTAGCAAATCCTTCAATAAACTTCCGATAATAACCGGCTAAACCAAGAAAACTTCTGATCTCAAAAACTGACTTCGGAGTCTCCCATTGCGACACCGCTTCAACCTTCGACGGATCGACTGCAATACCACTACTAGAAATCACATGACCAAGGAAACTAACTTCCTTCAACCAAAATTCACACTTAGAAAGCTTCGCAAACAACTGCTTCTCTCTCAACACAGATAACACAATCTTCAGATGCTCGGCATGCTCTCCTTCGCTCTTCGAATAAACCAAGATGTCGTCAATAAACACCACCACAAACTTATCCAAATACGGATGGAAAATCCTATTCATGTACTCCATAAATACACCTGGTGCATTAGTCACACCAAATGGCATCACGGAATACTCATAGTGTCCATACCTTGTCCGAAAGGCCGTCTTCTGAATATCCTCAGCTTTCACACGGATCTGATGATACCCAGATCTCAAATCAATCTTGCTGAACACGCTTGCACCAACCAACTGATCCATCAGATCATCAATCCTTGGAAGTGGATACTTATTCTTAATAGTCACCTTGTTCAACTGTCTGTAATCCACACAGAGCCTCATAGAACCCTCTTTCTTCTTAACCAACAACACCGGTGCACCCCACGGTGACACGCTCGGACGAATAAACCTTTTTTTCAAGCAAATCCTCAAGTTGACTCTTCAACTCTTTTAACTCTGAGGCCGACATACGATATGGAGCCATCGATATCGGACTAGTTCCAGGAATCAAATCTATCGAAAACTCCACTTCTCGCTCCGGCGGTAAATCCTTTATCTCTTCAGGGAATACTTCCGGAAAATCTCTAACAATGGGCAAAGCATCAATCTCTTCACTTTCACTAGTCCTCAAAGTTTCCATAAGCATAAATACCCTAGCCCCATCTTGTACCGATTCCTTCACTTGTTTCCTCGTCATAAACAAATCCCTTTCAACATCCGAGTCGGGAAAAATAACCGTTTTGTCAAAACAGTTAATATAAACACGATTGAATTTTAACCAATTCATTCCAAGAATGACATCCAGTTGATCTAAATGAAGACACACTAAATCAATCCCAAAATCTCTACCGAAAATACTCAACGGGCAATTTAAGCAAACATACGGTGTAGTTACCGAACCCATAGCAGGAGTATCAATAACCATACCGCCACCAATCACAGACAACTCAAGATTCAACCTTCTAACACAATCCAAAGAAATAAAAGAATGCGTAGCTCCGGTATCAATTATAGCGATCAAAGGTGTACCATTAATGAAGCACGTACCTCGGATCAATCGATCGTCGCTAGCAGTCTCAGATCCAGATAGAGCGAACACTTTCCCGCTCCCTTGATTCTTCTTCGGCTTATCGCACTTGGTACTGATGTGCCCTCGCTCACCACAGTTATAGCAAGTAACACCCGCACCGCTTCTGCACTCAAGAGCCTTGTGGCCTGGCTTGCCACACTTAAAACACGTCTTCTCAACACTTTTGCACTCCGGAGCACGATGCCCCGCTTCACCACAACGGTAACACCTAACCGGGGTAGAAACTCCCCCACTTGGCTTCTTGCCAAAACCAACCTTTTGTTTCCCCTTATCGGCAGGAGTTACGTAAGGTTTTCCTCTGAATTGTCCTTTTCCTTTCTTATCACTTAGGCTCTTGTAGTGGCTAGACCTAGCCCTACTGTCTTCGTCATAAATTCTGCTCTTGTTAACCAACTCAGAAAACCGTCTGATTTCCTGGTACCCAATAGCTTGTCTAATCTCGGGTCTCAAACCGTTCACAAACTTGAGGCACTTAGACCTCTCAGCATTACCAGTATTATAGTGAGGACAAAATTTGATCAACTCCTCAAATTTCGCCGCATACTCAGCAACCGTCGAATTACCTTGCTTCAACTCAAGAAATTCGATCTCTTTCTTCCCCCGCACATCCTCTGGAAAATACTTCTCCAGAAACGTTTCTCTAAACAAATCCCACGTAATCACAATATCATCTTCCTCAAATCTTTGGCGAGTATTACCCCACCAATCTTCAGCTTCTTCTTCGAGCATATGAGTCCCAAATTGCACCTTCTGTGCATCCGAGCAATTCATAACTCGAAAAATCTTCTCCACAGCTTTCAACCAAATTTGTGCCTTGTCCGGTTCATGAGTTAACTTGAAGACCGGAGGGTTATTCTTTTGGAATTTCCCCAAAGCACGGAATCCATCATCAGCATGATTCCTCACATTCACATTGGCCGGAGGATTCTGCCCAATTGCCCCCGCCAATCTCGTCAATGCCTCCGCAATCGCTTCGTCGTTCCTTCCTGCAACCATCTTACTAATTCCAACAACAGAACCACGTAAGATCAACCAATATTGATAATGCAACACACGCATATCAATAACACACAGGAAAAACACTCTAACAACTTGGCCGGACGGACCGACCTGCTCTGATACCACTATTGTAACACCCTCTTCTATACCCCAACCCAACATATATAACATCATGCAATGATCAAATAGAAACATTTCTCACCCTTACCTCGATTAATCGGAGCTTTGATGTTGGTTCTTGATGATTTTCCACTTTCCTCTTTTTCTCCTCCCTTTCTCTCCTTTCTTCTTCTTTCCTCTTTCTTTTCCAAATGTTTTCTATCTTTCTTTTCTTTTCTTTCTCTCTTATATATTTCCTTCATTTTCCTTCCTCTCCAATTCCTTCTTAATTTTCTATCCATACCAATTAATAAAAATTAATTCCAATATTAACATAAAATCCCACTAAATCAATTAATTACTACAATTAATTATTTAATGAAATTCGGGCTGTTACAATATGCAATGCAACACACAAGCAAAGGGAGGAAAAAGTATGGGGTGAACACCTCCACAAGCATATCTCAACCTTTATTAATGCAAGTAAGAAATGCACAAATAGAAAATAACACACAAGCAAAGGAAGGAAAAAGTATGGGGTGAACACCTCCACAAGCACATCTCAACCTTTATTAATGCATAAGGGAAGAAAAGAAGGATAAAAGCTTACAACAGGCATACCTCAATCCTAATGCACAAAATCATACAATATGAAAGGGAAAAAAGGATAGGGTTGAATGAGATGATGGGAGGCAAAGTGAGAACCAAGGGAACTCACAAGGGCTACTCAACCAAACATACTACATCCAATATGCACACAAATTACACAAATGGTCCTCAAAGGCTCACTACTTATGGCATGCTCCAAATTCCTCCAAAGGAGGGATTAAGCTTCCATTAATAGGATCCTAAAGTCCTAGGATAGAAGTAGATATGAAGGTAGAATGTACTCAAAGTAAATGAAAATAAATGCACAAAAGATTACAAAGGAATCATGTAAAAATAGGGTAAACATTCATACACATGCACATATAGAATCCTAAAAGATAGGTCAGAAGAAGTAGAAACTTAAACAAGTTATAAACCAAATGAGTACCTATAATTCAACATACCCACACTTCAATATGTTCGCAGCATGAATCCACAAGCATTAGTAGTCCAAAGAATGCACTAATTCACTAGCTAGGGCAAATATCACACAAGGATGGCCTAGAATGAAAAATACACTAAAAATAGCACACATATCCAAAAAATGCCAAATAAAATCCTAGATGGTCCCTAAGGTGTTAGGAACCAGGGGCCAAAGCTATGAGGAAAAATCCTAAACAAAGCTAGGCAAACAGAGGGCAAGTTCTAAGGGATACCCTAAAAGCAAGGGTAAATTGAGGGTCCTAAAAATCCAACTAAAACGCTAACCACATGGTAATAACACCAGGGGTAAAAATGTCACAAAAATCAATCAATATGTCATGGATATGCACAAGAAAAATCAGCCAATGATATGAACATTTCATCACCAAATAAAATCCAACACAAAAGATATGCATTTTTCAATTCACATAAAACACCTCAAAATGGAAAATCAATATTTGATTGAAATATGGCTTAAAAATTAATCCAAAAATTTGTAAAATCAGATAACATCTAAAAGTACAACAAAATATTTTTTCCAAAATTTTTAAGTGTTTTGAGGTATTTTTAATTAATTAAAAATCAAACAGAAAAATAAATGGAAAAAGAAAGAAAAAGAAGAGAAAATGAAAAAAGCTTGGTGCAGATAACAAACAAAACAAGTTAATTTTATGGGCTAGCACGCAGGGGAGGTGTGAGTATCAAGTTTGGCCCAGATCCAAGACTTAAATCAGAGTGGGGTGAAACTCTGCGTTTCACTAAGTCTAGGTGACAGTCAAACGTTCAAAGAAGGTTCAGATCAAATCATGATCGTTGGATGTGTTCAGGTCAAAGATTCAAAGGGTGAAGTGGCTTCCACGTAGGCGCCTGAGGACCAAAACCAGATGGTGGTCAGCGCATCTCTGGTTATCTTCTCCGGCGAGCCTGGCCGGAGAAGGAAGGTCCAAACCCTATCAAAATACGTGATTTCTTACACCAATCTGATCCTCTCCTCACACAGGTCACTAATCTAGAGTTCTTTTCCATTTCTTGTTCATATTTAGGGCAAAATGAAGCCATGAAGTTTTGAGGTCAAATCACAAACTAACAAGAACACGAGCAAAACCAATCCAAAAATGATATATAAGCATAAGGCTTCAAGAATCCATGAAAATGGCATGTGATTATGGCTTAAACAGAGAGAATTTTGGAAAGATAAATTACCTAACCGAGTGCCTCCGTTGGGCCTTGATTTGTTGATGATTCTTGCAGAAATTGATCCAGAAAGCTTCCTTGAACTTCAATGGAGCTTTTGGCAAACTTCAATTGGCTTGAAATGGCTTGGATTGAAGAATCACGATTTCACTTTTCCTTGATTGTGTGTAACTGAATTTCCCTCCAATTCTGCTCCAAAATCACCTCTGAACATTTGTGAAGCATCTAGGAATTATATACAATGGATCCAGATTGAAAGGAGGCCCAATCAAGGCTTGGTTGTGGTAATTGGTAAAGTCCAAAAACTTGGTTTGAAGCTCCAAAATTGCACACGAAATAGAGCTCCAATGGCTATTATCTTTGTTCAACTAGCTTGCTTGTGGTGTATTCTGATCAGAGGGATAGGAATTGGCCCTTGAAATGATCTTAATGGTGGATATTGGATGTGTACCTTAAGCTTGAAGCAACTTTGAACTTACACATGAAAATGGCCTCAAATTTTATTTCTGATTTTGGCATCTCATTTGGTAGGTTTTGGAGACTCAAAAAATGCATAAACATGATTGGAAATGGTTCAAGATGAATTCAATTAAAAGTCATGGCTTTTAAGTACTTTCTCATGGAAATTCCTTCACCAATTCTCATATACAAGTCATATCTATGACAAGTGATGGTTTGAAGGTGTAATTGACCTCATTTGGAGCAAGTTTGATGTTGGACAAAGTTCCATTTGAAGTGTGCAGAGTTGTGAAATTGACCTATAACCAAAATGACCAATAATTAAAGTTTCCCAAAATACCCCTGCCTTGCAAGCTTCATATCTTGAGCTCTACAAATTAGATGAAGTACTTCTAGTACTTTTTGGAAATCTAAGATCATAAGGAAAAACTTTCATGTTTGGGTCAAACTGAGGAGAAACATCCTTCTAGGTCAAAAATGTCTTGGAAGTTGGTTAACTTTTGTTGACCAAAATCACATTCATCTGAGGACCCATAACTTGTCAACATCATAACTTGAGTTCTAGAAACCTAATGGATGAGTTCTAGTAATCAAAAGAAATCTAGAAACATGCTCTACAAGTTTCATGTTGGAGTCAAGATGAGATGAAACTTGTATCTTGAGATATGTGGTCTTGAAGTTAGGCACTAAACAGGGGATTTTACACTGACAAGCTTAGAAACCCTGGCTTAACAACTTCTCACACTCTTTATTCTTCTTAAATTGGTCTTGAAATAACATCTTATATATCTCAACACAACATTCCATGATCATAAAGACTTGGAATTGAGTCTTAATCTCCTTCAACTTCACAGTTGACTTAGGGTTGACCAGATGGAAACCCTAACTGCACCACTTTTGACTGTGGCTTCTTGCACTTGATATAATGACTTGAACAAGCTCCTCAATGGCCCTCAAGAAATTCAATGAGCTTATATAATGTTCTCCATCTATAACCATGGACTTAATATCCTCTGATGAACTTCACATGGCCTCCAAGATAGGAGGTGAACCATATTCATTCATCTGCTTTTTTCAAAGGACTTTGACTTTCTTCTGATGATGATAAGCACTTGATAGCTTGAATAAGACCTCTTGATTAGGCTTAGAACCTTTGGAAACCTCCTCTTGCTAGGCACACCTCTCTCAATCCCCTGTAAATGAACAATGGTATGCAAATGCAAATGCTAATGCTATGAGAATGCAATGAAACATAAACCGAGTTAGAAAAAGGTTGGGAAAATTTTGAGGTGCAACAGACGGGGATAACAAGATTCCCACATACGGCACCATTGATCTTACCGATTGATCAGAACCTGAGGTGGGTCAAAGGAAAGCGCTTGTGATGTTTGTCGCTACTCGAAAAATGCATCGCGCAACGACGGGGAGGCGAAGAAGAAAGGACAGAAGAGTCGCCACCGAATTTTATTTATCCCATGAGGGGAAAGGAAAATATCGAGAAAACCTTAAGAAAGAAAATGGATAAGATGGTCTCGCAAACATGAACGGGTTCGGAAGCCGGTTATGCGAAGGGAAGGTATTAGCACCCCTCGCATCCATCGTACTCGATGGGAACCTTTTGTTTGTCGATGTGTGAATTTATCTGCTTAAACACTATGCTATAAGAGGTGTTCCACGGGGTAAAAAGAGAAGATTGAAACAGGAGAAATGTTAGGAGGAAGAAGAGAACGAGAAAGAAAAGAGAAAGAACAGACTCGATAGGACTTCACGGTCCTAGGCCTACGTATTCTCAATAGACATGAGAAAGTCAGAGTCGACGTAGTTCGGGGAACTACAGATGTGGGGGGAATGTGTGCTCGGCAAGGATTGTGGCCCTTGTGCCTACGTATCTTTACTTGAACGAAGTAAAGAATCAGAGCAGCCGTAGTTCGGCCTACGGTGTGTTGATGTTTTTTATGGATGATGCTATCGTGCGCATTCTAGCAGTTAGGTGTTTTGCTGCTCGCTCGTTGGAGACTTAGGCGTTACCTGTTTGCGGTAGAACGGACGTAGCATATCCTTTTTGAAAGATTGATTAGTTTTCGCCACGCGGGGCTAGAAGTCGCATTTGATTGATTGGATTGTTTTTAGGGGGCGAGACAGGTCCTCGGATAGTAACCCCTACGGGTAATACCCAATTCGTTATCTCAAAGTTTTTGTTATAAAAGAGGTGTCGCGAACGAGGCGTCTTCGTATTGAAAGACGAGCGTCGAAACCACCCTCACTACAGTGGGCATCCCTATGCTCGGAGAAGAAAAGGTCTACACCCAATCCTCTCTCTTTAATTCAATGCAAAGAGAACTTCGTTCTCTTATTAAAGATGTTTTTGGTTTTGAATGGTAAGTGCTTTGCGACAGAGAACCCTACGGTAAACGTCAGCACTCGGGATAGGAGAAGGCCTACGCCTAACCACTCCACGACCATTCAAGTTTTGTTATGAAAAGATTTGAGAATGCACTCGGTACAGGACCGAGGTTTTAGGTGTGAAAATTGTGGAAGGAAGTTGTGAAAGCGAGATGGTGGATAAAGTCGCGTCTTCGTATCGAAAGACGAGTGTCGAGACCACCCTCACTACAGTGGGCATCCCATCACTCGGAGAAGAAGAGGTCTACACCCAATCTTCTCTCTTTAATTCGATACAAATAGAAATTAATTTATTATTGAAAGTATACTCAGTACGAGACCGAGGTTTTATGAGGAAATGTTGGAAGCGTCTTTGTATTGACAGACGAGCATCGAGACCACCCTCACTACAGTGGGCATCCCTACGCTTGAAGAAGAAAAGGTCTACACCCAATCCTCTCTTTTTTAATTCAATACAAAGAATTGATTTTAAGGAGATGAGATTTGAAAATGGATGGGAAGCGTCTTCGTATTGAAAGACGAGTGTCGGAACCACCCTCACTACAGTGGGCATCCCAACACCCGGAGAGGAAGAAAGTCTACACTTAATCCCCTCTTTTTAATTCAATACAAAGATAATTTGATTGTGAAAATTGTTTGACAAAGTTTTTGAATAAAGTCGGGACAAGTAATGTGGATAGAAAAGAGGTGGTCTCAGATCCAACATTACTCATCAATAATTTGACTGGTAATGAATTACGGAGGTCTCGTCATCGACCTAAACGGATGAAATGGGACAAAATATCCAATAACAAACGCGAAATGGAATTTAACTCTAAAAATAAAAGTGGAATAAACTCTAGAGAAAAAAAAAAAAGAAAAAAAAAGAAGAAAATATTAAAAGAAATCCTAGAAGAAAATTGTACTCAAAACTTAAATATAAAATAGTTCTAAAGAAACTAAATGAAAAATAATATATAAAAAATATATATAGAATATAAACAAAATATAATATAAACTGTAAAATAAATCTTAGAAAATAAAATAAAATGAATTTACATAATAATAAACTAAAATAAAAAAATATACACTAACAGTCTAGCGGACTGTTCATAAAAATATTAAAATAAAAATAACTTACAGTATTACAATATATTATGATAAATCTAATAAAAAGAAAATAACAAAAAGTATTTACAAATTTTTTAATAAATAAACAAAGGGGGTTTATGTTAACAAGGGGTGTGTAGTAAGGGGAACCCGGTTGGGCTCAAAAGCCCAACAACAAACTCAGTAAAAAAAAGTAAAAAAGAAATAAATAAAAAAGAAATCAAAAAACAGCAAAACGCAATAACGTCTTCTTTGTACGCCCAGCCCAGCAACCCCACAATACCTTCTCTGCGTTCATCTCTCTCTTTCTCTCACCATCATCCTCATTGTTTCTCTCTGTTTCGTTGCAAAAAAAAAAACAGGTCTCCCTCTGTTCCATTTTCGTTTCAGTTTGAGGCGATTATTTGGGAGGTGGATGAGATGCAAACGAAGATTGATGGAGGAGTTTCGGCGAGAGGGTTTGAGGAGAAGATGAAGTGGATCTGAAATGGGTTATGGTGAAGTTGATTCGGAGGTTAAACGAGTTCGTTGTTGTTTGATGTTTGATGAAAGAAAAACTTCTGGGCTTTTGTCGAAGGTGGATTATGAATGGAGTTTGTTGAATCTGAGGGTTTTCGATGCATGTTGTTGGTTGAAAAAAACAATGGCGGATGGATTTTGCGGCTGGTGTGTGGTTGGCGGCTCATTGAAGATTAGGGTTAGGGTTAGTGTCTAGGGTTGGAGGCTGCTGAGAGGTAGGAGAAAGATGAATAGTGCCTGCATTTATAGGCACTTGACACGTGGCAGTTTGGATTAAGTTTAAATGATGTGATTAAAGGAAATGGAACTGACTTAATAATAATAATAATAATAAGAAAAATAATAATAATAATAATGTAATATCTAATTAATAACAATATAATCCTAATTAAACTAAAAACAAATAAAAAGTCTACTTAATAATTTATTAATTAAGAACTAAAATAAAATTTTAACACACTATTTTAAAATTCTAAAATAATAAAAACTAATTTTAATAAATAAATAATCTAAATAAATAAAAAGAAAGTAAATAAAACAAGTTAATAATAAATAATAAATAAAACTATATAAGAAGAAAATTCTATACGAAAACATAAAAAATGATAAATGGAAATTAAAAAACCAGGAAAAACAAAAAGGTTGGAGTTGGGATTCGAACACACATCCACCAGACATAAGACACCCAAATCCAACCGCTGGGACACGTATATTACTATTATTAAATACGCAAAAACGAAAATATATTATGTAAACATTAAATAAAATCAAATTTAAAGAAAAAACCTATTTACACTAATTCTAAAATATATTATTTCTAAAACTATATAATTAAATCTATTTAAAATAAAAATTATTTCTAATAAAATTAAAAACAGTTAAAACTCTAGAATAAAAAATCAAAATCTAAAAACTATTTAAATCCTAAAATATCTCTAACATTACTAACTTAAATCTAAAATCCTAAAATATCTCTAAAATTACTAACTTAATTCTAAAATCCTAAAATATCTCTAAAATTATTAAATTAATTCTAAAATCCTAAAATATCTCTATAATTACTAACTTAAATCTAAAATCCTAAAATATCTCTAAAATTAAATCAAATCTAATTAATTCTAATATTAAAATAATTCTAAAAACAAATTAAATCTATGCTATAAAAATAATCTATTTCTATTCTAAATAAATAAAAAACTATTTCTAATAAAAAATTCTAACTAAATTAAAAAATCTATTTAAAAACTATTAAAATAAAATCTATTCTAAAGAAATAAATAAATAACTATTCTAATTCTAAAAATATAATAAAACAAAATTCTACATCTAATTAAATTAAATAGGTGATAAAAATAAAAAAGAACAAAATAGTAATATTTGCAAGGAAAAAGAGAAATTAAAAAGGATTGAAATATTTACGAAAATGCCCTTAGGCCACGTGTCGCGCTCCCATTAGGCAAAATAAATCAAGATTTGAAAAACGCTCAAAGTGGACACGTGTCTAGACGGCATGAAATTAAGTGGAAAAAAAACAAAAATATTTACAAAAGCTGGCGGGCAAATTTAGGGTATGACAATGTTGGGTGTGAAAGAGGAGGAGAGAGTGTACCTGCAAGGCACTCTGATGCTAAAGTAAGAAAACGAGCAAGAGAGAGAGTAAGTACAAAATATGTGTATTTCAGGGTGAATATTGGATACTTGACCCTCTCAAATGAGAGAGTTTTTATAGTATCCCCAGTGCTTAGCCATTGGTCCCTATTTTCGGGGCGAGATAACCGTTTCCTGGAGAATGG
The DNA here is from genome assembly GCA_963859935.3 of Lathyrus sativus. NCBI lineage: Eukaryota > Viridiplantae > Streptophyta > Magnoliopsida > Fabales > Fabaceae > Lathyrus > Lathyrus sativus. The sequence continues at coordinate 558,875,098 of OZ012740.1, read as the reverse complement.
GTAACTGTCAGAACTAGCCGTTGGGACGGGTAGACATGCCCATAACTAGTCGTTGGCGTGGGCAGAGGCGTAGTTATGAACACAAGCGTCTTGATTGTTTCTAGATGGTGGAACCGTGTGTGACGGGCAGAGACTGACGGGGAGAAGTGCTGTGACCAAGGGTAAACTGATCAACCTCCCCTGTTAGAGGGACAGAAAGGTAAATTTTCCACCAAAGATGTTGGACTTAGGCAATTGGGCCGTTTTGGGAGTAGAAGTGGATTGGGCCATGCCTAACCATTGGGTCAGTCTGGAACAAAAAGTAAGAGGAGTATAAACATAGATATAAATGATATCAAGTAAGGGAGTCGTGGCTCAAGCCTACCACCATAAAACCCTAACCATGACCCACATATCATTAAAGAATAAAAATTAAATAAAAGATAAATAAATAAATAAACCAGAATGAAAGCAGAACATATTATACAAAGAGGGATTTTTAAATGCCAAAAGCCACCAACAGCTTCCTGACATGTGGCAATCAAAACCTCACAAAAGGAAAAACGAAGTACACCAAAACACTCTCCTCTTTTTCTCCCGTGGATTTTAGAAAAAAAAACACTCAAAACGCTCAGACTCTTCCTCTCTACCTTTATCTCTCTCGTTATGTACTGACGACGGTATAAAGGGGTGGTCGGGTGGCCAGCGACATGCCCCCTTCTTCTTACATCTCTCTAGCTCACGTATAACAAAAACAAAAGCTCATATAATTTTTGAAATAAACCAACAAAAATATCAATCTTCAACAAGATAAAGGAAAAAATTGAAGAAAAGAAACGATACCAGTGGCGGTCTCGGATGGGCACAGTGGAAC